>JAVGVS010000014.1:2515395-3115345 GCA_032718565.1 Distichodus sexfasciatus
AGAAAAGGGCGGAGAGAGAGATTGAACAAAGAAGGACGGAAAGAAAGAAGGGCAGAGGGAGGGAGGGAGAGAAAGAAAAACAGAGAGAATGGTGAAGAGAAGGGGAAAGAAGGAGAGAAAGAGAGAAGGGTAGAGCAAGGGAGAAAGACAGAAGGGTGGAGAGGGGAAAGAAAGAAAGAGAAAGAGAAAGAGAAACAAAGGAGAGGTTGAAAGAGGATAAAAAAGAGAAACTGAGAAGAATGGAGAGAGGGGAATGAATGAAAGAGAAAGAGAGCAGAATGTAGAGAGAGGGAGGTAGAAGGGTGGAGAGACAGAGAAAGAGAAAAGGGAAGAAGGGGAAATAGAGGAGGGTGGAGAAAGGGGAAGGGAGAAAGAGAAAGAGGGGAGGAGAGAAAAGGGCGGAGAGAGAGACTGAACAAAGAAGAACGGAAAGAAAGAAGGGCAGAGGGAAGGAGAGAAAGAAAAAGACAGAGAGAAGGGTGAAGAGAAAGGGAAAGAAGAAAGAGAAAGAGTGAAGAATGGAGAAAGGGGGGGAAAGAAGGAGAGAAAGAGAGAAGGGTGGAGAGGTTGAAAGAGGATGAAAAAGAGAAACCGAGAAGAATGGAGAGAGGGGAATGAATGAAAGAGAAAGAGAGCAGAATGTAGAGAGGGGGAGGTAGAAGGGTAGAGAGACAGAGAAAGAGAAAAGGATGGAGGGATGAAGTGAGAAAAAGAAAGATAACGGCAGAGAGAGGGAGGGAAAGAAAGAGAAAGAGAAGAGGGAAGAAGGGGAAATAGAGGAGGGAAAATGTTTGTTTTACTATTCGACTGTGAGCACTTATAATGAAGACTTCTTTTCCTGAAGAACAGAGACAGACGTACAGCTGCACAGACAGAAGCAGAGCAACAGCAGAGCGGAGCGAGAGAAGAAGGAGGGGAGGAATACCTAGAGAGAGAGAAAAAGGCAGGCGGAGTGAGAGCAGACGTCTTTCAAACCAAACTTTGCCTGAGTGATTTAATGGTCCAGAGGACTGCACCCAGCAGCAGATGGTGAAGCATGCGCTCTGAATCTTGTTACGCCGCCGTGCCATTGTCTGCCTCTCTGTCTCTCTCCCTCTCTCTCGCTCTCTCGCGCTCCACGTCTCTCGCTCTGCCACCTGCCCTGCATTTCAAATGCCTCACTGGCACCCGTTCGCTGACATCATCAAAGTCAGGAGAAAGGTGGCCTGCCCAAGCCATATGCTTCAACCCGTCCACACCACAGGTCGTTAATGCCACTTCTTTAATTATTTAACTTTAATTAACCCGTCTCTCTGGCCGCGGCTCTGCGAAGAGTCTGGCAAAGAGGGAGGAGAGAGAGAAACAGAGAGAGCGCGAGAGAGAGAGGGAGGGAGGCAGCTTAAGCCCTGCCAGAAGTCGTCGCTAGTTAGAAATGCTAAACGCGGCGGAGATCAGAGAGAGAAAAGGGACGCACTAATCGCAGCCGGACGAGACAACAGGCTGAGCGGATGTCCAACAAAACTGTTGGAAGGCGGACGTCGGGCCGGACAGATTGTCACCGGCTCCAGTCCTTTCGTTTTCCATTACGGCGAAAACTCAAAATTAACGCAAAGGCGAAAGGACGCAGGTTGGAAATAGCTTAAGACTCCTGTCAAGGACGAGAGTGGAATAACCGTGCGTTTAGGGATTTGCGATTGACGAAATATATCGCGTGGCGAAATTAAAACGTTTATTGTTTCTTATTGTGCTCTATTGTTTATTTTGTGGTGTTGCAAAATACACTGTTTACAGCAATAATTATTCATGGTTTGGATGATGTTTTGCCGTAGTCACCACGGGGCCATGCGGTTGTAGGCACAGAGAATACTATGACATTATATTTGTGCCTTAATTCTGATTACGCAGTCGAAATTTTGCAAGCAGAATCTTGTGTCTGCAAGGTTTTCAACAGAGTAAAAAGCAGCAGTTTGTCAGAGCATCAAAAATGGTGTAAAAACTAAAAAGTGTTTTACTGTCAGCTGCATAAAAATATAGATGAATTGTGGAGGCCGGAACATGCGCAAACATGAGAGTTTGCTTGCAGAGGTTCCAGTGAAATTACAGACAATTTCAGTTCCACTGAAATCAGAAGCCAGCAGCTGATATGAGGCGATATGATATGTACGATGTCTGATCAATATTTTCATTTTGGATCAATGCTACAGGCTTGTGGATCGCCGAATCAATGTATCAAAGTATCGTTACACCCCTAGTGGTTAACGTAATGGGAAGCCGATCCTAGCAATTCTCCCCTCGTTTTCAGCATATTCCGGCAGGCGTCAGCCCTAAATATAATTACTGTACACAGCAGAGCGGAGCAGCGAGGATCCGCGGGGACCGGCCGGTAAACAAGATGCAGTCGTTGGGGAAGGGGAGGAACGGGGAAGGAACACTAGAGAAGCGTTCTGCTGCTCCCTAATTTAATTGGCGCCGTCTCCCCGGCCAGCCCCAGGTGACCATTACATGAAATCTGTGTAGGCGATGTGGTTAAAGCCGCTGGAGGCTAGCGAGATTCATCTTATTTCTGTTATTTGTTCCCGGTGGACGCCGTCTTCCTCGTCTCTCTCTCTCGCCTCTGTTTCTCATTCTCTCCGTGGTAAATGATGACTGCGTTCATATAGATGGAGGTTATCAACTGGTGACAGGGTTCATGAATGTTGCCACGGAAGAAAAAAAAAAGCAATAAACAGAGACGCAGACAAGTTAGACAGGCCAGAACATGCTGGACTCAGACAGGGCGCAGACAAGAATATGAGGCTGCCTGACCTCGACGCTGCTTCTGGATCCCATCCAGAGTCAGGAAGCTATCAGCGGAGGGACCTGGAAGCCGGAGACTACTCCGGGTCATGAAGCCAGGTCTGGACATGAAGACGCCCCGCCGTCACCTCACCCCTATGAGGTCCTGCTGTCTGGGCGAAGTCAGAGAGACTTTCCTCTCAGCCAGCAATCATACCCTATCATCATCATCATCATCACCATGGTCATCATCTCCGGCTGGTTATAGCCTGTCTGGGTTTCAGAATATGTCGGCCTTATAGCCCTAAATCGCCACACATAAAACATGGGGGTGGGATGCGTCACCCAGAGTGACGCTGCTTTTCTCCACATAAATGGATGCTGACAGCTAGGGCTGCGCAATCAATCGAAAATGAATCCTGTCTATAAAGGTTATTTCAATTATTCTTTAAATTCTGTTAATACTTTTTAAAAGACTTCTGTTAATACTGTTAACACTTCATGTACTGTCCTCTTATAAACATACTTCGGTGTGAGGCTTGGCAGTTAATCGAAAATTGATCGGAACCGACATTCAGAACCTTTAATGGGCATAATCCTGCCCAAATAAGTTATTTCGATCATTTTTCAAATTATGTTAACACTTTATCCATTGTATGTTCCCAAGGATAAATAATCACTCAATTTAATGTACTGTCTTCTAAAAAACACACTACTGTGTGCCGTCACACGACCCCGCCAGCAAAACAAATTATGTGTCTGTGATGCTGTTCTTGTCAATAAACTACTTTGTGATTCATGTTAATCCAGGAAAAATATTCAATCATATTAAAATATTTGTGATATTGATTTGAGGTCAAATCGCCTAGCCCTACTTTGAACCGAGAGCATCAAATACTGAAATGCTTATGGATGAGGGAAACATTAGAACAAAACGTCAGCAAAGAATCTGCCTTATATCTGGTGTTTCTTTTAAGTTGGTCACGGAGTTCCGTCACCGTCGCCAAGGGATTTACAAGTTTCACTTCCCAGCACTTCATTATTGTCAAGGGAGGTGGTAATAAATCAGTGATCAGTGATAATAAACCCCTCCAGACTCCAGACCAAGACCACAGACGGCCCACTTCTGCAGTAAAACGGCCAGTTAGACACCTCTGTCTGCTCTCGAGTCAATCAAAAACCAAACTTCAAATCCCAAAAAACACACCCAGGTCGCTCTTAACCAACGCTGTTCGCTGTGTCCTCCTTAAAGACAGTTTCTGTCATCTTCTGGATGAATAAAAATGTGAAGATCGAAAGTGAACATCTGTTAGGAGTGCAAATCACAGGTTTCATCATGATACAATATTATATGATTCAATGCACAACGATTTTAAGTCTGGAGATATCACAAAGTCTCCTACAATATGGTTTCAATTCAATTCAGGAGCCGGCGATATGAGACAATATCATTTGCTGATTGAACGAAATCACTTCCATTAATATCAAATCACAGTTGTGAAGAAACTCCTAGCTTGCTTGGTGAGGGACATTAAAATGTGTATCTTGTCTGATCTGTTTTTTTCCGTTTCAGGCTCACTGATCACTGAATCGATGTGTCAATGAAAGTGAAAGTGAGTGACTATTTGTCATTGTGAACACACCACAGCACACAACGAAATGTGACCTCTGCATTTAACCCATCCGTGAAGGAGCAGTGGGCAGCAAACAAGTGCCTGGGGAGCGGTGCTTGGGGATGGGTGCCTTGCTCATGAGTACCTCAGTGGTAACTTTACTGGCCCTGGATTAGAACCTGCGACCTTCTGAACACCCTACCGTTACGCCACCAACTGCCCCAAAATGTGTCCACCCCACCACTGACATTTACAGTAATGAATTACAGGAACAGTTTAGGGAAATAACAAATACTATTATACATTATAACACCATTTATAATAATGTATTTAGTCTCCATATCTTCCTCTTCTTAATTTTGCTCTCAAGCTGCAAGGATTCAATTAGTGGAAGCCCATGACCTCTAATTTGGCACTGCATGTTGCATTATGCTAATTACTAGGGTCGTGAGCTTCTATTAATTAAAATATAATAAAGATATGGACTCCAAACCTACCTCAGATAATCGTATTCATTCCAGGCAGGTGGTAAATCAATGTAAATTTGATTTTCCCCATAAGGCATTTTTAATATTAAGAAACTGCATTTAACTTTATCAATAACTGTTTAAAATCTGATTAAAAAAACAACACCGACCAGCAAAGATGAATTTTGAGACAGTAACGCGCCTTTGCTGTTTAATGCTGGCTTTATGCTGTTCAAAGCTAAAAGTGGGTCTTCTTTGGACAGTATATGCTGGAGAATTGGTGTACCATTCATTCATTTTACAAATCAATACCAAAGCCTAAAAAGCACAATATCCACAAATTTCTACTATTCATTTCCAAAACTGAAATTTAATGCATTGTTCTCCAATTTCATTTACATTTACAGCATTTAGAAGACACTTTTACCCAGAGGGACTTCATTTTCCTCATTTCAGGGACAGTCTCCTTGAGAGCAACTTGGAGTTAAAGGTCTCGCTCAGGGACCTGATGAAGGTAGTGCTGGAGGTAGGACTCGAACCCATGACCTCTTGATCCAGAGGCATGTATCCTAACCACTACTAAACCAACTAGACAATGGTGTCAGTCCATCGACCTCCGGCTTATGGGACCAGCTGTGCCATTCTGCTAGATGAGCAACCCATATGGGACTTAAACCTACAAATCCCTGGGTGCCTTATCCGTTTCCCATTTTGCGCTAACATAAACATGGAAAAAAGGAAACATTTAGTTTTGCATTTTGTTTTTTCCGACCATGTGAGGACCCCTAACCACTGTAGGCATTTTCCCAGACTATGGGAAAGCGCTATGTCTTGTAACCCGGTGTTGAATCCACTTCTTCTATGATTTAAATGCTTTTTTCATACATTCAGGTTACAGTCAGGTTACAATTCAGGTTACGCCAATTGAGTGTGTTAAAAACGCTTGTTCATCACTATTTTTTGTTGCTTGGTTTCTGTTGTTTCCATTTTTCTTTGAGTGTAAAAAGGGAACTCGACAAACGACTCAGTATTCTTTTCTTCCCTATTTTGCTAGTTAACGTGCAGATAACCGATATTTGGAACCAATATGCAAAAGAAGTTTATAAATACTTTAACTTTTTACGTTGTTTTATTTTAACTAAATAATTTTAAAAAAGCATTTTAGTAACATCAAAAATCTATGAAACTTAAATTTGAAATTAAGCAGCAGCAGGTTGTGGTAAAGAAAGTAAAGCTGCTCACTGTGCTCTCCACTTAATCTAGATCTCGTGTGACATATAGCCAATCAGAGACTGTTGTGGGTGGGACATTAAATGAAGCAGTGCTTTGAGAGCAAACGGCACAGAAAGGTACACTGCAAAAAATAAAATCTCTGCAAGTGTAATTGACTTGAATTCAGCATTTTAATCTTGTTATGCCATTTTTTGGATTTATTTTCTTGGTAAGACTGAATATTGTTTAGATTATTTGACTTGTTTCAAGAAAATTTATCTTGTTTTAAGAAGTTTTAAGAAGTGCAATTTTCTTGCTGCACTGGCAGATAATTTTGCTTGAAATAAGTATCTTTTTCCTAAAAATAGTAAATTTTTTCTTATTTTTAAAAAGGCATTTTTTGCAGTGTAGAATTACTTAATATCGGTGATGGTAAAAATTTAAACACTCATACCAATAATCTGCCTAATATCGGCCCCCAATAACCAGCCTGGGGTGCGTTTCCCAAAAACATAGATGCTAACTACATTAGCAACTAACATAGTGTACATTAGCAACTAACATAGTGTTGGTAATATAGTTATCAATATGTTAGCAACTATGTTTTTGGCAAACGCACCCCTGGCCAATAATCGGTCGACGTTTACTACACACACTTTATTAGTAAGGGATACGGTTGAGGTCAAACCACATCGACAAGTTGTGCTGCACACGCTCCAGCCATGTGAAAATGTCTAATCTCTTTCGTATAGGATCAAGATCGTGAGGTCTACTCTGTGGCCTTTATTTGCTACTAGTGCTGTATTTAGAAGCAGCTCTGGCCTTGGTTTATGAGACATGGGAGTTTCATTTAATCCAGAAGAACACGAAGGCCGTGTGTGTTTGTGTGAGAAAGAGAGAGACAGTACTGTACAATATGGCATCAGGAATTGGCACAGCACTCATTGGCAGCCATTACTGATATTTATTGACTTGTTTGCCTTGACCTTTGACTTTAACCATAGAGGCTCAGGCTCACATAGAAAGTGAGCAACACACAAACACACAAATACACACACACACACAGACACACACACACACATTAATCTCCAAGTAGACTGGCAGTCCAGCCGTAATCACCCATTGGAGATCATATCAAAAGCTGCAGTAGACACCACACACCAGCGAGCTGCTCGTAATGACCATCCACAAGGTTTCCTCATGATAGTGACTTTAACTCCTAGTTTTATCATTTTGCTAAAGCATCTTGAGGTGATTCTACAAGATGCAGAGGACTGCGATGCTACAGTGACTTTTCAGAAACAGAATCGGATAATCCGCTTACCTGCACCACACCAGCAACAACAGTCCAGGAATCAGCACATAGTGAGAAAGAGAAGAGAGAGAAACAGGCATCAATTAGAATTTAAGGAATTAAGACTGTCACTCATCGTTAGCAGCATAATATTGAATGTGTTAATTAATCTTGAAAAAAGCATCAGCCTTCTGAAACATAAATACACACCTAAGCTCAGTTTAGGTGCTTTGCTAGCCAGTACAGGTGAAAAACTCAAATATACTCAAGAAAATAGGAACGTCTGACACAACAGCAGGGGTTGAGTTTTGATGATGTCTTTATGAAGGGGCAGTTTATAGTGTAACGGTTTGGGAGTCGTCCCTGTCATCAGAAGGTCACCAGATCAAGTCCTGGACTGGTAAAGGTACCACTCAGGTACTCATGAGCAAGGTACTGTCCCTAAACATCGCATGAACCTGGGTGCTGACAAAAAGCTGCCCATTGCTTCTTCACAGATGGTTCAAATGCACTGGTTGTGGTGGACTTTGCTCTGTGGTTTGTTCACAGTGACAAACTGGGTGTTACAAATGCTAGACATAGGTTAGATATATAGTATTAACATTGCAAGATAGTATTAGATATTGCAAAGTAAGCAAGTGAGCTAATCTGACACTATTCTGCCCCGTTAGTGGTTTATTGTTCCATTTGGTACCCTTACTAAAGGTAAAACAAAAATTTATTTGTGAACACACCACAGCACAGCACAAAGTGCACCACAAGGAAATGTGATTTGATCCATCCATTAAGGAGCAGTGGGCAGCTTTTTGGCCGCAGTGTTTGGGGACGGTAGCCAACTCCCTAAACGTTATACTGCCAACTGCCCCTTAAAAAGGCAGGAGTACTTATCTACATTACAGTAGGCTTTACAAAGAAAAAACTCTGTGCCTAAAAATGCATTGTATCATACAGTGGAAAAGCTGCTTATGTTGGCTTATCTGGCCTTAAAACGTCTTAAACTGCTCCAAGACTGTGACCAGTTTAGCCTCTGTTTCGGTTCCTTCAATCTCCTTATCTGCCACAACCCATTTTGAAAAAAATCTGTTTTGACCCCCTAGACCATCTTTAGCCAGGATGTTTTTCCAGCAAAGATCTTTCTTTATCAAAATTTTAATTCTAATGTTCCAACTAATTCTAATTCTAATTTTTCCAACTATTATATCGGTCGAACTATGGGCTACGTAGGCTAACGTCTCTGTGCTTGCTCGTACATCAACACATCACCGCTAGCAAACACACAGAAATCGCTTATTTTTATGAGTTAAATTTTATATGCTGTTTTCAGAAAGGTATCTTGTGTGTATATGTGTGTGTGTGTGTGTGTGTGTTGTAAGCTGGAAGTGTAAAGGTGGTGCATGCTGGGCGTGTGTGTATGTGAGTGTGTGTGTGTGTGGTGTGAGAGCTGTGTGAGGATGTGAGGAGGTGCTTAAGGGTCGGCCAAGCAGAGGACGCTTCCTCACAGCTATAGAGCACTGCCAGGCTTCAGCCTATTGTCTGTGTGTGTGTGTGTGTGTGTGTGTGTGTGTGTGTGCAGTATAAGGGCAGGGCAGGATGGAATGGGTCGGACATGCCTGGAGAGTTGGCCACTCTCTACACTGCTCCACTAAGCCCCTGCATGACACTGAGGAAGGCCAGGAACTAAAGGCCAAAACACACACATAGACACACACACACACACACTGCTGAGTGCTGTTTCACTGAGCAGACTCACTTGAAAAACAAAAATTCATTGTGAAAAAAACATACAGAAACCTGCTGCCATAAAGTTTTCCTCCATTGCTATTTTCATCTCTGTTCACATGCATTTCAAACAAAGCAGATAAAAGTCAGACGAGTAAAAGCAAATCAGTCAAATTTGTTTCTCTTTAAGAGATTAAACACAGACTTAGATCAATAATCTCACCTTATTTGGGAGATTCAAATAACAAAAGTACAATTCTGTTGGATGTAATAAACTAACTCAACATTTGCAGGATGGAGAGAGAGAGAGAGAGAGAGAGGGAAACAGTATGAGAGAAGGAAAGGGAAACAGAAATAGAACATAAACAGAAGTCGAGTGAGGAGACAGAGTGGGTGAAAGAAAGAGCAGGAGAGAGAAAGCAAAAAAAGAGAGAGAGAGAGAGAGAGAGAGAGAGAGCAAGTATGAGAGAAGGAAAGAGAAACAGAACAGGAATGAGAGAAACAGAGAGAGGGTTAGAACATGAGTATAAAAGAAAAGAAAAACAGCGGGGGAGAGAAAGGGGAAACATTAAAGAGGAAAAGTACGAACAGAAATAAAGAGAGAGACGTACAGGAAGACAGAGTGGGAGATGGAGAGAGAGGGTGTGAGAGAGAGAAATAAAGGGCAAGAGAGAGAGAAAGTAAATGAGACATCGAGGAAGAGAGGTGAGACAGCATGAGAGCGAGAAAGAGAGAGTAAGAGGAGAGGGAAAGAGAAAGCATGAGAGAGACTGGGGAGAAGGAGGGTGAGAAAGAGAGCAAGAAAGATTGAGGGACAGAAAGAGAGAGAGAGAGGGGTGAAAGTGTGATAGAGAAATTGGGGATGAGAGAGAGTGAGAGAAAGACAGAGTGAGAGACACAGAAGTAGAGAGGTTGAGAGAGAGAATCAGAGAGAAAGAGAGAGCATGAGAGAGAGAGAGAGAGAGAGAGAGAGAGAGAGAGAGAGAGAGAGAGAGAGAGAAAGAGGGAGAGAGAGAGCGTGAGAGAGGGGGAGGGAAAGGGACAGTGAGAGACATAGAGGGGGAGAGGGAATCAGTGAGAAAGAGAGAGCATGAGAGAGAGAGAGAGAGAGAGAGAGAGAGAGAGCGTGAGAGAGGGGGAGGGAAAGGGACAGTGAGAGACATAGAGGGGGAGAGGGAGTCAGTGAGAAAGAGAGAGCATGAGAGAGAAAAGGAAAGAGAGAGAGAGAAACAGAGAGAGAGGGAGGGGGAGAAAGAAAGAGTGAGAGACACAGAGAGAGAGGGTAAGAGGGGGAAGAGAGGTAAGTTGAGTGAGAACCTGCTCCTGTTGCTAGATTTCAGCTCCTGAATGGATCAGTGTTCTCTTTCGAATTGGGCTATGAAAAGCAGCACTTTAGCCTGTGCTAGCAGAGCGGCTGATGGAGGAGCCGCTAACTCCGCTCCTTCCTCCCAAGCCCCTCATTAGCTGTAATGAAAGGAGGGAAATGACCGGTCATTTCTACAATTGGACGGCAAATTCAGAAGCCCGTTCACTCGCTAATGTCATTTCCTGAAAGCCAGCGTGCCGGCCGCTCTCAATGCACATCGCCGGCCCCCAAATTACACCTGTTAGCTCAGCGTTCCCACGGCAACCTTTGCCGCGCGCTCCCTCGTACTTTTTCCCGACGCGGGCGGTCTTTCTTTTCCCATACCCACGATGCATTGGAACAAAGCTGGTAAGATATTATTCAATGGAGCGCGTGGAATGTAATGTAACAAATTTATAGGCCTTTGTAATCAGGTTACAATGGCTCCTTGCTGGTAAAGGAGCTTTAAGCAATTTTGCAGCTCAGAAAGTAAATATAGACATTGCTTTTGAATAGGGGTGGGCGGTATATATCGAAAATGCTCAAAATATGTTCCATGTGCCATGTAGTAAATGACTATGTCGTGAACATCGAGTACAAATCTTCACGTTAATGTGAAACATACAGCATGTACTTCCCTGCCCCCTTAAAGCAGAGAGCTCACGCCCCTGTCCATCCAGAAAACTCTCCTAGTGCTTGCGCGTGTTGTAGCGGAAGCAGAGGGAAGTGAGAGATCAGAGAGAGAAGTGAATCTCCACACGATTTCAGAGACATTAACTGGAAATGGAAGCGGACCACTTGGCTCTGAAGCGCTCTCATACCATCTTCAGGAGAATTGGATCCAGTTTCAGTTGTGGGTCAGGTGCAGTTACAAATGCAGTGTGAAAGTATTTGAACCATAACTGGAACTGGATCTAATGCTACTAAAGACTGTATGAAAGCAAATATTGGATCCAATTCCAGTTACGGCTCAATCACTTTTGCACCACATTTGGATCTGTACCCAAACCATAACTGGAACTAAAGATAGTATAACAGCAAGCATTGGATCCAGCTCCAGTTATGGTTCAGTAGAAGTTCCAGATGGAGTGTGAAAGTGAGTGATTTTTTGTCACTGTGAACATACAGCACAGCACACAGTGCACCACAATGAAATGTGACCTTTGCATCCGTAAAGGAGCAGTCAGCAGCTGACATTGGAGCTGACCTGGGAGCAGTGCTTGGGCATGGCACCTTGTTCATCAGTATCTTAGTGGTACTTTTACAAGTCCGACATTTGAACCGGCAACCTTCCGATCACGAGGCGAACACCCTAACCTACAGGGGCCTTTAGAGTAACCGTGCAATAATGATTGGATCTAACTGTGGCAAGGTGGCATATCACCCGGAAAAGGGTGGGCACTAATGGTACCACACCATCACTAGCCAGAATTTGCTTTCACTTGATTAGAGCACCATTATTGAGTCTAAATCGGACATGATATCAGTCATCGCTCCCATGCTCCTGCACGCCTTCATCTGATCTGCCCGCAACCACAAGGACCAGGGTGGGCTGGTGGAGAGAGAGAGAGAGCGAGAGAGAGAGAGTGCGAGAGAGGGGCAGCATCGCTGTCAGGGACTCGGCGTCAGCCGTGCAACTAAAGCTGCTCCTTTCAACAGTGTGGGCCCTCTCTGCCTCTTTCATCTCTGCTTTCTCCTTCATTTCCATTGGCACGGCCATCCGGCCCGGGCAGCCGGTGCCAGCACTGGGCGGCACAGGGCTTGGGATTTGGCTGGCGCTGCATTTCTCATCAAGATCCTCGACGCTTCGGCAAGAGGGCGAGGCTAAACTGCCCGTCTCCTGCCGCGAGCTGGCAGCCGCAGTCTTAACCGGGGCCTCCGCCGAACCGATCCGGCGCCAAACGGAGGGCAGGAAAGAAAGGGTGGGGAGAGAGAGTGTTCTAGAGCATTCTGCTACTCGGAACCATGGGGTTAGGGATGGAGAGGTGACCTTTGGGTGTGGAAATCTATCATGATTGCTGACGAAGCAAGTCCGCTCTCCAACTGCAGGTCGCACACTGTACTTTTGAGGCTATGGCCCAAATTCACAAGAATGTACACCGAAAAGAGAATGCTGTGTCTTTCACTATTATTCCACGTCCCCAGCCTGATTATTCTGGGTAAATCTTCTCCACACTCGACAGCATCTGCTGTTGGAATTTGGCTTGCTGGTGCCACACCCCCTTCTCTTCCTCCTCTATAGTTCAGCATGCCACCCTTTATGCCTGCGCACTAGGGCATTGTTAACCACATTGGAAGGTGGCTTTTGCCGCCTCGTTCCGCTCTGCGATTCCGGCCCACTCTCCCGCTCCGAGCTTGGGGGGTACAAAGTGAGGATGAAGCTCAGCAAGCACTGTAACACACACACTCAGACACTGCTCATTAGCCAGACCTCTGCGATGCTCAACACGCGTTTGAGGGCACCTTCTGGGAAAACCGTGAACTCGCTGTTTAATAAGCAGCTACATTCTCACAGGCAACAGAGGAAGAAGAGGAAGAAGTTTGGGGACGCCCCAGAGAGAGAGAGAGAGAGAGAGAGAGACATGGCAATTGAACCAGGATGGAAATGTGAGACCAGGGGTCATGTGCACAAAAAATGAGACTTGAAGCGGCAGGAGGACGAAGCTTCGGCTCTCATCTCCTCCAAATTCCGAGCAAGAAGGATTGGTGTTTAAAAAGACAGTGAGAATCATAGCGAAACCATAGCAGAGCACACAGTCCACCACAACAAAATGTGACTTCTGCATTTGACCCATCTGTGAAGGAGCAGTGGGGAGCTGACACAGGCAGCGCCCGGGGAGCAGTGCTTGGGGACGGTACCTCAGTGATACCTTTACCAGTCTGGGATTCAAACCGGTGACCTTCCGATCATGGAGTAAATGCCCTAACCATTATGCTACCAACTGCCCCTAATGACTTTGCAGATAATTTAGCATCGCGGAAGGCTAAGAATTGCTTGCAATGTCAAGTTATTTCATTGGTTATTCGTGGACTGAGCCCAGCATTTTAACACCAGACTGTGGAAAGTGTAGCTTTGACAGCAGTGAAAAATCTTGAACAGAAGATGAATCTTCTCAGGATTATGTCCTAAAAACATGAATGCAAGAAATTACTGTAGAACAACAAGCTCCTGCATATTTTACCAGTAATTGCTGTTCAATTCCAGTTACATAAAATATTAAAATGACCTCTGCTTGATATGATTAAAACAACGTCGCTGAGCATGTTCAGCAAAGCTGTGCAAAGAGCTGTATAAGGCAGTTAGTTGAACCACCTTCAGCTACCAGTCAGGAAGATTATTATTCATCTGCTTGGCTTTAATAAAACCTGAGCTTTAAGTCAAATGAGAAACACTCCAAAAAAACAAAATCCAACGGGCTTGTCCTTGTCCTTTCCAACGCGCTAGAGAATCGAGTTTCATAATTATGAGCCTGAATCCTCCGCTGAGCCCTAATTTGATTCCTAATCGTCATGCGTTGACTAAACTTTTTTTTCCCCCTCCGATTCTACAGGAGTACGTTCACTGCGCAAATTAATTCTGATAAATATGAGAGATGCCTCCTTAACCGCCACCATTACTAAATTATCCATCAAAATGTCTTGTTCTCCCAACCAAAACAAAACACTCATTCATGTCAAAGGGGAAGACGGATGCCGCGTTGTTATCAGAGCAAAAAACGTATTTCGCGAAAGTCGCATCGTGGGCGGCGGCGGCGGCAGCATAATGGGGTTCTTTCCCCGCCTCACCTATTCATTTGCGAATGAAATTTAATGGGTTTTGTGCACACGCGTTACAAATGAGGAATTACAAGAAAAAGCCACCGAGCAACAGGCAAACAAACAAGTGACAAGCTCAAGGAAGCAAATCTCTGACTTTATTAACGGGTCACAAGGGAATAACTCGCAAAAAGCCGAATCGGATGCACATGTGCACACTTTCACACTTCTACATACTGCACAGTATTTTTTATTCAAGTAATTGCAGTTTATTCAATTAATTCAGTTAATTAAAGTTGTATTAAATTAGCCTACGTGTAATTCAACTCCAATAAGAAATGAAAGGTCTTACTTCGAGCATAATGTTTGATTTAAGTTTACTTAACATTTATGGCTTCTAGCAGACGCTCTGATTCATAGTGACTTCCATTTCCTAATTACAGGGTCTCCCTGGAGCAACTTGGGGTTTAGGATCTCGTTCAAGGGCTCCTGGGATTCAAACCCACCGCCAGAGGGTTTCAGCCATCACCACCAAAAGCAAAACTTAAAATGGCTTCACACGTTTGATTAGGAGGCCAAATTTGAAAGCGCCACGGTTGGTGATTTTAGCAGGTTTCCACGCTGACTCTTTTACAAAGACGCCCCGGGATCTTTCATGAGCTCAGAGAGTGAGGACCTGGCAGGAAACCATTAAATTCTCTACCAGATGAACTGGACTGCATGATCACCTGGTTCCTGCAGAGGCCTTGTCAAACCGCCACCATGCAACTTATCTTAGCTCATCTCTTCAACCTTTATCCAAATCTTTTGTTATAAATTCACGCAACAATGACGTTGTGGTCAAACAACCATAACATTATGACCACTGACTGGTAAAGTGAAAATGAGTGATTATTTGTCATTGTTAACACATCACAATGAAATGTGACCTCCGCATTTGACCCAACCATGAAGCAGCAGTGGGCAGCTTTTTCTGGGAGCAGTGCTTGGAGACGGTACCTTGTTCATGAATACCTCAGTGGCACCTTTACCGGTCTACCACTCAAACCGGTGACCCTCTGATCACAAGGCAAACTTCCTAACCGTTATACTACCAACTGCACCAAATGGAGCGCTTCAGGATTTTGCGCGGGGGCCATGCTAATCTTCTGTGTGTCTTTCCGATTTAAATATATGTGCTGCCGTAGAAGTAACGTGTAATACCTTGTTATCTGACAGTGAGCTGGATATATTAGGCAGCAAGTGAAGATTTTAGCCTTGAAGTCAGGGCAAGCGTTTGGGGCAGTTGCTAGCGTAATCAGAGGGTTACCAGTTCGAATCCCATACCAGTAAAGGTACCACTAAGGTACTCATGATCAAGGTACTGTCCCCAAACACTGCTTCCCGGGTGCTGCTCATGTCAGCTCACAACAAGTAATCACTCACTCAAAATCTATGCATAAGGATTTGAGCAAGTTTGACCAACTTGTGATGGCTCGGCGGCTGGGTCAGAGCATCTCCAAAACTACAGCTCTTGTGAAATCTTCCCAGTCTGCAGTAGTCAATAGAAAAGTGTCAGAACACACAGCACATTGCAGTTTGTTGCGTATGTGGGTATCTCAATATTAAGTTATTGTGTAATGCTATGGCTGATAACGAACACTTTAAACGTGTGACCTCGGTCCAGCATTGCCCAGAGGATGTGGATCCAATTGTGTTTTGCTTCCTCTCAACTGAACTGATACTCACATACAGAATAAATACTAGGGGTGCGCAAAAAACCCTGAATCGAATCGAATCAAGATTCTTTATCTGACAATTCAAAATTGCATTCCAAAAAACTGATTTATATTATTTGTGGGTTTTTTTTGTTGATCTGCCACAGTCTAATGGGAAAAGTAACTCAAAACACCAATCTGTAAACAAATTTGTACTTGTATTGAATTGTGAATCATTTATGAATCGTGAATCGCTTATGAATTGTGAATCGATTTTAAATCTAATCAAATAGTGAGATTTTCTGAATCGTGCACCCCTAGTACATAGTTGTAAGTTTAAATCAGCCTCTGTCCTGCCTCTGTCACTACAACCATTGGGCCACTGAGCAAGACCCTTTACCTAAGTGTTGCTCCATGGAGACTGTCCCTGCAATTAGGAAAAGGAATTCAGTCCTGATAAGATTGTCCAATAAATGCAGTGAATGTATAACCGCCTTTATGCTGGTTCTTGATTGTCACGTCAATTTAATCAACTGTGTGAGAGAAGAAGTGACCATTTCATTATTAGTAGTTGTCAGAGTTCAGCGCGTCTCTAACTCGGCTGACAAAAATGAACTTATTAACCTCGTGGAGCAGAAACACAGGCGTACGGGGCTGCTTCGTAACTGATGTCGCTACATAAACACTTCACTTCTGCCTCTTTGTCTTAATGAAAAGCTGAAAGCGAAGCGGCGAGAGAAACGTGTTTAATTAACGCGGCGACGCATGAAAAGTCGCAATTCCGTGAAATTCTGTGGTCATGCGCAAATCCCATTTTCACTCGCACGCGCCGTGAAATCCTCCGCAATTCCACACCAAACGGAAATCCATACGGCTCTATAAGCGCCGACGTGCTCCGGATTCGTAAACTTCGCTAGCTGGCGGCGGAATAAGTTCCCAACGAGTCCCTTCTTTCTTTTTATAAAATAACACTGTGGAAAGCTGTGGAAAAATTACACTGTGGAAGGCCTACAGTCTTTTAATCTCCTCGTTCCCCCACCATAGCCGCGGTTGGACTGCAAACGTTTGGGGGAACGCCACACTCAGGTTTTTGTGTCGCTCGGAAGACGGCGTGCATTAACGGCAATCAAAAGAGCGTTTCCACAGGCTGCTGGAGGCAGTACTTCAAAACCCACCTTGTTCAGAAGATTAATCCACAGCTGTTACGTGAGAGCAATCACAGCAAATTAGACAAACACAGACTCAGACGCCTCGGCTCCAAACAGACCACTCCAGAGAGCGGCTGATTTCACACAGAGACACTCCTGGCTGTCATTGTTAGTGCTTATTTTTTTAGCATTACTACTTTTAGTTATTATTGTTTTTTCGGAAGCGGGACGTGGCAGCCGCGTAGTCAGAGCCGGACTCTTTTGGGCTTTAGTTTGCGCCCCGCCTGTTAGCTTCCAGCGGGGGGTTTTGTGGGGCAGCGGGTGAAGAGTGTCAATGTAATTTAGCCGAGTGACAGAAATCCACACTCAGACACAACAGTTTGTGATTCGCGGCGCTAAGAGCAGCCGAGAGGAGCTCCTCCACCCGAGTGAAGAGGCCAAATAAAGCGGGCCAGAAGAGGCAGCGCGGATTACTGATGCAATCGATGCAACTGGTTACAGTCATCTCTCTAGCCTTTTGTCTGTCACCTGTCTGTCCCGCCGTCTCTGCGCGGGAAGTCGGAACACGACAAGGCCTCTCTTCGCACAAGTTTCACTGTGCTATCTGAGAGACGACAGACGATAAATATTCTGATATTGAGAAATACGGGACTTTGCTTCCGTAGGGACTGTGATCACGGCATGTGTTTGTACAATTTGCATCTTGTGGGGCCTAAATATCTCCATGGTTACCAAAACCCATAGAATTAAGAGAGTTCTTTAAATGTGTTTACAATATTTACATAGGTACAGTCAGAGAAATGCACTCCTCCCCAGGCGCTGAGAAAAAAAGCTGCCCACTGCTCCTTCACGCCTGGGTCAAATGCAGAGGTCACATTTCATTATGGTGCACTGTGTGCTCTCGTTGATGCTGATCAAAAACTTGCATAAAGATGGCTAAACTAGCAAACAACTTAAGATTGGTTTCGTTTGTACGTAGCTACGTTAAATCACAAGTCATAAGAAAAGCCGTGAGAGATAGAGAGAAGGTGTGGGTGTGTGTGTGTGTGTGTATGCTCATGACGCCATGCTGTAGGGATACAAGCCAGTGGAACAGATGAGAAGGACAGAGGAGAGCCATTTGCTGGGGCCGCAGCCAGACTCTCCCACGGCGGCCCACATGGAGGAGGCGCTCTAAAGGGACGACATGCTTCTCTACATCAAAACACATCTTCAGAAGGGCTTTGCATATGTCACTGCAGAATTAATGCAGATATTTAACCAACAGGACACGCAGAACTCGCCACGCGTCCGTCTGCCAAGCCGAGCCGAGCCGAGCCGAGCCGAGCTGTCGAGTCACTTGCCTGCAGCATCTCATTTAATGGCCCTAGACTCAAACTGTCCCAGTGCATTCGCTCATTCGTTAACTCCCAATCCACCCCAAGAAAACGTCAAGAAATATGGTCTCGCTCACGGAAATGACATCACAAAACATCAAAGTGCGGAGGGAGGCTGAGAGTTTCGTTTTTCCTTTCCACTCTGGCCCTCGTGTTTATCATCCTCTCACAAAGCCTTTCTCTCTTTTTCCTTCTCTCTCTCTCCCTCCCTCACTCCGTCCTGCCCTTGAGGGAGGGAAATTAGCCATAATAATTTAGCCGCACTCAAAGCGCCGCGTCTCCGGGGACGCAACGCCTCTAATGAACTCATTTACCTTGCTTTAATCACAAATTCACAGCTTGGTCTCCGCGCTCCCCGGCGTCATCAACGCAGTCCCACCGCCCACCGTATTCGCCAGCCGAGGCCCGACTCTCTCGCCCTCCCTTTCTCTCATCCCCCCCCCGCCCAACCGCCTGCCGGACTGCGCTGAGCTGGACGTCGTCTCAATGAGGCTGTGATTAAACGGCGGTCTAAAGCTTATTTGTTGTGCTCGTTGCCATTTGTTTGTGTCTGCTGAAATAAGATTTTTTGCAAGGCCTGAGTTATTCGCAGTGGTAGTTCCGGACCAGCATGGGCAATGGAGATAAATCAATAGTAGATTTAGGCCTCTATTTAAAGATCTACTACAAGTGTGTGATGCAAGTGTATTTTGGATCACATTTGGCACTCAAAACAAGTTTTAAATGTACAAAAATATTTGTGGGGTCTAAGAGGGTTGTTCTTAATGTCTTAATTAAAACAGGTATGTTTGGGGCATAATATGTAATCAGCCAATCAGAGTACAATCTCCCATTCCCTTTAAAAGTTGAGAATCAGAATGATAACCAAAAACAAATGTCAAATACAAGGAAGTTGCTTTGGTGGTTTAGTGCTAATATATTAATAGCAAAAATACTAAGGTATTGGCAAAAATACCAAGGTTTGTAGTATGCACTATGGAGGGGCAAAACACAACGATTAAGGATGGGTATTGTTAAGATTTTAATTGTACTACTACTCTCACCGGTACTGCTTATCGGTCCGGTACTTTAACAGTATTCTTATCTGTACTTTTTGACAAAAAAAATCAAATGAACAACAAAATTAAGATTTTTATTTAACAAATCACTATTATTATTCAACAAACCTTCGACACAGTAAGCTGACAAAAAATACTCTCCAATGGGAGTTACAGTATTACTAAAATCATTAAAATAAAATAAAAACAATCATTTGTATTAGTTTTAATTCTTTCTAATGACTTCTCAGCTCACATACAGTATGTGATGGTGTATGTATGCTTCAATATGTCTTACAATGTGCTAAAATGTAATTGGGGGTCCAAGCACAAAGTATTGGTAGAAAATCGATGTTTTGACACTTCTAAATCTTCTAAATCCTGAAACGCGATGCATCTGAGGGCCTGTTTACAAAAATGTGGGTATTTTTTATAAACACATTTTTATACATTTATGTTTTTAGAAATGTGTTTACACGACATTCGGTTAAAAAAAAAAGAGGCCAGTTTACACGTATGCGGATATTTTTATGAACACGTGTTTTTTATACTTTTTTTTTTTTAATTGCGTTTACACAACATTCGGTTTAAAAAAGGCAGATATTTTTATAAACTTTTTTATATATTCGAGTCTTTCGTTTACACGTATCCACAGAATCCAGTGTTTTGAAAAATAGCGTTTGAAGTGGCTAAGACTCCCGTTTACATGTAAACGAAAGGCCCAAAAATATGCGTTTATAAAATATCCATACACATGTAAACAGGCCCTGAGGATTTTTAGTATAGACCCATGCATACGTGGCACTTTGTCTGTGAATCTGCACTGTTCTACATGCGCATTCTGGTTGTATGTGTATAATGACAATAAAGTTGAACCAAATCTAATCGAATCAAATTAGCAAGACTGCAGTGTGCATTACGCAGGTTCATACCACCAGCTCCAATGCAGCATTATGAGGAGAGCTGTATGCACTATGTAGGCGCAGACTAATTTAACAATGCAACCTTATAATAATGGCGCAGCAATTTTTAGACCAGGTTGTTGTTGGACAAAATCAAAATCGTTTTGCACCTCGTTAAACCAGCAGTGCACCCCATTTTAAGACCAACACGGTCATTGGTGTCAAATGTGCAGGACAAGATTTTGCGAGTTTGCTTGGCGGTGGTCTAGTGATAGTATACTCGTCTACAACCCAACTGACTCTATCCTACTGCAGGAACTACCGCCACTGTGCAACTGAGCAAAGTCCTCATTCCCAAGTTGCTCCTGGGAGACTGTCCCTGTCCCTGTAATTGATGGAAGTCATGCTGCATATGAGTGTCTGAAAAATGCTGTTAGGTTGAACAACGTGCATTAAAGTGGAATATTAATAACAGATTATAGACCCACTCTCACACAAGCAAAAAACACTCAGCTCACAGTGTGCTGGGTGTAAGAAAGGGCCCTAAGTCTTCTTGGAAACCTCTTCTGCTCCGTGACAGAGTTGACAGTCATTATCTCGTCTTCACCTTGCAGCAGTTGTCAATAACTCTTTAACACACATTCTTTTCTCCGCGACACACACCAACACACCCACGCACCCTCCAGCAAACCAGCCCATCAACACACAGACAGCCTCCTCTTCCCTCTCCCATAAATACGATACGATAATTCTAGTGTAGTATTTCTTGTAGACTAGAACTAGACATTTTTTCCCAGAGTCACACCTGTAATTTATTCAGAAAGGGTTTAATCTGTGCCGGGTGGATACACGACGTAAATAACGCTTCGTCATTCCCGACACGTTCCCCCAGTACTGCGGGTGTCGCACTCCAAACTTGAAAAGTTGCTCTGCGCATCTCTCCATGAGGTGACGAGCGGTGAATGAAAATGGGCTGAAAATAACTAATTAGCTTAGGAATAAATACTGGCAGATAATTTATTATCTGAATAAACACAGATCTAATAAATAAATCATCCTCCGTCACATTTAACTGTCAAAACTAAATTCTCCGTCAACTGCATTCTAAAGAAGTCTTGTCATTTGGAACCAACGTGGACCTCCTAAACCTTAACTGCTCATTTAAAAACTGGATTCTTTGCTCTACACATACACTCACACATCTATATTACAGACGGTAACGCATGACAGTCCCTCCAGGATTATGCGGGCCTTTTTTGAGATTGTTGCAGCCTAAAATGTCTTAAAGAGTTGCACTCTTTTAGGCTGTTTTTTGAAATGAATTGAACAAATTCTGGGTTTTGCGACTTAAATCGAACAGGAGATCTACTCAGCTAGACACGGTGCAGCAGGGGTGTGCAAAAACATTGAATCAAATCACGATTCTTTCTCTGTCGCTCATTTCAACTCTCAATATTATTTAACTAATGTAATGCCACTAGTTTACTTTTTCCAAGACATGAGTTCAACTCGCCAATCCTATAGATGGTGCAATGTCAAAATCTGCCCAGATAGACCTCCTTCGCGTGAGCATGAAGGAAATGCAGGCAGTATGCATTACAAAAAAATTAACTACATTTGATTCAGTGTGATTTTTGGGATAATCTGCCACAGTCAAATGCAAAAAGTAACTCAAAAAATGTAATCTCAAATGGTTTATGAATCGCGAATTGCTTATGAATCGTGAATCGATCTGAATCTAATCATGAGGCCAAGAATCGGAATCACAAATGAAGTGTGTGATTTTTTGAATCGTGCACCCCAACACCCCAAAGGTCTGGACACCAGTTGGTTGAATAGATATTTCTCAGTACTCAGTTTTTTAATCTAATTGATGGTGATTAAATACTGGACTTCAGTTTTGTACAACAGTATTACTGCCAATCAGTTGGTTTACAGATAAGAATTCCTTGGCAATTCAGAACTTGGAAAGACTCTAAGACACCAGTTCTGGTCCTGGAGAGCTGGGATCCTGGAGGTTTTCCATTATACCTGGTGAGTCAGTTCTGCTGAGCTTCTAGCTGAGAAAGTGTCATGGTTCTGAACTCAACTATGATGGAAAACCTGCAGGATACTGGCCCTCCAGGACTGGAAGTGGACACCACTGCTCTAAGACTTCAGAACTCCTGACAAAGCATCCCAGGGTGTTCATGATGCTGAATGAGAGAATTAGGGCTGCAACAAACGACTATTTTTATAATCGAGTAATCTATCGATCGATTAATCGAGTAATCGGATTAAAAAATGTAAAAGAAAATGACAATACACTTGTTATTAGGCTTATTCTACTGTGAGTACAAGTTAGTCAAATACGCTTTATGTTGTTGTATTCAATTGAAAATGAAGAAACATGAAGTTCAAGGGTCATTTCGAATCAATTTGGCCAATAAAATGAGTTGCTTTTGGCCTTTCTGGAAGAGAACTGCATTTCCCACAATCCCCTGCGCACGCCTCAGAGCCGCGTCACAATAAAGGGTTCAGCGCGTTCCTGAACGAACTATGAAAAAAAAAATCGATGGGAAAATCTTAATAAATGGCTGTATTGTGAGTGGAACGCTGGTTGTTGTGGTTATTTATCAGCTAAATTACGCGTTTTGTCTGTAATAAAGGGGACGTTTTGACGGAAAAAGAGCGTTTTAGCGAGTAATGGTGCTTACAAACAGCGTGCGTGTTTACATCGCAAAAAATGTCATTTATGCGTTTTCATGAATTTACTTCTGTTTTTGTGCACAGAATATCTCACAAATACGTTCACATACAGAGGGATCTACTCTCGCCTTGATCGCGCCACTGAAAATATTGTGCGTCATTACTAAGCGTCTGTGTGAAACGCAAGCAGAGCATGCTGTAGCCATTTAAATGACTTTAACGAAGCTTCGATTCTAGAAAAATTGCCTCGACCATTTTTTGTAATCGAATTATTCGAGTTATTCGAATAATCATTTCGGCTCTACAGAGAATACTAAGAGAGTGGAAAGCATCACAACAAAGACCACAAAATATGTTTTGGTTAATGCACAATTCTGTTTTTTTCATTTGTATCCATTTCTGCTGTGGATTACACATACAGTACTTAAACATATAACATACATACATAATTATTCCCACCTTATTATCGTTTCATGTCAAATTTACATGAAAAAAAAAACAAAAAGCCAAAAGTGGAGTAGAAAATCTACATAATGACAACGACAATGACTTGCATTCACATTTTTAAACAGTCATTTACCGGACGTGATAAGCAAGAAATTCACTTCACCCCACAATATAGGCACAAGGATGTATTGGTCGAGCTAGAAATATGTCTGTTGTCTGGTAATACATCATACATTTGACATCATCTTAAGTGTAAACAGCCAACATGACCTTTTCAGTTCCCCTATGAACTCTCACTTATACAGCACATTTGTTATATAATCAATGAAGTCGATACTGTTTGAAATACCTGACAATGTGATCGATTCCACCGGCACGCCGGACGTGAACTCACATTTCAGCCAGCAGAACACAAACACGAGACTCCTGTCACGAGGCGGCCGGAAGGCCGACTATTTATAGTGAATAATTCTGGAGCCGCGCCCGGACGAGGGGAAGCATCTAGTCTGGGGATTTAATTTAGCAGGAGGCGGGGCGGGGCCCATAACAGCTCGCCGTGACCTTTTCACGCGCGTCAGCGTCAGAAGTGATACGGCTGGGCTCCACTCACGCTGAGGAGAGATTTCAGAAGCCCACTCTATTCATATGTCTGCCATCTAGGCGTGAAATTGAATGAGAGCGCGGCCGGATTATCGGCCCAATCCCGCTTAAGTAGCCGCCGGATCCTTTCAGACCCAAAACGACTGTCAATGCAGAGGCGTATTTGGATTCATAGATTCCCTGTTCAGATGTAACGAAGCTGCGCCGCCGAGAGCGAGTCCCATTTCTGGCGCCCGACGCAACTGCTGGAAACGGGTGCAAAGGTTCGACTCAAACCCCTGATCGGAAATACTGATCGTGATAAATATTTACTACATCATACTGGCTGGGAAATAGAGTTGTGAGCATAAGTAGCCAAAAAAGGACGAATAGTAATATGTTACATAGCATTAAGAAACTGAACACACAAACACAGCAACACACGCAGACACAAAATCTTGTGAGGACTGTGCAGTTGGTAGTGTAACCGTTTTGAAGCTGACGTGATCGGAGGGTTGCTGGTTCAAGTCCCGGACCGCTAAAAGTACCACTGAGGTACTTGTGAGCAAGGTATTGTGCCCAAGCAGCTGCCCACTGATCCTTCACAGATGGGTCAAATGCAGAGGTCACATTTTGTTGTGGTGTACTGTGTGCTGTGCTGTGTTCACAATGACAAATAATCACTCACTTTTACAGACAAAAATGTCCTCACAAACTCAAAAAATATTGATGAATCTCAAATTTTTGTCCTTTAAAGGGACAACCAGTTTCCCACAAATAACCTAAAAACCGTCCTAAACGCAGACGCACAAGTACAACCACGCATGTACCCAGGTGTTCATTGGGATACAACATTTGACAAAATGAATGAATGATGAAATCTAAGATTTAATCTAAGGTTTCAATAAAATATGCTGTGTCTCATTAAAATATTTTTGCTTTTGCTCCCATGTAACAGCTTACATTCATAAAGTAGTAGTAGCACCCAGATGGTCTTTTTTACCTTGTATTTATGGAATGAGAAGAATGATGACATACTGAAATGAGTGTGGGAGAGGAAGTGAAGTTTCCTTGACGTCGTTTGTGGAAGAGGCAGGTCGAAATTAAAGAACGCATGTTACATAATTACACGCAAATACACACTTCCACTGTCTCCAGGACAGACTAGATGGAAATAACACTATAGTTAGGGGTGGGCGATATATGGGTGAATCAGCTGACGGACTGGGGCAGTGCTTCGCATTTATCTATATAATGGAGCCGCAAGATGCGGCGAGCAGTTTTTACGTGATCATCCACTGTTATTCTGTGCACAAAAACAGAAGTAAATGCATAAATGACATTCTTTGCAATTTAAACGCTCACGATATGGAATGCCTTCACTAAGGAAAACGCTCCAGTTCAATCCATTCTTCACCTTTATTACAGACAAAACTCATATTTTAGCTGATAACTAATAACAACCAGCATTCTACTCACAAAACAGTTATTTACTTGATATTATTTCAGACGGCTCAGAGTCATGGCACAGGGGATTGTGAGAAATGTAGCTCTCTTCCAAAAAGGGAGAATATATCGAGATATATATTGTGCATCATGATGTAGCTTGAAAATATTCCGAGATTATTTTTAGGCTAACTACATTTACACTTAACTGTAAGTTAACCTCAGCAACCGATGCTCACATACAAATCTCAAGAATATCTTTGGGCACACTCAGGTCCTCACAATTACCTAAAAACCTGTCCACACACACACTTTCATAAAGTGTGAAACTTATGAATAGCAATATGTTTAATGTTTGCTTTGAATCTGCTACTAAAACCATCTGGGAAATACAATTTAAAACAGTCTTATGACAACTTTAATAAAGAGCTTCGGCTGCAAAACCAAGCATTAGATTTATTTATAGCTTTAGGACATGCTAAAAGTATATATTGTCATTGTTAGCACACAAAGAAAAGGGTTTTTTTTGTCTCAAATTTACCTTCACCTGCCCTCCTGCCTTTGCACAAAGTAACATCAGAGAAACAAGTATTAAACATAGATATTCAACTATTCAAATTTGTAACAGTTTGATGGAATGAAGATTTATTTACTAGCCTCAGAAAACTGATTCAAATCAAAGGTATTAGCTCTGTAATGTTCCAGGTTTTGGAAAATGAATGGGTTTATATTTACATATTATGGAAAAAATTTATGTGTCAACTATGGCTATCCATCCTCAACAATACTGTAGTAGATCTTTAGTCACAAGGCTTGTGCTTGAGATCAAGGTCTACACTAAAGCCTAAGGAGAAAAAATAGGGTCTTTGAGCTTCTAATCCGAGATTGTGGTGTACAACATCCTCTCAGAATGTGACAAATACACACAGACGCACACACATTTGACTCAATATATATGAATAGGTCCAAGATGTGTTATTTTCTGATGCTGGACAAATATGGTACAGCAAACATTCCACATCGATGCCTGTGCGTTGTTCCGCTGGCAGCACACAGCTTTGGGGTTTATTTTGGTCCAGATCTTTGAAGCGCTGCAGTTCTACAAAACGCTCAACATGGGAATATGAGATCGAGGCTATGCTACATTTATCCAGCCAGTGTGTTAATATATAAAGTGTGAACTTAATTGAAGCATGAATACTAATAACAAAAACTGCTCACTTAGTGTAAAAATAGGATTTCATTTTTTTTTTTAAATATTACCCCACATTTCAGCATCATCATGGTGATGTGAGCATGTGCTATAGTCAGAAATCAGATTTCTGGGAGAAAAGTCTGGTATCTGGAATGACTTTATCTACTCTGAATTAACACTTCTTGGGTTATGTTCAAGAAAGGATGGTTCACTAAATAAGGAATTCAATGTAATACATATGGGTGTAAAATTTTCCCATTATAAATAATAATAATAATAATAAAGTTTATTTGAAAAGCGCCTTTCAAAACACTTAAGGACACTGTACACAACAAAATAATAAAAAGAACAAACATACAAACAGACAATTTACAGAATCTACATAAATTAATCCAAAATAATATGGCAGAGTGGATAAGATTATGTTGAATAAGCTATTTTGAACAGGTGAGTTTTGAGTGCAAATCATGAAAAACACAAAATTACATATGTGACCCGATCTGCCGTAATGAGTCGGACGTCGGCGTTCTATTTATTTAGATACGGGCCGATTATGTTGACAAACATCAAAAATATCGATTTTTCTTTTTTGGTCTTATATGAAAGAAAAGGTCTTCAAAATTAATCTGGAAAGATCGATATTTTTGTGATGTTTTTCAACATAATTGGCCCGTATCTAAATAAATAGAATGCTGACTTCCGACTCATTACGGCAGATTGGGTCACATATAATTAAATCAGAATTGCAAAAGACTACCCATATGTCCATTTTATATGTTTGTATATATTGAACAAATTATATATTCACTTTCATATATACAGTATATAGACATACAGTGGTACCTCGGTTCTCGCACCACTTAGACTACGAACATTTTGAAGTACGAGCGCCACGTCATTTTTAATATAGAAAATTTAGCGGCGTCCCTATCTGGTGATCACAGGAGCATTCTCATTTCACACGTATGTATTGTTTTTATATGAAAAAAAATTAAATTGCTTGGATTGATATTTGCACATCTTATTAGACAGTATTGTACACCACCTTTTTAGAATTTTCCTATTGAACTGCTGCAGAGCATATGCACATCCAATGCAAAAAGAAATTAAAAGACCAAAAGTGTAGTTGAATTTTGCATGTAACTATATTGCACAGTCTCTCTTTCTACCTCTAGTTTAAAGTTTTTATGTTTTATAGTCTATGTATATTTTTTTGCTTATTCTATGTGGCTTATTTGTATTTACTTTGTGTTATTTGTTCTTACTGTAGAAACTGTAGAAACGCATAGTCTCGTCTCTCTGTATACACGTATATAGTCAAGATGATAAGAAAATTTACTTTGACTTGGAACGCACTAATTTGAACAAAATCAAAAAGGTAAAGCCCAAAGGTAAAGTCCTTTTTTTCATTATTTTTTATTCTAGGCAACATTCAATCCCACGAATGATGGGTAACCATCTCACACACACCAACAGCCCGACCATGTTTTGAGCGTTATATGCAGAGACAGTACCAAAGCGGCTCCAGATGTGCCTCTTACCACAGGAGTGTGATTTAAAGTGCGGTTTGGAGCGTGTGCTGAAGGCGAGACCACAGTGCGTTCTGATGGTAGAAACCGTGGCTCTGACGAGAACAATCGGCCAGAGAGAGAGCAAACAGAGTTAAACAGACCCCTTAACAGAAACTGTCATAATTACATGTTCTTTTAATACCGAATATGAGTTGTAAAGGCCACATTCACACTCATTAACGGAGGGATGCCACAGTAATTACTGTTCACAAGAAACGACTTCAGTCCTGTTTGTAAAGTGGTTCCGAGTACAAAATCTTCACATTCTTTTCAACGAATCTGCGTGGATTCCTTTCAAAGATGCAAACAGTTTAGATTGCCGGCTTCTTAGAGTATGTAATTTGGAAGCCCCCCGCGTTTCCAAACTGCAGAACACAGACAGTAATTACTGTAGCTAAAAAACGGCACGACAAACGCCATCAATGGCATCACATAGGAGCCCAGCTTCGAACGCCTCAATTATACAGACTGACACCTGCAAAACAAGCACGGACGCATTTTCCCCATTACACTTCATTGTTTATCTTGATTTGTTGTTTTTCTCCCACCATCATTCAGGCGTTTACCGTTGAGGTGTGTTCGTTCCCCTGAATGAGATAGACGGGGATCTCATACACTTCAAGTAAATTGATTTGTTGTTGCGATGCGCAGGAAATAGACCTACAAGCGCCTCCAACCTGCGTTAGTCGATGACGCTGAAAAATGTGTCCACATCAATATGTTACAATGATGCATATAAATATTACTACCTGATATAAATGCTGCGTGAATAATGTCAGGTTCGTTTAGCTCCAGTCATGGTCAGCTCCAGTTACAAGACACTGTGAAAAATCATGACGGCTGCGACAGAGTCTGATTCAGAGTCTGAGTCATAACACATAAAGGGATTTTGTTCACAGTATATATGTTGGCGAGTTCCTAACCCTATTATCCCTATTATCATTTAACTCTGGGGAATATCAACCTAACATCTTAAAAGCAACAAGCATAAAATGTTATTTATAGACGTAATAAACACTACCAAACACTAAACAAAAGTCAGTAACTACCAACAAAGTCGTATATGAATTGAACTAATAACGCGGCTCGCAAGTGGGACTCCAGCTACGTGCTGCTGTGAATATGCGAATGCAGGAGACTGATAACAGCTCTTTATCCAGACTCCATACACGCCAAAAAAAGTTATGGAAGCGCTGTGATTGTAAAGTGTTTTTCAACAATGTTACACCATATTCGGTTCACAGCATCAGTTTGGATTAGGGTTAGGGTTAGGTATAGGGGGTCACAGAATTTGACGGGTCACAGAACACGGTGTAACACCGGCACGGCGAACTACTCAGTTTTTCTTTTCCTCGTCGTCTTCATCTGTTTAACTTCGCGCTGCCATTATTAAGCTATATGATTGGCTGTTTACGAGGGAGGGCGGGATTTCGCCCGGGGGTTTATTCATGCAGCCGAACTTATTTATCATATGCTTTCCTTGCTTTTAAGTGAAACATTGTATACAATTGAACTTTACTGATAATTAGCAGAGATGGGTAGATTAGCCAAAAATCTTACTCAAGTAGGAGTATTGTTACTTTAGAATAATATTAGTCAAGTAAAAGTAAAAAGTAGTCATCCAAAAATTTACTCAAGTAAGAGTAAAAAGTACTCAGGGAAAAAACTACTCAAGAACTGAGTAGCTTCTGAGTAAATTAAAGATTAATTGGTTTATCATATAATCAAATATGCAAAAACATAAAATAACAATGTACAATGTGTTTGGATATTACCAAACAATATTGCAAAAAAAACTAAAAAAAAAAAAAAATCTATACAAAGTAACATAAATTAAGGCTAATTCAGCCACAATAAACAGTACAATAATCTTAACACGTTATATGATTGGTTGTTAATAAGGAAGGGTGGCATCATGCTTGGGGTTCGTTCGTGTAACCCTTTGCGTATTTATTATGTATGTTTATGCTTTTCTCTATTTTTCAGTAAAAGTCTATAGTATTTACTAAGCAAATGACCCCAGTTAAAGTAAACGCTCCGTTTAGAACACTACTTGAGGAAATGCACTAAACTATTTGAAAATCCATACTTAATAAATAAAGTTTCTATGAAAAGAAAAATTACTCTTGTCCAAGTTAAAATTTAGGAATACTACTTAATTAAAAGTAATAAAGTATCTGTTATTAACAAAACTCAAGTATTACGTACTGTACTTTTACTTTTTACTTTTTACTTTTACTGTAATAAATGTTGCCCAAAGTCTTTGCATGTTTTCTAGACATGACAGTTCTCAATTTCTTTAATTCCAAAAATGATGTGGAGTAGATTGTGGTGCAAATGACCAATAACAATGGCATGAATTTAAGGTTTAGGATTTTGTGCTATGTCAGTTATAGGAATCACTCACTAAAAATTACATTTATTATAACTGCAATATTGAAATAATAATAATAATAACATAGTATAACGGGAAGTAAAAGTTGCAAATATTGATATGAAGTACTAAGCATAAATAACTGTAATAAATTACAAATACTGAAGTACTATATACTTACATAGTAGGGCTGGGCGATATATTGAGTTTTTAAGATATATCGACATATTTTCATGTGAGATATAGGATTACACAATATCGTTTATATCGATATAGTTTATGTTGCGGTAAAATTATACTAAGTCACGAGCGCAAATGTGAAACTCGAGAGCACAAAATTAAGAATCGAGTGCGTGGTTGTGATAATATTGCGTGCAAACTGTATTTTTCCTCTCTCGAATGTTTTTTTTCCTCTCGATGTGCTAAACAGCCTCGCGCGCAAAGTAGATTACCGAAGATGACGTAGGCTGTGTTATGAAAAAATAACATCACTGCTGTAAAGGAAAATAAAAAAATTATTTATTATATTTATTCAATATATATTTTAGTTTGTTTTTAATAAAAGTGCCCCTGTGACAGTTGGTACATGTGGCTTTGCCCCAGAATTGGTTTTTGTTATTACTTCACCCAAAATAATATCGAGATATATATCGTATATCGACATTTACCAAAAAAAATCGAGATATGATTTTTGGTCCATACCGCCAGCCTTATTAAATAGTAAGTCATCTTTCTCCAGAAATACACAGAAAACAATTCCATGACTATGTGATAGTTGTCACTCATGTGATAAACATACTGACAAACACTTTCCTGACCTGCTATGTAAACAACATCTGTCCAAACTCCCTGTGCCCAGTTGCCTCAAACAGATTGACAGCATTATGAATCCTGTAATATATTATAATGCTATTCTAGCAATGTATAAACGCTGCCTAAAGCCCCATTGACTGTCAAAGCAATCAACCCTACAAAACCTCCAAGCCCTTTATGTTGTACCCCTGAAACTCTATGCATAGATAATCACAGCATACGTTCCTGTATTAACCTCCAACCTATCCCTGTGTGTCCTCTGTGCCTGGTACACCACCAGCGCCCTGCTACAATTACGGTAATTACAGCCTTTGGCGTCTTCATCTGTCTATACATTCTCCTCTGCAAAATCCACAGCTAAAAACATAGACGGTAAATCTGCCACACTCCCTCACTTAATTCCGGCATACAAACTGCTCCTGTCCAAGACAAATGTGGGCATAAAATCCAACTAAAAGGAATTAATTATTTTAAGTTGTACCTTAGATCGTCCTTGAAAGTTTCATTTGGTTTCAGTTGAGAAATTTAGCCGACACTCATTTTAGTTTGTCTTGATGGCCAGTCTGAAATAATATCTTAAGTTCTAATTTGTTAAAAACACATCTTAATCAATAGTTTGAATAGTTTATTACTGCTGTTAGAACAATTTCACTAACAAATCTGCTGATGCATTCATTTAAGGCATATGAGGCTCTGATGCAATTAGCTAAGGTGTGTAATTCGAAATGATACATAATTAAGTAGGATCACTTTTAAAAGGGTCTTTGAAAAATTATCAGTCATAAAGACCAAGTGAGGAAAAACTTTCAAAACCTAATTTGTCCTACTTAGAAACCATCTACTACCATAAGCTGGTTTTGCCAGATTTTTAATTGGAGTTGCTAAGAAAAGGGGGAGTGAAAAGACATGCAGTCCAAGCCCCAGGTTGACTTAGGATCAGATAAATCTAGCTTTAATTAACCCAAGCCTGAAAGAAAAAGCCTTGACCAGCGGGGCAATTGTGGTGGAAGCAAAATGAGTCCATCTTCTTGTTTTCGCCAGCTAAAAAGAGAAACAAAAATGCCTTGCCTGACACAAAATTCCATAGTTTGTAGTGATGCTACTCATGGGCATAAACAAGACAGGCCTCTTAAATTATTCTCTCACACAGGATAGCTATTGGAGAGGGCATGGAAACAGTCCTGAGTCTTGATAACAAGCAGCCTCTGCCAGACACTAACAACAGCTGAAAAAAGTGCAAAAAACAGATGTAAGTGAGGAACTGACGTTTATTAAGATAACATCATTGTGGTAAGCTCACAAATGCTACCCCATAGGCCATATTTTCACTCATTAACAGCGAGCACTGACAGTAAGAAGTCTAACATGCCTTTTTTGATGAATTTTAAGTGCCATCAAATAAGACAGCAACAAGAGGCCTCGCATCCAGTATCTAATTAACTTAATTTGCCGCGCCTTAACACTCGCTATCTCTTCAGAGAAGTGGCAAACTTCATCTCTGCATCCTCATTGGCCGACCCTCTGTAATGAGCCGAGTGGGGGCGACTTACAGCGCTGTTTATTAGCTCTGATAGAATAAGCACCTCTGGGACTCCCTCTTTCATAAATCAATCTGCAGAAACGGATTGTTTAGTTTCAGATCGGCTCCCTCCTCCTTCTTCAGATTCAATGGCCATCAGTCCAGATGGCTGCTCGAGATTTCCCTTTGTCGTTTTTTGAGGAAGCTTGTCATCTCTGGCTCGAGACCAATGTTATATTTGTTTGTGTTAGACAGATCTGAAGCATAGGGGAAAAAATCAGACCTAATTAAAAGTTGTTCAATAAATGATGTCTGGCTACCTAGGGCTACCTGGGACTGATTTTATATTTTGGTCATACAGGAGTTTTCTCCAAGTTTTAGGTCAAAATGGATTTTATTTGCAAACTTTTCCTAATCAGTCTGTCTGCCTACCTAACCACCAACCCATATTCCCAGTGGACCACCTGCCCACCCATCTTTCCATCCAACCATCTCCATCCATCCATATCTTTATGCCACAAATTGCAACAGTTGAGTATTTGCCAATAAAGATACCAACTCCATATTATAAATGTAACAATTAAGTTGTGATTTTGTGTGTGAATTTGCATATAAAAGCCTCACAACTTAACTTTAAAGGGGTCTTCTTCAGCACAGACATCTGCCTTTTCCTGGCTCCATTTGTATTAAAATGTACTTTCATTCCGATATTGATTCCGGCATCCCAAGTATCATATTGCCGTCATCTCTAATTGAGAGCTCTAATGTCTCAATATATCAGGTTTTTCCTGGGTGTGAAATATCCATAACCATAAAAGAGAATGGAATTGACAGTCTGCTCCAAGAAGCGTGACAAAGGTTAAGGGATTGCAATGCAGTGCCAAGTTTTAGATCAGCTCACAAAAAAAACCTTTTCCAGGCAGACACTTGAGCCAAATGAGATCCTGAGAATCGGAGCAAACAGCTGCTTAAATCTTTAATATGAGTCTCATCTGCCAGGTAAAGGTCTGAGGAGATAGTCTGTGATAATCGCTGGGTCTATTCCAAAAAGTCCACGCCACGATAAGCCACCCTGCTGGAGCTAATGGCTCGGGTTTTTTTTCCTTTTTTTTTTTTTTTGCAGGGTCGTGCTCACAAAGTCCGTTCTGTTTGGGGGTCTGATGAAGAGAGCGGACTGTTTGGGAGATGATAAAGAGGGATTAGCCTCACTGTCACACTGTACTCAGTCATAGGGGAGATGTGACAATAAAAGAGGAGTCAGGAGGAGATAGGAGGAATGTAGAAAAGGAAGAAAGAAAGGACAGATGAGATATGACGAGAAAGTTAGAAACCGTAAGAAAACCAAAAATGTACTAAAAAATAACAAATAAAATCTGCTTTACTTCAGTTCGATTTGTGATACAGCAAAGTACCACAGTAGCACATTTATTCATTTTGATAACAGAATGTAAATATTAAAAGTATTTTGTATGTGCAGGTTAGACCTCATCCCACCATGACTGAAAGTCTTAAAGTACCTTACATTCACTTAATACCAAAAATTAGAGAACCAGATCATGGGACAAAGTACCATCATGTTGACGTGGAGTAACCAGAACATATTTGGGTGTGTTATATTCATTCAAAGTATAGGATTTCGCGTCACTCTTTACATAAAAGAACGTCACATGGTAAAATCTATCTTCCATTTCATTATCAGTTGCTGTTTTATGTGAATAGAAATTGCTATTTTGTATTGCTGTCAATAGAAACATATTGAAGTAAAATGAATTTTGACTGATGACTGATTTTCAGGGTTAACAGGACCGTTAACTGATATTTGGAACCGATATGCAACCGATATATCTTCCTCAAAATTTTAAATTTTACAAACAGCAAGCTCAGCTGAAACTCTCCTCTCTCCTTCTCTGAGCTTTAGCTTTGATTGGCTACTACTCGTGTAACATGTAGCCAATCAGAGACTGTTGTGAGCGGGACATTAAATGAAGCAGCGAGTCGAGAGCAAACAGCGCAGAGAGAAGAGACGACAGTGGAGCCACAATAGAGCACCTTGTAATTACGTAATATCGGCGATGGTCAAAATTAAACACAGATACCGATAATCGTCTAAATGCCTAATATCGACACAAATAATCGTCCCAGGACCAATTATCGGTAGACCCTCATACCTACTGCCAAAGAACTCTACAGAGAAGGAAAACTTTACAGAATTCATTTACACTTAAGGCATTTAGCAGGCACTGCTTTCCAAAGCAACTTCCATTTTCTAATTACAAAGACAGTCTCCCTGGAGCATCTTTGGATTAAGGGCAGTTCTCACAGGCTCAGTGGTGATTCCTGGGATTCAAGCTCCCAGTCGTATGACCACCAACACTGGGTTTCAGTCATTTCTAATTCCAGGTCCAAACCTGTAACCAAAGGCCTGTTTCAAAGTGGAGCTGTAATCCAAGAATGCCTAATGAATGTATCAGGCAATGACACAAAAATACAAAGGAATACATTCGATTTTCATTGATTTGTACATGCCATGCAATTCCCAGCAAGCATTCTTTCATTGTTAGCCACATTAGCGTCTTAGGATGGAATGCCCTTTAAATACAGTAGACATAATAACGACTCTTGTTTTCCCGCCAGGAAAACACAAGCCACTCCATAGCACTTCATAATCAAGAGCTTATAAATCCCAAGCTAGGAAATGCTGCACACACATAACCACTGCCACCAAACGCAGAGTGATGAATAGAGTGTAGTGGTGAACGGACAAATTGGGTCATCGGCAGTGTAATGAACACAATTACCATATCACGGCAATAAATCTCCGGCTCGTGCCGAGGCGACTGGCTATGGTACGTCGAGGATAAGCTCACCTAATGAGTCATTGCGTGTAACAGTGCCGCAAACACGCTATGACGAGACTGAACGTAATTGAATCTGGAATGCTCAATGTTATTCTTCCTGCAGCAGCTTCATATATATCATCAAATGCTCTCGGGAAACGGAAAGGTAAGCCTCTGGATTGCATCATGAGAGACTGGTGGCTATCACTGTGAAAGAAAAGCAGCACAGAACAGTATGAGTTTCATTTTCTTTTATCAGACACAACCTCTGCATTTCTTAATTACTGGAACAGTCTCCCTGGATGTTGAGGGTCTGGCTCAGGAGCCCAATAGTAGTGTTTTAGGTTCTTCAGAAATGCAAACCCCAATTTTATAGTCACCAACCCAGGTTTTTGGTCACTGTTACACCACTTCCCTAACATTTTTTTGGTTTTTGCTGGTTTAAATGTGGTTCATATCCAAAAGCCATAAGGTTGGTTTACCGAGAAGTTTGGCATCATATATATATTTGGATGAAGCAACAGCACAGAAACAAAATGAAGTACAATATCCATGTGACAGCAGCTCAAATAAATCTGAAATTTAATTTAACTGCTACTAAATAGAAAATCAGAAACAGTAGAAGAGCAGAAGCAGAAGAGAAGATTTGTAGAGCCAGATGTGATCATGAGTCAACATTATGCCAAACGCAACTGTTTCTGAAATGGGAGATCTGTCCACAGAGGTTACATCTTCCAAGGTTGAGCGTATGAATGACCAAATATACATTTAAAAATGTAAGTGCCAAATAGGTGTAAAACGCAAGTTACATCAAATATGCTATAATATCAATTCAATAGATAATGATTGAATGTCTGCTGATTTCACTGACTTTGCTATGACTGTTAGGAACTGCTAACTTAGCATATGGCAGATTCTCTTAGCAAACTTGCCCTGACTAGCAGGTATGTTACTGATGCTATGCAGGTGGGCAGGGCCAGAGCAGTAGATCTGGGCAGGGCTACGCTAAACATAACCACTCTGTGTAAGCTGGCTGCATTTTAGTCCGGTCCGGAAAAACCTGCTGTGAAAAACTGTAAATCTGCATAATTCCACACCGTCGTAAAACTGAAACTGGGTCTTTAAACCAAAAACAGGGTTGAGGGTCACAAACTACGAACAGAAACTTCTAGCTTACACAGAAACACAGCACACCAACACCGGGCAGAGTAATGGTGGACCGACAGAGACTAAGCTAACTGTTTAAACCAAACAAGATCCTTAACACTAAACCAATAGATCAACAGAACAGGGTAACCTGGAGGCTGGCACCAAAATAGGAACCAATGAAACAAACATGCAAGAACCTAGGAAACTAGGGGCAGGTGGGGGATAGGACAGAGGGAGGTAACAGACATACCACATTAAAAAGACAACACAGGACAAGTGATGCCCTCCAGTGGGCGGCTGGGAGCCATGACAACTTAAATATCACTTGACACTTTATTCCTGAGCCACGTCCCACAGTTTTCTTTTACATTTTGTATCAGTTGGGCTTTTTGATCGTTGAATCAATAAATCAATGAATCGATCGACATAGACTGATGTATCCTTACACCCTTAGTGTGTGAAAAGAAAAAAAAAAACTTACATGAACACATTAGCAAAACTTAGATTAACAAATCCCTTTTGCTTGAATTTCCTCTTAGGCACATTAGCATTTTTGTGTAGACTGACCCTTTAGTCTTGAACTTATAGAGGTTGAAAGCGAGTGAAGAGCCTCGATCTGCCTCCCGCCCTTCCTCGGCACCCGGGTCCTCCTCAAGCGTGATGATAGCCGTGTAATTGCTGCAGCTAATGTGAAATGAAGGTATCTTTGCTAGAAGAGCACGTGAGAGACGACCCGTCCGCCCACGCTGGCCTCCGCAGAGTGTGACGTATTATTAACTCCACATAAAAGGCCAGACATCCATCCATCCATACAGACGCACTCACAGGGGATAATTACGGTGAGATCAAATATCCCGGCGTATAGGCTACTTTGCGTACTGCTTTCGCGCCTCTCTTAGCAGCGCTCCGGTGTCAGACAGCTATTAGAGAGGCGGCTCCCGTCACACAGAGAGGGATTCAGAGCTATAGGTGGATGAGGATATTCGGCTTTTCTTTCTCTCTGTCTTTGTTTCATCTTCTCTATATCCCTCAGAATGGATAAAGTCCTGAACAGAAGATGGGTGATCTTTCTCTCACTTATCACCCTCTCCTGTCGAATGACATTATGCCTTAAAACCAATTTATGTTTAAAGTTATACAAGGTCAGTTAATAAATTAATTACATTTACAGCAATTCTCAGACACTCTTAGCAAGAGCGATTTCCAATGATTAATTATAGAGTCGGTTTCCCTGGAGCAATTTAGGTAAAAGGATCTTGCTCAGGGGACTAACGGCAGTAGTACTAGAGGTAAGATTGACTTGAACCTACAGCCTCTTGGGCAGTAGGCAAGCATCATACCACTATACACTTATTGTTTACTTCATTAAAACAGATATGGGGCACTTACTCACTAGTTTTCAAGCGTGTATTCTTGTTATCTGTGCATTCACTTCTGACATTTATTTGACAGGGTGTAACTTAGTTAGCGGTCACTTTGCTGAACAGCGATTGTTGGTTTATGCCTAGCTTATGAGCATCTGCGAAAAGCTGTAGATTTAAATATAATTGCAATACTCCCCACTAGAGGTGTGAACCTTCACTGGTCTCACGATACAATTACGATTATTAGATCAACGATTCGATTCGTTACGATATCTCAATGCATCACACTGCAGCCCATCAATTTTTCTACGTTACATCACACTACATGCAGATTGGGCATGGATCACAGATCAGGCAGCCATAGTTGCTACCCTAATGTTCTTTTACCTAGAATTTTTATGCCATAGCCAAAAAATCACCAAGTAATGTCATTATGTTATAATTCAGGGGTTGTCAACTGCTTCTGTTCCAGGGACCACCGTTCAGACTAGTTCAGACTAATCATCTGAAAGTGTTTTGAAAAAAATGAAAAAATAACTACTAAAAAAAGTGATTTCAGCATGTCACCGACCACCAGCAGTTCTACCGTGGACCACCAGTTTAAAACCTCTGTTATAACCGATTACAGTCTGGCACTGCATTGATGCAGAATTGTCCACGTCTGCATCACGATGCATCGTTTATGCAATTTATTTTAACACCTCTACTCCCCACTACCCTTTTATAGTAAATGTCAAATGATGATAAGTTTTGATGACATGATGGTTTGATGGTCTGAAGCCATGTTGCACTAGAAAAACGGTGGAGCTGAGAACGTAACATCAAAATGTTGCCCCTTTAGAAAGACCTTTAAGCCCTTAGAAACCCCTAACTTTGTTCTGTAGACTTCACAAAAGAGAGTGTTTATTAAATGCCAATAACTGAAACAAAAACATATTTATTATTAGTCAAGGTGCTCCGGAGAGACTGTCTTTTTTAAATCTTTAAGACTGTTTGATAAATCCTGTAAATTAAAATGATGCAATGTGACTGAAATGGATAGAATTCATAGATTGTACTGTAGTGACTTTTAAGATGTGAAAGTTAATGCAAAAAATCAACAAGATGCTGAATATAAAAGTCTGAGTACAATTATACTGGCTAGAGATTTCTAACACCTGCACTGATAAATAATTATTGGCCAAACTCTACAAAAGTTTTTTATCCAACAGCATTAGAGTTCTCCTGTGCATGTTTAAAACTGAAAAAGTCTGAAGAAGAATGCATTATTTCCAAGAAAGGCTTTTTTTTCTTTTGGAGAAAAGCAGGCTTTGATAAAACAAGGCAAAAATATATAAGCCTTTTTGTCACATTTTAAGATATCACATATTCTGTGAACAACAGGTGTAATGTATTAAACTGGTGTATAACGCTGTAGACAGAGTTTATAGAGTAAGTAAAGTCGCTCCCTCCCCTCATACATATTCATGTGACTGAAGGAAAATGAACGGTGATGTTGCCATAGCAGTTCCATCACAGTGCAATGTGAAGTATAGAGACACCTGCTACACTTATTTTGCATGGAATTAAGTCCTAAAGTCTGTTATGTTGCTGACCATGGCAAGCAGTCAGAAGGGTGATAAATGAGTGTATTAATATTTTATTGTTAATATTGCTGTGGTCTTTGCATCCTTCAGTTTTTACTCTTTAAAAGACAGTAAGGCAAGGTAGGACAAGACAAGGTGTAGTCTGAGTGAATAAGCGGAGTAAATAATCTAACCGAGGGAACATTGCCGCTTCAACAGGCATTGATTTCATGCCCCATGTGTTTAGTAGGTGGATTTCCTCAAAATCATTCCATCTTCCATCATTTTAGACCAAAGCTGCTAAACCAGCAGTTGAGAAGGATGAAGGCCAAACACCTTGAGCCTTGATTTTGTTTTTCGGAGTTGATGTCTTTCACTGACGCAAAAAGTACAACGGCAAAACATCTCCGCTGCCGCTTTTGGCATCGGATCCTCTTCCGCACATTGGAGGGAAATTGAGGAACGCGAGAAAAGGTATAAGGCTGGGCTTCAACAAAAACCTTTCTGTCTGTTACCAAAGCTCTTTCTCCAGCGTCTGTCAATAAATGTGCATTAGAGAGAGCGCAGGGAATGGGCATAGGGTAGATTGCATTATTGACTCGACATTGCTCGACAAAATGGCTGAAGTGTGTGCAAGGCTGCTGTCTGCTAGCGATCGGTCCCCCCTCAACCTGCCCCACTTCTTCTTCTTTTTTTTGCCATGGGGTCGAGAATCAAAACTCCATCGATTCGTCTGCCCTCGGCCTGCCTGCCTTGTACCTGCAGTGCCTTGTCTCATACAAACGGCGCTTTATTAATCCCCGGAGGCCTGCTCGTGTGAAAACGCGATCTCAATCCATCTCCTAATGGCGCGCCAAGAAAAAACACAAATCGCACACTACGTTTCTGCGATCCGCCGGCCTCGTTAAATGGGGTATAGCGCCGAATTTATACGTCCTCTAATAGAGTCGGCTCAGTCAATGAATATATTAGTCAAGCGATGAACCTGGTGTTTAACCGGCTTCCGTCAGTCTCAACGGGGGACTCGAGAGACTCGGTGCAGAAGCTCCTATTTTCTCTTAATGAAGCTGCGCTCCTGAAGGCGGCCGGAAGAAGGGGGAGAAGCGTCGAGGTCGGCCCCCCGGATTCTGCTCCCTCACCCGTAAACGAGTCTCATTCGGCAAAGCCAGGTCCCGAAGGCGCCGTGAATTATTAGCATCTGCCGGAAGACACTTCTGGGGAGAGGACACACAATCGGCCGTGCTTATGAAGACATGAGCTAGCCTTTAAGAGAAAAGCAAATCAGTGCTGCATTTCAAATGGAGCATGAGGGATTACCTTTAAGAGAGGCAAATGTGGAATAACTTTCGTTCCCACCCTGTAGGCTGTATTAAAAATGATTAAAAAGTCAGGAAAGGCGATAAAGGTGCACTGGGTATGTTCTCCAAGGGGATAGAGTTCGTCCTGAGCGAAAGTTAGATGGTTTATTATTCATCCAGGCACTGACAATTTCTCATACTACTTTTACTGCTACAGTAAGAGGATTATGATAGAACTAGGAAACATCATCCTTTAAACTGTCATAAAATGCTGTGCTGGTGTTTTTTAAGGAAATCTTTTAGGTCATCGAAACCTACATTCATGTAAACGCAAAGGAACCCTGGTGATGGTATTGTGCCGGTGCTGGCCCGGTGCTCAAGTTGAGAACCAGCAAAACGCCCCTTAATTTTTCATTGATTTACTGTAAGAGACCAGTGGAGTAGAGTGACAACACTGCGCCCACGTCTCACACACGCCCACTACACAAAGCAATTATGGCAGACAATGTGTTATCAGATGCTGCTTCAAACTTCCATTCGTTCATTCATTATCTGACCTGCTTAATCCCTATCAGGGTCACGGTGGGTAGTGGAGCCAAACCCGGGGACTACGGGAGTGAGGCGGGAATCAACCCTAGGCAGGAAACAACACACCGGATGGCTCACACACTCCCACAATCAAACTCTCATTCACTCCTTACGGAGTTGCCAATATATATATTTAAAATGTATGCTTCTGGACTGTGGGAGGAGCACCCGGAGATAACCCACGCGAACAAGGGGAGAGCATGCAGACTCCACACAGAAAGGCCCTACTGCCAACCCAGGACCTTTTCGCTGTGAGGCGGCAACGCTAACCACTGCCCCACCGTGCCGCCCTCAGACATCCAGGAAACGCTGAAATAGATGGACATTTGGGGCAGCTGGTGGCGTAACGATTTGGCGTTCGTCCTGCGATCAGAAGGACGCTGGTTCGAATCCCACACCGGTAAAGTTAACACTGAGGTACTCATTAGCAAGGTACTATCCTTAAGCACTGCTCCCCGGGTGCTGCCCATTTCAGCTGCCCACTGCTCCTTCACGGATGGGTCAAATGCACAGGTCACATTTCGCTGTGGTGCACTGTGTGCTGTGTGACAAATAATCACTCACTTTTATTGGTACATTAACATATTTTACTATAGTAAAATATGTTTGGCCCTTGTCAAAGTCACTTATACAGATGGTGAAGTAGCTGATATTCTCCGGGACAGGTAAAATTTAGCCAAAGTTGACTAACTTGTATCACCACTAGACGTAGGAATGAATTTTTCAAATATTTTTAACAGTTGAATAACGTTATTCATGTGGGATAATAGATTGTAACTCATGTGCAGGTGGGTTATTGAACCGACTGGATTGTCTGAAAAAGAAAAAAAAAACGCTGACTTGTGATGGCTAACATCAGCATTGTGTTACGCTCAGACAGTGTGGTAACAATGCAAACATTAGCACGCTAATTAACCTTGAGTCTGGGGAGGAGAAACCACACGGTACAGTATTTTGAATTTGACTGCAGTATGTAAGGTTGGCCACAATCTAACATATTGCTCCTTTAAATAAATGCTATATATAGGGAATGTTCACTTGCTGCCTACATAACGTTTCCCACTCACGGTCAGGTGCTACTGTAAGAATAATTTTATTCACGTCAGGTGTCAGTGGTCAAAATGTTATGGCTGATTGGTATAGATCCATATATTAACGTAATTTTTTTAAGAAAAACCCTAGGTTTCAAAAGTGATGCAGATGATGACTGATGACTGGCTGGAGTCCAGCTCCCACTTGGTGAGCTGCTGAAGGAGACATGGGGCCTGCTAAGTGGAGAGCTCTGTTCCCAACAGGATAAACATTTCAGCACCTTGTCTGTCTGATATTACACGTCTCGCAGTGGGTACTCACTCCTTCACACACACACACACACATTTCTATTCACAAACAGCATTTGGGCTCTGGCCAGTCTGCCTCATGAAGATGTTGCAGGTGAAGTCAGGACAGGGGGAGTATGAAGATTTTTCTGAGGACTTGACCCTCTCTAAAATAATAGAAATACCTGGGATTTATCTGATTTTTCCAGCTTGTGGGGAATTTGTGTGTGTGTGTGTGTGTATGTGTGTGTGTGTGGACCAGCCCTCATGAGACAAACTGTCTTTATATAAAAGTTCCAGTTATTTTTTGAAAAATGTAAAAGAATAAAATTATTTGCCTGTACTATTAAGTCAGGAAAAGTAAATCTCAAGAAAGTGTGTGTAAGAGAGGACAAGAGATAGCAAGAGTGAGATGGATAAAAAAAGATAATGATAGTGAAAGAAAGAGCTATGAAGATATATATATATATATATAGGATGTAAAGAGATGGGGAGGAGAGATAGTGAGGGAGCAAGACAGTGACAGAGAGATACCAAGAGAGGGATACAGAGGGATAGAGAGATGTAGAAAGAAAGGAGTGGAAGAAAGAGAAGGACAAAGAAAGGAGTGGAAGAAAGAGAAATGGAGAAAGAAAGGAGTGGAAGAGAGATGGAGAAAGAAATGAGTAGGAAAGAGAAATTGAGAACTAAAGGAGTGGAATAGAGAGATGGAAAAAGAAAGGAGTGGAATAGAGAGATGGAGAGAGAAAAAGAGAATGAGTGAGAGAGGCAGAGATGGACAGAGAGTTAGTCATACAGAGAGAGAGAGAAACAGCCAGAGACGGAGAGAGAGTAAGTGATAGACAGGAGGAAGAGAAAGATGGAGAAAGAGAGGCTGAATATGAACATGAGATGGAGAGAGTGAGAGAGGAAGAGAGATAATGCTTAATAGTTAAAGAAAGTTGTGTGAATGTCAGTCCAAAGCTCTCGCTAAAGCTGAAAACGTCTTGAAGTATCTCTCCTTTCTTTCTGTGCTTCAAACTCTTCTGGTTATTGACGAACTGCAACCTTTGGAGATGCTTTAAATCCCGTTTTCCCCCCCGCCTGGAACAGAGGTGGCAACAATTTGTGGCTCAATACGAAACACAGTGGAAAAGGTCATCATGAATATTTACATCCAAAATTTACTCAGAAATGGGCTGTTGATAATGTTTACAAGGCGCTAGTAGGTCATGCCGCTGCGCAGCTACGCTAATGCGGAGTAGAACTCCAGGCACACTGAGGTGTGTAATGCGGTTTTGCGTCTCCTTAAGTGCTGTCGCGTTTGCAGCCGGCGCCTGACAGGTACACGCTTAATGTCAAGCGGCTGATGGATCCTCCGTTTCCACCCCACTGGCTGCTGACAATGAAACCAACATGTGAATGTTGTTACAACGAGCAAACGTACAGCAGGATTAGAGGCTAATCGTAGCGCTTGTGAGCTAAAAATAATCCGCTAATAAAGAGCTTCGCATCTCTTCGCATCAAATCAAGATTGTTTATTTGCTTACACACTCCAGAGGCTGTGCAATAAAGTTTAGCCAACAGTTTGAGGCAAATGTCAACCTAAAATCTATAAAATATATATCCCTTAAAACAAACATGCTGATCACAACTATTTACTCATGTTATACATTATATTCATGACAATTACTGCACAGAGAAATTGGCTTTAAATAAAAGAGGGACAAACAAGCCTCAACAAGCCCAAAACACAATGACACACACATACACACAGTCACCTAGCCTAGCCTAAATTTTTTCACACTTATGTAATGGACAACATAGCAGGCAGATAATATTATGGCTTTAGTATTGAGTATATTTAGCAGATACAAGGGTAGACAATATTTTGTGATCAGTGTACTGATCCTTCCAACCTTTCAGACCGTCCTATCCATGGTTACATCATTTTAGTGCTGACAGGACATGATGGTCGCTGAGTTACGATGGTTTGTTGTATGATTTTCTGGGATCTTTCGACGCCGATAGTGATACAATGAAATATCAAAGATATTTTAAGTTTCATGGCAGGCAGGCAAATGTAACGGTACAATATGGTGGGACACTGCCAGGATGTGCTTATCTCTTGCCAGTGATCGACAGTTCATTTGCCTCGGTGTTAGAGTGTGCACTATTTTTGGTGTTTCAAAGACCAATTTTAGCGAAAAAAGCATGTCTCCCAAATGCCAAAATATGTCTCCTGCTGAAAATCAGCTAGCAATCTCATAATGATATAATCCAGGGACTTCTGTCCCAGGGACCACCCCTTTAGACTAAGCAGTGGTGATTTCAGTAGTGAAACTGGACTGCATGTCATGGACCACCTGCAATGCCACCGCGGACCGCCAGGAGCAGGGGACCGCCGGTTGAAAACTGCTGGTCTGCTTGTGCATCAATGCAGAATGGTCCACAACTGCGCCACGATGCAGTGATCATCGTATTCTGATGATATGCCAGAATGTCCCACCCACATAAATGTGTGCTGCAAGCACTACATGATAGCAGAAAACCGTTAAGACCATACCCTAAATGTGGTATTATTTTCGGATACCACAGATTAATAAATATGATTATTAATTTACTCAATGATATGCCATTTTGATGTAATAAGATGTTTTGATGTTTTCTAAGTTGGATGATTTTTAAAAGTGTCACATGGGACAGTTGGTAGTGTAGCGTTTAAGGAGTTGGCCCTGTGATCAGAGGGTTGGAGGTTCAAGTCCCAGACTGGTAAAGGTACCACTGAGGTACTCACGAGCAACATAACATCCCCAAGCACTGCTTCCTGGACGCTGCCAAAAAAGCTGCCCACTGCTCCTTCACAGAGTGTTCAAATGCAGTGGACACATTTTGTTATGGTGCAATGTGTTCTGTGTGCTCAGATTACAATTATTTATGGCAACAAATTTTCAGTATCGACATCACCTACAACTCGCTGCTGTCGTAGATGTGAAAACTTCCAGTGCAAGCTTTCAAACCCGACTATAAACGTTCCGATCAGCCAGCTAGCACAAACGCTGCGGTTGGCTTCCTGCCCCCGAGCTCACTGTCTGTAAACTCCACATCCAGAGCGTGACTGGCGCCTCAGGAACGCTTCAGACGCTCTATAGTTCTTTAACGGCAGGGACGGCGCGCTAATAAAGCCCAGCTCGGCGCCTTTGTTGGTTAATGGCCGTCTCTGACTGAATCAAAGGCGAGCGGCGGCGAGAAAGCAGGCGACGGAGACGGCGCTCACATCTGCGCAAGGTCAGCGGTAAGGATTCTCCGTAATTGGCAGCGCTGAAAAGGAGGCATCATCAGATAGACCACTCTCCATTTCCATAGAAACACCTCATCTGTTGCTATAGTTTCGCTTCTGCTAAGAGTTTCTACCTGCGAGGGAGAGGAGTTAGTGCTGTGCGCAGGGGAGGAGAACAAGTTGTGGGGAAATAATGGGGGAAACTGTTCTGGCGAAAAGTTTGCAAAAAAAAAAGTCTTAAGATTTCAAAGACATTGCAGACATAAAGTAGGGAAAAAATGAAAAGTCAGATGTTCAACATCAAAATTCGTTTCCTTGGAATGAAAAAAGATGTTATTTGGAAAAGTCTGAATGCTGTCGCTTTTCTTTCTTACACTGAACATGGCAAACGTTCTGTTGTAGTGCAACAGACACAGCAAATTGTGGCCAGTAATGAGGCTTCAAAAATATCTAGATTAAGTGACACAAAATCAGTTTTAAGATCAATCAATTAATACAGAATAAGGGAAAAAAATAAGGATCCACATTTTAAGCGAGTGTCACATCAGTCCCGCTCACTCCGATCCAATTCTAACCAGAGTTTCTGTTGCAGCTTTCTCACTCACAACGTTGGGATTTTGGGCTAATGATTGTCACCTGTGTCTTGTTTGGCTTTTCCCCGCCTGAGTTACAGATCATGTCACGTCACCCTCAATTCTGGTTCGCTCACTCGTTTTGAGGTGATCCTTCACAGCCGGGGTTTAATTATTTAAGCTGGCTCGACCCAGAGGTTTGCGTCTCGTTACCCTCACTTTAACCCTTGTACTTTGTGTATGTGTTACAGTACAGAGAGAGAAAGACCAAGCCACAACAGTTGGCCAGGCTAGCGCTATTGTCATTCTGAAGACGTTACGTAGAGAGAGCGTTAACCTGGAGGTTCTGTCAACTCGCTGCAGTTTGATTTCGCTTTTCGGTCTACAGACGGCAGAGAGACTGAGATTAACTAGAGCGAGCCTGTGTCTGAATTGTATGTGTGCTTAACGTTTTTGTCTTAAGCATTAAAGAATGCAAGCGTGAACAATGAAACCTGCAGCTGCATCCTCTGCTTCAAGGCGAACGTGTCATTGGGAAAACAGTGGGTCTGCAACTAACAATAATTTTTTTCAATTAATAGAATATTAATTGGATAAAAAGGGGAAAAAACTGCATTTCCAGCATTTTTTAATAAAACAAACTGTCTGTTTCTTTTTTTCTATATTTATTTTTTTACTCTCTAACATTATAAAATGGAATTTTCAGATTAATTGAAAATCAAAAAATATTGAAGTTTTGCCCATTTATAGCCAATTTTGGACTCATTTTGGCCTATAACTAATTTTTGACATTTCTGGGAGAGAACAACATTTTTGTGCAAGATGGCGTTCCACATGAGAGTCGCATCACAATAACGTGGTGGACATGTGTCGGAATAATCACTGAAAATATCAAGTTAATGTATTGTTAGTAGAATGCTGGTTATTTTGGGAGTTTTGTCTGTAATAAAGATTTGATTGAACTGGAACACTTCAGTGAATGATTCCCTGAGAAAGTCGTGCTTGGTTACAAATAGCGCTTGTGTTTACATCACGAAAAATGTCATTCATGCACTTCTACACAATTACTTCAGTTTTTGTGACGGCAAGGCATTGCACTGGTTCTCGTCTTATTCTTATCACCTATCTTAATAACAGATTTTAATCAATTTAACAGATTAATTGTTACAGCCCTAGAGCACAGCACACAGTGCACCACGTCAAACATTCTACATTTGACTTATACGTGAAGAGCACCTTACATAGAGCACCTGGGGAGCAGTGCTTGGCCATGAGTACCTCAGTGGAACCTTTACTGGTCCGGGATTTGAACCAACAACCTTCTGATCACGCGGTGAACACTCTAACCATTACACTACCAATTGTCCCAAAATGGAGAGGTCACATTTCATTGTGGTGCACTGTGTGCTGTGTAATATCTCACTTAAATAATCACATTAATTTAAGTCCGTCTGACCCAGTCCTCTTTGTCCAGCCATCGTCACGCTTACCACATTGTCTGTGTTTTAGAGTTTTTCTTCGCAGACCGCCACCACCATGACCAGCCAGGCTGGCTCTCTCTCCGGAACTCATGCTTCCTCTTGCCCGACTTGTTTGGAGGATTTCCCTGCATGTTGCATCAAACTTTCAGACCATCTTCATCATTATTCAGACTGTAGTTAACAAGGTAAGCCTGCGTCTAGGTTTGTGCATGAGCCTGACATGCTGTACAGAGCGCTAGAAATAAAACAGACGCCATGTTTCAGTTCACTCCTGCATCTGTGTCCTCTGTTCTGAGGGAAACTCAGCACACTGTGACAACACTGTTCACAAGCATCTTTTTTGTGTCTGTCAAAAGCAAAATAAATGTTTATTTTTCTTTTTTTTAGGGATTCATTTTTACTTTAAAGAGCACACTCTAATTTGCAAGAACATGGCGATGTATCAAAAAAGCACTGACATTTAAAACGAATCATTAAAAATCATAAAAGCACCACCTGATAATCAGCGTTATCATCAGTGGGTCTCTAACACAGGTTAATTGGCCTTGGCAGGTCTCTCCCAAAGTTAACGAGCTACGACTTTAAAGGAAATTTTAAAAAAAAGAGAGAGATTCGGGAGCCACTAGTGCAACTTAAATCTCCCTTTACGTAATGTCCTATGGCTACGCAATTAATTTGGCGCAAATTGACACTCGCCGATCCTCACGGCAGCAGCTGCGGCGAAAGTAAGTTTAAAAATGGAAATCAATACTTCATCATGATGTAATTAGAAAAGAACAAAGCCAGAGGACTTGAGGGAGAATGCAATAGGTCAGACGCCCAATGGAGGATAAAAAGGTCGTTGTTATTCACGTCGGCGCGAGTCTCTTCTCCGCCGTCGCTGCTTAACTTCCCGCCAGTTGATAGTGTGTTCCTGCTACTTAATGAGCTTACAAATCCAGTCCAACAACACTCTACACATCCTAAGCGTGTTAAGGGACGCTCTGTCCGACAGTGCTAATGTGGCTAACAATAGCACGTAGGCCAACTGACAAAGAATTCACTTTCGTTCTTTAACGGTCACATTAGCGTCTTTATGTCCTTTATACGAGCATGAAATCTTACATGGGTTTATTTCCCTGTTATTGCAAAGTCCAGCGTTGGCCAGTACCTACAAGTAGTAATAACTACAATTGGTGACGTAAACTAACTAAACAGTAGCTCATCATAATATATTAAATATAAATATACATAATACATAAATATATTAAAAATCTTTTATTCAATATTACTTACAAAGAAGGACATTTTCCACTACCAGGTGTTTCTGATTGGTGTTGAATTAGCAAAAGTGGCATCTGAAAGGCTACTGTGCCTATACAGCCATGCTCAACACATCACACCACACTCCTGGCAGCTGCGAAATGGAGTCAGATGAAGGAGTTCACCTTGATCGTAAAAGTCGCAAAAATCTGTTACAGAGAAGTAGTTTGTAGTGTAGCTAATAACTATATTAAAACAGTAGCTTTAATCATAAGTAGCTTGCCGCTAAAAAAGCTACCCTTTAAAAGTAAGCTTCCCCAACACTGGCAAAAGCAGACACAGACATTGGGAATTTGAGCTTTTAGGGCGAGTGAGTGATTTTTTGTCATTGTGAACACAACACAGCACAGCACACAGTGCACCACAATGAAATGTGCTGCATTTGATCATCCGTAAAGGAGCAGTGGGCAGCTAACATAGGCAGCACCCGGGGAGCAGTGCTTGGGGACGGTACCTTGCTCATGGGTACCCCAGTAGTACCTTTACCAGTGCGGGACTTAAACCGGTGACCTCTCCGTTCATGGGGCCAACTTCCTAACCATTACACTACCAATTACATGCCTGAATCATTGATTCGCAGCTTGAGCTAAAAGTTCCCATTAGCTTCCATTCATGCTAGCCCATTAGCATCTCCGGGCTGAGCGTGTCTCTCTACTCCGAGGAGAAAAGGCAGAAGACTAATGAGATGATCAAATCGAACAGACCGGCCTATTTTCACGTGAATCTGAGACGCTGACCTATTCTCGGTACACAATGATGTGATTACTTCGCCGTTTGTAAAAGGCAAATTAAACAGTTCTCTATTGATGTTCCACCCAGCCAGTGCAGCCTCATTACATGGCTATTAAGATTAATTCCGAGACAGGGCTTAGAGTAATATCGAGGGGATTAGGCAACGGGGTGTGTCACTGCGAACCACAGATAATCAACACACCGACTCAGTGAGAAAAAAAAAAAAATCATGAAACCGCTATTAGTAACGGTGAGTTGGCAGAAGCTTTCCTTCGCATAGAGCGCGTCGGCCGGGTCGCCTCCTCACGTCCGCGCTTTTTGAAAAGATCGACGTTGCAAAAGCCGCGAAATGAAAAACATAAAACGAGGCGGTAATTAAAATGCCGCACAGCGGACGATAAAGCCACTCGTATCAGTCATCTAAGCGTAGCGCTAAGTTGTTTTAATTGGCGGCAAAAAAAACACCGCCCAACTTTCCATCAACTCACTTTTAATACATGTATTTTAAAAAATGTAACCGTCTTAAGACTCTGAGAGCTTTTTTTAGGCGATTAAACATGGCACGCATTAAAAGCCTGATTTGGGTCAACGCCTGTCAAAAGTTTTCAAGGTTTAATGGCTGGAGGCAAAGGAGGTTGCTGGCAGGAAGAGGAGGGAAAAAGCTTACGCCAGTTCGTTACTGAGGCCGTTGAATGATGCCTGTTGTAATATTACTGTAATAGCAGACCGAGTCGATAACTATGCCGAGCACGTCGCATGAATCAACCCAGTCAGCCTCAGCAACACGCCGCTGCTCTTCGTGAGGAACAGGACGGCGCTGCTAATCTGCCAACGCTGCCAATACTGTCACCGCGAGCGAGAGACGGAGACGTATGGAAGAATCGTGGCGGCACAAAAACAAGCTTTAATACAAAATACTCACTGTCTGAAGTGCAAACAACTGAAACAAAAACAGTTCACACCAAGACGGAGAAACTGAATATTCTGGTTAGGTTGATTTGCAGGAGATTTTTTAAAAACAATAATTATTTTTCTCAAAAGTGTCACTTTCTAATTGTTTTTTTGTTTGGAAGAGGGAAATCTACTGTGACAAATTTACTGAAACTTTGTCCATTCATTCATTCATTCATTCATTATCGGAACCGATTAACCCCAATTGGGGTCGCGGGGGGATCGGAACCTATCCTGGGAACTTATGGATGCAAGGGGAGAAAACAACCCTGGGCAGGCACCAACACACTACAGGGGACACACACTCACACAATCATACTCCCATTCACACCACACGGGGCCAATTTAGAGTCACCAATTAACCTATATTGCATGCCTTTGGACTGCGGGAGGAAACTGGAGCACCCGGAGGAAACTCACGCGAACACAGGGAGATAATGAATGAATGAATGCTAAAATGTATGAAACACGTCATTTCCACTCAACAATAATGTTATAAATCTGAAAATAATACTAATTTCTGCTGGTGCACCTACGGGATGTCATATTATCACCAAGCATCCAGTGTCGGCACATAATCACTTTCTCAGATATTTTGCTGCTTACAGTGACAGTCTTAAGAAGACATCTGTAGTCTGTATCATGTAACATTCCTGTAAAATATTCATTGTGCATGCTGTAGTTTTGAATTTAGTCATGAATTTTTCAGGGGAATCTGAAAATCGTTCTGAAGCAACATGGTTGCAAGTCGGACTGTCATGGTGAGACATAAATATAGATTAATTATGGAAAGACAATTAGGCAATTATTATGCAAGATTGTGAAATTCTCTTTATCTTGGCAGAGTTCATACTTTGAAAAAAATATTTCTTGTTCTTTCTTAATTGCTCATTAATGATTAATTCTTAAAATGTGGGGAGGAATAATTTAATTACATGTTTTCAAAGGCACTTTTATGATGCTGTACTCTGTAGCTGACAAAACACTGATATGTATTTAAACTTTAAATAACTTATATGAATACATTTCTGCCATATGGTCCACCCCACTGACATTATCAACGCAGTAAAATCATTAATAAAATACGTTCAGGTATAAATGTGCTCAGTTTGCCAGTATTTCCCAGCTGTTCTTTACCGTTAGTGGGAAAGTGAAGCATCTCTGCCTCTGCAGGTCATAAACAAGACTAGCGAGACTGTAAATGTATTTAATTAGAAGAGCCAGGAAAAAGCTAATCTGATTCCCTGGGGTTTTGTTTTTTATTTTTGCCAAAGGCCCACTGGCTTGACGGTGACCCCTGGGGTCATCCTATCCCCCAGGAGCCGGAGAGAGACGCACTCTTTTACTAATTGGAAAGATTATTCACCACACATCAGATAAGTTGTGTGGCTTGGCCTTGCTTGTGTAATTGCTCTGCTTTACCCGTCTGCTTAACAGGCATTGCATTTTGGAGAGTAATTTATGTGTCATGAGCTTTTTTGGCAATGCAGATCTAAAGCTGGGCATACTCTGTGCGATTTAAACCTCCAGCTCAAACTGTATGACGAAATTGCATGCGCAGAAAACCCAAAGCTTCTCATTCATGTGCACCCACTATACGGGCTGATGCTCGGATAGGACTGCTCACACTACACGACACGTCGGACTCCCGTATCCGGAACTCAAAGTCGAAGAAGAACCCAAACTGGAGAGATGCTCACCAAAGAGAAACACGCAATGAAGGAAAACCCACTAAGGTTCAGGTGAGTGAGCTTGTGGCTCCGCTTCAACAGTGCAATACCCTCACAAAGGCCGACCATACGATTGCTGATCGGGAGCTGGTCGTGAGAGGTTAATCGGTGCCTGTTATCACATGTATACTACATGATGCACGACACAAAATTAAGCTGAAAGCCGGGCCGATCCCAAAAATAGTCGCACAAGTGAAAAATCGGCTGAAAATGGGCCGAAAAACGCACCGTGTAAACCCAGCGTAACAGATTTGCAAAAAAGGGTCAGGTCCCAAACCACATATTACTGTACTACACTGTAGTCATTACAATGCAATGCCTCTTCAGGTTGATCTGTGCTATGGGCAACTACCGGCTGGAGCAAATTAAGCTAGGGATTTGATGATTCTCACCAGAATATTTGCAATATTAATTGCACTATTAATAGCTATGCTAATTGCTTAATTAATATTAATTACTATTTGGTTGATTATGTAATTAACTTATTTTAGGTGCTAGAAAGTTTAGTTGCGACTATCTAGCACTTTAACACTTCTAGTATTGGTAGTCTGCACATAGAATTCTAGATTTACATTCGCATTGTTTCAGCAATTCTGAAATATCATGTGAAACCTGGGAAACCTTCATCACCTCTTTCTTATGCTCCTCAAACTACTCTTCAGTACTTGGCAATCAGGAAAACTGACAATCAGCGAATATGGTTGATATTGAAGGAGTATACGTGGTCTGCAGCAATGTTTAGGTAGGTAGTACGTGTCAAAGTAGCATAAACATTAACTTGTACCTTTACAGCATTTAGCAGATCCAGTTTTTTCTGAGGATTTTTAAAATTCAGCTTCCTCAGCCAAAGACGCTGGCCTTCGTCGTTGGAGGGAAGTGAGTAGAGGCTAAAAGCTGGACCACAACATTTTAAACCTCTTCTCCTGGCTGACGAGGAAATTGATGGAGGCAAAATGATGGAGGCTGGATTTGAACCCATGACCTCTGGGTCCAGAAGTCCTACCTCCAGCACTACTATCACTGGGTCCCTGAGAAAGTCCCTTAACCAAAATTGCTCTCACAGACCCAATGATAGTAGTGCTGGAGGTAGGATTTGAACCAACAACCTCTTGGTGCAGGGGCAAGCATCTAGACCAAGAGGTTGTAGGTTCAAATCAGTACATTTGTTTAAAGTGCTTTTCATGAAAGCATATCACAATGAGGACTTGTAGATAAGTACACCTTATAAATGTCTTTGAAAATCAGTTTCTCCATCATATTTCTGGGAGAAAAGAATTAATTATCAGATTTTCAAATCATTTAATCTAATATGCTCTTCCAACAGTCAAGTATCACTTGTAAAGCAAAAAAAAATTCAAGGATGGATCTAAAATCTTGTGCTTTAGAGCAAATTTGGGCTCTATCTCTCTCACACACACATTCACGCAGGTACACGCACAATCATTCCCTCACATCCGGCATCACACTCACACTTCCAGTAACACAGCCAGGAGTGAGAAGCACATCTGTGTCACCGGGGAAGATCTCTCTCTCTTTCTTGTTCTCTCTGCTGGCTCGCACAGACCAATTTTAGCCTCCCACTGCCGTGGCTTACAGAGAAAGCGGCAGAAATAACTAATCTGCGACTAAATATGAAAGAAAAATGAAGCAATTACAGGCGTGTGCGGGGAGCTTCCTCCTAGCTTTAGCGTGACACACGCGGCGTTGGCGTCTCCGGGGAGCAGAGTGCAGCCAGTTACGTTTACTAGCCTCCCTGCCTGTGTTCTGAATAGGGCATACATAATATCCAATTAGGGCTCACCGTATGACTCGGCCTAATAAATCATACAGAGAGAGAGAGGGGGAGAGAGAGAGAGTGTGCAAAAGAGAGGATGCAAAATGTGTATGTCAGTGTGTGTATGTGTATATCTGTTTGTGTGAGTACATGTGTGGCCATGTGCATATGTGTGACTGTATGTATGTGTAAATGTGTGTGCATGTGTGTGTGTTTGCATGTGTGTTTATGTGCATGTGTGTTATATGCATATATATATATATATTTTTTTTTTTTTTTCACACAGAGACACTGTATACGTATATATACTGTATATACATGTTTGCAGGTGTGTGTATGTATGTATGTATGTATGTATGTATGAGCACATGTAGTTGTTTATGTTTGTGAGTATATTTGTGGGTGTGTGTGTATGTAAAAGCTCCATCCTGGCCCCATATCTCACCCTGCACCATCCTGATACACTCCCTCCATCACACCTACCTGCAGAGAGAGAGAGAGAGAGAGAGGGAGGAAGAGAGAGAGAAATGTTATAAAGCCACTACTGCGAGAGTAAGAATTAAATAGAGCTCACACACCGCTGTGCCACATTACAAAGCTCAAAAGACGGGAACAAAAAAAGAAAATAGGCCAAATTTTCCATCAAAGGGACTTTTAGCGAGTGTGGCACGGCGGTGAACAGGTGTGGTGCACTAGCGAACCGCGCCACTTCCTAAATGCTGGGAACGGGAGTAACCAGCGCCGAAAAGAAGAAGTGAAATCCGGTGGCCCCGCTGCTGCTGAAGGCTCAGAGAGAGTGAGCGGCATCAAGCTGGGGCTGTTCAGAGCACAAATCAATTTGGAAGAAAGCATAGACACGCACACACACAGTCTTGTATTACTATCTTTGTGAGGTCTTTTAATGGACTAACGTACATAATTTTACACCTACACCTAATCCTAACTCTAACCTTAACCTCAGTAACCAAAAGCACATCTTTTACCTCTTTTAGTTTCTCAAATAAAACAAGCACATTTTCAACAAGTCATTTTTCCTCATGGGGACCTCTCAAATGTCCCCACAAAGCCCAAAAAAACAGATGAAAGTGATTTTAGGGGACAAAAGGTCCCCACATTGCGATAAAAACATGCCCACACACACACACACACACACACACAGTATACAGGGTCCTTCCACTACCTCTTTTCACTGTTTTTATTATTTCAAATAAAATCCTACCTATAAAAGTAGATTTCCACATGTATAAATGTCCACAAATAGAGCCTTTTTCTATTGTTTTGAAGAGACTCGAGTCCTAACATATACATAAAAACATGATCGTTCACACACATTTCTACTCCATTGAGCCTCATCCCAACCTGCCAACGCGGGGCTTGAGCCCAGGACCTTCTCGATGTGAGGCAGCAGCGCTAACCACTGCGCCACCGTGCTGCCCCCTCCATTCAGCTTTTAGAATAAAACTGGTCATTTTAGGGACTGTCTAGATATTTTTATAAACGCATTTTTTTTATACGTTTGGGCCTTTTGTAAACATAGCCACTTCAAACTGATATTTTTTAAAACGCCCTCCAAAGCAAAGATTTTTCAAAATGCTGGATTATGTGGATCCATGTAAACAAGTAAAACGCAGTTTTCTTAAAACAATGACGTGTTTAGTTCTATTGTGTGCGTGCCTTAAATACCTTATACGCATGCAACAAAAATGCACTACCATTTGGTACAGTTGGTTTGGCTGATCATTATCGGAACAGGAAGTCTTGTCATACCTCGTTTTGTTTTTTAGGATTCTGAAAATGAGTGATTATTTGTCATTGTGAACACACCACAGCACAGCACACAGTGCACCACAGCGAAACATGACCTCTGCATTTGACCCATCAGTGAAGGAGCAGTGGGCAGGTAACAAGCGCCCAAGGAGTAGTGCTTGGGGACGGTACCTTGCTCATGAGTGTATTTTTCAAAACGGAGAGGGGGAAATAGCCGTTTCTGTAGATCCCCAAGCAATGTGTAAATGTGGCCTTACTGAAAACAATGTCCTCATAAAAAGTGTTCCTAACTTTTAGAGGACTGTCAGGTCCTCACAAAAATCTAAACAAACATGGATAGACACATATATACAGTATACATTATGTGAAATATTTTTAACATTAAACATTCATTACATTCAGTAGACACACATACATCTCTCTCTCTCTCTTTTTGTTGCTCTTTTCCATTTTTCAAATAACAGTTTTTCTATCCAAGCATTTTTCCCATTCAGGAGCAGCAGTCTTCACGTCCTCACAAAGCATTCAGAGTATCAGAGGATTTTTCCTCACATACAACTAAAACCCTGTCCTCTCACTCACACACATACACACACACACTTCACATGGCCGTGCTGTAAGCTACTTCTCTGTGAACTGCCGCAAAGCGAAAACGTGAGTGTTCTGCTCTCCGGAGGTTACCTCTGAGCGTCTCTTGGAGTCATGAGCTGTGTTTTGCTTCATAGCTCGCATGTGTGGAGCTGTAAGAACAAGATATGTATGTGTGCTTTGTCTGGAGCGAATTCCTGGCTTTGCACTTTTATTCCTTCCTTTTAAAAAAATTTAATGTATGTATCAAAAGAACTTTTCTGACAAGGACAAGTGGATGTATAGCAGGTTCGCAGAAGAAGAAAAAGAAAGAGAAGCGAGTGATGTCAAACTCATTCATATGGAGAAAGTCTGCAGACCTTCAGGTGAAATGAGCGAAGTTTCAACACCCTGCACAGAGGCACTTTTAAACCTCTGTTTCTACTCCATGTGTGTGTGAGTTTGTACTGTGTTATACAAATACAGTAAAATATTGTAGAGTGATTGTAAATTTATAGCAATTAATATATAAAGTGAGTGATTATTTGTCGTTGTGAACACGCCACATCACAGCACACTGTGATGTGTGAAGGAGCAGTGGGCAGCTTACAAGGGCAGCGCCTGGGGAGCAGTGCTTGGGGACGGTACCTTGCTCATGAGTACCTCAGTGGTAACTTTAGGGATTCGAACCGGACACCTTCTGATCACGGGGCGAACGGCACTAACTGTCCAACTGCACCAACTGTATATTGGTATACTGCAATTAATGTAACATGAATGTATGGGGTGTGAGGTCTATTAAGTGCTGTTTCATTTTAATTATTTATTAGGATTTAATGGAACCAGTACAAGACACAATGTGTGTGTGTGTGTGTGTGTGTAAGCATGTGTTAAGGACGGCAGGCGCGCTCTTCTCCCCTCATAATGTGGAACTGTGATTAATGCTGCCCGATTGTCTCCTGTTATCACAATTGTATCCTCTCATCACTGTGATTACATGGTAGAGTTGCTCTCACACTATCAACAGCTATTAAACACACATACACACACACGCACACACTTCCAACCCAGCCTTACCGTGACACCGCAGTGAGGGAGCTTTCCGGAAGCTTTGGGCTAAAAGCCCACGAGGCTCCTGCACCTCCGCCCGGCTCTAATGCCTTTCCCCGCTGTCCGCAACGCAACGCCGCATTAAAGCTGCACGAAGCCGCCGGTCGTGCCGATTAGGCCGTGGCACGCCAGCCGCTGGGCCACCTAGGGAGGCACGCTGCGTCTCCCTGATGCGTTTTTTTCTATGGATAGCAGCTCAAGACTCGCCGCAGCAACGGCAGAATAATTACAAGCAGTCCATGTTACAAGTCTTCCCCTCAGCGTTATGCACACTCCTCTGCGCGGTTCGCTTTGGCCCACTTCCGCCCTGCTAGAACAATTTCATCACAGGCTAAAAACATGAAATATTCAGGAAATAGCCTTTTTGCGGAGTGGTTTTAAGGGGCAAGTTGCTGGGCGGATTCGGGTTTATACTGAGGGCGTGCAGGCTAGAAGATGTGGGCAGTGTGTGTGAGTGTGTGTGTGTGTGTTTATTGAGGTTATTGTGGCTTTAGTAAATTAGGAAAACGTTAGTATGAAGTATTGAGATGAAGTGTGTAGGTGTTAAGATAAAACTGATGAATTAATGTAATAAACAATTAGATCTTCTCTACAGGGGCAGTTGGTACCATAACAGTGATCGGAAGGTTGGCGGTTCAAATCCTGGACCAGTAAAGGTACCACTGAGGCAAGGCCCCGTCCCCAAACTCCCAGCTGCCCACTTCTCCTTCACTGATGGGTCAAATTCATTGTGGCGCACTGCGTGCTGTGCTGTGTTCACAATGACAAATAATCACTCACTTTTATTTTCTTTTATTATGACAAGTTGATTACAACATTATCAGTTAAATTCTGGCCAAAAAAAAGGTCAAAAAAAACATTAATTAATATGTCAATGAAGTCATTTCTGGTTTCTCTTTTCTAGGCTGTTTTTTTGGCTCTTAACAGTGATGTATACTGAAGCAGAATTTTAAGCACTTTGTATTTGGACTACATCGTATTTGTATCATCCACTCTTTTTACAATATGTGACAAGAAGGTATAGATGGGAAGTAGATATGAGTAATTAAGTGACCAGTGAATGTAGCTCGGAAATCTGGTGACTTCTGAAAGCAATCACTATTAAGGTGAAATTTGTCATTGTGAACACATCACAGCACAGCACACAGTCCAAATGTGACTTCTGCATATTACTAATCTGTGAAGGAGCAGTGGGTAGTTGACATGGGCAGTTGTGCCTGGGGACAGCGCCATGCTTATGAGTAGAGGTGTGAACATTCGATTTGATACGATATCTCGATGCATCGCAATGTAGCTGATTAAATTTACTGCATTACTTCACAGTGCATGCAGATTGGACAGCTTAGTTACTACCGGGATGTTAATTTTATCTAGAATTTTTATGCTGTAGCCAGGAACCCACCAAACAATGTCAATGTCAATGAAAACATGTGTTATAATCAATTGTGACCCTCCACGGCAAAACCAGTCGCTTGTTGCAACGGAGGTTTCCGAGAAAAACAAGCGTTTATGTTGCGTGGGGTAATATTTTGGATTTTTAGTTTTTAGTGTTTTGAAACAGTGGCAGGTCTGTACTGTACTGTTGTGAATAAATGAAAAACTTACTCTTTCCATCCTAAAAACGTGACTTTCTTGAGGTGAGGAATTCAATTCCAGCAGAATGTAAATCCACTCGTTGACTAGCGTGAAGATATTTCTCCGGAATCCATCTTCGTCTCCCGAGTTCAGTTAACCTAACGCAGGTAGGCTGTCCGTGTGACTGTGAATGCAGCGTAGGCTACCGTAAATACAAACGTAGCCGCGACCGCACCAAGCGTCTGTGAGTCCTACGTCGATAGTCAACTTCAAAGGCAGATTTCTCCGTTTCTCACTTGGCGTGACAGGAGAAACCCGACTCCTTTGAATGTTGATATCTCAGTCATATGTCGTCCGATTTTGAAAATTTGCGACAAGCGACTGGTTACAACTGGTTACTGGTCACAATTATGGTCTGCCACTGCATCGATGCAGATTATGTGATTAATTTCAACCCCCATACTCATGAGTACCTCAGTGGTCCTGGATTCAAATCACAACTGTCCGATCACGGGGCGAACACCCTAACCGTTACGCTACCAACTACAGAAGGTACACATACATATGGTAGTTGCAGTTAAATGACCAGTGGGTGAAGTTGAAAAGTGTGTTTAATTAAGCAACCTGTGGATGTAGTTACAAAGTGAATGTGAATGTAATCTGTGTGCGTGTGTGTGTGAGTGTGTGTAACTAGGTTACTGGTGGGTGTGGGACGGGTTTATGTGTATCTAATAATGTGGTCAGGCACTGTATATGAGTTATGGAGATATGGATTTGGTTATGTGAGTAAAGGAGCAGGACTCCGCCTGGCTGATTCTCGATGCTTGAGCGAGCACATAAGAGGTTGTGTTGTGGAAAAGGTCTGTGCAGCCGGGTGGAGATGTTGCTCTCAGTGAGCAGAAACTGTTTTGCATGTTAAAACCTCAGGCTGCCCCTGTTGCTCATGCTTCTCTAAAGGGCAGCGCCACCTTTTTGACAAATAACCTCATGTTTCTCTCGTTTTTCGGGCATTAAATGGATGCCTCGGTCTGTGTCGCCGTCGCCAAGTGAAACGTACTGAAGCAGATCATCTGAACTCGATCGCAGCCATTTCCGAAATGCAAGAGATCCAACATGGCAATCCCTGAGCGATTAGATGTGACATATTGCCAGAATACTAAATGTGGAATGAAACATTGATTATGAGATTAATACGCTTTGGGAGCCTTTGCCTGCTTTCACATCCCTCCGGGGCATGCGATGTCATGTCAAGTGTGGATGTTAAACTGCTAAACGGAAGTTTGGAACTCGCTACACATCACTCACAGTTATGGAGCGTATATGAGACGACTTGAAAATGTATGTGGATGACATTTCGCTAATCCATTTCCATAATATTTCAGCAGAGCATTAAAGTGTAGTGACCAGTGGATATAGTTGACATAGATGTGTGTAGTTACCAGTGGGTAAAGGCAGGATATAGTTGTATGTAGTTAAGTAAGCAGTGTATGTAATTAAATGCCCAAAGGATGTAAGCTGAACACACCACACTACCAGACACAGTTCATCACAATGAAATTTTACCATCTGAGAAAGAGCAGTGGGCAGGGTTTTTTTTTGCAGCGCCTGGGAAGCAGTGCTCCATGGTACCTTTACCGGTCCGGGACATGAACCAACGACCCTCCGGTCACAGGGCCAGCTCCCTAACCGTTATGCTAGGATACATACAAATCGTATGAAGTTCAGCAGGTGTGCCTGACTACAAATCGGCATACTACACTCGAAAATCAGCCAATGCCGATATATTAAAAAATGCCAAATATCGGCCCGATATGTCGGTCGGCCTCTAGTTGTTGTAATTAGATGGCCAGTTGCTGTAGTTAGGATGCAGGTGAATAATTAAGTGACCAGTTGGTGTAGATAGGACATACAGTATGTGAGCAACATTAAGTGACCAGTGTTTGTATTGAGGCTATGGATGTACCATCGTTAAAGGAAACAGACGTACATAATATCCAGTGGGTTGTAGTTAAATACCTGGTGTAACCTGACGAGATTCTGTCAGGAATACAACTGGACATGCAAATCACCAACAATTATGATTTATTACTAATCTATTTTCCTCTCTAGTTAATTTCCTAATACTTGAATCTTTTCCTCATTATAAATAAATAGCATGATCACACTGCTACTTCACACCTCTGCATATAAGGTTTTGTTTTCCTGCGTGGCCGCTGCAACGTGCCACAGCAGAAGAGGAGCTGCTTCGCCTTATCGCCGCCACTTCCTTTTCCCGAGGATAAAAACGGTGTTGTTTGTGCACAAAGCAATCAGTAAGCCTCTGAAGAAAAGAGAGCGAAAGGTGGAACAATTACTGTAGGTGGTAGAGGCCCCGAGTGGCCAATTCATCACTGTTTGTCAGCGAACGTGAGAAAAAGAGAGAGGAGTGGGGGAGGGGGGTGGGGGGGGAGCGTTCTAAGACTCGCACTTTGGCGTCTCATCAGCACCGTCCGCCCCCCTGCAGGCTCCGCCCCGCTGGATGTTTGAGGAAGGGGTGAGCGGCGCTCGGCTCTGATTGGTGGAGACGGATAATTAAGCTGTCACCCGGGGCCATGGCTGCTGCTGCATGCTGGGAGAAATGACACAGTAGGACCTTCTCACAGCTGATGTGGCCTTTTCAGACCCTCTCTTTCCCGCTCCCACTCCCACCCTTTTTTGTCTACTCGGGTCTCTTTCTCTGTCTGTCTCGCTGCATTTCTTCACAAAAACCTGTCTCCTCCTTTCACGGGGCTATGACTGCACCTATTAGGCCTCTTTTTAACGGTGTCAGCTCCGGTTCCACCCTATCCTGGAAATAGAAGCTTGTTTTGTGAACAGGCCATGCAGAAGAAAGGAAAGGAGGAAGGATGGCTGGAGAGGAGGCTGATAGTCATGTGGATGAGTAAGTCAGACATTAAGAGTAGGAGACGTAACCTCTGAATCAGAGATAAAGGTGTAGAAACTAGGGGCTTGACCGATAAATCGAACAGTTGATATGAGATAACTGCAGATAAATCAGTTTTGATGGGAAGATGACTTCTAACTTTCAGATAAAACTTTGAATATCACTGTCAGCACTGTCCAAACTCAGAGTTCAACCAAAACATTGAAGTAGCAGTATTACTAGCGATATGAGATAAATGCAGAATGTAGAAAACTGCAGAAGCCTACTCATAACCAGATGTTAGCCGTAGAATGTCAGATTATTTTATCTCAGACTCGAAAAATCAAAGGCAGTAGAGTACTAACAAACAGTAAATCAAAGTGTTGATATCATTGGCCGATATGAGCTAATTACAGACCAATCAGCGGATGGGAAAGTTACTGAGAAAAAAGATGCTCAGAGTAGAATATAAGAATTTTAACTCAGACTTTAAATAACAGAGGCAATGGTGCAGTAAATAGGGGTTCAACCCATACATCAAAGTGTCGATGTTGATATTAGATAAATGAAGTTACTGATAATCAGACACTTACTGTAGAAAGTCAGATTTAAATCAATATTAAACTGATATTAAATCAATCTGGGCCAGGACAATTTGACTTTTTCTATTTAGTTGGGTACCTGATGTGTACTGAAAAGTTCAAATTAGCTGGGCCCAGAGAAGTTTATGCTTCAAAAATAACTAGAAACCAAGCCAACCTGATTTACAGTAATATGTGCAATATCTTCAAGACAATTTCACTTTTCTATATACTGAGATACCTGCTGTGAATATGGCGTTTTATTTAGGATTCATATTACAAGAGAGGTTTATTGTCAATGCAACAATATACACAGTATACAGTGTTCTGAAAAGCCATTTCACGCAGGCCACCCATGGCACATTTACATAGAATATCAAAATATACCAAAAAAAAGAACAAGAAATTACACATAAATAGTGCATCTAACTACATACAGTAATATTCATTTAATCCTAATTGGGATTTTTAACGTTAACGTGTGGATCGTGTAGTTTTGGATGTATGTGCAGCTACAAAAAAGCTACATATGGGAAAAAAATTTCAATAATTTTCTTGAAAATCATTTTCATTATATGCGTCCATTCCAGCGTTTAAATACAATTAGAAAATGTCTCAATGATACACTGCGCAGCTTTTGCCACCGTGAACATTCCCGCTAGTAAAGCGGCGAATAAGGATCTAACTTCAGTCGCAGAATGAGACGCTGCCGAATAAGAAGCCAAACGAATCGGAAGCTGCGAATAAGTAGCCAACTTCAGCCTCGTGTGTTGTGAGGACGTCCGGTTTCAGACATCGAAAGTACGTCTGTTTTGATGTTTTTACATGCTGTTATACTTTCATTTTTGAATCACAAAGAAATCCATAAAATTATGTGTAATTTTAATGTTTATAATGGCTATTTGTTACCATAGAATTAAAAAATACGTTATTTTCCCTCATTTTATTCTTTAATCAAAAATCAAAATCTGAAAATTCCTTTCATTTTGCTTCTGAAACGAAATTTCAAATACCAAAAAGTACACGGACCCAAATGTCCGACAAAATCTGTTTTTGTTTCTGGAAAATAGACAATACATCATCAGATTTTAAAATAATCAAATAACAAAAATGGCTATCTGTTTCAACAATCCTATATCGTTCATCTTCTAATAGTAGATAATAACAGACTAGGTCATGACAGGAAGGGAGAGATAGAGGAACAGATGATGAAGAAAATGTCTGGGTTTCTAACCTTCTGTCGAAGCCTCACATGGGCTCGTAGGATTACAGGGGATTACCAGCATTTCTAAATCAAAACTACTAGTGTCCACATGAGAGCTATATGTGTCTCAGATGGAGATGACTTCATGTTCACCACAAGTATGGTTGTTGTTTGAGGATAAAACCACTGAAAACATTTCATTTTAATTAGAGAAATGAAAATTCAAAGGCGCAAGGAAGCTGAAGGCTGTTAAATCTAGCGACACATTTTTGTCGCCACATCTAGTTAGTCTTGCTGTAAGGTCTTATCATGAATCATTTTAAATTGTGTGGAAAAGGTAGTGTTTTAGTTTACAAAACTAAAGTATACGGGTAGGGCTGGGTGAGCATCAGAAGATAACAGAGGAAGAAAAAGAGGAGTTTAAGCTCAGAGCTGTGGAGGTGAAGGGCTTGCTCCGGGCTGAAATCACAGCTCACGGCCCAGAAAATGGCTGAAGAAAAATAACTACCTTCTGTGTGAAGTGGCCCAGGTCGCCTTGTTCTGAACACACTGCAACACGCTGCCCCCTGTGGAGACTGCACACAAGAGTGTGTATATGTGTGTGTGTGTGTGTGTGTGTATGTGTGTATATGTGTGTGCGAGTCCACAGGGCTTGACTCTGAAGTCCAAATGACTGCATCTGAAGGGCAGACAGGTGACCTCTCCTTTTATTTCATCCTCTTTTCTCTCTCTTCTTGTAACACTTTTCTATACCAGTATGAAAGAAGTGTGTTGGCCGCTAAGAAACGGGTCTACAGTGGTAGTGAAATGACTCTCTCTCTCCCTCACTCTGTCTAGTTCTCGTTCTCGATTTCTCTCCACCCAAAGTCCCACAAAACACACACGAGGAGGATCAACCATGACCCTAACCTTCTAATTAATGCAACACAATTCTGAAACATGTGACCTTTCCCCTGAACACGCTCCAAGATCTGGGTTAGGTGACCTGTCTGACATCCCAGAATCTATGGTTTGGTGACCGTAAAATAGGGGGTTCAAACTTTCTCCAAGATCTGCCGGTCGATCGCGATCGACGTGTTGAAGACCACTGTGCTAAATGCTAAGGTGATGGTGGTCTAGAGGTTACATTCCTATGCATCAGGAGAGTGTGAGTTTGAATAAGAGCCTTTGATGAATGGCATTAATGTAAATGGATAGATAGTGTCAGCTTCTTTTTCAGTTTATGCTGAATGTAATTTTGCTTCCAATTACCATTATACTAAAAAGGGGTCTGTGTGGATTTGTATTGGTTCTATAAATTTCAACATTTAGCAACAAAAACAACAAAACTTGGTGCTACCTACACCGACGAGTAAACAAAGATATGTGACTGTGTGAATAAACACTGTTTTATACCGTTCTTTCAGAACTACTGCAGTTACATATGCAATGTGTTGTCTCGTAAAGAACTGGCTCACATTGTCCAGCACTTGTATTGACCTTTTGAGCATATTAAGCATGTTAGTGTTAGACTGTAGGAGCATAAGTCGGTGTAGGCATCAGCAATTTTTGTCGTTTTTGTCACGGCTGACAGCACTCTGTGACACTGAACAATAGAGCTGAATGTTGAAACTGACCGCAGTTCTGCTTTAAGGAACCTACCCATGCAAGGGTCATTTCATAGAGTCAGAATTATTTTGGTTCATTACCATACTGATACACTTATAGGTTTAGATAATTTTATTGCTATATCAATATACTTCAAAAGAATTTGACCAACATCTTCTTGTATGCACACTCTTATCCAGAGACTCTGCCATTTCCTACTGACAGACACAGTCTCCCTGAGGGCAGCTTGCGGTTAAGGGTCTTGCTCAGGGACCCAATGACGGTAGTGCATGAGGTAGGATTTTAACTCACGACCTCTTGGTCCAGAGGTGAGTATCCTAACCACTAGACCGTCACTACTAGGACTGGGTTCAAAAAATCGATTCACCGATCAATATCGATTCTCGTTCGAAAAATTCGATATCGATTCAAAAATTCGCGGATCGATCTTTTCCTGCGGCTATGCACTACTTCTCGCGACCGCACAAGGAGAGCTATAAAAACGTGAGACCGGCGAAACCGAAACCAAATAGAGCCATGGCTGAAGCTGCTCCGCTTAAATCACCGTCTGGCCTAAAGGCCGATGTTTGGCAACAGTTCGGTTTTAAAACAAGTTATTTTATAACCAAGCAAAACTAGCATTGACGCAAAGAAATCTCTAAATAAATAAATATCGAATCGAATTGAATCGAATCGAATCGAGAATTGAATCGGATCATGACCTTGTGAATCGGAATTGAATCGATTCAGGAAATCAGCAACGATACCCGGCCCTAGTCACTACCCCATAGAGGAAAGGAGACTATGATAACGGGAACAATTATATATTTCTAGTATCAGTGTTGCCTAGTTGTTCGAGGAAGATGTAATGACTGCATTTCTTGTTCACTCTCAGAATAAATCTAAGAGTGGAATAAATCAACTGGGAATTTTTGGTGTGTGGTGCTCATTTCAGCAAAAAGCAACATCAAACAGTTTACACTAACAGAGGCTGGAACAGCAGTGTCAAAAGCACCTGCTGAAAATCATTAGATTAGTTTTGTGACTTTTCTGGACACTGAGCTAGTAATATAGAGTGAGAAATACACTAACAATGGTTCATAAGATCAAAAGATCCAAAACTCATTTTACGTCAATTTACCAAGTCGACTCATCACTAAAATCATCTTGAACTGTTACTAGAACTCAGTACAATCCGGTCGAGTAAAATGGGTCTTTACTGATCCTCTTTCATGGGACGAATAAGACAAGTTTACGGTGTTATACTGATTTTTCTGCAGTAGAGCTCTATAACCCCAGTGCCCCAGACCAGTCTGGCTGCAGCTTTGTGTTCTGTGGCGAATATGGCAAAAGTGATGTGAGTTTTTATGAGGCATCAGTTAATCTCTCTGTCTCCACAGCTCATCTGCGTTCTCTGACAGATCGAAATGAAGCTGTAAATAGTTACAGCAGAGGTTGGCTCCGTCTGTGAGTGAGAGAGGCCAGACTGGCTGAGAGTGAGAGTTGAGAGCAGTGTGGAAGAAACAGAAAGAAATGCTGGTGTCTAATGGCCTGCTCCATATATAACTCGATGAAAGTAAAAGCTCTTTATATGACATTATATCGGCATGTGTTTCAAACTACAGCTGGTCAGATATAGGGGTTTTAATCATTTTATTTTAATCATTGGAAGTGTAAAAATTTGACAATCATATTTTGAGAGATATTATTTTTTTCCAGATACACAAAATAAAAATGTTTATTTCCTAGGTTAGGAGTGCGTATCACATAAGACAGCTAAAAAATAAAAAATATATTTAAGTCTGTAGAAAACACACACAAGGTCAACAGTATTGCAAACAGATAAAAAATTTTCTATCCGTAACTATAAACATTGATACAGGCGTATATCAATATTATTGATCAGGCTCTAATTCAAGTAATGAAAACCCTGCTGAATGGCAGTGGAGTCATCACACGCTCTCTGATCATATCTGACACTTTACATGATCCTATACCAGTTCCACAGTAAAGAGCGAGAGAGAGAATACAACACTGGCTTGAGTTTTTCAAAGTGCTTTTACAGCAGATGTGGTTGCCATAGCAACGTGGGAAATGACGAGTATGGGAGGAGCCAAAGTGTGTGTATGTCTGCGCCTAGAGGGACCCAAACTGCGGCGTGCATGTTTGTGTGTGTGTGCCTGATAGGAGGCCTGAGATGTAAGATATGATAAGAACAGGAAGGTATTAAGTTTTGTAAGTCGTTTTGCTTGATGACACATTATCATCGTGATGAGGTGTATGAACACACACACCCACACACACCTCAGCAATCCCTCAATCAAAGTACATTTGTTTTGTTATGCATTCGGCTGGCAAATTACACAGAAATGAAATGAAAACATCAGTCTGAGGAAGGAAGTACTGGCGAGACATCAGACAAACGTTCTGGACAAAAACAACACAACAAACAAACAGACAAACAGTGCCAAACGAATCCCCTCTCACCCACTACTCACAATCCCACACAACCACCTTTACACTGCACCAACGCCATTACATACAGCGAAATGAAGAGCGCAGGAGAGATGGGACAAGAATAGAGGAGGACTGGGGAGACAAGAATAGAGGAGGATTGGGGAGACAAGACAAGATTAGAGGAGACAACAGGGGAGAGGAGAAGAGAGAAGACAAGGCGAGAGGAGACAGGAGGAGAGGAGAGATGAGGAGAGGTGAGACAAGGTGAGAAAAGAGGAGAGGAGAGCAAATAAGAGCAGACAATGGAAGAGGAGAGGCTGAGTTGACGCTCTTCAAAAATAGTTTCTGTTTAATGATCTACATCACAGAAGCACGTGCACACACACGGACAAACACGTATGTGCGCACACACACACACACACACACACAATCTCTGTATTACTATCTTTGTGAGGTCTTTCCATAGGCTCCCATAATGACTAAAGTACATAATTTAAGTACATAACCTACACCTAATCCTAACCCTAACCTTAACCTCAGTAACCAAAAGCACAACTTTTACCTCTTTTAGTTTCTCAAATAAAACAAGCACATTTTCTATATAGTCATTTTTCCTCATGGGGACCTCTCAAATGTCCCCCCCCAAAAAAAACAGATAAAAGTGATTTTAAGGGGACAAAAAGGTCCCCACAATGCGATAAATACATGGACACACACACACACAAGAACACACCTACAAACACACACACTCAAACCAATACACGGGGACTGAGAGTACATCTGCATGTACAGAGAGACATATGCATGTATACGTACACTAATTCACTCTCATGTGACACACACAAGCACACCCATCCACCCACTCACAAACACACTCACTTCTCTTGCTATAAATATTTATTCCATCTCCAATCTCTGTATCGGTATCGGCTGATATTTGCTTTTTTTGTCAACGACATTGGACCAATGCTTATATTTGCCCAATATTTTCAGCAAATATTTGATGACGCATTTATTGTACGTCAAAAAGGTAGCGCTTGTGCCAGGCATGTCCAAAGTCCGAGGTGGGATTTTAGATGGCCCACGTGTTCTGTCTTAAATGAACAGGGTTATTTTGTGACAAAATTCTAAGCAGGGGAATGTTCGCGAGCCAAATCTCTTGTCTTTAGGGGCTGAGGTCACTTTTGTTGTTTTTTAGGTGTTGAGTTTGGGGTTGTGTGTTGAGAGCAGCAGCTCTGACTCGTCCTGGCTGGAGCAGTTTCCTCACACTGTCTGCCTTACAGCTCTCAATTCACGCCCAACCCCGTAAACTATCTCAGACAGCTGTCCAATCCCATCAGTTCCCTGCATATACCTCAGGCCAAGCACACACACTCACACACAAACAGCACACACAAATTCACCAGGATCTCACCCATCAACGGGAGAACAGCCGTGTCATTTTGGCAGAAACCGTGAGTCGGCAGTCACACCTGCATCTTTGTCACACGCTCACACACCCACACACACTCTCACGTCTTGCAATCTTTGTGAGGGCCTTCCAGTGACTCCCATAATGATTAAAGGTGTAAATCACAATACAATATTATATGGATTCAACAGAGATTCGACATCACAACAGTTTCACGAAGTCTGCTATGATGCGATTTCAATTACATTCAGTTCAAGAACCTGTGATCGATCCGAGACAACATCATATGCTGATTTATAAGGGGTGTGCGAAAACAATGAATCGAATTATGATTCTTTCTCTGTGGATTCAAATTCATGCTTTCCTAAAATTTATTCATATTCATACTTTTCCCCAGACACGAGTTCAGTTCGGCAATCCTAAAGGTGGTGCTATGTCTAAAGCTGCCCAGATAGACCTCATTTGCGTGAGCATGAAGGAAATGCAGTCAGTATGTGTACATGTGCATTACATTTAGTAAACTACATTTGATTCAGAGTGATTTTTTTGATGATCTGCCACAGTTAAATGGGAAAAGTAACTCAAAACAGATGAAACAAATTCAAATTCAACAAATGCAATCGTGAATCAATTTTGAATCGTGAGCCCAAGAATCGGAATCGAATCGTGAGATTTTCTGATTCTGATTTCCAGAATGTTAACACATTTTCAATCATGTCAGATCACAAAAAGAACCTGAAACAGTTTTCGAGATTATTCCTGAGCGATGTATGATGTCTGATTGATGTTTTAATCAATGTTCATGAACAGACTGGTGATCCTTACCGTGCTGAGCACTCCATCCGTTTCACTATCATTAGCGGGGAAAGGGGGGAGTGAACTGTCTGACTGTTTGCCGACATTGAAAAAGTCTGTGACTTTAGGCAATGAGTCTTTCATCTGTATTGCATGTCTTTTTTTCTTTCTTTTCTGTGCACCGCTAACATGTGAACGCCTCATCTCGCTCTCTTTCTCAACTGCTCTCACTCGATCTAGCCTCTTGCTAAACTTGCTTCTCTCTGTAGGCTATGTGTGTGTGTGTGTGTGTGTGTGTGTGTGTGTGACGTTGAATTTTGTTACATTTTATTTTGGGACAGGGTGGGGGTTCGTTTCGCTCCACCACCACCACCACCAGATGTCACTTGTAGGCTACTGTCTATGGGTGCGCTCATTTATTTCTATAACCTTCAGTGATGTACGATTACGACAGTTATTTTATTAATATCACAGACTTAAGCCCGGGCAAGCCCCTGCGTTAAAGCGCCTCTGGCATCAGTGTATTGATGTATGGATGGACGTATATATAAATGTACACTCCTAATTAGGGTTGTTGAAATTAATCACATAATCACATAAACAATTCTGTATCAATGCCGTGGCAGACCATAACTGATTATATCACAATTATATTGCTTTGTGATTTTCCGGCTGAGGCATAAATATTGCATGCAATGTAAAGTAATGTAGAAAAACAGATGGGATGCATCAGTGACATCGAATCGTTAATCATAACTGAATCAGATCGTGAGACCAGTGAAGGTTCACACCTCTACTCCTAATAATTAATAGATAAAAAATACCACAGCTACACCAAACCATAACCTTAGCCTCAATAAAAATTTTCACTTTTCCTTTTTTATATAAAGCAAGAATATTTCTACAAAAGCGTTTTTCCTTACAGTCCTCACACAAAAAATGTCAAATACAAAATTCTGACAAAATGCTGATTTTCCCTACATTTTACAGGGCAATCATCAGATCCTGGGCAGCACAAAGAGACGGTCCTGGGTTCAATTCCTGGGTCAGCCGTAGGGCCTTTCTGTGTGGTGTTTACTCCCTGTGTTCGCATGGGTGTTCTCCGGCTGCTCCAGTTTCCTCCCACAGTCCAAAAAGTGTGCACTGTAGGTTAATTGGTGACTCTAAACTGGCCCCATAAGGTGTGACTGAGAGTATGATTGTGTGAGTGTGTGTGCCCTGCGGTGTGTTGGCGCCTGCCCAGGGCTGGCAGTAGTTCCCGGGACAGGCTCTGGACACCACCCCGACCCCCATGATCCTGGCTGGGATGAACTGTTCTGGATAATGAATGACTGAATGAATGAATCATCAGATCCTCACACGTACCCAAAAACCTACACACATAGACACAGACGGATACACAGGTAGACAGGTGCACACTGTAATATAAAACTTTATGAAAACTATAACTATAAGAGATTTCATCAGATATTAAAGTCAGGAAAGTAATGTTTCAATAAGAAAATCATGTGAGGATTCTGCAATATTAAATGTAATACTATAATAATTCTTGCTGTTTGTTTTTGCATCCGCTCTAACATCTCACATCTGGAAGAAAGTAGAAGCAGCAGCCAAAATATCTTTTTAATATTCTATTTATGGAAACAAAAGAAAGTGAAGTGATACTGATGCGGCTGAAAAATTGAAAATGATGAGTTTGTACTATGGTAAGTGAAATCTACATACACTCTCTTGTGGAAGTAACACACACACACACACACAACAGCTGTGGGGAACAAGGTTAGGGGTGAGAGTCTGCTGTGACAGACTCTGATAGTGTGTGATGGGCCAGATTCACTCCATACAGCACAGACACACACACACCCACCTGAGGAGAAATGAGGTGACGGGTGAAAGTCAAACCCTGTGACAGACATTGATAGTGTGTGATGGACCAAAGTCTCTCCAAATCATCGATGGCAAACACACACACACACATACACCAAAAACGCTCACACACACACACACACACACACACACCGGAACAACCCTGAGTCCTAGTGTCAGTAGTGAGAGGACACACACACACCTTCCCCACTCCCCCCCAATATCACACTCCACCCCTCATTGCCCCCGAGAGCAATCGAGCAATCAGTGTGTACGAGTCGCGTATAACCACAAAACACACTTCCAGCAACAACAGGGTGAGGGCCGAGTCGCCACTTTCCCCCGCCTCAGATCACTGTAATCAGCTCCGCTCGAGAGCTCCTCTCACCACTATCATTTCCCCCAATGGCAACACAGCACAGGTACAGTACGCCATAAACCTAACATGCACACACAGTCTTGTACTACTATCTTTGTGGGGTCCTTTCATACACTCCTATAATAACTAGATGTAAATAATTCTACAGCTAATCCTAACCCTAAACTTAACCTCAGTAACTAAAAGCACATTGTTTACCTATTTTTGTTTCTCAAAGAAAACATGCACATTTTCTAAAAGTCTTTTAATCATGGGGACCGCTTGAATGTCCCCAAAAAGTCATAAAAAAGCTATAAAAGTGATTTTAGGGGACAAAAAGGTCCCCACAACGCATAAAACCCATACATTTGGGGCAGCTGGTAGTGTAACGTTTAGGGCGTTCACCCTGTGATCGGAAGGTCGCCGGTTTGAGTCCAAGGACTGGTAAAGGTATCACTGCGGCACTCATGAGCAAAGTACATGTTAGTTGCCCACTGCTCCTTTACGGATGGGTCCGTGAACGAAATGTGACCTCTGCATTTGACCCATCTGTGAAGGAGCAGTGGACAGCTAACATGGGCAATGCCCAGGGAGGCGTGCTTGGGGACTGTACCTTGCTCATGAATACGTCAGTGGCACCTTTACTGGTGCGAGATCTGAACCAGCGACTTTCCGATCACGGAGCAAACGCTCTAACCGTTACACTACCAACTGCCCCGAGTGCTGGCTCCAGAGCGTGAAAAAAATACCTCTCTCATTCTTTCTTCCGCCATTTGGCAGCCTTCTGGTCATGCCAGTGTTCCAGTGTGAGGTTTAACAGCTGTACAGTATGATACGTCGCATGCACTGTAATGTTTAAACTTGTTACAGTGAGAGGTGACTTCTTAGGACTGGAGAAGTCCAACTTGGCCAATGTGCTCGGTTGTGTTACAACAGCACAAACGTCCAGAAAGATCTGAGCCTAATGTGGGGAGTGTCCGATAAATTATGATCTAAATGTCCTCTATTATCACCAGAGCTGCAACATTCACTAGCATCTGGACTAAGGGTCAACCGATTGTCGGAGGCCAATATTAGGCATTTTGCCGATTATCGGTATTGGTGTTTAATTTTGACCAGCACCGATATTAAGTTATTACAAGGTGCGCTACTGTGACTCCACCGCCATCTCCTCTCTCTGTTCCATGTGCTCTTAATTGGCTGCTCCATTTAATGTCCTGCCCACAACATTCTCTGACTGGCTATATGTCAGACGAGTAATAGCCAATCAACCCTGAAGCCTCGGTGTCACTCACACCACACTCACACACGATGAGTGTTATCGGTTATCTGCCTCGTTAACTTGCAATAATCGGTATCGATATCGTCTCTGAAAATCCAGTATCGGTCAAGCTCTAATCTGAATAGCCGCTGTGAGTGGATGGCTGACAGGATAAGCTGTGGTTGTGTGTGTAATAAGCAACCAAGCAGGTGGACAGAGGAAAATCTCTCTGCACCTGCACTGGATATTAACTTCAGTCTCAGCGCTGAGCCATATTAAAGTCTAATTGAGCAAAAGGCTAGACACTACATTCATTTAGGTGCCAACTCTCACAACACTGCTTCAAATCCCTTTGTGGGGAAACAGATAGGTGTGTAGAGGGTGTGTGTGTGTGTGTGTGTGTGTGTGTGAGCATGTAGGGTTGTTTGTGGGTTCTGAGCAATACCTCTTCCTGCCAGAGGTGGCAGTATATTTATGCCCAAAATGCTTAAAACACATACAAACAGATGAACACATACTGGCACACACACATAGACCCACACAGGATGGCATACACACACATACACAGCCACACACACACACAGAAAGCCTTTGAGGAATTTGAAACACCTGCACACAGTTGGCGGACCAATGCTCTCATAATTATGTTTCCTCTGTAGGCCTGCCTATTGTTTGTAACTGTGTATGTGTGTTAAGGAGTGTAACTGTGTGTGTGTGTGTATGTGTGTGTTTGCTCTGTACAAACACAACTGTGTGCCTCACGCTAGCCGACACACTCCTTCCCGGTGCGCTCGCTGGTTTGAAAACGGCCTGTCGTGGCTGATGAGTGTGAGGAAGATGGATGAAGGTTTGCTGGAAGCCGCGCGGGCGCCAGGGCATGCCGACCGCTTCCCAACGCCTCACACTTACACACACACAGCAGCGGCGGTGATGGGGTTGGTGGCTGTCTGACAGCTGCTGGCCTCCGCCGGACGCTACGACTCTACACACAGACAACCGCTCTTCAGCACCATGGTCAGCGTCTCTGGACTCCATCCAGACCTTCCTACACACTGCTGTCTTCCGTCACAGCAGCGCACCTGTCTACACTGCCTCCATTCATCCATCTCTCTTCCTCCTTCTACATCTCTACCTCTCTCTCTTTCTCTCTCTCTCTATCTCCCCACCCCCACCTCTGTTCATATGTGTGAAATGAGTCTGGCTTTAATGTGGGTAAGGGGGAGAGAAAGAGAGAGTGACAGAAAAAGAAAGAAAGAGGGATAGAGAGAGCAAGAGAGCAAATGAGTGAGTGTGACACAGCGAGAGAGAGAAAGAGAGAGGGAGGACATGAAAGAAGATTTTTGAAAGTGTGGGAGAGAGAGGAAAGAGTGAGTGTGAGCAAAAGACAGATAAAGGAGAGAGAAAGAATCAGTGAGAGATAGTGAGCTAAAGAGAGAAAATGAGAGAGAGCAACAGAGATAAAGAGATTGAATGAGTGAGAGAGTAAAAGAGAGAGAGAGAGAGTGGAGAGAAAGAGTGAAAAGGAAAGAGAAAGAGTGAAAAGGAAAGAGAAAGAGATAAAGGAGAGAGACAGCGAAAGAGAGAGAGTTGGAGATTCAAAGGGAAAGTGTGAAAGAGTGTATGTGGGAAAGTGTGAAAGAGTGTATGTGGGAAAGAGAGAGTGGGAGGAAGAGAGAATGAGAGAAATAAAGGAAAGTGAGTGAATGAGTGAGAGAGAGAAAGAGAGGGAGACAGTAGGTAGAGTGAGTGAGAGCAAAAGAAGGAAATAAAGGAGAGAGAGGGAAAGAGGAGTGAAAGCGGAAGAGAGAATGAGAGAGCGTAATGGAGAAAGCCAGAAGAGAAATTCAATTCCTCGCCTCTGACTTCAAAGGCTTGTGGAAACGGAGTGCAAATACAGTTCTGTCTGCTTCCGCTGTGATTTATCACCGCCGCTGCTGCTGCCGTTGCTGGTGCGAATGTGGCATTAAACGGAAGACTTCTCCTCCCTCTCGCACAGAAACGTACACACCATGGCAGCGGAAACAGGGGGTGCAAAGCGAAAAGAGAGAGAGTCCGGAAACATCCTGCAGATCTCACTCACACCCACCGAGCAGGTGAGCGGGAATATAACGCTAAGGGAATGAAGGCGTGCAGTATAATTACCTGTTTACACACACACACACACAGGCTTTCAGTGGTAGAACGTGTACTAAAAATCTACTCAAGAAGAAGGAGTGATGAGTTATTCAGTAAGTAAGTGATTAATAGTCATTGTGAACACAGCACAGCACAGCACACAGTGCACCACAACGAAATGTGACCTCTGCATTTGACCCATCTGTGAAGGAGAAGTGGGCAGCTAACATGGGTAGTACCCGGGGAGCAGTGCTTGGGGACGGTACCTTGCTCATGAGTACATCAGTGGTAACTTTACAGGTCTGAGTTTTGAACTGGCGACCTTCTGATCCCAACCGTTAGCCCACCAACTGCTAAGTGTTCCTAAGTGGCAAGTGAATGTAAGATAGCAGCTACAAGGCTTAACTGACTCACAAGCAGTCGGCGCTTGACCTGGAACGGGTCCCGAATTGCGCAGGGTCGCAATGCTCGGGAGAGCAGGTTAGCTTTAGCACTAAGTCAGAGCAATTTGTCCTGCTGAGGTAACGAGTGCACGCAGCAGGATTAGCGCTGCTGCTAATGTTGACAGAGCACAGGGAGGCATGAGAGTGACTGCTAAGCTGAAGATGAGGTGCCCTTTTAAAGCACTTACTGTCCATGTGCAACACACACACACTATGTTACGAAAAACCAAATAGGGATATAATTTTATCATCACCAAAGGTAGATCTGTCCCCAGTCTGCATCTGAAAATTAGTGTGGGTCACAAATGCACACACACACAGTTGTATACTGGGTACCACGTGTCTTTATTGTAGTGTATTGTAATGGCTAATTTAAATTTTCTAAGCTCTTAATACAAGGACACACACATACACACACACACACGGTTGCTTGGTTACATACAGTACTTTCACAGCGATATTCCTGCCACATTATTACCCTTATTCTTTATTAGCTAATTAAAACAGATTATGTTAATGACTGTGTAAAACAGTGTCATTATCAGCCCGGGTTCTTAATAGCACTTTCCACAATGACACCTAGGGGCCACCTGTTGCCAGAGTTGAGGGCTACGCAAACGCCTGCCAATGACAACACGTGCCAAGGTTGCCAAAGGTTACTTATTAGAACAGCACATGAGCTGCGTTTCACTAAAGAGAAAACCAATTCACATTTGGCCCAGGGGAAGTGAAGTCATCATGAGGGTAAAACCCGTTATTAAAAAGTCCGGGTGAGGTCCTCACCAAAGATTAGCTCGCATGGTTAAATACAGAGCCACACAAAGACACTAATGAGACCAATAGCGCATGAAAGCTGCTAGATCATTTTAGTGTAGGTCTGGTTGGTGTGGTAAAAGCCCTCAGCACCTTTTCATCTAAATAGGTGATATTACTGTCATAGTCACCCGGAACGTCTGAGTGACCTGAAGAGCTGAGCTGCTGACCTACACCAATAAACACAGGATTGAGGGTTTAACCTCATACAAAGCAGACAAAAATATGATTTCTGCTATTTGATCTGTTTAAATTTTGAGCCACTTAAGTCTAGACACTTCACAGTTTTAAACCAGTCCCCTCTGACCCGACACAACTCTGGTAAACAATCGCCAGATCACACAATCATTACTAACTACAAAACTCATCGACTGACTAGACATCTAGCTTGCTAAAGACCTACCAGTCACTCCAGACACAAGTCGTCAAAAAGAGGGGAAGGACGAGTGAAAATCCTGTTTCACATGAGGGAAGAGTAATCTCCTGTGTCAACTTTTCGTGAAAGAACGCTGTTTTATAGACCAGAAGGACCAGTGCATTCTAGTTTCACTTCTGGTATAAACAGCCTTGTGTTAAGATTGCTTCTTTCCAAAGTTTTGACTATGAAATGTTCAAGCATCAAGCGTAGCTAGCGCCCAGTGTTTTGACTAGTTGGATTTATTTTGCCTGTTGTTTCTTGGATTTGTTTGCCTCACTGACTGTCTTTGCTACCTCAAACCTTAATTGTTTTTGACCACAGTTTCTGTTTGTGCCTTGTTCAAATAAACCGCCTTCCTTAAAGTTTCATGTTTGGGTTTATTTGTGTGAATGTTACCATCACCTAGATAGCATCACAGGAAAGCATACATATACATTTGTTTTCTTTTCTCTTCATGCATTGTACTTTGAATAAAATTGCAACGAGATGTGTTATGACGGATAAGAGTTAAATGTATAAAAATCCCTCAAAAAAACAGTTGCGGACTTGTGGTGTGACCTCTAGTGGTCAAACTATGCAACAACAACACCCATAACATGGTTCAAGAATACAGTTTGTGTCTTTTGTTTGATGTCCATTTAATGGACATCATTAGTCATCATACATATTGTAATATCAATTTAAATTGAAAAGGAGGTTTTATTTTTATTAAAAGAGAAGATTGTTTTTCATCTAAACGTCTGATCGCGCTCAGTAATAAAAATGTTTGATATTTTTGTTGCTTTTTGTGAGTCAATATGAATGGAAGTGATGGTGTTTAATCAACATGTGATATTGTCTCACATCGATCACTGACTGAAACTTGTGATGATGATGATGAGACTTCCCTCGTTATTAGTGCCGATATCAATGCAGTTAACTAAAACAGGCTCACAAACTCACACACAAACCCACTAACGTGCCATTTAGGATTCCACATCAGCGGCTTCTTCTCCCTTGCTACTGCGCATTGCTGTCCTCCGCTTTCGGATCCGTTCTTCTGCTGCGATCTGCCGTCCCCGCAAAGGTCAGCTGTCTTGTTCCCGCGCTTATTTATCAAGCATCGGCCTTTTTTCCATCACAGCTGTCTCGTTCATGCTCACGTAACCAGGCTATTTACAATTGAGGAAAAAAAAACTGCTTCCCACGCCTTTGTGTTTCGTCAGGTGGCACGACGGCACAAGGCCTTTTTTACATCACGTCTTATTTATGTTAAAAGCGAGGTAAAATGAGAGGGAAGCAGAGCAAACAGATTGGCGGCGTTATTGAGAAGCTGGAACAGAAAGCGAGAGACGGATGTTTAAAGACGCCGACGGTTCTCTTACAGGGATGAACACGGTGGCGGGAAGGTCATGGTTCTTCACAGAGGAAGAAAGCAAAGCTCTGACATCGCTTCCTCCCCTGTCTGATTTATTCTCCAGCTTTAATCTCGCTCCTCGCTGACCGTCACCCCAATCTGCAGGGGTCAGGGGTTAATCAAGGTCCTTCGCTTTTCTAATTACGGACAGCTGACCAGGTGTGCCATGGAAACACAAACACTCTCTCTGTCTCTATCTCACATACACTCTCTATTTGTCTGTCTGTTTCTCTATCTGACCATCTCTCTCATTGACACTCTCAGTCTCCTCTACTTTTCCTCTTGTTGACCACCTCTCTCGCCTTGTCTTTCCGTTTCACTCTCTCTTGCTCATACTTTCTTTCACTTACTCGCTCTTTCATCCCTTCTTTCTCTATCAAACACCATCTTCCTTCCTTTTACCTTCTCTCTTTCTCTCTCTCTCTCATGCACTCTCCCCTCCTCCCTCACCCTCTTTTTGCCTCCCTCGACCACTAACTCTCTTTCAAACATTCTTTCTTTCTCTCGACTTTTTACTCACTCTTTTTTTACCCTTTCTCTCTTCTCCAGTCTCGTTCTTACCCCCTCAGTCTCTCTCACTCTCTTTCTTACCTTCTTGCTCTCTCTCTCTCTTAGTCATTGTCTTATTTTCTCCCTCTCTTGACCTCCTCTCTTGTTCATGTTCTCTCTCTTTCCTTTTTGCATTCTGCCTGTCTAATTTAGTCTCTCTCTCAGTCTTTCTCTCGCACTCACTCTCTTTTTCCTCTTCTTGCTCTCATCATCTCACCCACCCCACCCCCTCTCACTTACACTCTTTCTTTTCTTTCTATCTCTTTTTACTCAGTCAATTCAGAATTTTAGTAGTTTTAGTAGGAGTTTTATTTTCTCATCCATGCCTGGTCTGGGTAGCGCACTGAGTGAGCCAAGATCACATAAAGAACCTGCAGAACTCGGTCACGCTGGTAGGGTAATGCTGTAATGCAGCGTGCGACTGAAGCAGTGAAATGGAATTGTGAGTTCTATTAGTTTTACACCTCGGTGAGGACATTTACATGCACATCAACACCTTGGTTATGAGTCTCATCCCGCCTGGGATACACGCCACATATACATCATCAACTTTATATGCCTTCCTTCTAGAACCTTATCATAACCTCATTCACATTTCGCGACACTCAATACGGCACCACAATTTGATCATGATGTTCTTTTTAAAGAAGCATGAAACTTTCCGAAACATTTTGTGAGATTTTAACTAACACCAATCTGCCTATGACAGAAAACAATAAATAGCATGTGTTACACACTCGAGGGAAAATGGTGATTTTATGCACTTTCTCATCTATTTTCATCTCCCAGTACTGAAAACGAACAGACGGCAGCACCACGGGATATGAGATAGACGCATACATTTGGTAACGTGTTGCAACTTCATTTTCATGCCCCTTTCTCCCTCCATCCCCACTGCAAATGCTGCAAATCCACACCCACTTTAAAGCAGGGCTGTAAATCATATGCTTAATCATGATACAATATTATATTGATTATATCTGCTACGATATAATTTCGATTCGAGTCAGTTCAATTCGGTGTGCGAATGAGACGATATCATATTAGTAGTCGGTAGTGTAAGGGGCAGTCAGAAGTGTATCGGTTAAGGGAGTTTGCTCAGAAGGTCGCAGCTTCAAGATACCACTGAGGTAATCATGAGCATGTCAGCTACCCACCTCTCCTTCACGGATGGGTCAAATGCAGAGGTCACATTTCGTTTTGGTGCATTGTGTGCTATGCTGGGTTCAATATGATAACTAATCACTTATTTTCACTTTAATCATAAACTGATTTATATCAAATCAGCATAAAGCAACTAAAATATTATTTGATATTTTTATTTGCAAACCCAAACCAGGTTTTAATTCATTATACAGTGCTTTGCTTGTTGGTGAGGGACTTTACAACATGTATGCTATCTGATCAGTGTTTTCATTTTAGATCGATGCTTTGAGCTCATTCATCATTGAATCAATATATTGACGTAGATCGATGTATAAACACTAGAGATGCACCCATCTGATACGTGGATTGGATATCAGTCCGATAATGACTCAAGTAACTGGATCGGGTATCGGTGGCATGGAGCCGATCTATGGAGCCGATCTGTAAATTGTAGGTTTTTCTATGTTTGCGTATGCGCGCACGCTCTATTCGTTCGACAGTCGCGCTAATTCCGACATATAGAAATGACAATGAGCAGAACAAACGACAACCCCAAATTATACAGGAATACACTGTTTAATTTTCCTAACCCCAGCCCTCGCTCACTCTGTGTTCCTCGCAGTGTTTGTTAGCGCGTGTCTCTCGCAGGGAAGTCTAGTAAAGATTTCCAGTTCAGTCAAAAATTCCACTTTATTACATACAAAACTTATATTTTAGCTGATAAATAACAAAAACAACCCTTGTTCTACTGACAATACAGTTGTTTACTCATTGTGTTCACTGTTTATTCTGAGATGGCTTTATTATTCTGCACAGCTTTATTTTGGGCTGTACAGTGTGTTTGTTTATTACTTCTGCTTTCCCTTTCTCAGAGTAAAGCCTTATACTCACAATAAAAGAGAAAATAAAGTTATAACACAACTAGTTTATGACAGCAGCCCGACTATTTTTCCAGGTCAAAAGAGACCAGAGTCTCAGCATCTTAAACAGACACAGTGATGAATGTAGCTGCAATAGACAGAAGTGCAAAGGGACTGAAATTGTCTCTTTCAGTTTACCGTAGCAAAACATAAGCATATTTAAAAATGGCCCAGAGAGCAGCTTTAAGGAAGAGGAACAAGATAATACTCCCCCAAAATGCTTTCAAGCCAGTCACAAGGACACAAGTCGGCAGGACGGGAGCCTTTGTTTACATACCAGTATCTACCCGTGCACACACTCACACACCACGCACATGCACATACGCCAACACACCCTTGTGCAAACATGCACATGTAGATACACACACACACATACACACACACACACACACACACACACTGGGTTCACATACACTGCTCTGCAATCTCATTACTGGAGCGCTCATCAGAGCGCCCACGGCAAATGAAATGTGGCAGCCCAGCTATCTCTTTTCATTTGTCTAATTCATTACGGGAGTCAGAGGAGGACAAGTCGCAATGGCATGACAATGCCTGACTGTACTCCACTCTGGCTTCAAGCGTGCTGCTGAGCCGGGCAGGGGGCGCTGAAGACACGGCTGGCTTTGAGGAAACGTGGTAAAGTGAATACATTTAGAGTCTGACTACTACATCGGCGTGTCGATATTATCAGCTGATGTGACTCAATTGGTAAAAAAATTGGTATTGGTGTTATATCAAGTACACGCAAAAATCTTACCAAGAGTGACTTTTGATGTGGAGTTGGGTTAGAACCCATGACAACTTGGTTCATAGACAAGTTTCTTATCACCAGCTCTTTACTACAGCCAAATAAATGATCATTAATAAGGAAAAAGAGATGGACGTTTTAACTATAACAAAGGTCACATCTTGTTGTGGAGCACTGTGTGCTGTGCTGTGCTGTGCTGTGGTGTGGCGTGTTCACAATGACAAATAATCACACACTAAAATAACAAATACACAAATAATCACACACACAAAAAAAATGTAAAAGTCAATTCCACATTGTAGGTAATACTGCATCCAAACTGTCTATCTACCTTTATTTCTAATTCTAGTTCTAGTTAGAAGTTATATTTAATATTCCATGTCTAGTTTAAAATGTATATTTTGTACTTTATTTATTATTGTGTATTACATGTGCCTTATTTGTTCTTTGTTCCCTTTTACCTACCGCACTGTTAAAACTGGAGCTACGTCGTCTTGTCTCTCTATGGGTCTGTACAGTATATAGCAGAGATGACAAAGTTTACTTTGACTTTGACTTTTTGACTTATTTTTAAACTTAATTAATTTTATGATGAGGGCTCTTAATTAAGTATACACAACAAATATAATTTGTTTCGTATGTTGAAATATAAAAAAAACATTAGTTTATTCGTATATTAGGCTTTGGTGTAGTTGAAAGCTTCAACTGAAATGGTGAAATGGAGAGAACAACAAGATATTGATTTGACAGAGGTAGTAGTGATTTAATCATCATTATCAATATCAGTTTTTAAAGTCAAGACTGATATCAAGGAGGTTATGTGATTTTTCTCATTTTTAGATTACAGCTGATTTATTCTACATGACTTTTTGGCTGATTTTTCATTTATCATGCATTGATTGATTCATTTTGTACACGGCACCAAAGGGCCGATTCTGAACAGGAACGCTGAATTAGAACTAATCCATAAATTTATTAGGCCAAGTGACATTGCAATTAAAGAGTTTTTGACTGATTTTACCCATTATCCCCAGGGGGGGTGATTTGGTCCTAATCTGAATCTGAAGGGAAAGCGACATCATCTGCACTGAAAATGTCTCAAAGAGACGCCGACCATGGGTCTCTCGTCGAGTTGGACGCGTGGTGTACGGTAACAGATGTTCTATTCACCGAGTGTACACCAAAAACGTGGGTCGCTATTCTTAGCAAAGTGGTCAGAAAGTAAGTGTTAGAAAAAACAGACCTAGCCTTTATGAGATCAGTCCCGGACCTGACACTGCCTCCTCTCAGGCTCCATCACGCCTCCTCTGGGGCACCGAACTCCAACAGAAAGCTCGAAGAAAACTTCTACTAGCAATAAAAGAGCAATCTGAGTCACCGGGGGCACGGCTCTGAGTGCAGCGTCCCCGACACCCCCTCACTTCATTCAGCCATCCCGCCTCGTTCGGCCCGGCTCCCAGCTCCTCTCGGAGGCCCCTCCTGGCTGTGAGGGCTCCTGGAGGACTCTCTCTAATAAGACAATCTATAAGAGACCCAGAGATTCTCCACCGCAGCATAGGAGCTTTAACAGGAGCTCGTAAATACATCTCATAAATTAAATATTTTCACTTTTCTTATTATTGTAAAGATTTGTTTTGATCTGAATATTTTTTCTGTCATCAAAATGTAGCTCTAGGGGCCCTTAAGGGTCCCAAAAACCAAGATTAAGCCCCTTATAGAAAATAATGCACTATTAAATTTAGTATATATTCGCCCCATTTTACCTTAAATCTTTTCCAGAGTGATTTAAAATACCTACAACAATGCCAATGTTGCGTAATCACGTCAAACTGCATTTTTATAGGTAAAAAGACTAGAAAAAAAGTACAGATATTGCCACTGTAAACTGAGTTCATGGTGAACTCATCAATTTTACACTGTCAATAAGAAGTGTTTACTACCCAGGCCATCGTTTTATTTTCAGAAACACTTGAATTCACGTCCTTCTAAAACAATCCACAGTGAAAGCAACATAACATCTTCCTTTTAATCATGGTTCGAATTACGGGGCGTACTGGGGGGTACTGTACCCCCCGATCAAGACCCAGACCCCCCCAAAGAGACAAAAATAGCAGTTTGGAGGGGGTTCTGTTATGAAGACAGTACCCCCCAATTATGGAGGGGTAATTCGCACTCTGCTTTTAATGCTTGATTTTAAAACACATTTAATGGTGAGGGAGTTGGCCATGAAGATTGCCAGTTCACGTCCCCGGACTGGTAAAAGGGTACCACTGAGGTACTAATGAGCAAGGTACCATCCTGTTGCCCACTGCTCCTTCACGGGTGGGCCAAATGCAAAGGTCACATTTCATGTGGAAATGTTATCATCACTCGCTTAAATCGACACAAAAATGGATTTGCATAATGTTTAATAATAAATAATAATAATAAAACAAATTGCATTACTAAAAATATTTAAATGATCTGTCATCTTAGCTACCTGGTAGATACAGATAAATAGATCGCAAGTGTATAAGCAGGCTATACATATAAACTGCCACTACATATTACATAACAAACAATACCCTTTTTAATTTTTTAAAAAGTCCTTTTAAACAAGTAGCAGGGAAGACAAAAAAATGTCTTGGTAAACATTGTTGGCTCTTTTATGAAGCTGCTTCTGAGTTTTAATTTGTTTTAAGCACTTTTATGGCCGCTGCATAATATAAATGTTTGATGACTTTCTCATAACTATTCCAAAGCATCACAAGAATTACTAACTGCCTCCAAACTTTTCACTAGCGCCATATTTCACATCGGCACAAAAGTGCTGGTGCCTTACAAGAGTAAATGCTTTCAGAGGATGGGGACATATTTGGGATTGCAGTCTTGTAAAGCTCAGTCCAGCGGAGTGGTGGGGGGTCGCGCCCTCTGCCTTTCTGTTTGTTTCAGACCCAGAAGCCGTTTTGTGCTGCAGTTTACTGGCAGATTGGTGGTTTAGTTGGCGGTCTACAGGAGGAGGCACTTTAAAAGTACAAGCCTTTAAACCGGGCATAAAACGCTTCTTACCTGCCAGCTTACTGCAGGCCGCTGGGTTTAAAGGGGCAGCTTAACTAATATTGACACACGCGACATCACCATGAGCACCAGATGACAGCATGAATCAACTCATGTTTACTATAAGCACCATGATGGTGCTCGCTACTCATTCTTCATGAAGGGATGAAAAGCTTAAACAGTTCCATTCTTTCTTTACTGTTTTACACGTTTAAATCATAGTAGACGATACTTTCATCTATTCAAACAAAAATAAATAAACAAATAAATTTTATTTATACACCAATGAAAATAATGTTTAAAAATAATTCTATTTTAAAACTCTTAAATATATATTTTAAAACAATTACTTTCATTCAGAATTCCGAGAAATCTGAGACGCTTTTTAAAAAAATCCTCAAATACCTAAGATTTTTCCTAATATTTGTGTAAAGCAATAATATTTGAGCTGTTTTTTAGTGAAAACGGCCACGTTCAGAAGAACACATACAAAATGCCTGCATATGTTTATTATTTATCATAATGGCTCCCTACATATAATTTACTGTATAAATTACTTCCTTTTATAAATTCCTGTATAAATTACTGTATAAACCAATGATTACACTAGAGGTCGACTGATACTGGTTTTTCAGGGCCGATATTGATTATTGCTAGCTAACGGGACGATTACCGATTATTTGGAACCAATAGGCTAAAAAAAGGAAAATCTCTGTCAAAATTTTGAATTTTACAAACACCAAGCTCAGCTAAAACATTCCTCTCTTCTCTTCTCCTTCTCAGAGTTTCACGCTGCGCTTGTGTGTGTGTGTGGCGCGAGTGACAACAAGGCTTCAGCGTTGACTGGCTACTATGCATGTGACATATAGCCAATCAGAGACTGTTGGGGGCAGGACATTAAATGAAGCAGCGAGTCGAAGGCAAACAGCACAGAAAGAAGAGACGGCAGTGGAGCCACAGTAGCGCACCTTGTACTTACTTAATATCGGTGATGGTCAAAATGAAACACCGATACCGATTATCGGTAAATGCCTAATATCGGCCCTCGATGAATTGCATTGTGCTTTGTGAGTGTGTGTGTGTGTATAAATGCTGAACCAGAGAACATTTCACTACATGTTGTACTTGTATGTTGCAAATAAAGAATCTTGAATCATTGGTTGTAGGCACCTTACATGCAATGCAAATTACAGTTTGAGTTACAGCCTAATTAAAAGGAGCAACTGATGCCACATTACTCATTTAAATTTGGTCTAAACTCTTAACCCAATTTGGTTCTAGTCTGCAGTTTCTGCAAAAGACCATCATCATAGTTACGTGAACTTAAGTGAGTGATTATTTGCCATTTTGAACACATCACAGCACACAGTACACCACAATGAAATGTGACCCCTACATTTGATCCAACTGTGAAGGAGCAGCGGACAGCTTTTTGGCAGTGCTTGGGGACCATACCTTGCTCATGAGTAGCTTAACAGATCCGGGACTTGAACTAGCAACCCTCCGATCACGAGGCCAACTCCCTAACCGTTACGCTACCAGTTGCCCCATTGTGAAGTGACAGTGACACTGACTCTAGTTTTTGGCGTCAAGTCTGAATCATAGTTTCTCAAAGTTTTTCGTAGTTAGGCAGAATTTTTTACCTACATCCAGGACTTAGTCGGCTAGCATAAGTCGTGTAGTTTAAACTCCCAAGATACTAAGTCATCTTCAAACTCACACTGCACAAACGATTTAGGAAATGAAGATTCAGCAATCTGTTTAGACTCTATGATTTTAAAAATGATTGTGTAAGAAAGGACTGGAAACAGCTTGGCATAGGATGGAGGTTAGACGAGTATCGCAATTATCGCTCCTTGTCCCGGGAAGTGGGACTTTAACCTTGAGAAATCACGTCTGACAGGTCGGCGGCGCGAGGATCAAGCGAGAAGGAAAAAAAGGGATGTAATTTATCCAACATGGCTACATTTGCTTAGTGACCTTTAAACGCCTGATCCGTCTGATACGCCGCCATTCCGCCTCTGATCTATAAACGCCACGTGGCAGCCCGCACGACTGGTCCAATTAGCCACGCGTCGTTAATTTTTAATGGAAGCCAACGCTGCGAGGTCGCACAAAGTCGTGCTGGAAACAAGTTCATCTTTTTTGCCCCAACCCTCCACTTTTTGAGACGGCGGAGCCCCAGCACCGGGCGCATTCCACCATTTTTTTTACTGCTCCCAAACATCAATCACGTCTGGCAGCTTCAATTATCCACCAAATGGGAAGCTATTTCTTTCAGTGTTTTTGTCACCAATGCGGAATGAAGATTTCAGCCCACGCCATGAGTGTTGAAGGTGCCAATCGAATATAGAATGAAGAGAATCTTCACTACGATGCCTCTGTAACGCAAAGAAACGGTTGGAGAAACTGCAGAAAGTGAGCAATTATTCGTCCTTGTGAACACACTGCAGCACACAGTGCACCACAATGAAATGTGACATCTGATTCTGTGAAGGAGCAGTGGGCAGCTAACATGGGCAGTACCCGGGAAACAGTGCTTGGGGACAGTACCTTGCTCATGAGTACCTTAGTGGTGCCTTTACCGGTCCTGGGATTGAAACCAGCGACCTTCTAATCGCAGGGCAAACGGTTTAACCGCTACGCTACCAACTGGCCTGACCTACCAACTGCCCCGTAGGCCTGTGGTAGGATTTTTTCAGAAAACAGACAGATATTTCCGTAAAGACATTAATTTTATCACCAAAAAGAACTCTGAGAGGTAGACATAAACATTAGAGCTTGACAGAAACATTGGGCAGTTGAGTAGTTTTGCAGCATAACGGTTAGAGACTTGGCTCCGTGTTTGGAGTCCTGGACTGGTTGATAAAGGTACCACTGAGGTCATAAGCAAGGTACCGTCTCCAAGCACTGCTCCCCAAGCGCTGCCAAAAAAGCTGCCCACTGCTCCTTCACGGATGGGTCAAAGCACTGCTGCAAGGATGGTCGTGCTGTGTTCACAATGACAATAATGGCTTTCTTAAATAGTGTCTGATATGACCAAATTCCAGATGAATCGGAACAGACACAAACCAAGAGGTAGTAGGTACAAATCCAGCTCTACTCTACCCCCAGAACTACCAACATTGGGCCCCCTGGGGAAGCCATTTAACCACAAGTTGCTCCAGGGAGGCCCTTCTGATTAGGGAATGTAGTTTTATGCATTTACATATGTCTTGTTTATCTCCAACTACAGCATGATCTTCCCGTCCACACCATACCATTTGTGATGAGCAGGTTAAGGATCGATGTCTCCTAACTTCATCAATAAATTCAACACAAACAAAACACCTATTATGGAAATCAGTATCGGTGTTAAAAAAAAAAAAAAACCAAACCGGTCCGGCTCTGGTAAACACGGCGGGGCGCAATCCTGAGGGAATCGGTGAGGCGTTGCGTTTCTGCGAGGCCCATTGTGCGGCGTTGTGAGGACACGGGCCAGCGGCGCACAAACAATCCGTCACCAGCCATTACAATGGAAAGCATCTAAGGGAATATTAAAGCGTTCCAGCAGACGGCGTTTGTATTGTGTTGGCTGTTTACCGCGGGAACAAAGAACGCAGCCTCCGTCCCTTCGCTTCTCATCTCTACCTCTCTCTCTCTCTCTCTCGGCTGTAGAAGACACGTGTGAGGATCCTCCGTCGTTCCGACACAGAAGCTTTAAGCAGAAATAACGGCCGTTTTCTCAGCCGTCTGCTCCCGAGCTCTTTGGAGCTCTTTGTGTATGTATGTGTGTGTGAGTGTGTGTGTTTTGAATCTCAGAAGATGGGTCATGGCAAGCAATCCCTCCAGCAGCTGACAGTTTCCCTAATCAGACAGAGCAGTTTTTTTATTTCATACACCTCGGACAATGTCTATAATTAGAGTCGCAACACGCTAACGCTAGCACTACTGTTAGCAATCGACACCTCAGCCAGTTGAAAGAACTAGCGGCGGGAAGGACTCCAGCGCCTCGCTCACCCAGGCAGCCGTTAGCGAGCAGGAGAGTACATTAATCAAAGCATCTGACATGTTGCTCCGTTCACTCAGCCAACAGCGATGATACACTTCCGATTAAGTAGGACATGTACTCAACAGACACACACACACACACACATACTGTATCTACACACACTCCCAACTGTACCTATGAGATCCGATCCGATCCGATCTGGAAATATTCTGTAACCTGTTATTTTCCCAAAATGTTGCTGGTATGGATGGGGACAGTGGGACGGGTAATTCCCACTTTATCACAACCTGGCTGTCAGTCCATCCATCCGTTCATCAGTCCAAGCGGACTTCCTGCTGTGGAGACTAAAGCCAGACAGATGAAGAGGGGGAAGCCAGCAGACGCTGTTGGCCGGGGTGATGGTGGTGGCGGTGGCGAAAAATTTGGGGTCAAGAACAGACACTGGACTAAAGGAGAGCTTAATAAAATTACATTAAACCTAAACACTTATCTTACACTCTAAGTGAATGTATACAGCTTAAGATTTATAACATATATACACATTTTAGCCATTGTTGCAAATTTTATATTTAATATAATGTCATATAATATTTATTTTATGTGTTATATGTTTGATTTCTTTATTTGTTTTGGATTTAGATTATTATAATTGATTTCAAATATTTTATAAAATATTTTTAGACATTTTATTTTTGTGATTTTGCATTTTATTATCTTATAATATTTACAGAATATATTTGGAATTAACAATAATATTAATAAAATACAGTATTATGTTATTATATTGTGATAATACTGTTATTTGACATAATAAGTCAAATAATTTCACTAATGATTCTACTCAAAAACATTAAGAATAAGATATATGCCATAATATTTGTTAAATATTGTGTCTTAACACAAGATAATAAAACATAGCAGATAATCAAATTAGCAAATTCCTATTTCTAAAATCTAATCAGAGAATCTTTTATTTCCCTCAATTTTACATCAAAAAACAGGGATGCTAGGTCACCTTTAAGATGAAGAGTTGAAATACACTGGCTCTGTTACAGCTGAGTGTTTTTGCTCTTTTTGAAGGTATGTTAAAAGATTTTATGCTTCAAATAAGCAGATCTGTGTGTGAACTCTTGGGCAAAGGCATCAAACTGAACAACAATAGTAGAAAGAAAAAAGTCTTGTTATTATATTTGGTGTGTGTTACTGCCACGTCAAGCTTGTGTGTTATTGCTGCATTTGATCTGTGTGTTCTGTTTCAGTGTTTGCTCTGTATATTATTGCTGCGTATTGGTTTCTGTGTGTGTGTGTGTGTGTGCGCACTTCTGAAAGCTGATTCTGGCTTGCTGTGCAGCACAGGGATGAAGCTCCCAAGTCCTAATCCACATCAAACACTGGATGCCAGCCGCTTCCAGCAAAAGCTCAATAAAGCTGCCTGACTCTCTTCCCATCTTGCGCAGGGGCGCTGTGTGTGCCGTTCATGCAATCACACCTTTAGATTTCATTCACTTTAGGCCACATGTGAGTTCTGAGTTTTTGGGTGGAGTTTAGGTTCTCCCAGGCTGCCCAGGCTTGACTTTGGGGCCATTGAAGTGAAATAAAGTGAATGATTATTTGTCGTTGTGAATACAGCACAGCAGACTGTACATCACAACGAAATGTGTGCCATTTGAACACCACACCACACCAAAGTCCAGTGTCTACACTGTCAAAAGACACATTTTTCATTTATTTCCTTAAAGTACAAAGTGCCTTAACACTGGAAGAGACTGTACTTTCAATGAATGACTCATCAGGCATGTTCAGCAGCAGGGGTTAGAAATGTATCAGAGAATAAACAGTAACAAACTAAGATTTACAGTATCTTGTTCTTTAGGTGGGGTATTTAAAGACATTAATTTCAGGGGCTAAAAGTGCTTTAGTTGGTGCTCATATGGTTGTATTAAATCGCTGTGGAGACACATGGAGCCACTCACTATGATATTACAGCGTTATTCTGAGACATAGCCTATTTTCCAAGTTTTGTTGACACTGCCAAAAAATATTTCCCTGTTTCATCATTCAGTAAAAACTAATTCAATAACTAAATAATAAAACTGGTATTTTTAAAAGGAAAATTATTAACTGTTCTTTCAATAGTGTTCAAATCAGTTACTCCCTGGAACACTGAAAAGAAATGTACAAATTCTGTTTCTGCTTAGAACACAGCGAAATGAAAACAGCAATTTATTCTCAATTAATTAATTAACTCATTCATTCTTAGGTGTAATTTCATACCGCTGACAAAAGTGCCAAGTTCTAAAAAAGATTAGACCCTCATATATCCCTTTAAAATGATCCTCAAACAGGTGAGAACTTTGAGACAAAACTGTTTATAGCATAATGATGGCCAGGGTTTGTGGTCTGTTACAGTTATGTCTAAAACATTCTTCGTACAAACCAATTATTTCTCAGAATACTGTAAAGGTATTGAATATCGGTTACAGTTAATTTTCAATTAACTGCTCAGCTCGTTGTCAAGCTCTAACCAAGATCTGCCTTTCATATATCATCTTCAAATAGGTGAAGATTTCAAGGAAAAACTGTTTATTGGACAACGACGGCCAGGAGTAACATTTGGGTCATACTGGGGTCGTTGGTAGCATAACGAATTGGGAGTTGGTCCCATGATTGGAAGGTTGCTGGTTCATGAGCAAGGTACCATCCCCAAACACTGCTCCCTGGGTGTTGCCCATGTCAGCTGCTTACTGCTCCTTCAGCAAAGGAGTCAAATTTCTTGGTAGTGCCCTGGGTTCTGTGCTGTCTTCACAATGACAAATAATCGCTCTCCGTAAGGAAGGAAAGCAAGAGCAATGTGACGCAACGTTCTCCCACCTCTTAATTAAAGATTTACCCATAACATGGGACAGATGTCAGCTGGCAACGCAAGCCGAGAACTCAATCAATTAGCGTCCGGTGCCGCCTGCCACTGAAGATCATCAATTTCCTATTACACCATGCCACATCGCTGTCAATCAAAAGCAGATTGGGCTCCCGGATTGCTCGGCTAGCAACAGCACCTTTCATTTCCCTTCCCCACCGTCCTGCTGGATTGCTCGTCTTCCGCAATCTCTTCCCTCCATCCCCTTTTAGCGGTGTGTATCGGGGTGTCATCGGTAATTGAAACTGCATTACACGCCGACGCCGTCCCACCCCTTGTGTGCACGTACACACAAACACACACACCAACACAAACCAACACGCACACTCGGCTGAGTTATTGCAGCCAAATCCCTCTGGACCATTTGAAATGAAAGCTCTATATCTTTCTGTGCGGCGGCAGAGCGAGCCGGAGCAGATTTCTCGCTCCGCGCCACGTGGCACAGCGGCCGAGTTAGCCGAGCTGCAACTAGCCATCACTCTCAGGGGGTCCCGAGGGAGCGAAGGGCCAAAAGGGGCAAGCGGCTCTAGCGTGACCCGGCGGAATAAGAAACCACGAGCGTCTGCCCAAGCTTAGGGGAGCGGAGACACTCAACTACTGCAAGAGGGTTTCTTTTTTTAGCAGGAATAGACTGTATTCTGCTCCGTCGCCGGTAGAGATTGGCTTGTTGAAGGGGTGGAAAAGTCGAGGGGGGTGGTGGGTTGTGGGGGTCAGGGCAGACGGAGGTTTCTTAAAAAGACAAAGGCTGTCTCTGAATCTGTCGTCGAAAGCTGGCATTATCTTTTAATGGGCAACCAGTCATGAGATTAACTGAAGACTATTAAAGAAATGTTCTTTGTAGTCTTCTAATGCTGCGTCACGTCATTCTCTGTATGCCTCTCTCTCTCTCTCTCTCTCACTGAATGACTATCTTTCAGTTTCCGCCTCCCTCTGTCTTTCTCTCCCTATGTCTGTATGTCTGACTGTCTGTCTTTCAGCCATTCCCTCTGTGTTTCTCTCTCTGTTTCATTCCTCATTCAGTTGGTAGCGTACCGGTTAGGGCGTTCGAATTCCAGACCGGTAAAGGTACCACTAAGGTACTCATGCACACCGTCCCCAAGCACTGCCCCCTGGTGTTCTGCCCATGTCAGCTACCCACTGCTCATTCATGGGTGGGTCGAATGCAGAGGTCACATTTCGTTGTGGGACACAGTGTGCTGTGCTGTGTTTACAATAACAAATAATCACTCGCTTTAACTTTCATTCCCTGTCTCTCTCCCTTTCTCTCTGTCTCTATGCAGCTGGCGGCGTAACGGTAGGGTGTTCACTCCGTGATCAGAAGGTCTCAGGTTCGAATCCAGGGCCGGTAAAGTGGCCACTGAGTCCCCCCAAGCACTGCTCCCCGGGCGCTTGTTAGCTGCCCGCTGCTCCTTCATGGATGGGTTAAACGCAGAGGTCACATTTTGTTGTGGTGCACAACAAAAAAGTTGTGGTGCACTCCCAAAATCCCACTCACCCTTCGAGGGCAAGCGGCCGCACTGTCAGCCGACACCAAGAAGGTTTTTATTTCCAGAAACAACAGTATTCCACATCTTAATGGAAAGAAATTGCTTCGTTTGCGCTGTGAATACTGGAACGTTGGGAGGTCGGAACGCTGGCCTCTCGAAGAGCCGGGAGGCGTCATCGCGTCGCCCCCGAAATCCGCCGTTAGCTCTTAACATGCGGCGTCATTTGCAGCCGGTCGTAAACACGGCGGCCTAATCAAACGGAAACGTCGGCTTCCCGCCGAGGCCCGCGTCACATCGCCGGTGAGGAGTGGGAATTTTGAGGAGCGATCCCCAGGAGAGCCAGCGTGTCGCCGTGCACATCTCCACGTCTGTAATTAAGAAATCATGCCCACCAAACTCCCAGCTCCGAAATAATCCCCGGAGGGAAATGGCGAAATGAAGATTAATCGCCGCGGCGAATCGATGATTCTGTTAAACGCGCGGCTAAGTTGATCTTTGATGTCGTATATGGGTACGCCAGGTTCGCGTCGGCTGTGAAATTGGCTCGGAAAAGCAGGTGAGAACTATTTTCGCCATTGAAAGAGACGGCTGGTGACAACAGAGGTGCTTTGATTGCGGCCCGAATGGATACGCAGAGTCATCTGTGTGCTAATGAGGCGTAATAGATCGTCTAGGGAAATATCCTACAAAACACTACACAATTCCACCTAATAAACAGGACTTTGTGTGTTTTATATTAACAGAGCTACGCTTGTGTCTTTAATGGAGGTGTCGTCGTGACTCCCGCTGTCACTGTCTTCCGTTTTCTGTTATATTCTCTTTTTCTCAGTCTTTGTATATGTCTGCCATATTCTCCTTTTTCTCTTTCTTTGTGGCTTTGTCTTTCTGTGTCTGGCATTCTCTTTTTCTCTCTTTCTTCCTGTATTTTTCTTTCTGTTTCTGTCTTTCTTTCTCTATATTTTTCTTTATCTCTCACTGTCTTTGTCTATCTGTCTCTCTCACTCTCTTTCTCTATCCCTCTCTCTCTTTCTGACTCTGTCTATATCACTGTCTTTCTGTTTCTGTCGTTCTCTCTCTGTCTGCCATTTCTGTCTTTCGCTTGCTCTCTCTCTTAGTGATTGTCTTTCTCTCTCTGTCTCTGTCATGTTCTCTTTTTCTCTCTTTATCTTTCTATTTCTGTCGTTCTCTCTCTCTCTTTCTGAATGACTATCTGTCTGTCTTTCGGCCTCTGTCACTTTCTCGTTGTCTCTCACTCTGTCTTTCCATCTCTGTTGTTTTCTCTCTCTCTCGTTCTGATGTCTTTCTTCATTTTTCTCTCTGTTCTCACTGTCTTTGTTTTTTACTCTTATCTCCCCCTCTCCAATCTCTCTCATTCACTCTCTTTCACTTTCTCAAATTCTAATATCTCTGCCCCCTCTTCCCACATTTTGGCGTCTCCCCAATATCTTTCTCTTCCGGGCCTTCCTTTTTCATCTCTCTCTCATTCCATTTCCTCTCTTCTACCCCATCAGTTTCTCTTTATTTATTATTCGAAGTTTTTGCTCTCATTCTGTCTCACCCTTTTATCTTTATTACTCTCTCAAAATTCTCTCTGTCCAGTTGGCTTATTTTTCTCTACACTCTGTTTTCTTTCTTATTCCTCTCTTATACTTTCCCTCATTCTTATCTGTCTGTTCTCTCCCAATATCTTTCTCACTCAGTCTCTTTTCCCCAACTCTCTCCCTCTCTTCATTCCTCTCTTCTATCCTCTCAATTTTAACACCCCCTCAACTTTCTTATTTCTATCTATCCGCTTTTTCAACCTCTTACTCCATCTCTCTTCAGCTCTATCTTACCAAAATTCTTTCTATTTACCTGTTTTCTCTCTATTCTCTATCTCTATTTTCATACTTGCTTTCTCTCTTCATTTGTCCCCTCTTTCCTCCTTAATTTCTCTCTTTCTTTCCTCTCCATCTCTCTGTTCTTCATTTTTTTCTCCCCAATATCTCTCTCCCAGTATTTTTCCATCTTTTCTCTCTCTCTCTCTTTCTTTCTTCATTCCTCCCTCCAATTTCTGTTCCATCTCTATCTCTCGTTCTCTCTCTCTCTCGTTCTCTCTCTCTCTCTCGTTCTCTCTCTCTCTCTCTCTCTCGTTCTCTCTCTCTCTCTCGTTCTCTCTCTCTCTTCAACTGCTTTACTCAACCAGCACTTCCATCCTTGTTTGTGTATAAGCAGCGATCATGCAATCCGTTCTATCAAGCAGTCAGTTTAGACCCAGATCCCGGTTCCGGTTCCACTTCCGCGGTTCCGCTCCGGCCCCGCCCAGGTGCTGCAGAACTGCCTCACTAGAGCATCTTTCCCCACATCCCCGGCCATGCGACGCACAGCTGACTGCCAGCTGCAGTGAAATATGGCATCGCAGCCGCGTTGGCGTCATGCTTCCGCTCCTCCTCACACACCCCAACACACAGCTAGACACACTCATACACTCCAACACACACACAGCAGTCCCAAGGTCAAAGCGGAGACTTCGGTGGCTTGCCGTGTTGCTGGAGACGCCAGCCGACGTGTTGCTGTGTCTCGTCGCATTACCCAACGCATTCCATTAATGAAAGGCGTGCGGTAATTATTACTAACCTGCCGTATTTTTAGCTGGTAATTAGCTGCTGTTCCTAGGGAGAGAACAGCACGTTAAGTTATCTATCACAGTGGCAGAGTGACAGCCTGAGAGCGACAACCTGAGAGAGAAAGTGAGAACGATTTTTCTTCTTCAAAACACAAGCCAACAAAGCCAACATGGTTTTTAACTAAATAATATCATAAAACATACTGATGTCATCGTAAGCTGCTTTTACTCTGCACAGTGCAATGTGTGCCGTAGGGCTGGCTAACTAATCAAAATTTTATCAAAACTGACATTCTTGACCCATGTCGTCCATGAACCATGAGTGAGTGGGTGATTATTTGTCATTATGAACACATCACAGCACAGCACACAATGCACCACAACTACATGTGACCTCTGCATTTGACCCATCCGTGAAGGAGCAGTCGGCAGCTGACATGGGCAGCTGACAACTGGGAGCAGTCCTTGGGGATGGTACCTTGCTCATGAGTACCTCATTGATAACTTTACCAATCTGGGATTCGAACCTTCTGCGACCTTCTGATCACAGGGCGAACAACCAACCGTTACGCCACCAGCTGCCCCAATCTTATTACCAGGAGTGGGGTTCGAACCCATGTGGACATATGTCCATCGGATTCTATGAACCATGCTTATACCCATACACTGTATGTGTATATTCTTTCATTAGCAAAAATATCTCAGCTTTTATAGTTGCATTTTTACAGCATATTTACAGTAGAAACCTTAGCAGCAGTCAGAGAGCGATGAGGGAAAAAATGAATAAAAACAAACCAAAAATAACTGTCCAATAATCATAATAAAGGTCAAATGTTTACCCAAGCCATTCCATTTGCCAGATCTGTTCAGCAAATGTTGTGTTCTCACCCGATTTCTATGGAGCCCCTAAAGGAATAGAAAGGAACGCAAAACGCGTTGCATGATGTGTTGCGTGTGCACGAGATGTTGTGAGTAGGCAAACACCTGAGGGATTTCTGTCCCCTTCCATATCATCACCCAGGACAAGCTGAAAAGGCCAGAGGATGCAGCCAAATGTGCAAAGATCATAGAGATTGTTTCAACCCTAGTCCTACTATAAAATAATTAGATAAATGTGATGGTCATGGTTCTGTGTTTGTTTTTTTGTGCCGCTTTGTACCACTCACATTTCGATTTGTGACAACGCTGCACATTCTTATCGCTGGCATTGGCTCCAAACAGCTGGGTGGGCAGATGTGTACTCGTCTAGCGCAATGAAACAAGGCTAAATACAGCACAAATATCAGGTACACAACACACACACACAGACTACACACTCGGCACCGATCACGTCCAGTCAACACACACAAAAACACCGGGCTGGTCTCGGCGCTGACCGAACGACCTGAAAAGGTCAAACTGTTACACAGATATGAGCTGCCGTCTGGGCTGGTGCAGCCCGCCGCAAACCAATCTGTCTTTTGGGCAAGTTCACAAATGATTTTCAAAACTGTGTGAGCAGTGGGGAAGAAAAACATATGGCGTGTGTGTATGTGTGTGTGAGTGAATGTGTGTATGTAAAACAGAGAGAGAGAGAGAGAGAGAGAGAGAAAGAGTATGAATGTGATAAGGGAGCACCTAATTATTGAAAACAGAGTGAGTAGTGTTGAAGGGCATGACTCCTCCTCTGTCTGTGTGTGTGTGTGTGTGTGTGTGTGTGTGTGTGTTTAACTCCGATAAGCACTCCCTTGCTGCATTAATATGCCTCACACTCATAAAACAGACAGAGAGCTCAAACAGAGGTCAGACGTGGCGAGGGTCTACTCCAAACACACACACATACACACACACACATAACCACACACTCACACTCCAAAACAAATTACTACTGCTCCAGGTAATACAAACCCACCTTTAGCCTTGCAGCTAACAGTCATCATTAGTGCACACTTAGAAGCAGAGATTCTAAATTAGGGGTCAGTCAGAGTGTCCTACTGGACTTTACAGCTTCCCTAGTGGTTTAAAGAAGCAACTTAATGGTATGTGCTGTTATGCCAAAATCTGCATCTGTGCCTGAGAAAAGTATGCTCATTTGTAAGCAAGGCAAAAAGCAATGCCGTCTAAAATGCTAGAACTTCACGACTGTTAGCACTCAATACTAACGTACTCACAAACAAGGTACAGTACTCAAGCACTGCTCCCTGGGTGCTGCCAAAAAGCTGCCCAATGCTCCTTCACGGATGGGTCAAATGCAGAGGACACATTCCGTTGTTGTGTGCTGTGCTGTGTTCACAATGACAATCAATCAATCATTCACTTAACTAAATTCTAAATAGGCTCTAGACGAGGCTTCCAGAAAAGTCTTGTCGAGGTGCTTTGGAGGCTTCAAAAAAGTCAAGTACCATGTTAGCCCAACGACTTCACTGATATCATATAATAAAAGCCAAATGTAAACCAGCAGGACCCTTACGTCATACTATATGGGAACGTTTCGAATGGCGACCACTAGGCTAATTCCCATTAGGACATAAAAGATGATCCGCCGTTCGCTACATTTTAGTGATGAAGGCCAGTCGTTTCTGCAGTGACTCCGACAGCGCCCGTAATTGTTCCCGAATCGGCCTCGCGTCTGCTCTGTTTGTCTAACCCACAGTGTTTAGTGTGTGTTGTGGTGCGGATCCCTAGAAAATCTGTCCATGCCTTGGCAGCCGCCCCGGAGCAAGCATCTGTCAAAACAAATGCTTCTCGTGTTGGCAATAAATAAATGAAAGAATAAATGAATAAATGAACAGATAATCCTGGGAGGAAGAGATGGAACAACAGTGGAGGGATGGAAAAAGAAACGATTCAGCATCACCAAATCAGGAAACATTGAAACGGGAAAATCTAGTCGAATGAGATTTTGAGAAACTCAGGTCTCATAAACCGCTTGACCAAAATACTCCCTGAATGCTGTTAATGACTTGAAATTCAACTTTCAGAGTCCATTTGACTGGATTTGTTAAGGTCAAAGAGAGACCTGAAAGGGTCATACGGCATTTGTGCAGTTTCATCATGATGCCTGTAAGGCTTTGTGGAGAATATTTGCTATCATCGAGCATACATAATTCCATATGTACAATTCATAAAAATTGCCAATATATTGTACACAAAGACTGCTGACCAAGGTTTGTTTTTACACATAAATTTAGTATATACTGTACACATTTCTGTTATTTTATATATGCCTCATTTAGTCATGTAAATGTGTTTCAGACAGACAAAATTGGCCAGTAATTCAAAAAGTGATGTCACGTCTCAGCAGCTGTTCCGGTGTTCCTGGCGCTCTGAATACTGAACAAATGAAGGTTACATTTCTGTAGTGCTTTTGTAAAACCCCAAAGCTCTTTACAGTTAATGGGCTTCATTCACCATTTAGAAGATATTTGTTCTTAAAGCCCCAGCTGTCACAAAACACTGACCAATGTTTTTTAGCAAAGAAGAAAATCTACAAATGTTTTTACAAGACAGTCTACAAGAGCATTCTTATGTGAATTTTATTTCATGTTTTTGCATATTCATAGTATTTACCTCAAGTCAACAATTGTAGAATATCATACTATGTAAATTAAAACAAATATTATCATTGTTTATTAAGAGTAAGAGTAAGAAGAACTTTATTGTCATCTCTGCTATATACTGTACAGATACATAGAGAGATGAGACAACGTGGCTCCAGGTTATTTTCAGTGCAAACAAAGAATTAAATTATTATTTAAGGTTTGTTTACTAATGTTAATTAAGAACAACAAGTAAGTGCTTTCTGTTAACAAAGAGTGAGCAATAAACAAGCAATATGGCAGTTTAAGAACGTTATGAATCCGATGTAGATTTCGCTCAGGAACATTCTTAAGAACAAACTTAAGAAACTTAAATTATTATTACTATATGTAATTATGTGCCATTATGAGCACACCACAGCACACAGTGGACCACAACAAAATGTGACCTCTGCATTTGACCTATCTGTGAAGGAGCAGTGGGCAGCTTTTTGGCAGCACCCAGGGAGCGGTGCTTGGGGATGTTACCTTGCTCTTGAGTACCTTGGTGGTACCTTTACTGATCCAGAACCGGCAATCCCTTGGTAAAGGAGTAAACTCCATAACTGTTCCGCTACCAACTGCCCCACTGGTTTCAACCAACCCCAATGTACAGCTGGACGATGCTCCACCTGGATGATGCTCCAGGAGTCCTGCACCGGTGCACTATCCACACATTTGTTCATGTGAAGGGGCAGGAGAGAATAATCCAGTGAGAGATAAGGGATCATTAGGAGGCCAGATCTGAAAGGGTGATAGTGGGTCGTTTTAACTGGATATGCAGGATCCACCACAACTCTTTTAGAAAGATGTCCAGAGATCTTTCCTGAGTTCAGAGAGTCAGGACTTGGGTTTTTGGTATCATTCAGAGGACAAGACACAGCACAGTATCACTGCCCTGGGGTATTGAAATCCTCAAAGAACACAGGATGGCGCCACTGTTGGTTTCCACAACACCTCTAACAGTGCTGATCGGACCCAAATGTGCTGAGCTTCAGAGGGATTTTCAAGTCTGATCTACAGGTGATATGTCTGTACGAGCTGCTGTGTGTTCTCCCCACCTATTCCTCCACATTCTCACTGCACCTGCTTTTCTTTTCAGTTACCATCTTATTTAAACCATCCTTCTCCCTTTGTCTTCAGCTCCACCATTGTCTTTGCTCTCTTGGGTAGTCCCTGTTCTATTCCACTTTTGGCTTGTTTTTGTGCTATTTCTTTCCAGTTTTGTTTTATAGTGTTTTCCTAGTAAAGTCAGATAATTTTCTTTATATTTTATATTCACCATATTCTATGCCTTCTCCTCTAGTATAATCATGACACATTATGGCAACCCAACAAATTATCAATGATAAAATTAGCATTTTAAAGGCAATTTTACATCATTCTATACACTGTATGTATTCCTAATTTGTCTGAAACCTACTGTCATGGTACTATAACTAGATGGCAATCACTTTGCATGTATTTGGAAAAAAATTATATTATTGAAAATGTAGCTTCTGGGTAGTGGTATACACATAATTACCACCTTTGCATATCACTCAATAAATCATGCCAAGCTTAGTGTCAGCTGGTATATGTGAGCTATTACAACGCAATGAGGTGCAAAATGACAAGAACAGATATGCTGTGCTTTTGTGGGAAAATGTTCCCAACAACGGGCCTATCATTTTTTATTTAAATCATAACAATCTCGTTACTCCAAACATTATTTCAGAGTGAAAATGTTTCCCTTCTGCTTGCTAATGATCCTAAATGGGCTCTAGGCTAAAAGACACTACATGCTAAACTGTGTACCTTCACTGCTAGGCACGTTAGCATCATTGGATAGTTTCAGTAGTGTGTTTACAAGACTAGAATGGGTGCAACAGCAAGAGGTTAGTTATGTAAGTATATGCAGTCTAGCCATAAATGCTAATCACACTGGTATACTAATTATTGCTACACATTCTAGTCATGTAAGTATATACAGGATAGTTACACATGCTAGTCAAAGTACACTCATGCTAGTCATGTAAGTATACACATGCTATTTACAAATGCTAGTTATGCATGAATACACATGCTAGTTACACACGTTAGTCACGTAAGTATACAAAGGATGGCTACACATGCTAGTCAAAGTACACTCATGCTAGCATGTACATATACACACATGCTAATCAAAAAGTATACTCATTGACGATTACACTTGCTGGCTGTTTAAGTATACACATCACAGTCACACATGCCAGCCGTGCAAGTATACACAGGCTAGTCAAGTAAGTATACAGTGAACAGCTACACATGCTAATCAAAGTATACACATGCTAGTGGTGTAAGTATATGCAGGATAGCTACCCATGCCAGTCAATGTACACTCATGCTAGCATGTACATATACCCATGCTAGTTACACATGCAAGTCATGAAGGTATACACAGAACAGCTACCCATGCCAGTCAATGTACACTCTTGCTGGCATGTACATATACTCATGCTAGTTACACATGCTAGTCATGTAAGTATACACTGAACAGCTACCCATGCCAGTCAATGTACACTCTTGCTGGCATGTACATATACCCATGCTAGTTACACATGCAAGTCATGAAGGTATACACAGAACAGCTACCCATGCCAGTCAATGTACACTCTTGCTGGCATGTACATATACCCATGCTAGTTACACATGCTAGTCAAAGTACACTCATGCTACCATGTAAGTATACATAGTCTAGTCACATATGCTAGTTATGAAAGTATACAGAGGCTAGTCACATCCCTTACAAAAACAAAATGTTTGCAGCAGGGTTGCTGGAAATATGGATAATTTGTCACTTTTGGTGACAAATTTACCAGTTTGCTAGAAGTCCACCATAAGTTGCCGGAAGTCCACCACAAATTTGCAACAAACCTAATTTGCAGGTGAAAATATGACCTTGCTGCAAGTTTGCGCCAACATGCGCCAATGGTTAACGGCAACAGTTTGCGAAAAGGCTAACATTTTTGTAAGGGACATGGTAGTTATGTAAGTATTTTCTTGTCTCGTGTCAGACTAACTTATTAAAGGCTTTGTGACAATATCTGTAGTAAAAAGTGCAATACAAATAACATTGACTTGATTCCTCCCAGCTTCTAGTCTTAATGCATACAGCTGATGGTTTTATCCGTTACTCAGCTTGAGCAGACCAAATGTGTGTTTAGATGCAGCGTTGGGCCATTATAGCAGGAATAAATTATACTTAGTTCCAGGCTTTTCTCTCATTTTGTTAAAAAGTTGTTTTTTTTTGCCTTCTAACAGTCCCCCGAAGCAGTTTCCACAATCGTGGAAAATGCTAATTCACCTATGTGGACGGCTTCAAACGGCACATTTGACAGACAAATGAATTATAATGGCCGATGTACATAAGGATATATCCATCGGGATGAAAAGAGGATCCATGCGTGAGCAGGCTAATGACTGAAAGGGGTAGCGCTCGGTAAAGTGAGGCCTGCGTTAGCGTAATGCATAATTCACAAAGGCATTTGCACGCTTTAAGTTCCTTGTGAAAGGGCTTTTTGATGGAGGAAAGGCGTCACGCTGAGAGAAGCGCATCTCATTTGACGCTGTTTACAGTTGAGTTTGGCTCCTGTGGAATGGTGGATGTTGTGGTATCATGCATGTGTGATATACAACCTGGCACTGCTCGCTGGCTTTAGCTGGCACCAGAATAAACCGGTCCACTATGATCTTTCTTGTAATCAGCTTAAGCTGTGTTTTGGAATCTTTAAAGCTGGTATTGGTAGCAAACCAGTAGAATGACCATCATGAACCGGTTTAACATTCCATTTCCGTAACTCAAAGTCCTGCTTCTGCCTTTCCAGTTAATACAAACACTTTGTTACTGCAAAATACACAGTATAGTTATTTTTTATCATGTGATGACAGAGACATTCATAATGTTGTTGTCTTTAACTGATATGCTTGTGGACAATTTTGGAACTCAAAGTTCTGCCTCCCACTTACCGGTTATTTCCATTTGATTTAACTAAGTAACTAAACTGTAACACATTTACATTGCACATAGATACATAAATAATAATTGACTTATTGTTGCTCCTACTGCAAGTTGTTATTAAACAAGACTATCAGAATATTAGTGTTTCTGAGCAAAATTGATTAAACAGTTGCGTTAGTTCACATCATCTTACATCTCACTTGCCTGTGACCTTCTAATTGGTACATATTAGCTCATTTACAGTAGCAAATGTTACCGTTTGAGCTTTGTAATCTCAGGTCAGTTCACGCTACACAATAATGTCTTGTGTTCATGTTGTAAAACGTTATATAAGTAAACTTGAATTGATACCCTGCCACCTTCTAGTGTTACTACATATATTCCAGATTTTTCCTCTTGTTTTGTTAGTCATTTTGTTTCTGCAAACTGTCCGTGAAGCAGTTGGTGTGCATGCTTATCAAGTATGCATATTCCTTTTTATAGAAGTGGTTTATATGTGTGGTTGTTTATAGTGCTAAATCACTGTGGTATGTTCATGAGTACCGCAGTGGTACCTTTACTGGTTTGAATCCCGCTGAGGTACTCATGAGCAAGGTACTGTCCCCAAGCACTGCTCGCTGGATGCCGCCCATGTTAGCTGCCCACTTCTCCTTCAGGGATGGGTCAAATGCAGGGGTGACATTTCGTTGTGGTGCACTGTGTGCTGTGCTGTGGTGGGTTCACAATGACAAGTAATCACTCACTCGAACCCTTTCGAACTTGAATCAGGCAGTTGTTACATGTACAAGAACTGTAACTAGGAAATAAAAAAGTAATTTACTCTTCCAACACAAAACCTTTCATTAATTAGCTGCATCAGACACCTTGAGGTCCGTTTGCAGAGAGACTGTGAAGTACCAGGAACAGGGAGAGATATTGCTAAAAGATTTATGAGCTTTTGTTTTAAGCTGGGGGCTGAGAAAGTAAGTGAGAAAGAGAGAGCAGTATTACGATCATCATGACCCAGTGGGTTCATTGTGTGCCCCTTCTTCTGACTCATTCGAGGCTGGTGCCGCGCGCCCTTAATACACAAACAACGGATCGCAGGTTTCAAACAGGCCTCGTCTGAAAGAGCACTTCAGCCTGCCGGCCACTCAATCCTCATTTAGAATGAAACTAATTGAAAAGAGACCATTTGAGGTGACTCGCCTAGACAGTTAATTAACATAAAGCATTGAAAGCCTGCGTTGTGTTCATAATACCCCCGCCGTGAGAGGAGCGGCAGATAATGGTGTGTAGAGTCGGACGGAGTGATGAGGAGGATGCTCTGAGGAGCGAAACAAAAGCAGAGTGGGAGACCTCTTAACTCTTGTCAGACAGTAAGGAGGCGTTCAGCTGATGCTCTCTATGTTTTCCCGAAGAGATTGAATTTCAGTGTGGTTGCATAAAGATGAATTTCAGTTTGCTTTTCTGTGAGTGCAGATTTGATTTAACTCGTTACAATATTTGTTGTTCATTTGAAACATTTTTACTGACACACAACATGCTTGCTAAAGTTGCTTTCAGTGTCAGCTTGATGCCAAATCATGTTTTATGAGCTAACACAGGAGCTCCCTTTCTCATTTGAAGGACAAGGGATTATACTGTAACTTAAGTAATGAAATATGCTTTTGTGTGCAAACCTTAGGCCCTCTGGACTAGGGCTGTAGTTTGCAAACAGTGAAGTTGGAAGTTAAAGTATGATAGACAGCTAGATAAAGTATGTAGGAAGGTCAGCTAGCTCTGATGGTTCCCATCTATATATATCTCCAGGACTGGAGATATAATTATTAATCTAAAATAAATAAAAGACATTATTAGGCCAACCCAAATAAACACTAAACAATTAGGGCGTGTCCACTAAGCATGTTTTTGCGCTGGGGAGCGCTTATTTTAAATTCAAATCCTATGAGCTTCAGCATTCAGAGCGCTAAGCACCTTCAGCAGAACTAAAATGCAGGTGGAGACCATTTTTTACCGCAGCTCTCAGAGCGCTTTAAGTTGAAATCCGTTCAACTTTTAGGACAGCGCTGGGCTAGTCAATGTCACTTCTCTCTTGCTAGCCAATCAAAATCGAGGAAGGGGTGGAGCATACACAGTCAGGAACTCATTAACAACAATGCTGGCGTATCTGAAGAAGCGAACTAGTTCAAAGGCTGCCGTTAATGCCAAGGTCGGATTTCCCTCCATTGTAAAGATAATCTCTTTTATGTCAGCGAAACTACTGATCTCAAAAGAACATGTTACAATGTTTTACGTGAAATAGGAATGAAGGTGGAAGTGCCCCATGACGGTTTTTGTAACTTTGCAACAACAAGCGCTGAAAGAAGCGCCAAGAAAGCACTCTGGAAGTGAGGTATTGACCGCTCTCAGTGCAAAAAACGTGTTTGCTGGACACAGGCCCTTTAGCAGTTCATGTAGTGTCCTGTTAAATATGCTTGAAATTGATCCCTTGATAAGACTAAAGTTCACCAGTGTGAACTTACTCATTTTAGAGAGAATGCTTATAGAGTATTTTTTACTATTATTCTATTTTACACCCACTCTTATCACAAATCAGCTGTTCAGTTTCTTCCTAACAATCAGCAAGAAGCGTGATTCTATAAAGTTAACACCTTAGTTGTGCTGGTAATCTTTCTAGCCTCGATAACCCCAAAGCCGTTTCTGATACGCGTGACTGTCAGGGTCCTCAGTACTTGATCAGCCTTTACAAGACGCCCAACAGCGGCAGACAGGGGAGGGGGAGGGTGACACGTGTTTGACAACAGATCAATAATCTGCGTTGAACGCATGCACCCACGGCTCGCTTTCATGAGGCCGGCGTTGGGAGTGACAAGTGAGGAGGCGACGCGTAATAAAGAAGACAACCTACTTTGACAGCCAGGCGAACAGGCACGGCGGTGGGGGGGTTTGGTCTTACCTACAAAAGAAAAGAGACAAGACAAACGAAGATGAGCGTCAATGAATCAGACAATCAATTCAAATCATCCTTAGGAAGGGGATGAAAATAAGGAGGAGGCGGCAATGCAAAGTGACACGACCCGTAACGCTTATTTAAACGGTTTACTTTCGTGGGGAAAAGTGCAAGCTGGCCCCTCCCTTTCCAATTAAACACCAATCACCCTTTTTTCCTCCCGATCCCCCTCCGATACCGGCGGCCAGAAGCCTCGCCTGCGACGTGGCAAAACAATTATGGGGGAAATTAATTGTGGTAATGGTTTTTTCCCCCGGCTTGAGAGAGAGAGAGAGCGAGAGAGTGAGAGTGGTGAAGGCGCATTAATAAACGCTGGCTCCTGAGAGGCCGGCCCCCGTGCTGCTCTGAAGGAGAGAGGTCACTCCTTCGCTTCACACTCATTCGTCTCGTCCCCACCGCCGCCCCCACTCTTTCCCTTCGGAGGAGTCGGGCCTCACGCATCTGCTCGGCTCGGCGCAGATGCTCGCTGACTGAGAGCGATGTCTTGGATCTGCAACTCACAGGACTCCAGGCCTGGGGTCGGTCAAGATGGCAAAGCCCTGAGTCGTGGTGCACGGAGAAGACAGGACCAGAAGGCTAATGAAAAACTGGAGAAGGCTCAGGACGGAGCCGCGTGATGAGAAAATGATGTGTAAATGACATGACACATATTCTATCTGCAATCTAGGACTGCACAATGTTATCTCATCATTGTCAGTGTTGTGTAGAGGTGTGGCCCTTCACTGGTCCAACGATTCGATTCGATCATGATTATCATGTCAACGGTTCGATTAATCGCGATCACAATGCAATACAATGCTTCCCACTTCCTGCACACTCTCACTCACGCCATATGAGCCAATTTAGAGTCACCAATTAACCTAAAGTGCAATCAATCACAAACTTTCACTTTCATACCTTCAAGTGAAGTCAAGTCAGTAGATCTAAACCTCACAATGTCAGAAATGAACATGCAATCACACTACAGCCCGTCTTTTTTAGAAGGCCTCTGCCTTCACTGCTGGAAGGTGTTCGTTATGGCACACTGAACAGCTAAGCCATAGCACAGGGCTTTGAGGCTTTTAAGAGACTAATAAGGCAATAAAGCATCAGCGGTGCAGTTTAGCCGCGTTCTGGCTGGAGTACAGGGAATTAACCCGGTGATGACCGAGGCCGCGTCTCCATTCAGCCTTCATCACACCTCATTTGGTGACTTTTCACACCTCATGTTAGCGAGGACGGGAATAAATGTACTGACGGCCGGAGCCGTCTTGCAAAAAAAAGAGACCGACGATGATTTCATCTCCGCAAGATCGCTGAATGAGGGAAAAAAATTCCCTTCTTCCTGTTCACTCACGGCTGGATCAGAGTGAAATTGATTTTATGATTTTGATGTGATTTCTCCCTCTTTTTTCCCCTCAATTTTAGATCCTACGAACTCCACCAAAGGGGTCACACTTACAAAGAGGCCGATGTGAAGCGGCGCTTCCGAACCTGGATTAGCTTTTTCATATCTCGTTTCCTCATAAATGCCAGCGTAAGGTATCCGGGCTTGACACCCTTGGCTCTGAGATCGCCCGTTGTCATTGGCCCGGGAGTTAAACTTCACCAACAGATGATAAAAGGGCGACGGACCGAGAGACGGGAACGGCTCTGAAGTTTAAATAGTCCCCCGACTGCGATAAACGCCAGCGCTTTATCTGTCTCATGCCGAAGCAGACTGTTCGTCGTTCATCAGACGGGTTTATCCTCTCCCTCCGTCCGATACGACCGCGTCTCAGCCCAGTGATGCTTGTTTCTGCAATTCTAAAAAGCCTGATCTGTGATAAATGCAACCGATCCTTTGTTTCTGTGAGAAATAATTTAAACAATGTCAAAACTGAAATATAGCTTCTACTTTGTTCTACTTTGTCGACTATAAAACTGACAACTTGCAATTTTTAACTGAGTAGCGTGGTACCCCTTCATCAGAACTTAAATGTGAAAAAAGTAGGAGAATACCCTTAGTGTTCATGGGTACTATGTGGGAAAACCCTTATTCACACATACAATACATTATCACACATACAAAGGAGTATTTAGTTGTTAGGGTTTTCCTCCCACTTGTATCCTTCCATAAAGGTGATTGTGGGTATTAAAAGGGAAAAACCTATGATCACACTTACAAAAGGGTACTAAGCTTTTTTCTGACTAGTATCTTTAAGTGAGCGATTATTTGCCATTGTGAACACAGCACAGCAAGGTGCCGTCCCACTAATAAAAAGTACAGAATAGTAAGAACTGAAACTCCTAAACCGAAATCTCCAGCCCTGGTTGTAACTTGATGCTACCTGTAGAAACACAGAGACTTTTATAACGATTCTCGACAGTTTTTCTCTCTCTCAAAGGTTTGCCAGTTTGTCTGTTCGTCTCTCCAATCCGTCCGTCCCTCCACGTACCACCTCTCCTCTCATCTCTCCACCCTCTGCAAGTCCATTAACTCTCCCTGCTCTCCCCGTACTTAAGGAGGGCATCCATCTCTGTTTTCCCTTCGCCCTGCCCACGTTTATTACCGCCGTCCATCTCTCTGTATGTCAAAACCCAAGTGTTTCTGGTTCTCACAAGGATCATTCCTCCCCGTTCCTCCACTCGCCTGTCGTCTGGATGTCTCCCCGGACATCTTCCGTCTCCCTCTGTGTATCTGCTTCCTCCCCTGTCTGTCAGTCTCTCCGGCTGGTCAGAAACCAGCAGTCATGAATTATAAAATCAGATATTTTTGTCACCGGGGAGCTGAGCCCGAGTGAGGCTCTAAGCCTATTTGAGTCCCACTGCAATGAAGCCACTTTTCCTTTTTTCCAAAGAAAGAGAAATTCCAAGCAGCAAACTCCCGACAAACAGACAAACGTGGCGTTGCGGGATCGCAGTCGCACGGCGGGACTAATCCCACCTCCATCATAATCCACTCAGATTTCCCCCGAGGCCTCTTGTTAACAGATGACAGCTTGATCAGACATGACGTGAATGGCAGGTGGCTGAGCGAGTGGATAAATGAATATTAATGGCTGTGATCTTACCGGCAACGTCTCGGCTAGTTCCTAATCTGTTTGCTTTAAGGCTGCCGTTCTTTACGGGGTAATAGAAGTGGGATGTCACCAAGGTTTCTGCCTGTTTCTGTCTCTTCTTTATGTCATTTCCAAATCCAACTTAAGGTTGCCACGCCTCAAATAAGAGAAAGTTTGGGATCTTATTTAGCGCTGCTCCATTTCACATTTATTAAATGCCATCTAAACGAGAAGGTCCTGGGTTTGATCCCCAGGTCGGCAGTTGGGCCTTTCTGTGTGGACTTTGCATGCTCTCCCCATGTTCATGTGTTTTTCCTCCCACAGTCCAAAGGCATGCACTATAGGTTAATTGGCAACTCTGAATTGGCCCCGTAAGGTGTGAATGGGAGTGTCATTGTGTGAGTGTGTGTGCCCTGCTGTGTGTTGACACCTGCCCCGGGTTGGTCCCCGCCTTGCTCCCACAGTTCCCAGGATAGGCTCCGTTCTCCGCGACCCTGATAGGTCATGACCAAGTCATGACCAGCTACTGTACTTACGCTTACGGCTGCGACGTTGCATAACAGCTTAACACTGAACACGTTCGGATTCAATTTATTCAAGAAAAATTGAGAGTTGCATCCATTATCATCATATTCTTTCATAGTAACAGAAGAATATACTGAATGTTTCAACACCCAATGTCTCTTTAGGGGAATCTTGACTAGTGTTGGGGTACTTGAGACGAGACTGGTCTCGAGACCAGTTTTTAAAAGTCTCAGAATCTGTCGTATTTGTACCCAGTCGTGTCAGTTTATTTGGAGACCAGTCGATACCACAACCCTGAAAATATTACTGTTAAAACACTCACACCCATACTGTCAGAATCACAAGACTTTGAACTCACCGAACATTATAGTCATTACTCTGTATGTGAAATTCCGTGCACAAAAACTGAAGTAATCTTTCAAAAAGGCATTTATTACATTATTCGCGATGAAACCATGCATTAGCACTCGTAACGCTGTCATGCACAAAAATGTAATTCTCTTCCAGAAAGACCAAAAGCAGGGGAAGATGAGTCCTAATCGCCCGAAACTTAAGCATTTCTTCATTTTCAATTGATCAGACAATATTGTTTTCCATATTATAATGTTACTGAGTAATCAATACGGAAAAAATAAATATAAAAATTATACAGAAATACAGATTTGTTGTTATCATATAATTTTATTCTGTATCCAGATGGATAACAAATTAATAAAGAAGTGTTTCCACCTGGTACTAAGCTTATTTTTCTTCACACCACTAAGTGACAGTATGTCTCTACATAATAAAAACTCTGTTGAGTTTAACGGTCAGTTTGGATAACTGCTTCCAGTGAAACGATTTCCTCATTATAGATATGTAAGAGAGAAATACTGAATAAACATGTTTGATGTTGCTTAGACTTTGCATGTTCCACTTATTTGTCATGTGGTGTAAAACGTGCATTGGCCCGGTCTCGGTCTTGACTCTGTCTCGCCCCGCCCTGGTCTCGGTCTCTGCCCTTCAGAGTCTTGGTCTTGTCTCGATCTTGACACACTCTGATCTCGGTTTAGGTGGTCTTGACCCCACTTTACCTCCCGTAATTTGAACCGCAATTCAGTTTGTCGGCGAGTTCATTTTGTGTTTCAGGATACATGATGGCAAGGGGTCTGTAAGAGTCCTAAGTTCTAGAAAGTTCCATCTGAGCTAACAAGTTTACAGTGGAAAATACTGCAGATTAAGGCTCCAGAAACTTCTAGTAAACTCCACATGCTCTGTTTGTGGCAGTGGTTCGTGGCTATGCCGGTGCTGGAGCAAATCTCCTCCAAAACGGAGCTGAAATCCCCCTCAGGTCGCGCCCAACAAACACACACCACCAACAAAGACTTTCTCACTCGTCTACGAGCCTGTTAGGGGGGAAAAATAATCCGCCCCAGATCTGCACCACTCCGCAGGGTGAGCCGTGAATAGCAGCAGAGCGGAAGGAGGGCGGCACGGAAGGAGGGTTAAAGAGAGAGAGAGGGAGAGAAAGAGAGGGGAGAGCTTTTCTGTCTCTTTCTTTTCTAGAAGTAGTTTCCCTCTCTGCTCAGTCCGTACCCAAACTCTGGACATGATATCCATGCCAACAACCCGAACATACCAGCCTTGCACCTCTTTTTAGGTCGGTCAATTAAAACAAAATTGGAGAACTTTGCTTAGTGCTACTGAGTGCAGAAAAGCAAGTTTCATTTACAAAATGAAACAGAGGCTTGGCCAAAAAACTGGCACTGCTGTTAGGTCAACTGATAATCATTTGTTGCTTTTTAGATTTGTTTTGCAGTCTACACCCTTACAATTGAAAAACTTGGGATGAAGTATGAAAACATATTTGTAAGTCAGGGCCAGTCCTCATGAGGAAAAAAAGCTTTTGAAAAGTTTAAGATTTTATTTGAAAAATTCAAAGAGTCAGACAGGTTATATAACCTGGAACAATGTGACTGGAATAGAGAGCAAGGCTGATTTTTAAGAGGTTTTAAAGTGTATAAAATGTGTTTAAAACATCCACACAGAATAGAATTCAAATATCTGAAAGAAAAAAAATACAGAAAATATAGCCGCAAGTAGCAACCAGCAGGGTCCAAGCAAAAGTCGCAAACAGCTGTACAAAAGGGTTAGTAAACAGCAGTGGCAGTGTATGTGTGTAGAACAATAAAGTGAAATGACATCAGGTAAAACCACGTAACTACATTAATCATATCAAGACGCAAGGAGTTAGAATGTAGAAAGTATAAAATAAAGTGAAATGACATTGGAAAAAGAATTAAAGATGCAAACAGAAACTGTGACTTGGTTGTGACTAGCTTCTTTTTTGTTATGACAGCTTGTGTTCAACTAACATCTAACAGTGTTCATGTAAGACCTGGTTTTCTATCATTTCATGTATGGCCTCGTTTACACTGTCAGTTAAATGTGACCCAATTCCGATTTTTTGCTCATATGTGACACAGATCGGATCTGTTCCATGACAGTGTAAACAGGAAAAAAAACCCATGCATTTGGATATTTTGAGATCGGTTTCAGGCCTCGTTCATATGTGGAAATAAATCAGATATGTGCCAATGCGACTGTCATGTAAACAGGCAGATCGGATTTTCCTAGGCATTGCGTTCTGTACGTCATTAAAACTGCGACAATTTAGTACTTCATTGTGGTTTAATGACGTCGTGTAACAAGCGAATTGGATATGGGTCACAATTTTAAAAAACGTGTAAATAGAAGGTCAAAAAAATCGGATATAGGCAACAAATCAGAATTGAGCATCAAGACCTGCAGTGTAAACGAGGCCTGAATTATACAAGCTCTGTTATGACATGACATAAATTTGTGTAGTGTTTTAGTGCCTCCTAGAGGTCAAAACATGTCTTCCTTTGCTATAGCGCCAATTGTAGGCTGATCACTATGATTTTTGTTATGTGGCGAGATGCACATCATTCCTACTTACCCTGACAATTTCAGCTGCACAATCCATTTTGTATTAACAAAATAAATTAAATAATAATACTAAACAAGAAGAAGCAGAATAATTACAAGAGAGAGAAAAGTTTCAGCTCTTATATTTGTTTTATGGTTACTGAGGATAAGCTTCTGATTGTGTGTAAGTCGCAGGATTTTTAATATTTAGTCATTGTAGTGGGTGTCAGTGGAAGTACCTCATAAAGAGAGTAAAACATGGCTGTGTATGTGTGTGTGTGTGTGTGTGAGAAGACAGGTTATGTAACCTTAGGCAATGTGACTGGAATAGAGAGCAGCCCCTTTGTTCCGGTAAGTTCCACACACTTCGCGCACTGCACAAACAGTATGTTCACAAATGTATTTACAGATTAACCTACACACACACACACACACATACACACGCCTGTTTCCCCTTTCTCTGTCATTCTCTGGGGATAATACATCCTGAACTCCAGGAGCTCTCAAAGACAACCCCATGAGACAGTGGTGGCAGTTTCAGGAGCCTTGACCGGTGTGTGTGTAAATCTGTATGAAAGGATCCATGGCGGGAGAGCATCCGTCTTGTGGGAGCAGTGCTGAAATAGGATATCATCACATCACAGCAACGGCCACATAAATCACCAGGCCATAATGAGCAGTTTGGAGAGGGGCCACGTCTTTCACCAGGGCAGGCCAAGCAGTAGAGCACCAGCACTGGCCACGGGACTGTGTGTGTGTGTGTGTTTGTGTTTATGTGTGTGTCCTCTAAAAGATGAATGTCATTTTCACTGAGGCAGGGCCTTTTCAGGTGCTTTTGAGTCAAAAAAAGTTTTTGAATGAAAAACTAAACTGGTTTGGTTTCTGTTAGGGTTAAGTGTAGTATGCAGAATGCTAAGCGCCTTCAGCGAAGAAAAAAAAAGGCTGGCAGAGACGTTTTTTTGAGCAGCACTCAGAGCGTTTTTAATGTTTTTCAGTCAAATAAAAGGACATTTTTCATGTTTCAAAATTAAAGTTTTAAAATACTATTTAAATTCTGTCTCATCTCATTCTTGTGAACTCCATCTTCAGTAAGTGTCTCATCAAACTGCTAACATTTACGAACACTTACAATCCTTTCACCCTTGACTACAAGGTCACCGTCTCCCATCTCACATAAGGCAGATCAGAACACAGAGCTCTGGCCTTTTCTCCAACAATACGTAATCAACCATGAATGTTCAACTGGCGGACAGAACCCCGACTCAACCTCCCCAACATGACCTCTCCTCTTAGGTCGTCCCGTTCTCACAGGGCCCCGGACGTCAAAAACTCCCACATTCCCACACGGACGCTGAACATGACAGGCAAGTCACTATCGCTAGTGGAACAACACAGAGGTCTCTCCTCTGCTCACAGGCAAACGTCCTGCCTCATCCCAAACAGAACGAGCTCGACGCAAAACCGCCGCCAATTAACCCTGAACTCCTGATGCAATTTAATCTGGACTTTGGGGTGGATCTTGGCGCTGCTGGACAGAGACTATGTGTAAATCTGTCTTGATGGAAGTGTGCTGTGTTTTATGGTGCTAAGTGAAGTGTTGAATAAATAGAGATGGATAGGAAAAAGCAAGAGAGTAGAAATTTTGTTTGATGAGACGGATGCAAAAAAATATATCACATAAAAAAACAAAAGGTAAATATATGCAAATGAATTGTGAATCAAAATTTAGGATAATTCACAGTGATAATTATCTTGTCTGTTTTGTACATCTGAACCAGGTCACCGAGGTCTGAGATTTTAAAATACACGCCACACAATCAGCAGGAAAGCGAACCTGTATACCAAGGTGTGTGTGTTCGACTCGTGTTCAACATGGAATGTGTTGCGCCAGGTGTTTAATTCATTCCTGTGATTAAGATTTAATGTGGAGGGATTTGCAGCATGCACGCCCCTAGCAGTGTTTAATGTGGGCAACGTGTTCACACAAAAAGCTCCCAAACACACAGCTGCACAACAATCAGGAAAACAGGAGATTGGGAATTGGAATGTGGGAGCTGGAATTTCAGAAGGCCAAATCACTGTGCAGAGATCACCATGTAATACAGGTCAAACAGACAAAAACGATAAGAAATAGCATTCATCCTCCAGTGTTTTCATTCACTTGCATGTTTATTTATTGGTATATTCAGCCATATATTAATTTTATACTTCTGATAATGATATATTGGTCTCCTTACCAATATATGATTATAAATTGTTTATATACCAGTTTGCATATTTGCCTATATATATCATTATTATATTTATTCACAGTCCAATGTTTTATTCATTTGAATGCTTATTTACTCTTCTATTGACCAATATATTATTATTTAAATTATTTATATGCCAGTGCGTATATTGATCTATATATCATCATTAGATTTATACATAGTCCCATGTTTATTTTTATGTGTTTGTTTATTTCAGTATATTGACCAATATATCATTATTATTATTATTATTATTCTAAGTCCAGTGTTTTTATTGATTGTTTTAAGCTCAGATGTTGATTTATTGTGCATTTATATGACAGTACAATAATACTGCAGGTCAACAAATTTCTTTACAAATTAAAAAACCCTCATCACCTGCTAAAAGAAAATAAAAAAATCAACAAAACACCAACCAAAAGCCAGCATCGCTCCACCAGTTAATTTTTTCCTGGGCGATGGCTTAAAATGAAATCTCAGCGTGAAACCCAAAAATCTGGGATTAAAAAGTTACACAGGGGTCTTTTGTCGAAATAAAACCGAGCGACTCAGCTTTTTTGGAAAGCCTGTTTAGTGGCACTGCTGACAAAGACCTGCACAGGTAATTACAGAAACAAATCACATTAGCCGCGTATCTCTCCTCTCGGGTGCCTCCAGCCTTCGCCAAGCCGAGACGCCGAGCCGAGAAGCCGAGAAGCTGAGCAGAGCAGAGCCGGAAAGCAGCAATAAACTCATGAATAACTCTTAGCCGGGTGTCTCGTGCCGGAAAACAAATTATTTCGTGAACGAATTTATTTACTCGGCTCCGTGTCACCGGTCCCGAATAAATAGCTGCTGTTTATTAAGATAAATGCAGATCGCTGCGGGAAAATAAATATTGAAAGGGCCGGCGCGGCGCACGTCCTGGGAGAGGTGGCGTGCTGTAATTAGCTTCTTCGTGTCGCTTTTTGCTTGCGTGCCTTTTCCTCCCTCCCCAACCCCCACAAGTAGACGCGGACTTCTGTAATGTCGGGGGAAGTTCATGCAAGAGCCGAACTGACGTGACAGACTTCTTCTCCCCACGCTGCAAGTACACTAACCACTTTAGCACCTTTCTTTTAAATGCCAATTAAAGTCCAAGCACAGAAATAAAATCCCCACAAAGCAAACTGCAAGAAACAAGTACAACGTCAGACGACGAGTGAAACAAGTTGTGTCATTTATGGCAAAAGGAGATACAACACATCCATAATGGTCTCCCTGTAAAGTGTGTATAACACCTGGCACTCTGCAAATAAGACGAGGACTTTATATCCAGAAACAGTTTTTGAGTCAAAAAGAATAACAGAGAGCAAATGTTGTCTGTCAGTATTGCTGGCCATTGATTAAAATAATTGTATGAATAGTGATTAATTGCAAGTTTTACACTTTTCCTTTACTTACATAAAACAAATAAATGTGTGATACTGGAGTTTTAAGATATGCTCTCATCCCAGTTTTAACAGCTGAGCAGATTTAGGATACAATCCTTGCCAGTGAACCATGAGGCCAAAATACAAACAAAAATACCCCAAAACTAGTTATTAATCATAATTTAGGTAAAATGTTCAATTAATCTCTATTTTGATATCACCTAGCTCTGGCTGTAATAAGGAAGTCGCTTGTGTTAAGAGTATGCACTAAATTCTGTAAATCTAAGGGTGTATTTACACCTGCCTTGTTCATTTCCTCTCTTGGTCCCTTTGGGCAGGTGTGAATACAAGCACCCAAACTCAGGTGTGGACCAAACGAACTCTGGTTCCAAACGAACTCTGGTACGGTTTGTTTGAGGTGTGAAAGCAGCCCGACCTCAATCTGACCCAGTTGCAAAAAGCATACCTTTTTGGGCTAACGTCGTTGTAGTGCATCACAGGAAATAAGCGTTTGGATAACTACACAACACACACAGACGTGTATAGCCAAAGCTAAAAAATAAAAGGGAGTGATTATTTGTCATTGTGAACACACAACAGCACAGCACAGCACACAGTGCACCACAACGAAACGTGACCTCTGCATTTAACCCATCCGTGAAGGAGCAGTGGGCAGCTAACAAGCGCACGGGGAGCAGTGCTTAGGGACGGTACCTTGCTCATGAGTACCTCAGTGGCAACTTTACAGACCCTGGATTCAAAGCTGCGACCTTCTGATCACGGGGCGAACACCCTACCGTTACGCCACCAGCTGCCCCCAAAGAGCTGTGGTTTAATGTGGAGCTCCAAAGAGAGCTCTCCTTCGCAGCCATCTTGCAGCTCGTATTGCCATTGCAAAATTACTAGCATCATATTGTAAAACTGACATTGCATCAAACGCTCTTGATGCGCAAACATTTCTGCAAACTGTCCAACGAACCGCGCCAAAGAAATTATTAATATTTTTGTTTCGGACCAAAGCAAGTGAAATAACAGACTTTCCTGGAGGGAATACACCCTAAGTTAAGTGACCAACAGTTGGTACTGTAACAGCTAGGAAGTTGGCCTCATGATCGGACAGTCGCAGATTCAAGGTATCACTGAGGTACTCATGAGCAAGGTACGGGTCGCTAGGCACTGCCAAAAAAAAATGCTACCCACTGCCCCTTCACAGATGGGTCAAATGCAGAGGTCACACATGGCTGTGGTGTTCACAACGACAAAAATCACTCACTTTCATTCACTTATCCTCCCACAAACAAATGTTTCCTCTACATGCATCAAGAGTAAAACCTGGCTCCTTCAGCATGGTAATGGGGCGAGGAAGTTTTATACCCTCTCTGTTTACTCCTCCAAAGCACTGCAAAAAGGCACCAATGCCGCCACCGAAACTAGAGGTTTCCGTGAAGTTCTACATGAAAGTGTGAGAAACTGGAGTGTAAAGAGCAGCTCCGGTCCAGAGCGGGAGCCTTAAATGGGGACACTGGAATGAAATGTGATGCTAGCAAACAAACAGAGAGCACAGAGGAGGTTATACACAGGCCAGAGAGTCCCTCTTACACACACACACACACACACACTGAAATACTCGGACACAGACGGTGCAGTTAATATTTAAAGCAGATCAGCCTTGCTGTAGGGAGTGAAGAGACACTAGTGTGTGTGTCCCCCAAAGGACAATCTAAAGGCTCCACACTAAGTGAACCAGAGTGAAAAAAAGGAAAACAGCAGGGTAAAAGTGCAGAGGCAGAACGTCTCAAAACCAGGATAAGAACGGAGGAAGAGAGAGAAAGAGCGTGAGAGAGGGAAGAGTGAGAGAGATAGGGAGGGTAAGGGAGGAACAGAGATTGGTGTAGAGGGAGTAGAGAGATAAAGATGCAGACAGACAGAAGATTGGAGGTGAGGAGAAAGAGAAGATACATATTGGGGGATGTGGGGATAAAGAGAAAGGGAGAAAAGGGGAGAGAGAGAGAGAGAGAGAGAGAGAGAGAGAGAAATGGGATAGAGAGAATAGAGAGATAAAGTTGAGGAAAAAAGGAGAGAAGGGAAAGAGAAGTTGGGCATATGAGAGACGATACAGTGTGAGAAAATGGGGGGAAGGGTATAAAGAAGAAGAGAGAAAATGTGAGAGAATACAGAGATAATGTCGAAGAAAGAGAAGAGAAGGGCAAACAGGAGAGAGAGTGTGAGAAATTACGGAGATGTGACAGAAGAGAGAGAAAAGCTGAGAGACAGCAGAGAGAAAGATGAGGGGAAAAGAAGGAAGATATGAGAAATTTGGGGATGTGTGGAGAGAGATAAAGAAAGGGAAAGAGAGAGAGAAGGGGATGATAAGTTGGCGAAAAGAGAAGAGTGTGTGAGAAAGTGCGGGATGTGGGGGTAAAGAGAGAGAGAGAGAGAGAGAGAGAGAGAGAGAGAAAGTTTGAGAGAATTTGAGAGTTGAGAGAATAGAGAGATAAAGAAGAGGAAAAAAGAGGAAGATGAGTTAAGAAAAAGAGAGAAGAGATCGGGTGAGAGCGTGATAGAGATGTGGACACAGTGCATTAGTGAGTTTTCTTGTGTGTCTCAGCTTTCTGAATACGTTGCGCATGGACAAGTCCGAGACGTACGCCTGTGAACTCAGCCCAAAAGGGAAGAAAATGGTAATAGGTTTATCCCGCATTACGAAAGAATAAAAGATAGTGATTAAAGGATCAGGGGAAATGATTAACCAGAGATGATAAGTAATTAAGAGTCAGACCCCAAGGTCAGAGTTTTCATCCGCATACATACTTAATGCGCACCGTTCAGTCTCAGCAGAGAGAGATGGAGGGAACGGGAGGAGGAGAATGATCTCTCATTTCCTGTCTGATGAAAGAAGTGTCTAATGAGGCCGAGCGGCTGGCCAAACCCATTCCTGACCTCTAACAAGACAAAACACTTTACAAAATACTTCAGATTTATATGTAGCTACTGATCATATGCACTATTATTTGTCATCGTGAACACAGCACAGCACACAGTGCACCACAACCAAATGTGACCTCTGCATTTGACTCGTCCGTGAAGGAGCAGTGGCCAACTTTTTGGCAGCACATGGAGGAGCAGTGCTTGGGCATAGTAACTTGCTCCTTAGTACCTCAGTGGTACCTTTATACTGGTGGTCCGTGGACCATTCCAGGTGGTGCGTTACATGCAATCCAGTTTCACTACTGAAATCACTTTTTTAATTATTTTATTTATTTTTCAAAACATTTATAGATGATTTTTTGTACATACATCTTTTGTACATCATTTAATGCAAATATTTTTTAAAAATAGACATTATATACACACACAGCTTAGTCTGAGTGGTGGTCCTTTGGACAGAACCAGTTGAAAACCCCTGTATTATTTTATAATGACGTTTTTTGGTGATTTTCTGGCTGCGGCATAGTAACTACGGCTGCCCGATCTGCAATCCATGTCTAATCTGCGTGCAGTGTGAAGTAATGTAGAAAGACGATGCATCGAGATTATATCGAATCGAAGACCTGACAATCGTAATCAAATTAAATAGTGCGACCAGGGAAGCTTCACACCTCTACTAATTAACAACCTGATTATATATCGGTTATAACCCTTTATAAGGGGTGTGTTATTGTACAGTGGTAGCTAATTTTCTAACACTAAAACGTTAACCCCCAAACCACTGAGATGCACAACGTAAAATCCATAATAACTATTTTATATCACCTTTATATTTAGATTCTAGATATATTTAGATATTAGATTGATATTTACATCAACTCTTTTGGCATTTTTAGGTACAGTGTCCTCATTTGCAGTTTCCCAATTTTTCTGACAAAAGTTAAGACTTTTATTAGCTAACATTTCAAGATTTCATTTTAGAAAAGCTTCAAATCAATTGATAAGAACGTATAGCTGAACAACACAAGCAGTGGAAAGTAAAATTAATGGCAATCTTCACATGCATGCTGTGTGCCCACGTCTATACACAGCATGCAAAAACAGTGTGTGCGTGTGTGTGTGTGCTGACTTGCTCTGTAATGTAAGCATGCAGGTAGAAAGGAAGACAGAGATACAGCACTGTAAGTGCTGTAAATGAAGAAGGGGAAAACTGTCCGTCTGCCTCTCTCTCTCTCTCTCTCTCTATTCCTCTTTCTCTCTCTCTTTCTGACTGAAGGAACTGTGGAATACGGATCACATGGTCACACATGGCTTGTCAAATTAAAGAGTCAACCTGCTTCATTGTTTCATGCATTCACATAAGAACGATTTGCCTCAAACACCACTCACGTTCTCTCTCTCTCTCTCTCTCTCTCTCTTTCCTCACTTTCATACACGCACCACACACTTCAATTACTCAGCATAACACACTCACACTTACAATACTCTCAACCGAAAGCTCTGTCGTCATTATAAGTTACACACACACACACACACACAGTAGGTGAGCACAACGCAGCAGTGAAGAGACAAAAGATTATTATAAGAGTGAGAGCAGCAAGTGAGAAAGAGAGAGAGAAAGAGAGAGAGAGAGTCAGCGAGAGGAGACAGGACATGACAGTATATGAACTGGAATAGGAAAGGACTTAAAGAGTAAGAGAAAGAGAGAGAATAAGGGACTATGAAAGCCAGAGGAAGAAAAGAGGGTGTGAGAGAGCCTGGAGAGAGGACAAAAATTATAAGAACTAGAGAAGGGAAGGCGTGAAAGAAGAAAGTGTGCCTGTCACATTTATTACTCCACTACTGTATTGCTCTACAACAAGATGTTCTACACATCATTATGCATCGTTAGGTTCCTTTATCACTTACTCTTAATCTAGTGCACTGGAAAACAGTCCTAAAATGATTCATTTTAAACATTACTCGCACTGCTCTAACATGTGCCTCATGTACTATGGGCTATGAATAAAAGCTCTTCTGAAAGTCTAATTCCAGCACTTTCTACTGTGCTGTTCGACAAAAGTGCCGCAGTAACGTTATGTCACGCTGCTCCGCTGTATTGCTGCACTTACATGGAAAGACTTTCAAAACCTCAGCAGCCTCAGAGTGTGGTTCACATGTACAACCTTCCATCTGGTGCAAAAATTTCAAAAACAAGATTTTATACGGACCATTGCATCCAACTTTAGAGGTATCTCTACTGCTGGACACCTAGGTCTGGAAAAAGCTGTGATCAACAAGCCGATAAATATCCCGCCAAAAATATTTCTGTGGTCAAAAGCTGACGATTGATAAAGAGCTAGTTAGGGCCTGACTCAAGTCAAGACTCTGGTCAATATAGTTTTTAAATACAAACACTGTTTTCAATCCTAGAAATCTTTTTCAAAAATTATATTTATGTTAAAAAACATTTATGATGTGTGTTTATTTAAGACTTCACAAAAAGACACAAAAGTTTAAACATAAACCTGTCATAAATTGCAGTTACGAGTGTAATGAACAGATAAACTGTGTTAGAAATAGTAAACCCTGCAGTGTTGCCCTCTAGTGGCCAAAATAAGCAATAAGCACATAGCTAACCTGGTTAAAGGACACACGCCGTTGTGACAGGGATATTCCCTCTAGAGGGCTTAAAAGCCTTACTCAGCAGTGGTTCCAGGGACTCAAACCTAAGATATTATGTTCTCCAGCACAGGTTTCAGTCACTAAGACCAGCGTTCCTCAATCCCAGTCCTTGCGGCCCACCACTCCGCACATATTTGGTATTTCCTGCACTGTCGCACGCTGGTCCTACGTTGCTAATTATCTAATCAGTAGCATCAGCTGTGCTGTGGGTCGGGAATGTTGAATCTGTGCAGAACCCGTGGTCCGTCAGGACTGGGATTGAGACTTAGACCACTATGTCATAATGGATTATAGTGATTTAAATTCCAGGATGAGGCAAGTTCTTAAGCATAAGCAAAGTTTATTGAAACAGACAGAAAGATGTTCATCCAACTGTGGTTACAATGTCAGTGTCTCTCAACTCACAGACTCTGTTCAGCACCTTTTATATCTATGTTTAGCCCTACATGGACACAAACAAAAGTATTTGGGAAATCTAGGGTCAGAATGACATTGGTCAATTTAATGCTCTGTAATCTGCCTGAAGTGGTGGTGGTATAGTGTCAGGACTCCAACCTACATAGCAAGAGGTTGTAGGTTCAAACCCAGCTCTACTCTACCTCCAGAACTACCACCATTGAGCCCCTGAGAAGACCCCTAATCGCAAGTTGCTCCAGAAAGTCTACCTCTGTAATATCTCTGGACTGGTGGTGGTCTAGTGTCAGGAAACTCGTACAACATACCAAGAGGTTGTAATTTCAAATCCCACTCCATTTTACCTCCAGAACTACCACCATTGGGCCCATGAGCAAGACCCCTAACCCCAGATTCCTCCAAAGAGTCTGCCCCTGTGACCTCCATGGAGTGGTAATGATCTAGTTTCAGGAAACCTGTCCTACATACTGTACCAAGAGGTTGTAGGTTCAAATCCCTCTCTACCTCCAGAACTAACACCACTGTGCCCATGAGCAAGAAACCCTAATCGCAAGTTGCTCCAGAAAGTCTACCTCTGTAATATCTCTGGACTGGTGGTGGTCTAGTGTCAGGAAACTCGTACAACGTACCAAGAGGTTGTAGGTTCAAATCCCGCTCTACTCTACCTCCAGAACTAATACCACTGTGCCCATGAGCAAGAAACTCCTAAACCCACATTGCTCCAAAGAGTCTGCCCTTGTGATCTCCATGGAGTGGTGGTGTCGAGTCCTTTTTAAGTTGTGGTTCATTACTTATGCTTACCAAACCTACATAATCTAGTTGTGATTGGCTTAAAGTTTGGTCTCAGTTTAGGAAAAATTATTATCTGGTTTCACAGTGAACTGAAATGTTTTAGGAATCTTTGTAAAGATATTAGTTTTATTTCCTTTGAGCAACTAAATATATAAATAATGAATCACCAGCAGTTCTAGATAATGTGATTTATGTCTAGAAAGGTGTAATGTGTCATGTATGTGTTAAGTAGATGCATAAATATTGACGTGGCCATAACTACCAATAGGCCAAGACTGTTAGCAGGACATAGTGCCATATCGATGTATTGAACGCAGCTCCACTCCATTCTGTTCCACACACGTTTCCTGCCATCAGCCGGCTCCTGTCTGTTGTGTATGACCCTCTGGGAGTCCTGCTCACTGCTGGAGCCGACCGATACGGCAAATAAATCCTCCCGCAATTACGCGCCGACAAAGCCAGGTTGGAAATTATGATTTTTTTTTGCATATGCAATTAGCAGACAGTGGCTGGCTGTGATTACTGCTCGCTTTCACTGGAGGTGGAGGGCAAGTGTTGTGGAATACAGACTCTTTGCCAGAGCTGGGAGTCGCCACATCATTCCCAATTCTATTAAATTCTGATATCAATTTGATTCAACATGGATTCAGTTAGTAGATTTACTCAAGGTTTTATAGTATGTTAGTGTGCATTGTATGTTAATAGTTGCTGTGGAAATAACACAGGTAACCCACCAAAAAAGTCGTTATTTAACCCATTAGCAAGCAGGCAAAATTATATTTTATATAAAGAGCCATGTAATTAACTGTACATTTAATTTCCCTCATTATACCTACTGTAAAATAAAAACAACACAATTTACTAAACAATGAACTACTGAATTGATCTGATTTGTATGACATTAATTGCCATTTCGATCATGGCAATTAGTCACTCAATTATATTTAACACTTACGTCACCTTTTCCATTTGCTGTGATAAACACATAAACACTGCATACTGCTGCACTTAATAGTACGGTAGGTAAGGCGCTCTTATCACACTTTTCTATGCGGTAGTATGCATCTAAGGATATAATCGGGGTTGTAGATTAACGGCTTTCTACGCACTAGGTAGTGCGCATGCAGTGTCAGAACTATGACGCTATTTTTGTGCCAAAATTCTGACCAGGCAGTGGAGCTTTGGCGAGCAAAATGTCTGGTCTTTACGCGCTCAACTCTGCCTTCCTCATTTATTGGCACCGGCAGATGTAAGCATGAAGAATATCGGATATCGGCATCGTGCATCACTAATTGTTAGAATAAAAAGCAAATTGAATCAGGTCAGTTTTCAAAATCTGCCATTTCCTGGCCATGTTCTCTCTCTCTCTCTCACTCTCCGACAGCAACACTTATCGCCTGCAGTGAAACCTGACCTGGGTTAAAACCATCAGTGTTCTACTGACCATGTGTGTGCATGTGTGTGTGTAATGTGAAAGTTACACAGAAAGTTTCTCAATGTGAGTCATTTATGACCTCGGGATCTCACAGATACATAAAAAGTGTATGTGTGCATATGTGTGCGTGTGTGTGTGTGCGCAAATAATGAAGATCTTCACAGGCATGGACATGTGAAGGACCGGCGGCTGTTGTCCGTGTGGGAGAGGTGTGTGTGTGCGTATGTGAAGGGGGGAACAGGGCAGAAAGAGACAATCTGTTCCGCTCTGCGAGTGTGAATGGTCCTCTTCCTCCTCCTCCTCCTCGCTGTCACTGAGACGTCACGCGGCTGCGGAGCGCAGACAGACCCGCAGCGATGTCACTCGCACCGCCGCTGTCATCCGCCTTGCAGGCCGCGTTAGCCACAGCGGCCGGGTAGACAGGCATGTAGACGGGCAGCGCCCATGTCAGCAGCGGACTGCCAGACAAGAGTGCAAAAATGGGGCTGGACTTCACTTCGGTGTTTGGGCTATAAGTGACCAGTGAGAAACAGGACACGTCTCAATCTGACACCTCTAATACCAGCAGTGTGTCAAAGCGTGTTACACACACACACACACACACGTAAACATCCAGGCTGGATTAGCATTTTAATGGTCAGTAGAGAAGAAGCCTTTTGGATGAGAGCTGAAACCTCAAGAACTCACGTCAACCTCTCTTTATCTTTCCTCCCTTCCTTCTTTTTCTCTAGTTTTTATTTCTTTCAGTGTGTTTCTCTATCTACACTCTTTATTTCTCTCTCTCTCTCACTTACTTTTTTCTCTTTTCTTCCATTCTTTATCTACATCTCTTTTTCTTTATATCTCTCTTTTTTCTTTTTATGTCTATTTCCCAGTTCTTTCTTTCCTTTTTTGTTTCATTCAGTCTTTGTCTTCCTTTCTTTATCTCTTTCTTATCTCTTTTCTTTTATATCTGTATCTCTATTTCTTTATTTATCTCCATTTTGTTCTCTATTTATCTCCCTTTTTCTTTCTTTCTACATTCGTTTCTTTCAGTCTCTCTGTTTCTTTATTTCTCTCTGTCTATCCCTTTTGTTTCTTTCTTTTTCTGTCTTTCTCTCTACATATAGCATTTTTATTTCTTTATCTCTTGTCCTGTCCTTATTTCTCTATCCATCTACCTTTCTATATTTCTTTTCTTTCTCTCCTTTTCTCTCTCCATGCTTCCATTCATTATTTTCCCCCCATCCCCTCCCTCCCTCCCTCCCTCCGTCATCTATCCTCATACCCTTCATGTCAGTGTCCAACTCAGTGCCAGCGCTCCCCCTCGCACCTCCGTGGTGATTTGGCCTAATGTCAGGGGCCATTAGCAGTAATAACCACACCTGACCACTGGACTTCATCTACATATATGTACACACACACACACACACACACACACCCACCCCTAACCAACAACCCCACCAACCCTCACACACCCACCCACACACTACAGCCAAACAAACCAGACAAGACACAAAGTGTCTAGAGGGACAGCAAAACCCACAGCTAAGTCACTCCCTAGGCCCAAAGACACACACACACACACGCCACAGCACATTAGGCCCCCAGGGGTCACACTCACAGGCCATTTGATCGATTGCAGACGTTAGAGGAGTGCAGTCTGTACTGTGGCCACACAAACCACACACAGGTACATTACACAGTCCATCAGCCAGCACAGGACACTTGCTGTTCAGTGGAGATGTGCAAAACACACACACACACACACACACCCAAATACACACACACCCCCAAATACACACTGTTATATGTTTACCACTTGTCCATATATGTATATGAAGTGAACCAAGTCCTAAACTACAGCTTAAACTTCAGCTAATTATGTAATATCTCAATAAAAGGGTGTTGATCATCCTGTAATGATCAAACTGTAATGGGCGCCTCCAGCACCTGACTGATTCTTTGACTGTTATTTTAATTAGCAGTTCAGATTTCTCACACTGTCTCTTCTTGCGGGCATTTTCAAATGCGTTCCTGATCACATGTCTGTATTTAAGTGAGTGAAATTGAGTGATTGTTTTTCATTGTGAACACAGCTCAGGACACAGGGCACCACAACTAAAACTGACCTCTGCTTTTGACCCATCCGTGAAGGAGCAATGGGCAGCTTTTTTGGTAGCGTCCAGGGAGCAGTGCTTGTGGGCGATACTTTGGGGATGAGTACCTCAATAGTACCTTTACCAGTCTGGGACTTGAACTGGCGACCCGGCGACAATGACAATCGTTTCCCTAACGACTGCCTCAACTGCTATTCAACCATAAATAAATACATAACTGCAACTCTTCTCCCGTCTACATTACAGCTGGTAGTGGTCTAGCGGTTAGGACACTCACTTCTGGACCAAGAGGTTGTGGCTTCGAATCCTACCTCCAGCACTACTATCATTGGGAACCCTGAGCAAGACCCTTTACCCCAATTGGCTCTGTCCCTAGAGAGACTGTACCTGAGATAGGGAAATGGAAGGAAGGAACAATTTATTTCTTCTACATCTCCTTTCTTTCTTTATATCTATTTTTTGTTTCTCTCATTCTGTGTTTCTTCATTTTCTCTGTCTGATTCTTTCTCTCTTTTTCTTCCCTTTTTAATCTATCTACATTTTTTTTCTTTATATCATTCTTTTTAAATCTCCATTTCTTTCTCTATCGATCTCCTTTCTTTATTTCTTTTTCTCTATTTTGTTTCTTTCAGTCTCTGTTTCTTTATGTTTCTCTCTATCTCTTTGTTTCTTCCTTTTTCTTTCATTCTTTATCTATATCTCTTTTTCTTTAAATCACTTTTTTATGTCTATCTGCATTTCTTTCTCTGTTTATCGCCTTGCTTTCATTCATTCATTCATTTTCCGAACCGCTTTTATCCCAACTGGGGTCGCGGGGGGACCGGAGCCTATCCCGGGAACTTACGGGCGCAAAGCGGGGACCAACCCTGGGCAGGCGCCAACATGCCGCAGTCGCCTTGCTTTCTTTATCTTTATTTCTCAGTCTCTCTATTTGTTTATTTTTCACTTTCTATCTTTTTGTTTCTTTCTCTCTTTTTCTACCTTTCTTTAACTATCTAACCCTTTAAGACAGTCTGGGTACCAAATCATCTTCAAGTTCAGTCTCTATCCATTCATCCATCCTTTCAAGTTCATATCTCCCACTTATGTCTCTTCCTCATGGTTAGTGTGTGGTTTGGTGCATTGACCCCGGTGTGTCTCAGCAGTGCGGAAACGTGTTGGTGCTGACCCCCAGCCGTGCTCTACCCAGCCGTGAAGGTGGCGCATGAAATCCTTCAAGCCGTCAGGACGCCGCCCCGCACCAAGCCGCAACAGGAGGAGGAGGAGGAGGAGGAGACTACGGCGTTCCCTGGGGCCCAAAGTCATCTACGCACCTTTTATTGGCTTACACTTCATGGCTGGAGACAGAGCTAATGTAGGACGAGCAAACCTGCCCCAAATTACATCTTCAGCCATTATACAGGTATTAGATACCCTTATTACATCCATCGTGCCCTCAGAGGGAAAAGTTGAGTGCTCTCAGATCAGAGGAAATTTCTCAAGACCCGAGGGCCGCAGTGAGGGGTCGGGCGAGGTCGACGATGAAAATATTAAAATCATGCTCGGTCCAAGCACAATGCATTCCTACTTACTCTGAAAATGTCAGCTTTCTGCATCTTACGGTTCAAGCTAGGCAATACATTTGGTAAGAAGATAATAATAATAATAATAATAATAAAGAAACAGAACAATTACAAGATATTGTACATTTAAATATCTGCCGATATGATATAAATCCGATACAGTCTCTGAGTCATTTTTAAACATAAAATAATGCTTTAAAAATGTCTGAATACATGACTGAGAATTCCCCCGCGTGCCCCCCGGAGCCGCGTCACAATGAAGCGCTGGGCGTGCGTTCCAGAATAAACGATGGAAAATCTATGGGAAAATCTAAATAAATGGCAGAATTGTGAGTAGAACGCTGGTTATTGTGGTTATTTATCAGCTAAAATATGGTTTGTGTCTGTAATAAAGGGGGCATTTTGACCGAACTGGAGCATTTTAGCGAGTAACTCATTGACACGTCATTTATGCGTTCTGATGCATTTACTTGTGTTTTAGTGCATGGAACATCTCACAAATACTTTCCCATACAGAGGGATCAGGTCTTGTCTTGATCGCTCCACTGAAAACCTTGTGTGTCACTATTAAGCGTCCGTGTGAAATACAAGCGGAGCATGCTCTAGCGAGTAAAATGAATTAAACGAAGCTTCGATTCTAGAAAAATTGCCTCGACCATTTTTGTAATAGAATTATTTGAGTTATTGGAATAATCATTTCAACTCTACCGCAGTGCCACTTCCCATGCATAACAAATTAAGCGTGCACGCATTTATAGATCGGCTCCACAGAACGGCCCAATGCCACCGATACCCGATCCAGCCGTTTGAGCCCGTTATTGGACCGATACCGATCCACATATCGGATCGGTGCCATCTCTATTGCTGGTAAGGCAACTCATGAATACGTTCCAGCAGCGTCCCAACATATCGTACTACATACACTGCTACGTTTGCCTACAGCATGAAATGTACAATATTTGAACAATTTTGTTGTAACTCTATCGTCATTGTAAGTCATGCTACCTTATCTCGGGGACCATCTGCACTTCAGATAAACAGATGTTTTGTTCACTGTACAAAGTTTGGATGGCCAAAGCAGCAGCAGCAGCAGCAGCAGCTGACCACAAGTAAAAACAAAAGCACAGTTAAGTGTTTATAGTCATGTTTGTTTACTGAGTTACCATTAATTGGAGAGATGTTTAATACTGTTTTGTCCTTTTAGCTGCTCAAAATGCTCCTTAATATGTCCATAAGGCCGTTAACCATTTTGCCCCTAATTAAAAATCTAAGCATAATAAACTGAAGCAGAATGCATTTGTGCTCTTGTAAATTGAAAATGAATTGATTTGGAATTATATGAAATCAGTCCTATTATAAACCTTTCAAGATTGCCTTGGTGCTAAACCATCCAATCATTCAGGATGTCTGAGTATTTGTTTTATTCAGTTCTCAAGTGTAAAGTGCTCTGGGTTTGAGAAAAATGTAGTAGCAATAATAATAATAACAATAATAATAATAATAATAATAAGAGGAAGAAGAATACATGTAATGTAAAAGTTACATAAGCATCATTTTCTTTGGAACAGCGTTTCTACCCAAATCCGCGCTTAATTTACACTGACTTGTTTGGACATCTATTATTTTAAGTGTGTTTCTATGCAACAAGAGGCATAATAACCTCCAATAACGTGAACAAATTATATATATATATATATATATATATATATATATATATATATATATATATATATATATGTATATACGTATACGTATACATATATATATATATAACTTAAAGAAACATAATGAATATTAATATCTGCCTATGAGAATTAATTGTATGAATTCATCAATTAATTAATAAAATAAAAAGCTAGAATCAATACAGTCGATAGTGAAGACCCTATAAGCCCCATGTCAGCCTCGTCTTACCCCAGAACCTCGCCCCCAACAGGAGCCCCTCCCACCACCCCTGCTGTGCTTCACGTTGAATTTCGTGCATTCGTGTCACGAGAGTCGCCTGTGTTTTCTCATGCAGTCCGTTCGGCTTTATCGACCCCGAGAAGGGCACGACAACATCCCCGCCCTCCACCAGCGCCGTGGGGTCAAGCGGCCGTTTCCCTGAGCGCTCCAGCAGCGGGCGAGCAAACAAGCGCCGGGCCTGTACGCATCATTACCCGTCCCCGATCAATACACACTCCACCAACAAATAAGCAACACTCATCATTCCCCACATACTGTCGTTTGCTGACACACTGAGATCTACGCAAATCTATTGGGTGGTGAATGAGTGAATGTTACATAACACAAAGTGTCAGATTAAAAAGTACTATGATGTTTTATAATGTTCAAATTTAAGCCTATGCTGACAAAAGGCTACTAAATGCTTGTGTTTGGGCAGAGAATATTGCTAATTTTATGATAGACTTTTTATCTTTTAATTATATTGCATGTTTATTGTGTAAAGACTTAGATATGTTTAAGTCTAGACTAACTATGAGTTCCAGTGGTGAATCTCCATTGGTACTGCAATTTGGTCCAAGACTAGGTTTAATCCTTGTTCAAGAAACCAGGCCTAGGAGTCTAATTTATACCGTATATCAGCTAATTGTAGAGTTGTAGTACTCAAGACCAGTTTTTGAAGGTCTCAGCTGTATTTGTACTCGTTCTTGTCTTGAACTCTGGATTTTATTCCGAGACCAGCCAAGACCACGACTCTAAGAATATTACTATTAACTTCTTGTGACTCTAACACGGAATGGCATCCTGTCTAGTCTTGGTCTCGCCCCACCCTGGTCTCTGTCTCGTCTCGGTCTTGGTCCTTCAGAGTTTTGGTCTTGTCTCAGTCTCCTGGTAGTGGTCTTGTTTCCGTCTCACCCCACCCTGGTCTCGGTCTCATCCTCGTCTTGGCCGTTCAGAGTCTTGGTCTTGTCTCGGTCTCAACACACCCTAGTCTCGGTCTCGTCTCGGTCTCTGCCCTTCTTGGTCTCAATTTAGGTGGCCTTGTCCCCAACTTTAGCTAATTGTAATTAACTGATGCCTAGACATTATTGATTTAAAAAATCTAATGGTACATCAATATTGTTTGCTAAAAAAATCAACAAGTAAAAGGTCAGATATGGCTATTATTAGAAATTATATTAAAAATGACAGGAGGAATTATAGCAAGTGGGATATCGACTTTGAAGTGAAGCTTTGCAGCCATATAAAGAAATACCAGAAAATGTGCTTAATAATTACTATAAGAGAGTGTCTAAAAACTGTAAATTATAGTAAAGTTTCCTTGTTCAAACATTCGTCTTGCTAAATTTGTTTTTAAAGTACTGATTTGCATAATATAGCCATATGAATAGGTAAATGAATGAATGTGCTCAGTAACTATTAAAGAAGAATATGCTGAGATTTAAATAATATGATTTCATATTGTGAAAATTAGCGGTAGCTCACTCAGAGCTAGATTTCTGTGATATTCAGTGTGTGGCATTGCATTACTATACGAGGCCGAGCACATTTATTTAAAAAAATACAGCCAAATGAAAACCTGAATTAAAAATATACTCAATAATAATTAAAGAAGAATGTCTTGAGATTCAAATAATACCAGTTACATGCAGATTGGATAAAAATCCAGGATCTAGTTGACTAGTTATGCCGATTAAAGAAAAATCCAATATGGGAAAAATAGATACGAGGGTTTATTAAGATTCGTCTTAACCTAAGAAATAAGATAAAATATGACTTTTAAGAATCAGCGCTACGATTCAAAAGATATTACGGAAAACGCATAATAGCTTATTAGCGCCACCAAGTGGTAGAGTGGTGCAATTATTACGGAAAACGCATAATAGCTTATTAGCGCCAACAAGTGGTAGAGTGGTGCATTTTTTTTTTTTGCCTGAGAAGTACGTGATGTTGAAATATGGACAAAGTGGGGCAATTTTTTTTCCTCAGTATTGGGTAGCCAAGGTAGGTACCTGCCAAATTTCAAAGCTGTTGCCCACCCAGAGCCGAATCTCTATGACACTCGGTGTATGGGTTTGCAGTCCTACGCCAAGTCGAGCCCATTTATTTGCATATTACAAAAAAATGAAGACGTAAATTAAAAATGTGCTCGATAATAATTAAAGAAGAGTGTCTTGGGATTCAAATGATACCAGTTGCATGCAGATTGGACAAAAATCCAGGGACGAGTTTGAAAAAGATGGGATTTCATTTCATGCAAATTAGCGAAAAATCAAATATGGCAGAAATAGATGCAAGGGTGTAAAAAAAATCGTCTTAAACCAAAGAATAAGATGATATAAAATTTTTGAGAATCAGAGCTACGGTTCAACATTTATTCGGCAAAATGCTTTTTTTTTGGAAAATTGCAAAATAGCCTATTTTGGTGCAATTTTTTTTTTGCCTGAGTAGTGGGTGGGGTACCGGACCTACCTGCCAAATTTCAAAGCTGTAGGTATTACAGTTTTTTTCTCCACAACGCGTTTTAAGGCAGAAAAAAACTAAAAAAAATCGGCACAATAACAATAGTGGACCACGCAGTGGAACAATAAATGCATTGTTAAAGAACACTTCTCATGGGAATACACCACCACCTGAATGTGTTTATATATGTGATGTGTATTTCATGAATTACATGCAGAGCATATATGCTTCATAAATCATACATGACATCATAAAGCACGAACATCATATCATGAAAGAATGTTGGTTGTTATGCTAAATGACACACAATAAAAACGTATGACCTTTTTATGCCTACATTTCTAGTATGAGAGTCATATATCCAATGCAGGGGGAGAGAAATGTGTTTTAAAAAGCCATGTTTACTTTGAGAACCGCGCTCACATTGTCATGATGATAACACGGTGGAATATGAGAGCGGTAGCTCCTGCGTGGGCTGTGCAGTTCACCCAAATTACCCAGTGTCTCCAAGACCTTAAGGCAAGTTGTACATTTATAAAAATCTACAAAAACATATTATGCTAGCGGTAAGTCTGCCATGCAGTTGGAAAGGGTTTGGTGGTGGTGGGGAAATATGTGCCGCAGCAACTGCTAAAAATATCTTGTTAGAAGCCCAAAGTTGCGGTTAATTTTCCTTCATCTGCTCTGAGTCAGGGGAAGATCTAATAAAGCCAGCCACCGCACTCCGCATTGTGTTCCAGACCCGGAGCGCGTTTTTTCCCCCTTTTCTTTTTCCTTTTTTTGATTCCCACCAAAACAAACCAGCACCCTGAAACCGCGACTCCGCTCCGCTCCAGCAACAGCTGCTTTGATCTTCATTAGAACTCCATCTGTCCCACATCTGCAGCTCTTTAGAGGAGAAGCGAAAGACGTATTAATGTGTTATACGGGCGAGCGCCGCGCTCCAGCGCCTAGCCACCGAATGTTTTCACATGACGCCGGATGGCTTGGTGGTTTTATTCGGATTTGTGGGATTCGGTACAGCACACACACACACAAACACTCACTCACTCTCTCACACACACGCACACTCGTACACATAGTCATTGCTCCTTGTCATTTGTATTCTATGTGGCACTGGGAGCCGTGACGTGGCTCGGAGGCTGCCTGGGTAAACTTGGAGACACTAACGATTTGAACAAGGCAGGAAAGGGAAGCCAGAGAAAAAATCTGAGAAAATATACATGTAAAAACAGAATTACGAAAATGAGAAAATAAACTTGTAAAAAGATGCATGTAAAAGAGATGGTGGGATTCTCCTTTGCAAAAACAAAATGTTTGGCAGCCACTAGTGGCAAACTTGCAGCAATGTTCTGGAAACAATGACAAATTGCCATTAGTATCAAATGTATTTGCCAGTAATTTGCCTCAAACCTAATTTGAAAATATGACCTTGCTGCATCTGTTTGCCAGAAACCTAAAATCTTTGTAAGGGTTGGTATGATGCTCTTTGATGTATTAAGAGGTCATGGGTTGAAGTCTGGCTCTATCCAACCTTTAGCACTACCAAGACTGAACCCCTGAGCAAACCCACATTGGGCCTCACTCATCAACCATTCATAAAAAGGAAATTTGTTCTTAAAACCTGCCTGCACAGTTTTCACAAAGATAATGACGTGCACCAATGTTTTGTTATTTAAGATTCTTTCCTAAGTAAGAACAGAATCTACGAACGCTGAAGAGCACTCTTGCACAATGGTTTATTATTACTGGTTACATGTTTGTGCATAACTTATACTATATGGTTCAATTCTACAGCTGTATAATATACGGCCAATTTCAGAGTCTAAACCTAAGCCTAGTCCTAGACTAGCATTGACTGTTAGTGGTAAATCTCCATTAGTACTGCAACTTAGTCCAAGACTAGGCTTAAGCCATGTTCAAGAAACCAGCCCATAACTTTCTCAAAAACAAATTTAAAATGAGTCTCACCTTCCCTATTTAGCCGTCACTCTGGATAAGGACATCTGCTAGATGTTATGAATGTAGATGTAAATGATGGCAGCTGAAAACTGCAAAAAGAAGCTGGGCGTAATAGAAGAGGCTCAGTCAGACTCAGCTGCAACAGATGTTTTAATGCCTGCTCAAATACGTTTAGCTTCCGTTTCAGTTTGCTGCACCTTTTCACTGACTATGATGAGGTCATTAACATGTCAGGAATTGGCAAGCAGGTAGAGTACAGGAATCCAAATGACACTAGAAAATATTTAATTCAGACAAAATGTGCACAATGGAAGCAAACAGAACCTGAGTAGACAAGGCTTTGTAGTCAAAAGACAATCCAAATGGTCAAAGCAGACAGCAAAACAGAACGAGAGAATGGAAACAGCTCAGAAATATGACAAGCATTGACTTCTTACATTAATTATATGGACTCTTGTTCCAATAAACTACAATGACGGTCATTTCAGTCATAGTTTCATTTAACAAGTTGCAAAATACAACACTAATTTGGAAAACAGGAGCATCAACAGAACTCACAACATCTAATATCACCTCCCAGCTTGTTGATCCCTCTGTTCAGGCATGACAGTCTTGAAATGCTACAAGGTCTCAGATATGTTCTTAAAAATTAGAAAAAGAAAAAATGCCAGCACTTTTCAGCTAAGCAACTTTGTGTAACTTATCCCTGGAAAGGTTTTACCTAATTAGATTTGTTTGGTGTGCACTGTACTTTTTTATTCTACTCACATACCTTGTACCAATATCAAAAACATGGGTGCTGAGGTGTATGATGTGTGGATTAACTTAAAAAATGAGTCTGACTCCAAACTATGAAACATAGTCATTATGTTAGAACATTTTCAGCCGTGTTGGGTAGGTTACACTCTGTGACACAGCATAAAAACAAGACCGAATTGGTCCTGACAAACAAACCAGCAACCATGAATAAATTACATATGGAGGTTTAACACTCAGGATAAGGCAAAACACTATTAGGTTAATGGAAAGAGCTGCGATTGTTGAATCAGATAGCAAATACTGTATATGGAGTGATATCTGCTTTGTCTACTGGACTAACAATAGTAAACCAGACATTTACCATGACAAAAGACAACCAGAAAGTTATGGCATGCATTTTAAACAGGTAATAGTTTATACAATAGCACTTTGTGGAGAGAATCAAAGTTAATGTTAGCGATTCAGTTGTGACATTTTTGTTGAAGCTTGTTGGCTATGGACATTTTTTGCAATCCTTAATTTGCCTCATCATCTATTTCAAACACTAGTATCATGTGGTGGAAAACATGGCAAATAATTAAATACATACATTCATTCATAGCCAACCCCATAACCAAATACTGTGTCAGCTATAAATATGCAAGCCTTACAGCCGTAACATCCAATGAATGTTAAGCAATAGTTGTATTTTTTCTTTCACTGTCAGAACAATTGTGTTTTGTCATATTGGGACGATAAGAATGTTATTGCCTATTTTCAGTTTCTTCAGTTGCTTAATTTGATGGGCTTGCAACGAGCAATAAATATTATGTTGGCTACTGTCTTTATTTTATTGCCAACAGCAAGCCTATATGTATTATTTTATTGTTGTCCAGCTGCCCAATTACTATAAAGAGATAAAAAGAGTTTATTGGGCTGCTATTGTTAATAAAATGCATTTTGTTGGATCATGACCATTTTCTCTTACTGCCTGAAATGTAGGCAATTTACTTCGTTTTTAAAAACATACTGGCAGTCAAAAAGTTATTGAATAAACTGGACAAGCTCCTTCTACCTCATTAGATTTTGCCGCTTTAACAATAAAATAAGCTGGATGTTTACATGGCTGTCCTTTAGCTTGTAGTTGCCTGTAGTTGAGACTACACAGATGCACACAAACCCACACACAAGTCAAGCTCAGTACACCAGGGCCCTGTTTAATGTTTGAGCAGTAGTTGAAAGCCAAAACTACATATTCAGAAGCTAAGAAAAACAGGGCAAAATAAACCAAACGTGTGGTTCTGTAACTCAAACAAGCAAGGCATCGTGGGAAGTGCAGCCCAGCCAACACAGCAGGATAAAACCCAGCACTTCCTCCAACCCCTGACCAGCAACACGGGGAGCCTCGTCCACACAGAAACAGAGGAGTGGCCAGCAGGGAACTCTCATAACACGCATAACTGATGCAACATGAAGAGCGCCCCTCAGTGCATCGTCCAGTATGAAGATGGTCTGGTGTCTGGGGTGTCAAATCTGCAGGTAATGATATGTAGCAGTACATGGATAGTTATCCCTAATCCTAGTTACTTCTTTATGAAAGAAATCATTGCTGAACTGTAATTAAGTCAATTTAATTGAGTTAAATATCACGGTCAGCTGGGCAGAACCAACAGACTAGACCAGACCAGACACGGCCAGACCAAACCAGACAAGGCCAAACCACAACAGATGAGACCAGACAAGGCCAAACCAGACCAGACCAGACCAGAACAGAACAGACCAAATCAAACTAAACAAAACCAGGCAAACCAAACCAGAACAGACCAGATCAGACAAAACCAATTCAGACCAAACCAAACTAAACCAAACCAAGCCAAGCCAGACCAGAGCAGACAAGACCAGACTAGACCTGACCAAAAGACCAGGCCAGGGGGATTGGACAAATCACAATAAAAGAGTACTAGTGTTTTAATCACAAATAGAACAGAACAGGAATAGTACTGACTCTAACAGAATAGAATAGATCTGAACAGAATAGAACAGAAAAGAACAGAACTGATCTCATCAGAATAGAATAGTGTATTAATCATGACTAGAACACATTAGAAAGAGTACTGGTAACAATAAAACAGAATTGTATTTTATTCACAAATAAAACAGAATAGAATGAACAGAACTGATCACAATAGAATACACTGTAGAATCAGATAAGAACTGAAAGCAATAGAGTAGAATAGATCTGAATGAAGAAAAAGAGTATAGAATAGAATAGGATTAATAGAAAAAACCTCAATAGAATCCATTAATCTCAATGGACTAGAATGAAGAAAAGTGATCAAAATAGAGTAGAAGAGGTCTGATCACAATAAAACAATGAAAACAATAAAACTGAAAACAATGTTGATCCCAAGTGAAGTTATAATAGAACAGAACCGTTCTTCTTACAACAGAACAGAACAGAACAGCATCCAAGATTGATCACAATAGAAGAACGGAAGAGCAGAAAAGAACTGAATACCTTCCACAAAAGAATCAAGTAGGACACAGATCAGAATAAAATAGAACAAAATGGAAAATTGATCATTACATTTAAATAATATAATCAAAAAAGAAAACAGTAGAACAGAAAAGGCAGCTGAGCATTACCAATCCAGCTGCGATCAGAAGAAGCCAAAGGGCCACAGAATGGCAGGGACCAAAGACGTCTCACAACAGCTTCTAGGGCCTTGGGCGAACTTCACCGATCTGTCTGAATTAGTTCCATTTAAGGCCGTCCCCACAATGCCTGTAGACGCTGTTTATTACTCTTAACAAGCTGGCAAACAGTCCAGCATTTAGCCACCTCTCAGCACGTAAATTAGCGCTCTCTAGCCGCCGCCCTGACACAACTGCAAATGGACCGCTTTTAACAAAAACTGGTGGAGAACAAAATCATTTCAGACGCAGCAGCCCACGAGTGAACAATTACCCAGAGGCAGACAAAAGTGGGGTGAATAACTGTGGAGGCTCGCGTTGTTACGGACGGCATTGATTGGCCCTTTTAATACTGATTAACTGACTGACGCCGGCCCTCTGGCCAGGGCTAATTAGCTCACACTAGCTGAGTCAAAGCGTTGCCATTCAATGCAGTAAAACAGCGACGGCTCCGACAATTACACACTACAATTACACACACAACTCCTGGCCCGGCCGCGGTGTCGGGGTCAACTAGGCCTCGCCAACGGCCTCATTTATCCCAGATGATTATGAAGAGAGGCGGGCAGAAGTGATTGCTTGGAGAGAGACAAGATCTTTACATGACCTTATAGATGTAAACACGGTGTTCCAGTTCAGGAGCTGATAAGTGCAGGGTTCGAGTAAACCAGAGACCAACCAGAGCAGAACGAACCAAACCAGACAAGACCAGGGTTTAAGTATGAGCTAATTGTATGTTTAGATGTTGCCACATTTCCCAAAATTATATATACTACTATATTTTCTTTGAATAAAATACAACTCATCATTTATTTACATAAATGTTAGGAGACGTAAGTCCTTAATCTCTTACAAAATGCTACAACGCTTCGTCTCAGGGGGCCATTGAAACCTAAGTTTTGTATTATGTATGCACTATAACATAACTGGTACTTGGATTAAAAGTACAACAAAATATATTCAGTTTGGCAATTAAGAATCAAATGTATATAAACACAAAAAGCGGACCATGTGTCCTGTAGTGTGTCCTCCACTGATCAAATTACATAAGGACAACGCATAATTTATGATAAACAGACACCATATTTCCGCTTCTGGAATAAGATCATAATGGCTGATAATACCAGCACAAAACTCATATTTAGCATCTCCAGACTTCCATTAATACAAATGTAACTGATAGTATATAGTGTTATGACTATATGGTCTATAGTTTTTAAGTAATATATACTTACCATTTATTTTTGTAAGATTTATTCTGTTGTTTTTTTTTCTAATTCCTAAAATTTTATGTTAATTTGTCTTAGGAACAATCAGGGTACATTTCACTACAGATTGTGTGTAACTATTTATGTGACAAACAAAGAATCGCTATTGATATTATAGAATCATATAGAATCATTCATAGTATTGATGTTGACCGATTATATCAACATGATTTATCAGTCCGTCCCTAATAGTCTCAGTAACTCATGCTACGTAATAGACTTATCTGGACCCTTAACTTGGGAGTTTGCCCTCTGATCGGAAAGGTCACTGGTCCAGTATAAGCAGTACTGAGGAACTCATGAGCAAGGTAATGTCATCAAACACTCCTCCACACCAGCTGCCCACTAGTCTGTTAAATACAGAGGTCACATTTTATTACGGTGCACTGTGTGCTGTGCTGTGTTCACAATGACAAATAATCACTCACTCACTTTAAGTAGAAGACTCCAACTTGCTTCTGTCCGTTTCTTATTTAACAGTCATTCATCAACATTTTAAAAAGTCAATACAAAATTATCTACAATAAGTTCATATCACCCAATAATATCGATTTGTCAGTCCTGCTCTAATAGTTACAGTATCTGAAATAATTTCAGTATATGGTCAGGCGTGGCTGCTACTAGGTGCTGGACTTCTCTGGCCGGCAAACTGCTCCCTGTTTACTCTCTTGACTGCCAGCAACAAGCCTGCAAGAACTCCAGCTGTTACATCATCAAAACTCTCCACAGGCCGGAGAGAAGCTTCAGCAGAGCCCGGCCCGACTTCGAGCCCCGGCAGCGCCACGTGGCCGTCTGCGACCCTGTCTCCTTTAAAGCCTAATTGGCCGTGATCTCGCCGAGAGATCGTAGCGACCGATGGCGAGTCCGTTCGGCTGCTGGGTCTCACAGCTAGGCAACGAAATGGCAGGCTTCACCTGCATCGGAGGAAGACATTTTCAGGCCATCGCTCTCACAGTCTGGAGGCAGCCTCGAACATTCAACCAGACAGCTACACCAGCAGGATCCGGTTCTGACTAAATTGAAGGTAAAATGGGCAAAAGTAAAAAAAAAAAAATATATATATATAACTTTAGCTCAACTTACAGTTATAGTGTGGAACACTGCTGATCTAGAGAGGGATTAGAGAAAGACCCTCTGCCACTTTCCACTGTGAAAGGGAGGCTGTTCTTTTAGGGGCCTAACCGCCTTTGGAAGTCGTGCTCTATGAAAATAGATGCAAAAATAGATTTCTAAACCCGGACAAACTCGAAGCAGACGTATATATTCCAAACCCACACCAAAACACCCCCAGAGTTAATAACCTCCATATGAAGGAGAGGATCCAGTTCAGGCTGGCGACTCAGCGAAATATGATTAAAAGAACATCTTACCATTATTGCTTATTACTTTGAATAAAAAAATGCTACTGTTAAAAAAAAAACTGTACAAAACTGTACACGCACATGTCATTGAAGGACATTTATGGATTTTAAAAGCAACTAATGATATTTTTCAGAACAAATTCATCCGGTTTAAACCAGACATGCAAAATAATGTCCTATCTGTTTATTATTTGGCAAATGATATTTTATTACTGTCTGTTGTTACTATTTATCACACACACCTGAGCAAATGTTTGGTAGCTAACTTCATAGTGGGTAATGGGCTGTAGCTTTGCATTTTGAGATGTTCATGTATTATACTCTTATCCAGAGTGACTTACATTCCCAAACTACCGGGACAGTCTCTGTGGAGCAACTTGAATTTACGTTGCACACATGCTCATGCACATGCTCTGTGGAAGCGGTGAAGTTAGGATAGAACCAAACTTGAACCACTGATCTTTTAGCCTTGTAACCGAGTCTCCTGCCCAAGTGTCTGGTCCGAGCTCGGTTCATTGCAATTCCACGTTTGGAAGATGCTGCTGACCCTGAGGATTGTGAGGATTGTGAATTTGAGTCCAGGGAGCGGTGGACGTTGACGGATGTGGCCCTGAAGCTGCCATGCTGGGCTCAGGGGGGTCCTTAAACTGCTCCAGAGGTGATAAATAGCTGACCCTACGCTGTGACATCAGATCGATCTAATGTCGCTCCAGTGTTGGGGAGTAGCTGACTAAAACTAGTGGCACTACTAACTACTTTTAATTGCTGTAACTAACTACATGCTATAACGAAATAGCGATGAAGCATGCCCTTACAAAAACAAAATGTTTGCAACAAACTTGTATTTAATTCTAAACTGCCCCCGTAAGGTGTGACTGAGATGGTGGTTGTGTGAGTGTGTGTGCCCTGCGGTGTGTCGGCGCCTACACAGGGCTCATAGTTCCCAGGATAGGCTCTGGTCCACCCTGCAAACCGGGTTAGGATTCAGCAGTTCGGATAATGAATGAATGAATGAACAGTTGAGTTTACCAGAATTTGTTGCAACAAGTTTGCCATTGTCAGTCACTAGTGGCAAACTTGCAGCAATGTTCTGACAACAATGACAATTTTCCACTAGTGGCAAATGTATTTGGCAGTGATTTGCCAAAATAATTTGACAGTTATGGCAAACCTTCAGTGAACTTTTGATGACAAACTTGCAAGGAGCATAAGTTTTCCCCAGAGTTTGCTAGAAGTACACCGCAAGTTACCACAAAACACAAACCTAATTCACATGTGAAAATATGACATTGCTACAAATTTGTGGCAACATTGCCAAAGGTTAACGGCAACTGTTTGCCAGAGATCTAAATTTTTGTAAGGGTGGAAAAATTTTAGACTGTTACAAAACCAAAAAAGATATCGCTCTGGTATTTTTAACCAGCAGGTGGTTTTGACCGGTGTACAATTGTTTTGTTTCGATGTAGCATCTGAATGCGAAAAATGTGGTTCTGTTTTCTGTTGTTTGACATCCACATTCATCTTTTATTTTGTTCCTGGAGGAAGAGTGTTTCATCAGGTTTTCCATCCTACAAGTCCACTCCTGGTCATTCACTAGGTAGGGCTGGAAGTCCTGGGGCCTCGTGTACAAACGGATATTTTGGTGCGTACGCCCGTTTCCACGATCACATCGAGATGTATAAACACTAAACTTGGCGTACTGCTACGCACATTTTCACGGCAACCCCAACCAATGCGTACGCACGTTTCTGTACCTTAAGAGCTGAGGAATGATGAACCTGACCTCGACCCACCAAATGTTCCACCAAATAGGACAGCGTTACGACTTCGTTTGAATGTAATAGAAAGAATGCAAAAAAAGGTAATCAAACACAGCATATATTTTTTAACTAATTCTTTTAATGTGTGGTTTATGTCACATAGCACAGCATTTATATTTTTCAGTTCGTTGGCAACATCTCTTACAGCACTGACTATTTCATTTTGTGACTGCAGCACAGCTTCCGTCAGCACACGGCTGGATGGTCGCCCCTCGGTTTCTGAAGCACGGGAGTGCGTGCAGCCAGCGCCCGAGGATGTGCTCGGCACAGCAGCGCCATCACCGCCAGGAGTTTCGTCCACAGCACGGGGGTCACTTCTTGTACTATTGTCTGAAACAGAATAAACATAAGTTATGCCGCATCTGCTGCCTGCTTGTTCAACTTAACCATGCAAATAAGTCAAACAAGTACATTACGGAAAAAAAATTCTAAAAACTCACCTGTGCTGATGTCGGAGTCCCCCTCACCCGCTGGCAAAATTCCCGTTATAAGTGTGTCCCCAATAATTGCAGCAACTCGCTCCTCAAACGGTGTGAGCCCCGGAATTCCGCTACCTCCTCCAGTGGTTTCGAGACTCTTACGGTGAGTCGCTACTCGCTTTTTTACGTCGACTTTAATATGCGTCCATTTCTTTTTAATTTTAGGCACTGTGCGACTTTCTGAACTCACATTTTTAAATGCCTCCGCCACGCTGTGCCACTCCATCAGTTTTCTTTTGTTGCTGATGCCACTGCTTAATCCACCAAACAGAATTTCTTTTCTTGCCTCAATTTCAGTAAGCAAGACCTCCACTTCGCATTCGCTGAAAATTTTCTTTTTCCCGCGTGCCTTGGCCATTGTTTTTGAACAAAACCCTGCATAAAGCGGGTATTTATATTGATTCTCATATTCAAATATGTATAATTATGGGAGGAGTCGGAGCATGACTGTGGGTTCGTGCACATCACGTTGATTGGGATTTATAAAGAGAAAGAGCGTAGAACTTTGCTTACGCACAGTTTTGTGCATCTTATTTTTTTTTGGCGTACGCACGTTTCTAGTTTTGTCCGTACGCTATGTTTTAGTGTGAATTCTACACACAGCGTTTTACATGAGGCCCCTGATCTCCAAAACTGAACCGAGTCATCCACTTAAGTGGGTAGTGTATCTGGATACAGAGAGGTGCATGATGGGAGGTTGGGGAGGTGTTGAGTTTATAAAAGGCCTCAAAAGAGCAGGAGGAGGAATGTTTCTGCTCACACGGGGAAGAAGAATGACGGTCACGGTTTGCACACACACACAAAACTCTCTGGTGCTCAAACCAAACACTCCCACACATGTGGTAGCCATGTCCAGTATAAAGAATCCAACACCCACCCACACACACACACACACTTGAGACCTCCTCTCTACTACATCTATAAGAGTGAGGAAGGCATTGGCTGGGTTGCTGTGGTGTGTGAAGTTGGCCAGAAGAGCCTCCTCTGTGGAGTAAAAGCCTTGGCTCTGGTGCAGCGTCAACCAACATCTCAGTAACATGAGATGTTACTCACCCCCCTATCACTGTCAGCCCTGCATTTACAGTGCGGTCTTATACACACACGCACACACCAAACCCCACCATGTCATCACAGACCCTCACTCTTGTGCTACTGTGGTTAAGAAGCACTGTTGGAAAAACACAGTTCCCGTCCAAGTTAAACATACCAGCTCTGACCATATACAAAACATAAAATATGTGGAAAAATAATTTCTATTTGAGATCTTCTGTTAGACTCAAAATATGTTCAGTATTATCCTTTGTACACTTATTTGATGTTCCACAACCTGCAATGACAATGTTGATGCTGAAATCATTTAACCCCCCAAAATCGAGAAATAAATGCTTTCTGAAATATTTGAATTACTTGTCCTTTTTAATCGCTCATCCCTCATTCATTTGCGCAGGTGAGTCATGGCCTCCTCGCCAAACACAGGTAGAAAAAGTGAACGGAAAAAAATAAAGGAAGGAAAGAAAGAGCCAAGTTTTAATTATCGACACGGCACGTTCGCGCACACTGTGCATTTCCATCACTGTCAGTGGGTAAAAGGAGGAGGAAAGAGACAGGCAGTTGGGGGGTTTTATTCCTGGAAATTTGCCCAATTATCTCCCCAAAGTTAGCTGTGGCTAAATCCCACTCGCTGTCTGAATCCCACCTCCCGGCACTCATCCAGTGTGGTAAAAGCTCTCTCTCAGATATGTGAAAGTTGCTACCGCACCATTTTGAATATGCGCTATTAAGGATTTACAGTTACATTCACTGAGGGGCAAACAGTAAAGACCAGTATGGATTTTGTCAAGGGTCATCAAAGGTCCAAATGTACCTTATACCCATTTATACAAAAAGTATACTATTTCATTTAAAGAACCTCTTATTTCCATCATTGGAATCATTGTCAACTACTGTGACAACAAAACATTTTTTAAACTACTAGATCTTAAATGTGCTCCACTGGTTTGCCAAATTAGCACTGCGAAAATGCTTGAAGGGTTCCAAAAATGTTGGTCAACAGTGAAATGGGCCTCTAGCCCAGGTCACCAACAGGATGGCTGAGGTCCATATCCATACCCAAACACCGCTCAGTATGAACCGCTTATTAGATTTCGATCATTTGCATTTTAACTTGCACAGCATTTCTCGCATTTACGGTAGTATTATTTTGACCTTTGCAACTTTTCTCTTCATCATTACGGTCGTCAGTGTATGTACACAGGAAATGTACAATTGCGTGCCACTTTTTATATATTTTTTTCTCAAATTAAACATTTTAAGATGCCTTTTAACAGGCTTTAAACTCGCACTGTGATGCCACGAGCAGAGGACGACCGAGTTTGGATTTTCAGGGGCAATATCGATACCGATTACTGATAGTTAACTTGGCCGATAACCAATATTTGGATACAATATGCGGAAAAAGAAATAGATTTTTACAAACACCAAGCTCAGCTGAAACTCCTCTCTCCTGTGCTCGGTTGTGTGAGTGACAACAACGGTTTAGTGTTGACTGGCTACTACACGCATGACATATAGCCAATCAGAGACTCTTGTGGGCAGAACATTACATGAAGCAGTGAGTTGAGAGTGAACGGCACAGAGAGAAGAGACGCCAGTACAGCCACAGTAGCGCACCTTGTAATTACTTTATATAGGCAAAATTAAACACAGATACCGATAATCTGCTAAATGCATATCGGCCGCCGATTATCGGTCAGGCCGATTATCAGTGGCCGATATTAGACATTTTGCCGATTATCAGCATCGGTATCGACCCTTAGTCGTGACAGGTGGTTGGCCCCTACTAATACAAAAAAGAAGCCATTTTATGAGACAGTCAAAGTGTTATCACCTGGCTTCCAATGGATTCTTCAGCTGGTGAAAATCCCAGCCATTTCTTGCTGGTTCCCAATTTCAGCATTGGCACCAGTGCAGTTGAAAAAGGGTAAATGTCTACCTCATGCTTTACCTCCCTCATGGTAGAGATCCAGCACTAATTCTCTGCTCTGCCAATGTGGCCTTGTTAGTATTCATCACAACAATCACTCCTTTTCTTCTCCTCCCTGCATTTTTCTCTGGCGTCCCTCGGGCTGTAAGCACTTTGAGTCAGGATCCGTCTCTATCCGGCAGTGGAGGCAGCGCTCTGTGCATGTTTTATCGTTTCATAGCATATTCATGAGTCTGATTATAAACAAGCCGTTAGCCACGCCGCTAAAGCCTCGTGTGCTGGGTCAGCAACATGAACTGCCCCCGCAGCAACACAGTCCGTTGACACTAAGACTGTCTTTATATCACATGACTTGCAGGAGAAGTCCTGAAGGAGCTCGGAATAATTCAATATTTTCCCTGTCTTACACCCTGCAGAAAAGGCCAGCGCTGGTTTAAGCAGGTTCATGGGAGTTATTAGCTGGTTATTTCTGGTTAAAAGTTGTATCATTGTAAAGGTTTATGTTGTAGCACTGTATTATCCTGAGGTGTAGTGCTGGGCGATGACATCAGAACAATATCATTATAACATTTTATCTTGATTATGATTACTAAATTATAATTTTGTTTTGTTGTTGAGCTCATAGTTCCCTGACAAGATTTGTACAGTATATATATGCTCAGCTATTTAAATTCAGATTTTTTTCTCTTGAAAGACTGCATATCAGTGTTAAGGCGGTGTTATGTTTTTAGGGAAAGAGGTACATCAACACCCTTGGGAAAGAATCAACAGAAGTCTTTTTTTTTTTTAATATATTGAGTCAATTAGAGGCTGTGAACCTCAGATTTGTTTTCTTTTTGATTAATTGCCCACCCTTAGTCTGGTGCTATGTTTTTCCAGATTGGAATTGATCATTTCATGTTACTGACACCAGAATGATCATTAGATACAATCCAGATGCAGACTGTCCGAATAGCGTTGGTTCTTAGCCTCAACCATTCCAGCAAACCTAAAGACACAAGGCCATTGGTCAAAAGTAAGGGAGCATTCATGTGTTCATGTTGGGCATTGTGGTGGTGATGATGATTCAGACCTTTTCTTGAGAAAATTTTCTAAGCCTTTTAAGGAAGATAAGCCATTCCGGAGACTCCAGACCTTTTGCAACTGTTGCATCATTGGAATTCAAAGCTGGGTTTGATTTTAAGAGTCAAAGAAAGTCGTGTTAGTTTCCTTTCTAAAAAACCTAAAGATACAGGTGCACTGATCGAGAGTGAGGGAGCACGTTTTGGGCTTTGTGGGGCTGATGGTGGTCATGGTGGTGGTGACGGTAGCAGCAGAAGCAGCAGGCCTAGATAGGACGGACTTACAGGGAGAGCTTTAATAGAAAGAGCAGGGGAGTCAGGGAAAGGGCTCATGCCAATAAGACTGCACACTGATAAGCTTTATCTCTGCCAAACTCTCATTATTGCCTCAATTCTGCAGCAGGGACCTGGCGGCTAGCTTTGCCACACCCACCACACACACACGCGGACACACACACACACACACACACACACACAAACGCACACCGATTCGGAAAAATACACTCGCTCAGTATTTACTCACTGAATGTGGAGGTCAAAAAAACAGTGCCTTTGGCCTGCTAAGTACTTCCCACCCTTACACACACACACACACACACACAGCATATAGGCAGTTCACTAGCAGTGGCCAGTGTAAAAGTATATGAATGTAGAGCAAAAATCCATAACACTAAAGAAGAATAGAACACAAAACTACAACACACACACACACACACACAAATGCAGGCAGTACAATAGACAGAGTTTGGAGTTCACAAGGTTCTATATGAGTTAACGCAGAGTAAAACAATCAACAATTCTACTGAAGATTAGAACAGAACACTAGCGCACACACAATTTATAAGAATGGGTAGTCACAGTAGCAGTAACCAAGGTGTAAGAGGTTCTGTATGAATGCAGAGCAAAAATCCAAAACTCTATGGAAAAACAGAACGCAAAACCCCAGCAAACACACTCCTAACCAGACTTTTCAAGCGCTAAGGGCTGGGCAACATGGCCTATAAATAATTTAGTCATATTTTATGGCAAGAGCACAATATGCAAAACATATCTCATCTCCTCTAGTGTGCTTCCAAAATGCTCATTTTAACTCTTTAATGCCGAAATGATCACTCCAAATGTCACATCCCGGAGAGTCCTCTGGATGGGCAGGAGAGTAGTGTTGCAGAAGCTATTTTTAAACAGCAGCTTTTTAAGCTACAAGCTAAGCTTCAGCCAAGTTACTGTTTTAAAGTAGTAGTTAGTTACACCACAAAAGAGTAACTAATTACATCAAAGCTATTCCATGGATCCTTGCTTCTATCTTTGCCAAGGTGACCTATTTTGCAACCATGCAGAGTTTAGTATTTTACAGGGAAAGCTGCAGCCTTTTTAAAGCTACTGAAGAAAAGCTAGCGACAGCATTTCTCATTTTAAATTAGCTACTACCCAACACATGCCATTCACACACTTCTGAAACGTCTGGGTAGTAGCTAACGAAAATTAGTGATGCTGCTAACTTACTGTTGCAAGCTTTTTTTCTGTAGCTTATTAGTAGCAAAGCTACTTTTAAAACGCTGTAGCTTTTCTAAAACAAGTCATGTCACTGAAGTATCAAGAGACAATTTTGACTCTTTTGGTCTCACTGACAATTGTGGCCTCACTGATTAATATTTTCTTACATTTGTTCCCAGGAAAGTTAAGGCATTTAACTAGTATATAGTTAAACAGCAGAATTGAATAAAACCCACTAAGCTAATGGTTTCCAAAATGATGGACAGTGTTGGGAAGGTTACTTTTAAAATGTATTCCACTACAGATCACAGAATACATGCCCCAAAATGTAGTTTGTAACGTATTCCGTTGTTACTCAATGTGAGTAATGTATTCTGAATACTTTGGATTACTTAATTACAGTAATATTGTCATGCTTTTTACAACTACATGAATGTAGCAATCACATCCTAACTGTTACACTACCAACAGCCCGTACATTAATACTGTATCTGTACACTATTATTTTAGTATATAAACATTACTAAAATATATAAGCATAGTTGTATCAGTATATTAAAAATGAAAGACATGGCTGAGCAATCTAAGACTTCACTGTTTCTTTTTTGTGCGTATGTTTGGTAAGGGTTAGAATGTGTTTAGGTGTGTGTGTATGTGTGTTGTTTGGCCAAGAGGCCTATTGTAATCAATGCTGATGAATAGGAGAGGAAACGTGGGCTCTCCGCCTGTCCTGGCTGAATATAAAGTTCCCATTATCTGCCTCAACATATTCACTATATCACTGAGACAGAGCTGATGGAGGATACACTCCACTGCACTGCTTTCCACTCCCGAGAGAGAAGGGGAATGTGAGAGAGAGAGAGAGGGAGAGAGGGTGCCTCTAGAGTTTGGATAGAGGAAGGAGGGAAATTGAGGACACCATGAAAGGGGGAAAGAACACTATGCATTTGCGAAAACAAACAGTAATACAAAAGGGAACTCACAAACATAGGACCACTTTAATGTTTGGCACGTCATCACTCGTCTTTCACTTACCTAGAGGATAGAAAGAGAGAGAGAAACAGATTATAAACACTGCTTCTCACAGTTTCCATACAGTCGAAATGCCTCACATAACCTCCAACAAATATAGTGAAACGTGTCTCGGCCATGACCGACTGGCCAATAAAGCGCTGGCACTTAATTACAACGGGCTAATGCCCGGACGCTTACTCACTCAAAACATCAGAGCCACTTCGATGGTAGGGGGAAAAAAACGATTACAGCCACGAGGCAACACGGAGAATAATTTGTCTTTCATTGTAATTTTTCATCCTCGCAGAAAGCAGGAATTTGAAACGACTCCGCCGGAACAAGGCCCTCCAGTGAGGAGCTTTTTCATCAGGCCATGTTTGCGCTGTCGGCTCCGGCGCGCCTCTCCCATTTAATAACATTTCATAGTATATTAGGGGAGCAGATTTGAAGGGGAGAAATAAGTGGTGTGTAATTGTTTACACTGCGGTGACGTTATTCCTTTTTTTGGGAGGGTAAGTTATTTATTTGTTTCTTCCTGGGATTCAAAAGCTTAAAAATGGAATGGAATTCATGTTCGAGTGGACTTCTGAGCAGGGATCTAAGACATTCCGGCCTGGAATGAGTCGTTCCTTATTACAAATAAACTACCATTTTTATGTTTGGCTTAATGGAGTGACTGATGAAGAAGACAATTGGTACAGTGCAGAAAAGGAATTGATACGGAGCAGGTGGGAGCACACGCTCACAAATTGAATGTGCTGGAAACTGATGCAGTTGGAACTGGACGTTTCTGATGACCAAAAAATCTTATTGGACAGATGACCTCTATGATCTGGGGTCATGACCTAACATATTATGTAACTTAGGTAATCCATCAGAGGCAGAGCAAATAAAAAAAAATTATTACAAAATATTCTCTGAACCTTCAGATGGCGTCACCGTGTTGCATTTGGCAGTAAGCCTCACACAGATACTCTGAATACAGAAAACAACAGAACTAAACAATAAAAACAACTAAAAAACAGAACTTAGCAATCTTTTTTCTCATGTCATCCATTTAATTTCTTGTGTTTTCATTCCATTTTGTGAAAAGGAAACAAACAGGTCACACGTATCGCAATTTTAGTTTTTCTAAAATTAACCACTTGTAGCAATTACTCAGCCAACCCAAATGCAGTTTTAGAGACAGTCTGTGAATCAACCAAGGCAAAACACAGCAGGCAAACGAATAATTAAAAAAGAGACAGAGACATCACAAACCAATTCAGAAAATGAATCAGACTTGCCAAAAAGAGAGAATCATCAAGAAACACGAAAAAATGGTTGGTACACCATGGACGGGACAGAAAACTGTTCGATATGCAGATCTAAAAAGTCAAAGTCAAAGTACCTTTACTGGCTTGGGACTTATAGACATTGATAACACAACTTCAAAATATATAGCACTGAATCAGAACCCTTGAAAGTCGAAACTATCAACAGAGAAGTGTAAGAAAAATGGTGGTGATGGCTCTGAGGTAAGAGCAATAGGGAATGTACAGTGCTCTGAATACAACCGTGTGATGAATGTGGACTAAAAATATAGAGAATTATGTTGTGAACCCCCAAGGAAACTTTCACTGGGGCCTTTAAGGTAGGACTGGTACCCTGGATCTTGAATTCATAGCCAAAAAAGAAACATCAGTAGCCTCCTGTTTTTTTCTAGGAATATGTTCTTAACACTCAAACATAAATAATACAAAATTAAAGAACACATACAAAACTGAAGCCAAAGATGAGAAAGAATTTATAGCTACATGGCTCTCTGGAAAAAGCTGGTGCTCACCATCATCACCACCATCCTACCATCCATTACCAAACAAGATTTCGGCACACTACCTCCTCGAACGGCGGGCTCTTTAACGAAGTTGCTCCACATGCACACATGCCCATCAGGGGGCCTAATAAGAAAGAAACAGCTCGGCAAATGCAAAAAGGGGTCCTCAGCCACCTGCTGAGAACCTAGTTTTCATCAGACAGAGAGAAAGAGGTACGTTTAAGAGTTACTAAATCTAGCAGTTTCTATTAATATTGTTGTCCGTTGGTAAAAGCAGCTCAATGTAAACAGTGTTTCTTTCAGACCAAACAGGCTGCCCGCCAACAAAATGGTTTGAACAACAGAAATCATTTTAAATAAGATAATGGCTAGTAGGTGCTGTTCAAGCCTTCAAAACATAAGTTTACTGAGTTGATTGGCACCAAAGTGAAACCAAAAGGGTGTAAAACAGAACTATAAATGGTCAACTGTAAAACTGACCTGCATTAATTTGAATGGGTAAGAATCAATGGACAACAATTCAATGTTTGTCGATATAAAATGTCTGTCACGTCTGCTACGATACAATTTCGCCTGGGGAACAGTGTTTGGGAACAGTACCTTGCTCATGAGTACCTCAGTGGTACATTTACCAGTCCATCTGGGTTCTGAACCGGATATCTTCAAGCCACAGAGCAAATCCTCAACTGTTACGCTACTAATTGCCTCAAAAATTAATTGCCTCTGATGGGATTTGAATTCACATGCTTAGGGCTAAATTGAGTACGAGCCTAACGCCTTAACAATTGATCTATAATGTCTGGCTATTTAGGGGTGTGCCAATACTCTATCCTTTAATCATGGCTACATCTAACACAATGCCAACAGCCATACCACCATCAGTTGGTAATTCAAAGGATCTAAGCAGATCATGGCCAGTACTTTGATGGGAGACCAACCAGAAAGGATGTTTTGTTGCTGTTGGATATGTTGGTGAAACCAACAGGGGACACCACTGCAACCTCTGGGTGGATTGGAATTTTCCAACGCTGTGATTGTAGCCTTTGGATGAGATATAAACTTGAGGTTCTGAATGTCTGAGAACATCCCTGAGCATCATCCCAAAAGAATCAGGGTAAAACCCTAATGCCTTGTCAGTATGACCAAAATGACCCCCAATCATCTAATCATCCAAATCTTTAACGGGTGAACTCTTCTTCAGCATCGTAGCTAATGTGGGGTCAGCACTTTTGCTGTGGCTTTTGAGGTCAGTACTTCTTGGGGCAGTTGGTAGCATAACGATAATGTAGTTGGCTTTGTGATCGGTGGGTCACCGGTTCAAGTCCTGGACCAGTAAAGGTACCAATGAGGTATTCATGAGCAAGTTACAGTTCGCAAGCACTGCTGCCTGTCAGCTGCCCGCTGCTCCTACACGGATGGGTCAAATGCAGAGGTCACACTTCATTGTGGTGTGTTCACTTTGTACTGTGCTGTGCTGTGTTCAGAATGACAAATAATTGCTCACTAGATAATTATAAAAATCATTTCGAATGGCTGCCGGAGCATCATCCAGTTGGAGATGCACATTGGTGCCAGTTAAAGTGACTCTGCACTGGCTCTGTAAAGCACTCTGGGTGTCTAGAAAGCGCCATAGGAATGTAACTTTGATTCATTCATCGTTACATTTAATGGGGTAAAAAATCTATGTTCAGCAAGTAATGAGCCTGAAAAGATATTTGTTCTACATCACAGTCAGGAACTCATTATTGGTTTGTCTGGTTAAACAAACTGGCAAAAACCTCTGCTTCCATTACAATCAACATCTATGGGCCAATATCCATCCTGATAATCACTAAAAAGTCCTGTAAATAAAGTTCTAGAGTCCAATGATAATGGCCGCCCTCCCTCTCTGAAGCAAGAAGGAAGTCATTTATCTCACTGAATGATGACTGGGACATCCTGAGATTGGCACATAGTCATTTGGAAACTCTGGGAACCCACATAATTTCCATAAATCTCCTCATGAGCCTCGGAGAGGGGCAAATTATCGGACAGTCGAACGGAGTGTGAGCCGATGACCCCCGTCATCCATGCATTAGCCAAGCATTTATTCAGATGCGTCAATAAGAGTGGCAGGTGGCGGATTGATAGCCGAGCCCTGGCGCTTGCTCGATTAACCCGCTGTACGCAATTAAGGCTGATGCTGGCCGAAGCCGTCCTCGGGCCGAAGGGGACATAAAGTGTTTGTCCAGATCACGGAAGCCATGTGGTTAACAGTGGGAGATGGCATTAGCGTGTTTGCTTATGACGAATATATAAACGCCTTTAATGGCTGCTAGGATGAAAAAGACAAGGGACCGGGGTTAATGGAAAAGAGAGAGAGAACTGGCTTCACTAAAGACTTCACTACTGCTCTTTGGGCCATGTCTCTTCCAGTAGAATGGCTGAGAGACCGGAATCATTAGACTGCTGTTCTGCTGATCACAGCAAACGACCCTTAGCTTCACTTTACTTTTTACTTCAGTCCAAGCTCCATTAGGCCAGCATTCTGTTCCACCATTAGCCACCGCTCAGACCCCACTTCCTGTCCAGCTTAGCTTGTGTAACGACAGGATTTAGAAGGAAATGATATATCTGAAGGTAAAAATGGAATCTGATGCTTGCAAACTAAACAGGATGTTGTGATGATGTGTCCTTCCTTTAAAGATCTATTCTTAACATTAAGTTGCATTTACTGAACTTTAAGGACTGGTTTCTTGGACATGGATTAAGGGTGGATTTAGTCTTGGACTACACCGTGGTTAAAATGGAGATCCACCATTGAAATTCAAAGCTAGTCTAGGCATAGGCTTAATCATTGTCTAAAAACTGGCTCTAACGGTTATAAATCCTTAAAATCCTAGTGCCAATATTAGCTGAAATTAGCAATCGTATTTACAATTGCTGAGCAACAACATAAAAGAAACTAAAAAACTGAAGATATGGCAACAATGTTATTTTTTGGTGTTTCTATACATATATTGGGAGTTGGAATCCCATGAGAACCTAAACACCACCACACAGTGCACCACAACAAACTGTGAGCAGCTATTCAGATGTTCTTTGGTGTGAAATACCCTATCCTAGAGAAAATCTTGTTTGGTTTGCAATTTGAACCAGCAAACCTACATTCTTATGCTACGTTCACACCAAGAGCTAGTAAGACTGCAAAATCGTTGAAAATGCTCAAAAAGTATCGGTGTCAAAATATTTTTTTGTTTGCTCTTGTCACCCATTACGCTCATGACGTCATTTGGACATTCAATCTTGCTTAAAGGAGCCGCACGCTTGTAAACAGTGCAACAGCAAACTGTGCTGTGCTGTTGTTGCTGTTGCCCAGCTCAAAAGAACAATATGAGGTACTCAAATACAAGAGGTCTGGACAGATAAGCAGAGGCTAATCGATCAAATTACAGGCCAAGAACAGAATTATGAAAGTTACGTAAAGTTTTATAATTTAGTCAATTTGGAAAATATAAGTCAAAAAGTGTTGGATCGTATAAGACATGGTTCTGTGCGATCAGCTTTTCATAGTGCTTTTAGATCAGGACAAAAGTACGGTCGGAACCAGAGTTTCCGAGTACGTTCTCTGGGATCCTTGCAAGCAAAGAATGTCTACATTCTGATTGGTTGCAGGTTGTTTACAGGCAAAACGCGTCATACCTAATTCACATAAGATTAAGCTGTCTTCAACTTTTTATTTCTCGTTCTAGTCGCCCAAACTTGGGCATTTGTTGCTTTTGTCACTCTTACCACTAGTCACTTTTGTGAACAGAAAGTCAATTATTTCTGGTGATATTAGAGCTTTAGTAGCTTATGGTGTGAACTTTAGCCTAGTGGACCACACTCTTTCACTACACTTCACTTGGTGCTCCCTCAACAGGCATACGCTTACTTCACGGTGGGTGCGCACTTTGTTTGAACTTAACACCTATTGGTTCCGCCTTCAATTTCTGTTCGCTCTTTGGTTGCTAGAAGATATAGTTCTGGAAACCGAAGTCTTTGGAGAGTACCCTGACGTAGTACTGTAACAAAATTAAATACTGAGTGGAAGTACTATGGCGTCACTAGCCTGGCTATGTGATCGTAGCATTCGAAGCACTTCCCTAACCACAAGGCACCCACTTACAATGTTGTAGTCACTTTCTCAACCCCTTTTAGCTCTTCGCTCGGAACTTTAGCCATCATCTATGAGCATCTATGAAAAAAGGGAGAAGACTTCATTTCCGAGATGAGAGCTGTGATGATGTATGAAATATGTCAGACAGAACTGGCAAAATATTTCACAAATCAGTTATACTGATTGTTGGTCCAAATCAATTTCCACTACTCTGATGTAAACAACCTCCAATCTAGCGCATTTGCATTTGAGCGTCTGGCTGGTTTGCTTTGCGCAACTTCTCAGCCTCTACGGTGAATGAAAGAGAGAGAGAGAAAAAATAAACAAACTGAAAAAAAAATAAATTTCTGACTTGTTGATATTTTTCTTGAATTCTTCTGAGCTATTGCAGCGTATGCACATTTAGAAAAACCTAACCCTGGAATATTTAATAGGAGTCAGCAACCTCCTTTTTTTGTAATATGAGTCAGGGCAAAACACTTCTGAAATAGAAAGCTATAGCAGAGATAAGATGTGAGGGGGGGAAAAAAAGAGACACTCGTGACATCAGAAGGTGTCATGTCATGTGCTAAAGGTTCAGACTCCCGAAGACGAGCAAAAAGATCATATCTAATCAGCCGCTTTTCAAGGCACTGTCACGGACGGCATTGTGTGTGTGTACGTGCCTGTGGGAATGGTCTTTGTGATGCTTGTTTTTCTCCGTGCTGCTTTGAGTGCCATGCTGCCAGGCCCCGCTGCCTTGCCGTGTCAAACGCAGCACGCAACACAAAAGCAATCCCCCAAGTAAAGAAAATATCAAAAATAATTGCATCCCCAAAACCATTTTTGATCTTCTCCAGAACACATGTATGCACACACATACACATCCACACACACACGCGAGTTGCTCTTTGTGTTGCTTTCAATTTGAGGTTATTTTCCGCTCTGGAATTCCTTATGTAATAAAGGGAAGTAAGGCCGCGTTCATCCTTAAGGGTTTTGCCTTGTATTGAATCACTAACATCATGGGGCTGCACGATATTAGGGAAATAGTGTTATTTCAATACTATTTTTTCATGTGTATTATGACAAAAATAAAACCCTAGCCACTGGGGAAGCACAAGTGTATTTCTTATAGATTTGGGATCAAGATCACCTAAACCGAGACCAAGACCAAGACCAGAACAAGACTCTGAAGGATCGAGGCCAAGACCGAGACCAGGGCGGGGCGAGACCAAGACCGGACCAATGCACGTGTTACACCACATGACAAATGGATATGTGGATTGGTATCGCTCCGATAACGGGCTCAAACGGCTTGATCGGGTATCGGTGGCATTGGGCCGTTCTATGGAGCCGTTCTGTAAATGCGTGCACGCTTAATTCGTTATGCATGCACTGTGGTAAAGTAGAACTGAAACGATTGTTCCAATAACTCGAATAATTTTATTACAAAAAATGGTGGAGGCAATTTTTCGAGAATCGAAGCTTCATTTAATTCATTTTACTCACTAGAGCAGCTCTGCTTGTATTTCACACGGACGCTTAATAGTGACACACAAGGTTTTCAGTGGCGCGATCAAGACAAGGCCTGATCCCTCCGTATGTTAAAGTATTTGTGAGATGTTCGGTGCACTAAAACACAAGTACACGCATCAAAACGCATAAATGACATTTTATTGCGATGTAAACACACGTGCTGTGTTAATGTGTGCGCACATGAGCGTCATTACTGGCTAAAACGCTCCAGTTCGATCAAAATGTCCCCTTTATTACAGAGACAAACTATATTTTAGCTGATTAATAACCACAGCAACCAGCGTTTTACGCACAATTCTGCCGTTTATTTAGATTTTCCCATAGATTTTCCATCCTGTATTCTGGAACGCACGCCCAGCGCTTCATTGTGACGCGGTTCCGGGCACGCGCAGAGGATTGTGGGAAATGTAGTTTTCTGCAAAAGCAGCTCATTTTATAGGCCAAATTGGTTCAAAATGACAATCTTCAGTATTTCATTTTCAGTTGATCATTGTTTAAATTTTATAATGTTATAGTGTAATCAGTAAGAAAGAAGAAATATTTATATGTCTAAACGAACAATTTTTGAGAACAAATAATTTAGCATATACATGTGCGTATGTGTGTGTAATTATTACATTGTTTTAATTAGGAAAACAGTATTTAAATCAAGCATTTCCTTAAACATAACAATAATCTCAGTCATGTATTCAGACATTTTAAAGCATTATTTTATGTTTAAAAAAAGACTGTGATTGGATCGGATTTGAATCGGCAGATATCCAAATTTACAATATCGGTATCGGACATAAAAAAGTGGTATCAGCCCATCTCTAGCAACATTAAACATGTTTATTCTATGGCTTAGTGCTGTGAAGAAAAATAAGGTTAGTGTCAGGTGGAAACACTTTATTAATTTGATATCCATCTGGATACAGAATAAAATTATTTGATAACAAAAAATGCACTTTTCTGTATTTATTTTTTCCCTATTGATTACTCTAACATTCTAAAATGGAAAACAATATTTTCTGATCAACTGAAAATGAAGAAATACTACAGTTTTGGGTGCTTTTGAGCCAATCTGGAGTCATTCTGGACTCTAAAATGACCTGCTTTGGCCACTCTGGAAAAGAACTATGTTTTTGCGCATGATGGTGTTTGATATTAGAGTCGTGATCACTAATGTGTGTTTTCATCACGAATATTGTAATTAATGCCTTTTTATGCAATTACTTCAGTTTTTGTGTACGTAATTACTCAGAAAGAATTTTACATAGAGAGAAATGATTACAAATTTCCGGTAAGTTCAAAGTCTTGTGATTCTGACGGTATGTGTGTGGTTTCTATTAGTTAAAGGGATTCTGAAAGAAACACAAAATAGTAAACAATGCAAATGGCTGCGTTGGTCTCAAAGTTAATAGTAATTCTCAGAGTTGTGGTCTTGGCTGATATTGAAATTAGATCCTGAATCCTCTTTACAAATACACCTGATTCTGGGTGACAGAATATATATATATATATATATATATATATATATATATATATATATATATATATATATATATATATATATATGTTTTTAATTATTTATTTATTTATTTTTTAATCAAATATACCTCTACATTTAGTCGGGACTGGAAAATACAAATTGGAAAGTATCCAAATAAAAGAAGTAAGTATTCTCGAATAACTAGTTGATTTTGCATGTGAGTGCATCTGCACAGAAAATATAAATAATAGTAAAAAAGATGAATAACTTTTTACTTCAAAGCCTGTTTTCGAGTGTGAACCATCCTTTCTTGAACACTTAAATCAGAGTAAATGACTTTCTATCAGACAGGCTTCTCTTGATGATTAGTCACAGAAAATGAGTTTTCCTTTTGTAGAAAACGGTCAAAAAGTTAGCACGACGTGGTTGACGTCGGTAGCTTTGTAGTTGACACTGTATCTCCTTCAATATGACTATTGCAGGGGTGTAAAGTGTAAATCACAAGTTATTCACGATACGATATTATATCGATTCTACGAAAAACAATTATTGTCTGTCGACATCACAAAGTTTACTACGATCAGATTTCGTGTGGATTCAGCTCAGGAGGCAGAGATCGATATGAGACAATATCAGTTGCATATTTAACATGACTGATTCCATTCCAATCACAAAAAGTAACTAAAATATAATTTGATGTGTTTATTCCCGAGCTCAACCAGACATTTAAATGAAAAACAATCCTGACAAACTCCTGTTCAAAATAACATTATGTTCCAACATGTATGATGTCTGATATTTTCATTTTTGATTGGGCTATGAGCTTTCCTGATCACTAAATCAGCATATTGGTGTAAATCGACGTATCAATACACCCCTACACTAGTGCCCATGTCTACATCAGAATGATAATTCTGCTGCTGAAACAATATCATGCCACTATGGTTATAGTATATAGTTATATAGTTGTAGTTCTGTCCTGTTTAGTTTTTAGACAAATTCCACGCTCACCAAGTTCTGCACTATAGTTATGATAACTCCACTATACAGCATTTAAAATATTTACAGCATTTGTCGGACACTCTTATTCAGAGCGACTTTCACAGGTTGAGTTTATACCAGTGGTCACCAACCTTTTCAAGCCCACGATCCTGACCTCAGCCCAGGTGAAAGACCTATTGAAGCACTGAGAGGAAAAGACAGCAGAAACAGAAAAAAGACCTTTTTGTCAAATTGAGATGTGTATTTATTTTTCTACTTAAAAAATTATTCTCTGTTCCATGTTGAGTATAATAAGTCCATATAAATAATAAACATTTGATATAAAGTATGTTTTGTACATTAGTAATTCATTTTGTACAGAATTTTACATTATTTTGATCATAAATTAATTTAAGTAACAACAAAATCTGAGGAGCCAGTTGGGAGCCGAAAGACCTGGCTCTTTAGTGAGCCAAGCCATAAGAACCAGAGCTGGAATTCCCATCACTAATATCTACAGCAAGAACACTTCTCATTGGTCAATTAAAGCATTTTTCTCTTACCTCATCGATTACGCTTCATGGTACTATAAAAATGCAGCAACTAGTCCAATAGACAGGGAGGGGCTCGCAAAACCGTAGTTAATCAGGCAAGACTGGATTTATTTATTCCTTTTATACTGGGGATCTAACGTGAACATCTCAAAGATCTACCAGTCGACTGCGAATGACGTGTTGCCGACCCCTGCTTTATAATAACTGGATCAGAGTTAGATCCTGATGGATGAATTCTGGCCCGAAATAATTGCTTAATAGGGTTTCATTAATTAATTAGGGCTGTAAAATATATTAATTCAGCATCAACATTGCAAGACATTTCTGACATCAAGTAGACATGAACTCAAACATGTGTCATCCTACAACGTTTCTGCTACTTGATACAAAAAGAAACGCTTAAAGTTAAAGTTGGTTGAAGTTCATGAAAGATGGTCCCACTTTAAAAAGGTAGAAAAATCAACATTGTTATTTGTAGTAAAATAACTGGATTGGCTCGACCTCCTGCAGATCATAGCAGGCGAGCAGAGGATCGTGCTGATCACGCTCCTGCAGTGCTTCGGCGTAAGCCTCTGGAATAGCATCTGTTACCAACACAGTGTGTGCAGCTGAGGGAGAGACACTGGCCAGTGAGTTACACAATCGTAGTATGTGAGGTGTGTATGTGTGTGGGATGAAGACTGTCAGCCATGTTTGCCACCAGGAGGCCTCAGTTGCTTGGCTGGGCGGCACAGGCAGGACAAGCCAAAACACATGCATGTGCACTGAAACAGACAGATTCACACACTGTTTAAGAAGAGAACTGGAGGAGAAAAGGAAAGCAACAGAGATGGACAAAGAGACAAAGAGAGCAGACAGAGAAAAGGAGGGAGAGACATAGGAATACACCCAAGGAGAAAGAATGGAAGTGGATGGATGGATGGATGGAGGGATGGAGAGAGAGAGAGAGAGAGAGAGAGAGAGAACAAAGAGAGAGACATATGGAGACGTGGGACGGAGAGACTAGAAAAATGTGCATGGGGGTGCACAAAGAGGGACAGAGAATGATAAAAAGGAAGAGAAAAAGACAAAGAGAATAAAACTAGAGAAATGCATTGATGGAAGGATGGATGAATGGAGAAACTTAAAAAAGAAAAATTAGACTAAAGACAGAGGGGATGCTGAAGACAGCAAGAAGGAATGGACAGAGGCAAGCGAGAGAGATAGAGATGGAGGATGGACAGACTAGAAAATAAAGTGCATAGACGAGTGAACACAGAGGGACAGACAATGATAAAGAAGAGAGAAGGACACAAAGATGGATTAAAAAAACAGAGAGAAATACAGAGATGGAAGGATGGATGGATAGAGAAACTATTAAAAATGTGGATGAAGACAGAGATGGGTACACAAGACAGCAAGAGAGAAAGAATGACAGAGAGCAGAGAGAGAGAAATAAGAGAGGGAGCAAAGAGAGAGATGGATAAAAGAGAAAAATATAGAGAGATGGATGGAAGGAGAGACTAGAAAAAAAGAAAAGCGGAAGGAGAGAGTAGAAAGAAGGATAGAAAAAGAGAGATGGATGGAGAGACCAAAAGAAAGGAAGAAAATTGGACTGAAAACAGAAACAGTAAGGTGAGAGTTGGAGGAGAGATTTTGACAAGAAAGTGAAACTGAGACGGACAGGAGGGGACGGAGAAAACAACAGACAGAGAGACTGAGAGAAAAGAGAGAGGTGATGGAGGTGAAGCTGCAGGAGCCGAACCAGTCATACACTCAGATCATAATTCTTGCTTATCCCTCTCACACCATCGTGAAAAATCATCCAGCACCTCTGTCTGTGACATCTCTACTCCTCTACTCATTATGCCTCTCCTGTTTTACACAACTCTCCGCCACAAGTTGCACCTACACACACACACACACACACACACACACACCTGCCCACAATCCAGCCAGCCTCACTCACAGGTGATTACATATGACAGACCAGACAGAGATAGCAGCACGAAGTCCTCAGCCTGGGCCAAAAATGCATCAGGACTGGCGATCCACTCTAAGACATTTTTGGAATCATGACTGTATTTCTTTTCTGGGAGGAATACAAGCTACTTAAAATTAACTCAAAATTAGGCGGTTTCCCGTGGGGCTGGGCGATCGATAATTGATATTTCAATCAACTTTATATATCAATCTTGATTAATAAACGATCATTTATTTTATAAACGGGTTGCTCAGGTGGAATCGTATATGATCATAATAAAAGCTGTGTATATGGCTGTTCATTAATAAAAGCACGTGCCATAATCTATTAACCAGACTTGAACTGGTGACCCTTCGATCACAGGGCCAACTGTTGATTGATGTGTAAAAATATTAATATACAGATTTGTCGACTGCCAAAATAATCTTTTAGTTCAGCCCTAAAACACACCAACACACAGAGAACCACACCAGTTAGTACTGACCCAGTCAAACGGAAATAAAGCAGGGGCAGGGGTGAGAAAACAGACTTCCAGCTCCATCCCTCCCTCCTGCACCTGCACAAAAGTTAATTAGTAGATACTGGCGTCCCGCTTTTATATTTGACATGTCACCATTTTTCAAGCTGTCTCTATCCCGTCTCGGCCCCCCGCTGTCATTAGATCCCCTTCCAAAAGCCCAGGCCTCGGGGTAATGAGGAGGTGAGATGGAGGTGGAAAGAGGGAGAGAGAGGGAGCGCGGTCACTCTTCCACAAAACTGACCTTGACCAACAAGGCAGATGAGGGAGTGGGCCACGGAGAAGGAGCATTCCATTAATAACGGTGGGGGAAAGAGAGTGTAAAAGCGGGGGAGATAGATAGGGAGAACAGAGAGATAATTGGGGTGGGGGCATGGGAGGAGAGGAAGCTGAGGTCGGCGACAGAGGAAAAAAGCAGTGAAATGTGGAATGAGACCCAGGCAAGCCACTGCACAGATGTATAAGCAACATCTGTCTGAAAGAGATTCAATCAGTTCAGTAGATACATCACTAGTCCTGGGAAGAGAAGCCGGGGAAGTGAGGGAGGGAGGGGAGGGGCAAGGAAGGAGTAAGTGAGGAGAGAGGAGAGAGAGAGAGGCGGTGGGGTGACAGCATGTGGATCAATTGGTGAATGAGAGAAATAGCTCATCTTCACTCCACAACCCGCTGTGTCACACATCGCTCCTCTCTCCCTGCTCTAATTAGTCTAATCACATCCTGCTGATGGAGAGAGAGAGAGAGAGAGAGGGAAAGAGAGAGAGACTGGAGGTTACAGAGACATAGAGAAAGCGATAAAAAGGAAGGGATGGAGAGACAGAGAAAAGAAAAGACAGGTGATGGGGAAAGGGGGCGGAATTGAGAGGAACAGGTGGAAAGAGGACAAAAACAATGGAAAGAAGACAGAGGCAGAGAGAGGGAGGGAGCAATAGAGTGAGAGAGCGAGAGAGATGGGACGAATAGAGAGACATTGAGAAAAAGAAAGATATGGGAAGCGGAAAAGAAGAGCAAAAAAAAAGATCAAATGAAAGCAACAACAGAAAAGAGAGACTGTGTTACACTGTGAATGTGAGAATGTGATAGGATAGGAAGAGACAGCGAGAAAGAGAACGAGGGATGAGATAAAGAACAGAATGAGCGGAATGGAAAGGATAGAGGAAGAGGGAGAGAGAGGGACCACCTGCATGCAATCACACTTAACTCTCTATATCGCTGAAGTGATACCTGATTACTCAAATACTACACATCTGCACACACCTATATACACAATTCACTATTATCTCCAAACCCAAATCATTCCTCACATCTACCTGCAGAGCCCGAATAAATAAGGTGGGAAGGCAGAAATTATATAAATAGAGAGAGAGAGAGAGAGAGCAGAGAACAAACCGAGACTTAGATTGCACCTGCCTGCAGACACACACAGATAGACTTCACACAACAGAGGCAGAAGTTAACAGTAAGATCTTGGTCGCACCTCCCGAGTTAAATATAAGCGCCCCACATCCTCTCAGCTCTAGGCACAACAGCGGGGCGATCAAGTCGGGACAGGTCTGGGAGGCGTTTTTCACCCTAGACATACACATACAAAATACAGGCATAAGGGCAGAGAACAACCCTTGCAGGCGCCAACACCAGCACAGGGCACACACAGTCCAATCACATTCACTCCTTACAGGGCCAATTTAGAGTCAAAAATGAATCTATATTGCATGCTTTTGGACTGTGGGAGGAAACAGCCAGCACCCAGTGAGGCTCCACGGGAGAGCCTGGGCGCTCCTACCTGAAAGGCCATTTAGGAGTTGAACCGGACCTTCTCGCTGTGGTGGCTTGGCGCTGCTGTGCCAGCGCCCGCCTACTGTAAAGCCTATATTATGTAAATAGCTGTTGTCACTTTTACCAAAGTTTGAGTTAATTTGTTGGAAAAGTTTTACACAAGTTTAATACAACTAATAAATGAGAAAGAATGTCTATGAATCCGTACTTTTACTTTTGGGAATACAATTACTCAATGCCTTTGGACATAAACTAAGAGGATATTAATTAATCAACCTTTAAATAGCTCATTTACTTAATATTAAATAATGAGTCAACTTTTATTATTTATATTCCAACAAATGCTATATGAAGACATGAAGACTCAATTTCTCTCTTCCTCTCTCTCGTCCCAGTATCTCCCTCGCTTGTAGAGGCAGATCTAAGCATAGAGGACAAAACATTACTTGTATGAAATGATACCAAATAAACAAATCGTACCAAAATGACAACAAATAAACAAATCGTAGCAAAATGACACCAAATAAACAAAATTAGCTGCGTATTTGCAAATAAACAAATTATTGCCGAAATGTTTAGCAAATAAACAAATTGTACCAAACTGTTTCCAAATAAACAAACTGTAGCAAAATATTGCCAAATAAACAAATTGTACCGAAATGTTGCCAAATAAACAAACCATACACGCATCAGTTAGAATAAACAAATTGGCCGCAAAATGATAGTGAATAAACAATCGTACTGAAATAAAGAACCTCAAATCTTGAAATGATACCGAATAAACAAATCGTACCAAATAAAAAGAAATACAGAAATGATACCAAATAAACTTTACGTACTGTACAGAAATCTTACCAAAGAAACACATCGTACCAAAATGACAGCAAATAAACAAATCATAATGATGTGCTATCAAATAAACAAACCTTAAAAAATTTTCCATATCAAGAAATATCATACCAAGATACCAAATCAACATTTCTATATATGTATCTAAACATTTTCTGTTTGATACTTTATTTAACGGTTCTGACCACTCCGGCAAAACGACTGGTGACTGAATATAATTATGACAACAAGAAGAGAGACAACAGAGAGTTTATTACTTATACACTGTTTTGCTTCATTTACATCCTTAGTGACTGTGTCTTGTGACATTAAGACAAAAGACAGGAATATAAAGACTTAATGAACAAGTCTCTCTCACACACACACACACACACACACACTCCTGGAAAGCTGTTGACATGCTGCTGTCAGCTGCACACTAGAACAAACATGCACTGCTAGTACAGCGAGAGAGAGAGAGAGAGAGGGAGAGAGGGAGAGAGAGAGAGAAGTGGTGAAACCATGAGTCATCAACTTATCTGAAAAAAGGGAGAGTAAGAAAAGAGGTGATGGGTGCTGGAAGGGGAACAGAGGAGATGGTGAAGAGAGAGAGACAGAGAGAGAGAGAGAGAGAGAGAGAAAGTAGGTGTAAGACAGAGCAAAAAAGTAAGAGAAATTCAGGTATAGAAGGAGCAGAAGGGCCGCAGAGACGGGAAAACAGAACGGCGAAGAGTAAGTAGAAGAGTGAAGGAGAAAGAGGAATTAGAGGGAAAGGAAAGAGAGAAAGAAAAGAAAGTGAGGGGTTGGGTGGATGAAGGGCGGAGATGAGACAGGTGAAGAGGACGTGGAGGACCACCAGAGTGGAAAAGAGAAAGAAAGACAGAAAGAGAAGGACAAAGAGCAGCGTGAGAGAGAGAAAGAGAGAGAGAGAGAGAGAGAGAGAGAGAGAGAGCTCTGAAGTGAAATCTCACCAGAGGAAAAGAAATGAGAGAGAAAGTGAGAAAAAAAAAGAGAGAGAAAAAAAAGTGAGAGCAAGACAGCTGGAGAGGAAGTGGAAGGGCACCAGAGCGGAAGAAAAGAGAGGCAGGGATAGAGAGAGAGAGAACGAGAGAGAGAAAGAGAGAGGAAGGAGGCAGTGATAGCAATCCAACTTTGGGGAAATGAGGCTTTTACAGCGAAGCGAGTGGACCGACGGTTGGTCAAGCGGAAACTCTGACCGAGCCGTATTTACACTGCACTCCGCTTCAACCAGACGGCCCACCGGGGGTCACATCGCCTCACAGACGGACGGAAAAAGGCGGAAGAAAGGACGGACGTGGGACGAACGAGGCGGAGAGAGGGAGAGGCGGTCACCACCCCTTCCACTCTTCCATTTTGGATTTCTTTTTTAATTTAAAATCACTTTCACAAACACAAGAGCCTACCAGTTTGACTTTTTCTGATCACGAGATCAACTCCCTAACCGTTACACTACTGGCTCAGCCCTGGATCAGTGAGCTCCCTGATCACTGAATCAATGCATCAGTGTAGATCGATGTATCGTTGCACCCCTAATGGATTATAACCTGCTGAAATATGCAGCACAGCGCTCAAGCTGTGTGCCGGGGACAGCAGCATGCATTATGCATCAGCTCCAATGCGGCCCGAGCCGAACAGCACCGGTACAAAACGGAGACGCCCGAGAGCTCTCCAGGGAGACCAAAAATCCACACACTCACTCCATTCCCACTTCATTCTTCACACGCACGCATGGGAGTCAAGGCCCGGAAATGTGGGAAAAGTTCAGTCGGGCCCCAGCCGGGCCCCAGTCGGGCGTAACAAAATAGTTCACCTACTGTGGTTTTACACACCACAATGCAGTTCATATTTTGTTAAGTGAATACTAGCATTTTTTGGGTTAATGTCTGAACAGAAAAATAAACCACAGCTTTTGGCACTGCTTTGAGAAACACCAGGCTGACTTTTTTACTCAGTCTCTACTTGAAAATGTTGAACAATAGGATATAATGCATTTTTACACAGAATTAAAAAAAAATCTTCAGTCAAAAGGTAAGAATAAGATGGAAAGAAGGCAGAAAGTGATAGTGACAGATTGATGGATAGTCAGACAGACAGAAAGAAAGATAGATCAATGGAACCACTGACAGGCAGACAGTCTGATGTACAGAGAGGCAAACTGATAGAAAGATGGATGGATATGCTGATGAATAATCTGAAGGACAGATGGATGGATGGATGGATGGACAAAAAGACATAGATAGATAGATAGACAGACCGACAGACAGACAGATGTGGCTAGATAGATAGATAGATAGATAGATAGATAGATAGATAGATAGATAGATAGATAGATAGACAGATGTGGATGGATGGATGAATGGATGGTTAGATGGACAAAAAGACAGGATAGAATGACAGAAAGACAGACAATAAGATAGATACACAGACAGACAGACAGATAGACAGATAGATAGATGGACAAAAAAACAGATGAGAGAGACAGACAAAAAGATAGACAGATAGTTCAACAGATAGTTAGATACAGTAGATAAGGATGGATGGATGGATGATTAGATGGACAAAAAGACAGATAGATAGATAGATAGATAGATAGATAGATAGATAGATAGATAGATAGATAGATAGATAGATAGATAGATAGAAACACAGCTGGATAGAGAGACAGACACTAAGATAGACAGACAGACAGAGTATCAGATAAATAGATGGATGGATTGATGGACAAAAAGACAGACAGACAGATAAATAAATAATCTCTGGCGTCCTGAGTTTGCATAGCCTCCTGCATCATTCATGGTGCCACCTCACACACTACTGCAAGCTGTGAGTCGACTTCGAAGTGATTCTGACAAACAACTTTCCTCCCCAAATCAAATCTGCCTCCGATCTCCGTTTTTTCATTTCATTTCATTCTCATTGCCCCATACACCCTATGAAGTTTTAGTCTCTCTGTCTCGTTACTTTCCTACTTCTCAACTTTTTCCTTTTTCCACGCCGGAGATGGTGAAAGGATCAACAAGTGTGTAAGTGTATGTGTATATGTAAGCATCGTGTGTAAGTGTGTGTAATCACTGGATGTGGTGCCCTTCCTGGTTGCTGGCCCTGATGTGGAATGACAAGCGAACTTCATGAGGATGAGAGGCTCGTTGAGCAGAAGACATTCCCCATATGATCAGATCCATCACCGGCGTGAGGTAAAAGCAATTTCCTCCCCACAACACGATTACCTCTCCCAGGATTAAAAGAGCCGCAGGGATGAGAGGCGTGCACAGGAGATGCAATTACACACCTTTCACACGTGTGTACATGTGTGTGAGTTTGTGTTAGTGTGTTCGGTAGCACCTTGCCCTTTACATACACACTCATCGACTCATCATTTATCAACATAATCAAATTTAGCACAGCTCATGGGCACGACGGACGCAAACGCACAAATGCCAGCCACTACCACACAGTGGCAAGACCACCAGCTGGGGCTTACGGCTGACCTCAAGCCAGTTTCCAGTCAAAGCCGTGGCGCAGAAGTCAGAGCACTAAAATCCTCCAAAAACCCTCCAGAAGCACCAGTTTGACTCTGTTTGCCCTGAACTGGCTGAGGAAGACTGGCTGTGCTGAAAAACCTTTCTTTACACACACACTGGTCCTCCACATTTTAAAGGTTTCTTAGAAGAAAAAAAAAAGTTTCTTAGGTTGATTAGAGCCATGACGGATCCTTCAACCCCCTTAGGCTTGCATAAGTTGCCCACTGTTAGCTTTTTATAACCGCTGTTAGTGATTTTATATATTTGACTCTTATCAAGACATCAATTTTGCTGTACTTTTGCTTGAAGGACTATTTATAAATATATATTTTTTCTATGTATAAATACATATATATATATATTTTTAACCATATTTTCTCATGTTATCCTGAACTCTCAATTCACTGCACATAACATATTTGGAAATTAACATTAAAAAGCATCAGCCCGATGCCAATGACTTTAAAAAAGCAATTATCGGCAGATTCTGACAAGATTCCAATGTTATTGTAAATCCCCACTTAAAATCACCATTCTTTGATTAAAATTTTTTTTTATTATGTCTTATATGTATGTGCAGACACATAACAATCAGATCTTGCAATTACTGAAATCGGTAACTCAACAGTCCTAAATCGGTCATGTCATAATGTCAATATAATGAACTCTGGTTCATGAGGCACATGCTTAGGATTGTTCATAACATTGTCGGTTTGAATTCTGGGGTGGGGTGGTCAAAAAAAAAAAAAACACCAGTGACCCCGTGAGCAAGACCTTTATTCCTAAATTGCTCCGTTGAGACTGTCAGCGTGTCTTCCGCTGATCTCTGTTTAATCATTTCATTTCATTCTAAATGCAGCGTACACACTATAAACATCATGCAGAAAGTTTTTTGCTTTCCTACTCAAGTTTTTTCCCTTCTCTATGCTTGAGATGCTGAAAGGACTAAAAAACACCTTTGAATCCCTGAGCAAAACCCTTAACCCCGAGTTGCTCCTTTGAGACTGTCCCTGTAATTAGAAAACGTATGCCAAATGTCGCAATTGCACATGCTCGTGTCCATCTTTACAAGATGTGCTGAGAGATTTTAGTTGAGAAAATTTTGAGTTATGTTAGGATAAAAATGGTGTCCAAAATTACAGCTGCTGCTCTAACTGTTACGCCCTTATCCTAAATACTGCGTCCGGCTGTTACTCACCTGTGTTGGATAATGCCAGGGGAAGGTGCAGGCTGGCATGGGGGAAGCAGCAGGCAGGCAGTACACAGTGGTGCTCAGATCCATTTGTTTATGTTTTGAGAAATATTCCAAAAAATGTTCCAACAGGATTAAATCTGAACAAATCAGTGCAGTAAAGCAATGATGTAAAATACTGTCAACAGCACCTTCCATTGTCTAAATGAGACTACTGGAGCACATTTTACCTGAACAGGTGACCTAGGCCTGTGTCAAAATAAAAGTCCCAAACCTCAGGGGCCAGTAAATCTGAAGCAAGATAAGAGTCTCGAACCCAAAGCAAGTCAAGTTTGTCCTCAGTCTGGATCCTATAAAGTCAGTATATGAAAATAATGATAATAAAAAAAAATAAACCCTAGTAACTTTTTAACACAAAAAAAAAATCTTTCATGATAACTTCTTAAGCATCAAAAAATAATGACCACCTCCAACCACCTTTCTACACCTTTTGATTTTTTATTCAGTAAGGCAGCATGACTCGCATCCAAGCCCAGATTCCAGATGTAATACCTGATCAGTGATAATCCTTATCCTGCCCCTCGCCCCCGGCTACTGCGAACTCTGACCCCACTGAGAACAGTGGCCGGCGGAATTAAGCCCAACACAAGGTTCTGATCAGGTTCGCCAGCACCTGCCCTGAATATGGGCGTCCCGCTACCCCGAGGTCGAGGTGGTGAGGTGGCCGCCATCTCATCTCCACTTCAACAAAATTACATTTTCGCTGCCAGCCCGGCCCCTCACTGCTCCCCCTCCACCAGTCTAACTGACCCCGCCCGGCACATAGCAGAGCCCTGACCCATGGAGATGGAACCCCGTAATCGGGCGTCTGGATCGGTGCCGCGGCAACGAAGAGCGGATAGCAGGCAGAGGACATCGGGAGGAGTGCGGCGACCTCTCACTTCCCCGGAGAAAATAGCTCGGACCTGAGTACAGAGTATGTTCAGGCTCGAGGCCACGCTTAGAGATGAATGTACTGCACAAAAAATAGGATTTTTTCTTTCACCACCCTTCTTTTTCTCTCTTTCTCTCTCTCTTTCATCAGCGCGAGGCCCTGACTTGTGCAGTGGAGAACCAGGCTGTGCTGAAAAGCTAGGATGTTATTAATGATTCATGTATGACATCATCACACTGTTTTAGACCAAAATGTTACTCATTAGTACAATTTATTAGCAGCAACCAATACACAACCTTCGTGCACGATAAGCAGAGTGATATTTAGACAGACTCTGTTTAGATCAGATTTTTAAAATTCAAATCTGTGAATCAAAATCCATGCATGCAGTAGTTACATTTTAAAACCTCCCTTAAGGGTGCATCCATTTCAACGTGAAAACAATCACACTATTGTCCGGTGTGTGACACTACCGGCGTGTGACTGTTATCTATTGATCTGGTTGCTACTGAAAGTTGTATATTGATTTGTTCATGTCTAGCAACCTACTGAAGATAGCTTATACAAGTAATGTCACTACAACACTAATTACAGATAGACAGATATAGATAAAAATAGATGTGCATATATACACAGACACACGGACAGAGGGAGGGACAGACAGATAGAAAAACAGACTGATTATTGCTGCCATTATTTGTACATACTTTATATTTTACTAACAGGATCGACGCAGGAAGGTGGCCATCTCTGCTCTTCAGCTTCAACTTGCCAGATCGTGACCTCGTGTCCCCAGATAACCTGGCGTCATGTTTTGTTGGGTCGAGACCCAGTCTCAACAGCATCCTCAACTCTCACAAACCTAGTCCATACCTTCAGCTAGTACTGAGTGTGTTGGACATCAGGCATGAGATGGTGATTATGAACTGCAGAAGTACAGAATATTTCTACAGGCAGGTCTATTTTTGGGCCAGCCAGAGAGCACCGCCGGGCTGCTCCTTTTCACCACACCACGGAGGAGAGAAGGAGGTGAAAATGTGAGTGAGCGTGACCCGCTTTTCTGGGAGAAAATGGCTGGCGCTTTGGACACGAGTCTACGAAGCACGCTTGGTATTCCAGCCACACGAGCATCCCTCCGTTTTTAATCAGTCCGTTCCTGAAGGCTGAAATATTGCACTAAATCATCTGATGCGCTCTTTTTTCCACCCCTCGCACAATGCCTCTTTAATCTTCTGAGTTTACAACAGGAATATATTATCTCCATCCGTAATAACAATCAAATGATTACTACACAACATGATGAATAATATTGCCTAGAAAAAAGAAGACCGAGGTGCGCTGTCAACTGGGATTTAGGGCTGCAGCTATTGACTATTTTTGGAATTGAATATTTTACTGATCATTCCTTTGATTAACAGTTTCAAATAATACCTTTATAATGGCTTATTTTACTAATCTAATCTTTTATCAACTATTTCTTTGATTAATTTGATATTTAGATCATATATTTTAATTGCTTATGCTTTTTTGGTCACTACTTTGTCTCTGGTGTTTGTCTTCCATCAGTCCATCAGTCAGATTTGCCTTTGCTTCGCTTCTGCCTTAGTGTTTATCACACTGTGCTGCTCTCAAGCAATAAATCCTCCTGCTCTGAACAAACTCAAATGCTTCTTGTGCTGACTGAGCTAGGTCATGACAAAAAGTACATATACAAAAGAATAATTAACGCCTTTTTTCCTAAACTGCACCACTGCGTATTTCTCACAATACCCAAATTACACCTGTGTCTTCTCGTATTTAAGCCTCTGTGTATTGTCTGTCTTTGACAGAGGTGTTTTCCTTTCTCCCGCATCTTGTTTTGTTCTTTCCAGCACCTCTTATTTCTTTCATTCTTAATTAGCATTACATATTGGGGCAGTTGGTAGAGAGGGAGTTAACCCTGTGATCAGAGGGTTGCTGGTTCAAGTCCCGGACCGTTAAAGGTGCCATGAGCAAGGTACCGTCCCCTAGCAACTGCTCCCCGTATGCTGGCAAAAAGCTGCCCACTGCTCCTTCACGGACGGGTCAAATGCAGAGGTCACATTTCGCTGAGGTGCACTGTGTGCTGTGCTGTGTTGAGGTGTGTTCACAACGACACATAATCATCATTTAAATATAGTCATAACCTATATAACCTAAGTCTCAACTAGCAATCATAAGGATTAATGAGCTGATATGCTAATGCTAACTTTAGCATAGCCTCCCATGCTATTGTGTGATGCTAGACTTGACTGACACACTAACTGGCTAAATGTACAGTTGCTTCATTTTTTAAATGTTCTCAACTTTGGTTGGTTTGGTCTCTTGGCTTCGCAACGTACTGCTCTTTCTCTCGTTTTCCTTCATCTTACCATCCTTCTCTACACTAGTCCACAGCTTGGCACTTAGCTATAACTACATCGGATAAAAATAGATTTGCTTCAAAAAACTGATCAAGTTACTCAAGTTTTTTGATGCCCCTTTTTCTGCCCAACTGGAACTACAAGTTTATTGCAACGTCTTTTTCTGAGTCCCCTTTAAATGCTGCTTACATTCCTTAATGGACAAGCAAAGGACACAATTCCAGCTCTACACAGAGGAGCACGTCGGTTGAAGAGGGGGGAAGGGACAAGCCAGACGGGATGTCTGAACATCTTAGTGGGTCGGAAAACTGCTGCGGGGGAAGAAACAGAGGCGGCGTTTCGTTTGTAGGCCGGGGTGTCTGTGGGAATTACCTATCTCCACATCAGCATTGTAGCACGAGCAACGTTCATCAGAGAAACAGCGCTTTTAAAACTCACCAGAGTTTTTGCTCTCAGACCCTGATATTTGGAGTCAGTGGGGAAAATGAACGAAAACGGGGACAAGACGCAGCCTGGGCTTGACGGGGAGGTGATGGTGGGTGTGTGTTCATGTATTTATCGCATTGTGGGGACCTTTTTGTCCCCTAAAATCACTTTTATCTGTTTTTTTGGGCTTTGTGGGGACATTTGAGAGGTCCCCATGAGGAAAAATGACTTTACAGAAAATGTGCTTGTTTTATTTGAGAAACTAAAAGAGGTAAAAGATGTGCTTTTGGTTACTGAGGTTAAGGTTAAGGTTAGGATTAGGTGTAGGTGTAAAATTATATACTTTAATCATTATGGGAGTCTATGGAAAGACCTCACAAAGATAGTAATACAGAGACTGTGTGTGTGTGTGTGTGTGTGAGGATGAGACACATGTGGAGAGAGCGTAAGGCAACAGAGATAGAGTAAGAGAGAGAGAGAAAAAGAGTAGGGAGAGAGAGTAGAGAGAGAGAGAGTAGGGAGAGAGAGAAAGAGAGAGTGGAAGGCGTGAGTGATGGGAGAGAGGTACAGAAGAGGTGGTAGGGAAACAAACGTAAAGAGAAAAAAAGAAAGACAGGAGGATGGGGAGCAAGAGAGAGAAGGGAGCATGAGTCAGAGAAACTAAAGGAAGAGAAGAGAAGAGAGGAGATGATAAGAAAGACAGCATGAGAGAAAAACAGCACAAGGTTCTGAGAGGTGAGGAAGAAAAAACGTGGAGAGAAAACCATTAAAAATACAGGTTAAGAAAGGGTAACAGAACAACCGAGAGTGCGAAATGAATGAAAGCTGTTCTCATATCAAACATACCTAGCATTGTAACACCTCCTTTCAGCAACATAGTTTCATTTCCGTAGTAACAAAACCCAACTCCAGCACCAGGAGCGCCCGTAAGCCGTGGAAGCGCTTCAACCATTTATCCCTCACCCGTTCCTAGAAAACATCGGTCATTTTCCCTTGGTCATTCCTAGAAAACTGTTTTCTCGAAAACATGGACGAAAGGAACCCAACCCTCCATTCTGTCGCCGATGTTTCCCGATGCTGCCGGGAGTTGGGGGAGGGGGCCGAGGAACGCTTCAACACTGCCGCCCTTATCGATTCCTCATTTTTTACGCCAATGGCCGTCGTAATCAGCGCTGACGGGGCTGAGCAGCGAGACGGACGCCGGCCCCCGAATGATGCATGGACGGCGGGGAGCCGGCGGACGTGTGGATAATGGAATCAATTTTGCACGACACACACACAGTCGCTTTATGGAGATGCCAATTGACAGGCTCCAGGCCTTCAAGCTATAACCTCCTCATGCAACAATGCCTATTAAATCACACCTGTAGAACGGCCGGGCCGGACTATATATCTGACAAAAGAGGGAAGGAAAGTTAAAGATTTCCCATAAATCTTTTATTCCCCAACATTAAAAATACATGGGTTTCGGCACCTGGGCCTAAATATCCAATTGGGGGGCCGTGGTTATGGATTATGAAAAAGGTTCGATATCCACTTCACTGGGGCTGTACCCGCTCCGTTTTTCCATGGGAATATTTGACTATTTCGGGTTGAATTTTTCATGTAGACTGGAACTGAAAAAGTCAACAGGCAGGAGTTCCAGTGATGGCCTAGTGGCAAGACGGTGGCGTAGGTGATGGTGAATGGTATCAAGAGGTTGTGGATTCAAATCCTATCTCCCACATTACCATCACTGGATCCCTGAGCAAAACCCTTAACCCCACGTTGCTCTCAGGGAGACTGTCCCTGAAATTAGGAAACAGAAGTCGCTCTGGATAAGAGTGTCTGCTAAATGCTATTAATGTAAATGTAGGACACTTATCTGCAAACCAAGGGGTCATAGGTTCAAATCCAGCTCTTTCATGTTGCCATGACAACAGCCACTACGTTAGCAACTATGGCAAAAAATAAATTCAATTAGTTGCTAACTATGCTAACTACGTATCCCTGGATGAGAAAACGTCTTAAGTGAACAAGATTAGCATATAACATAGTGAAGGACCAGTGAGCAGCAAACATGGGCAGTGCCTGAGCAGCAGTGTTTGGGGACGGTACCTTGCTCATGAGTACCTCAGTGGTAACCAGTCCTGGATTTAAACCAGCGACCTTCTGATCACGGTGGGAAAACCCTACTGTTACGCCACCAACCGCCCGACAGAAATGTAAATGTAACAAGTCACAATTCTGCCTTGTTTTTTTCCAGAATCGTGAGACAGACAGCAACTCTATTTCTGTTTAAACCTTTTAAAGTTCTTATAACCTCATTTCGTCACCATACTTGGGTGTGGGTGGTCTGGTGGTTAGAATATTTGCCTCTGGACTAAGAGGTTGTGGTTTAAAATCCTACTGGCAGGACTACCACCACTGGATTGCTGAGCAAGACTCTTAAGCCCAAGGTGCTCTTAGGTAAATTGTCCCTGTCCCGGCTAAATATTCAAATATTCAAACTGCCAAAGTATCACCCTAATTTTGTACAAATCTTAGTGAATGTAGATTTTTAGTACCATGGACAGCACCATGGATCTCCGGCCTGAATCACAGGATGGGTGAAAACAATCTCTCTGCAGCTATCACATAAGGTAGGGAGGTCTAAACTCCGCGTTCAAATCCTGTACTGTTAAAAGAAACAACGAGATCTCATTGCGTTGCAATGCACAGTATGATTGTCAACAATGACAAATAATCACTCACCTTCAGAGGTTTTAAAGCTCATCTCTTCAACTGTTATATCTGTTCAGTCCATACTCACGAATGAGGACAACGAAGAGTAAACAATCATGATGTTAGTTTACTGCTGCTGCCTGTGAGTAAAGCTGGAATCATGCTGTGCGATTTTATCCCACTGTTAGGTTCAACATCTTTTCGCCTGACTTATCTTTGAGACACACCACTGATTTTAAAGTTGGGACAATTTTCGGCTCAATGGGCGGCCGCCAGTTGTACAGAGTGAGCTGGTCACGAGTTGCCGCAATAACAAATTCCTGGCACTGCACCAGTTAAAAAGTATAATAATTATAGCGATATACTGAATTACAATAATAACCGCTGTTAAGAGCTAGAGAAAAGTTTATATTTGAATCTCTGAGCTAATATTGTAACCTCACTATATACAATACCACATGACAATTGAATTGGAAAACCCCAGAGTAACTGTCTGTATAACTGGGAAATGGAAGTAACTGTGGATAAGAGCGTCTTTTAACACAAAATTAAAATGCCGTTAAAAACAGTTATCCTCATATATGTCAGTTTGTACTAAGGGTCAACCAATTATCGGCCGGGTCGATATTAGGTATTTTGCAGATTATCGGTATCAGTGTTTAATTTTGACCATTACAGATATTAAGTAATTACAAGGTGGCTCCACTGCCATCTCTTCTCTCTGTGCCGTATGCTCTTGACTCGCTCCCTCATTTAACATCCCACCCACAATAGTCTCTGATTGGCTATATGTCACACAAGTTGTAGCCAATCAGCGCTGAAGCCTTGTTTTCACTCACATAACACTCACACATGAGCGCAGCGTGAAGCTCTGAGAAGGAGAAGAGGTGAGAGGAGAATTTCAGCTGAACTTGGTGTTATATTCTAAATTTTGATAGAGATTTTTGTTTTTTATTTCATATCGGTTACAAATATCTGTTATCGGCCTTTGAACCTTCAATAATCGGTATCGATATCGGCCCTGAGAAACCAATATCGGTTGACCTTTAGTATTTACGTTCCACTGAATGAGAAAAACGGCGTGATAAATGTGTTGACTGCAGTATTTTGCAGTATTAAATCCATAATAAAGCTTTTGAGAGAACTCAGCCTCTTGATATATTCACTATATTAAATTTGGCCCCCATTTTAAAACCGTATGGACCCCCCAACGACATAAAGTGAATGGGCGAAAGGGCGGCCTCCGCCTGGGCGCAAGCAGCTACTAATTGCCTCCAGTTAAACCGACGGGCCGTTTTTTGAGCTGCATCGTTCTTTTTCCCACGCCGAGAATCGATTGGGAGCGCGTGCGAGGACGCCTGGCATTTAGCGCGGCCTGTTTGCAGAATATCGACTGCCAGGCTGAAGGGGAGGGTAATTTCATTTCCATTGATCACGCGCTACTGCAAAATCGCGGCTACACCTCCGACGAGAATGGAGGTTGATTTTCAGCCAGGTATTAAGCACAAAAATAAACTCAGAGGAATAGGATTTCCCCAAAACACGCCACAATAGCAATTTCGTCTCAGTCGGCGTGCGTAGACTCTGAGAAGTGTGAGAAGAAGCAGGTAGGACTAGAACAGAGAAGTCAAATAGTGACTGTTTATGTCAGCTTCTGAAGATCTGAAGTGCTGATGTTTAATCGGAATGCCTTGGAATTTTATATGGAGGTCAAGGGATAGAGCAAAAGGTTCATTTTAAATAAATAAATCCACATTCTCAAACAAGGAGCTAAAATCAGGAAAAGGACCAGGGTCAAAAGTCAGAGAGTAAGTCCTGAGAAACTCTTGGTGATGCTTGAACATGGGTCATAAACAATGGTTTGCGACATAGAGAGTGAATCGAAGGGTATAAATACAAATAAAGGAGCTATATACTGTATAAGAAATTTAGAACCATAAAATGAACCTAACGTGACCGGGATTTGAACCAGAGACCCTCCTACCACATGGTCAACTCCCTAACCATTAAAGTACCACCTTAGTGTGTGTGCGTGCTAATTCCCACTCCGGATTTAGGACGGGACCTGACAGTATATTGTATTGTTTTCATCCTACTGTAGGTACAATGAGGAAAAGTAAATGTTCAGCTAATTAAATGGATCATTATGTTAATTTGCCAAACTTTTGTTAAGAAACTGAACTGAACAACAGAACTCCACAGAAGATTTTCTGTTAACTCCTTTATAAAGTATTAACAAAAGTGAAAGTAACCCTCGATGAGAAAAACACTTTTTTCCCACCAATTTAGAATTCATCATTGCATCACGGGTAGTTTTACAAGCTGCAGATCGGCCTGTTTTCCCAATAGGTGACAATGAAATGTGAACTGGCATCTCCCTATAGGTGTCGATGACTTCGCCTTTCAGAACAATTTCGTCAGACCAAGTCTCTGCTGCCTGAGGCAAACCCGAAGCCTCGCAGAAACTTTCTGCACAAGAGGACCTTTTCCAGAGGTAACGGAGCCTTAGAGTCCCTGTGTAGCCTTTAGATGCTGCACAGTTCATAAGAACATCCAGTCTTGATTCCAGGCCTCGTATTACCTTAAGACACCCATTTCTTTTTTTCTTCAATCCGGGCATCAGGGGCCTAAAGCCTTTCCATTATCCTGGTTCCTAACACACTGACACCAAGAAATCCACATCAAGGTATATGGAATACCAAAAATGAACTGGCACAACTGGTGAATTGAGGACATCTAGTGAAAAAATCACATTGTGCTATTTTACAAGAGGCACGTTAACTTAAAGACCCAGTATGGTCAAAATAATATCGGCTCTAAGTTCCTCAAATAAACAGTTGTTAGTAATCACCGCATCAATTTCGAGCAAATATGAACATTGCTATACAGGTAACGTTAAATCTCAAAGTGGTGAAAATCGACTGTAAAACATATGCATGCACATGCACTGTCAAAAAAAGATCACTCTAAAGCTGTGTAAGTAAAACTACGTGAAAATTTTTCCTTGTTGTGCCTTGGCAATATAATTTTCCCTAGATTTCACATTACCAAACAAGGACGGTTTTCACCTTACTGGAAAATGAAGAATATCGAGCACAAACCATGCAGGTGATCTGTGATAGGATGCAACGTTCGGATTTATGTCATTTCAGTTATTTTGAAAATGCATAATTAAAATTATATGTTACACGTGCAAGCGTTGCTCAATATGTACAAGATGCAACGATGCACACAATCAGTAATACAAATTAATTATACAGACACAAACCTAGACTGCTACACTGTGGTGGAAATCAACATATAAACCAGGCAACATCTCTTAGTATAACAAGGTCTTCTTTATTTCGATCAGAAGGCCAGAGTGCACAAGTGTGTTGTAGAAATCTGTCTAAGGAACACAGAATAACAAGAAACTTTCATAGCATAACCATAGAGGAACCTGTCCTAGCACTGAGGCAGCATGTTTCAGATGCTATGTTTAGATAAATATAAATGTAGAAGGTTCACTTCCCCTTAAACAGGTTTCACTTTCACACCTATACAGCACGTGTTCTTTTTGATACTTCATAAAAGCACCCTTTAGTCTCACACCTAATGCCCTCATAATTTCCTGTGTTAGACTGTTTAAGTAGATGCGAGTGACAAATATATTAAGTTACTTGCTTGAAGGAGAAACTCTTATGCCACAGCCTTGTGTGTTTCACATGGTGCTCTCAAGTGGTCCTCTCCATGGGTGATTTTCCCCATCACTATTAGAGTCAGTTTTGTTGCCCAAGTAAGGTTGCATTTACTAGGTTGCTCCAACACAAACAAGAATAATTATACAATAAATACAAAGAAAGAACATACTGATCTGAGGTAATGGATATATAAAACTTGGAATGTAGTCCTCATCTTGCAATCCAATTTACCCTAAAACTTTAACCCGCCTCCATGGCTTGGATCACCTAAATTTACCCACTTTCAGTGGACACATTAGAGCTGGACAATAAATTGAAAACAACATTCAGCACCTCTTATCAACATCATCTTTTAAAACTGTAAAAATAACTTTATTAAAACTGACTACTGTGTTGACACCTGATTCCAGCTGTGTGTGTTTCCTTCAGTTATTTTAAAGATATGCAAAGATAAAAATATTTTAAAGATATCCAATTTCATTAGAAAACATATCTGCTTTAATAATTAAACAAAATTTACAGTACAAAGCTTCTCTGTGAAGTATGAGGTGAAAAAATTCACTTCTTCATTAGTCAGTCAATCAGTCAGTCAGTCATGATCTGAACCGCTTAATGCCAACTGGGTTCACGGGGAAACCAGAGCCTATCCCGGGAACTTGCGGGCGCAGGCGGGGAACAACCCTGGGCAGGCGCCAACACGCGGCAAGGCACACACGCATTCACACCTTACGGAGGCCAATTTAGAGTCACCAATTACCCTATATTGCATGCCTTTGGACTGTGGGAGGAAACCGGAGCTCCCGCAGGAAACCCACGCGAACACGGGGAGAGCATGCAAACATGCAAGCATCCCTGGGGTTCAAACCCAGGACCTTCGTGCTGTGACGCGGCAGCACTAACCACTGCGCCACCGTGCCGCCCGTTTCATTTTTTTTATTCACACTGGGCGCATGAATTGTGTGTAAAATCAAAAAGTCAGTTACTTGCATCTAGGAGTTTAGAGAAAGCTAAGTGAGCAGCTCTTAGCTCTGCATGCGTAATGTTATGCTTTGTTAAAAGCCGCGGAGGATATTGTGCCGCTCAGAGGGTCGCCGTGTTTTAACCACAAGGAACCGCCGAGGGCATCTCAGCTCTTCAACATAGTGGTGAGGGCAGAGATCGAACTAAAGTCAAATGCTAATGTTAAATGAGGCCGGTGTGGCGATGCTTTAGCAAAGTCTCGGAAAGCTCCCCTCTACCGCTTTGAAAGGTCTGCATGTAAAATTCATGATAAAATTAAATAACCTAATTCACCAAGGAGATCAACTCAGGATAAGTAAAAAAAGAAAAAATAGCAGAGCTCAGAAAGAAGCAAAATTCAGGCTTCATGATAGAAAAATATTATATCTTGCAGGAACACATACCCACCCCTTGCTAGATCTTTTGAGTACTGTTATAACTAGATCTATGAAGTACCACAGCTAACCTTAACCTCACTAAACAAAATCTTTTCATCCTTTTGTGTTACTTTAAATAAAACCTAGATTTTCCCTATTATTTCTTTTACAATAATAATAGTAATAATAATAATAATAATAATAATAATAATAGTAGTAGTAGTAGTAGTAATAGTAGTAGTGGTAATAGTGCTTGAAATAACAGCAGTAGCAGTAGCAGTAGTAGTAACAGCAGTAGAAGTAGTAATAGGACTAGCGGTAGTAGTAGTAGTCGTAATAGTAGTCGTAGTAGTAATAGCAGTAGGTGCCTTCAAGTAGAACCAGAAAAGGACCACCTTAACCCAACAGCAGTAGTGGTAGAAACAGCAGTAACAGTAGTAGTAGTAGCAGTAGTTCAAAAAATCGATTCACCGATCAATATCGATTCTTGTTCGAAAAATATGACATTGATTCAAAAATTTGCGGATCGATCTTTTCCTGCGGCTATGCACTACTTCTCGCGACCGCGCAAGGAGAGCTATAAAAACGTGAGACCGGCGAAACCGAAACCAAATAGAGCCATGGCTGAAGCTGCTCCGCTCAAATCACCGTCTGGCCTAAAGGCTGATGTTTGACAACACTTCGGTTTTAAAACAAGTTATTTTAAAACCAAGCAAAACTAGTATTGATGCAAAGAAATCTCTAAATAAATCGATATCGAATCGAATCGAGAACTGAATCGGATCATGACCTTGTGAATCGGAATGGAATCGATTCAGGAAATCAGCAACGATACCCAGCCCTAGTAGTCGTAGTAAAAGGAGTTATATTAGTAACAGCAGTAGTGGTAGAAACAGCAGTAGTAGTAGTCGCAGTAAAAGGAGTTATATTAGTAACAGCAGTAGTGGTAGAAACAGCAGTAGTAGTAGTCGTAGTAAAAGGAGTTATATTAGTAACAGCAGAAGTGGTAGTTATAGCAGTAGTAGCCTACTAGTAGTACTAGAGGAGGACAGCAGTAGCGGTAGCAGTACCAGTAGTAGTAGTAGTAATTTCAGCTTAATGTTGCTGAGAGGGTCCTGCAAGTGGCCCATCAACAACCCAGGATTCGAAATATCCCTTGAACTATTTTTGTATCTTTGCTTCTTTAAATAACTAAAAACTCATCTTGATCTATTGATTGTTGTACATTAAATGTTCGTGCACCCGGTCGCCCAGAGGAGGATGGGGTCCCCCTCCGAGTCTTGGTTCCTCTCAAGGTTTCTTCCTACTAGAGGGAGTTTTTCCTTGCCACTGTCGCCTCAGGCTTGCTTGTTGGGGGTTTAGGTCAGTTATATGTAAAGTGCTTTGTGACAATGACTGTTGTTAAGAGCGCTATATAAATAAATTGAATTGAATTGAATTGAATTGAATAGTAATAGCAGTAGTTAAAGCTGTAGCACTAGTAACAACAGTAGTGAAAAGCGGTAACATCATTTAGACAGTAACTTATTAATAGTAGCTGCGGTAGTGGTAGTAACAGCAGTAGTGGTAGTAACAGCAGTAATGATAACAGCAGAAGTTGTAGTAACAGCAGTAGTAGCAGTAACAACCAGAAGTTGTAGTAACAGCAGTAATTGGTATTAACAGCAGTAATGGCAGGAACAGCAGAAGTTGTAGTAACGGCAGTGATGGTAGTAACAGCAAGTTGTAGTAACAGCAGTAGTGGTAGTAACAGCAGAAGTTGTAGTAACAGCAGTAGTGGTAGTAACAGCAGAAGTTGTAGTAACAGCAGTAGTGGTAGTAACAGCAGTAGTGGTAGTAACAGCAGTAGTCGTAGTAACAGCAGTAAAAGTAGCAGAACAGCAGAGATTTATTAACAGCAGTAATTGGTAGAACAGCAGAAGTTGTAGTAACAGCAGTAGTGGTAGTAACAGCAGAAGTTGTAGTAACAGCAGTAGTAGTATTAGTAATTATAGCAGTAATTATAAAAGCAGCAATAACAGCAGCAGCACTAGTAGTATTAGAAGCAGTAGATGCAATAGTAGTAATAGTAGAAGCTCTAGTGGTATCAATAGTAGTAGTAATAGCATCAGCATAGTAGCATTGACAGTACTAACAGCAGTAGCAGAAGTAGCAGATGTTGCTGTAATACTAGCAGTAGCAGTGATAGTAGTAGTAGTGGTAATAGAAGGAGCAGTAATATTATTACCAGCAGTAGTAGTAATAGTAGTAGCAATAGCAACAGTAGTAGAAATAGCAGTATTATTAGTAGTTGTAATAGAAGCAGGAGCAATAACAGCAGCTTTAGCTTGTATTTACTGTTGAGACGGTGAGGAAGAGGGAGTCTTGGCACCAATCTGTTCATACAGGTCAATAAATATTTAATTTGTATCATTTAATGTGGGCTGGTTGAAGCTGCTGATGCATGAGGAATGGGTTTGGACAAATGAGAATGTAATGGCTAAGCAGCAGACCTCTTTAAAAGCTCTCAGGAGTCTCTCCTCCACATCCACACCGGTCGAGACAAATAGACGTGGCTTTATCCATCTTCACAATGACTCTTAGCAATATCGCAGCTCTCTCCCACTCTAATGAGCACAGAGATGCCAAGCATGCAGAGACGGACCTCAGGCAGACATTTCATACGCAAACTCTTAACATAACACTGGGAGCTCATAATGCGGGGCAAACTTAGACAGAAGTGCAATAATTGCCACAATCAGAGTCTTAACGGGGGCGAGCAACCTCACGGTTTTAATAAAGCTCTGCTACACCTACGAGGAGGAAGGGTGGGGATCGAGAGATGAAGAAAAAGCTGAAACATAGGACCTTTATACAAGTGATGTCTTAAACATACCATATGTTCATAATTATCTCATTCTGTTTGTTTCCAATATTAGAAAGAGATGCTCAGCACGTCCATTAGACAAATTTGCCTTGAATTGGTAATGCATACTAGTATTGTTTTCAGTCAAAGGCAAGACACAAAAATAGGTCTTCATCTTACAACATCATCACGTTACCAAATGATCCGCAAATTAAAAAGGATATCGATGGGTAGCCCCTACAGACTCTTCTGTAACTGTCTCTCTCTCTTTCTCCTTCTGAATCGCTGTCTGTTGTTCTCTCTTCATAACTCTTTTTATCTGTTCCTTTCTGTCTTTTGTCTGTTTATCTCTGATTCTGTCTCTATCTCTTAAGAAAGCGTTACTCTTCTTCTCTGAAAATTTCTCTCTCCCTGAATTTCTCAGTTTAAGGATGGGTGTGCGTGGGGGAGCATTGTATAGCATCTGTGAAAGTAAGGAATATAAGGGTTTAAACCGAGGTAAGGCAGGATGTGGTGTGTTAGAGCTTCACACGCTGCCATTATGTCTGGTTGCTGTACGTCTGAAGATAGAATTTGCTTATTTTAAGCTCTTCAATGATTTGGCGAGGTTTCAGAACCTATGTCTGTAGTGGTTGATAAGCAGTTGTTGATGGTGTGTATATAATTTGTCATATACATTAACGTGATCGTGATGTTTTATGCTGGTTGTTATGAGACATGACTGTGTTTTGTTCTGTTTCCCTTGGCAGGGACTTGATAATGAGTATGTGAACTGTGTTTGGACTTGCATACATGCTTTGGGAGACTTTAGGTTTTAGAAGGGGGATAATAAGTGATGTATGTGTGCTGATGCTGTAAAAGTATTTTAAAGGCAAAATCTGAATTTCTCTCACTTTCCTCTTGTCTTAAATGTACCAAATACACACAGCTGTCTCATGTTTTGCCAGTTGTTTGTTGTCAATACTGTAATGAGAAAGCACTGAATTTGAATTAAGATCATACTTTAAATTAAAGGGTTCTTCAAAGCACTGAAAATGATATAATTAGTTACTTACAGAACTCTTTTTTTTTAATTCAGTTCTCCAGAGAATCTTAAACAGCATCAAAAGGTTCTACATCATGAAAAGATTCATAAAAAGAACCAATCTTAGAGTGTAGAACGCTATCTTGCACTTATCATAGTTTAAACATTTTACTAATTCAAAAATATCACACATTAGTCTTCTTGTGTATATTCTTGTTGACTGTGTAGATATTAACCTCTGACAGGGTAAAGATGTGTAATTTGGCTGGCAGTTTAACAGCAGCTGCTGATGTAAATGTAAGTTTATGTCCTGATACGTCTTATGTTGCATAATAACCACATCATCCTCCGTAATGCCAGTCTTCAAGAAATTCAGCTACGTCTTATTAGTACCAGTGTGGTGCTGTAATTTTTATATACTTTTGTATGTGATAAAATGTTTTAATACTGTGCGCTTTTGTGTTGTTCCACCCTAGCAAAGTACAAACACATACACGGCTTGCCAAAAAAAGAGGTAGGGAGTAAAAATTTTTGCTGGGCATGGTGTTAATTTACTGTTGAATACTGACAAGATGCTTTAATTGGATGCAGCATAAAAATGGAAAAAAGTTTGGTGTGCGTGTGAGACGTGAAATTTGTTTCCGACTCCCCTTGGAACAAAAAGATGTGTTGACCTCAAGAGAAAATTTGACAAGGACATTAAGAGACAAAACAGAACCACGCCTGACGTCTCGTTTGTAACAAATCATTCATCTCCCTTCTGTATAGCCCCATGACACATACAAACACACACACACACAAACTCCAACAAACACCGACAAACACAACCTGCCAAGTTCACAAACTCCAAACAACGACTTGAGTGCTGCTGTCAAGCTTCTCCGCAGCGCTGTGTGTGTGTTTTTGTGTGTGTGTCTGTGTGTGTGTGAGTACAAGGCCGTAAAAACAAAGGGGAGGGAGACGAGCTCCTTCACGGCCAAGATTTAGAGCACAATCCAAGCAGCGCTAATTCCCTCATTTGCATAAAATATTGAGAAGCAAACGGACTCGAGAGCGCTTCCGAAATGACGCCATTTAAATGCATCAATTGGAAATGCAAATGAGCAGACTCTTTCATTTCGTCTTCCACCTCCGTTTGAGAAAGTTGGCCGGGTGATTTACAGGTGCAGAGGCGGCCCGCTCGTGCTTTAACGGGTTTGCGGGAATCGGTGAAGCCATGGATCGCTTTCAAAAAGGCAGAGTGGGGAAAAAAACTTCCCTGAATGTAATTAGTTGCTTCTTACAAACAATTTCTTTCCTTTAATCTGCTTAATCTTTTTATTTTTTTCTTTTTTGGGCGCGCGCACAAAAAAGACTGTAATTGAAATCTTAATGTGCGATTAGCCGGTGATACAGACCGCTCGCCATTTTGAAAGCGCTGTTGTGTGATTGGTAAAATCGTAAAAAACGTCACCCAAGTTAATCTATTACCAGCTCATTTGTCAACTGGGTATAGTCAAAGTAAACTTTGTCATCTCTCTAGCTTCTACAGTGCAAAGAACAAATAAGGCACATACTGTAGAGTAAGCAAAAACAAACATAGGCTATAAAATATAAAAACTTAACGAGAGGTAGAAAGAGAGACTATGCAATTTAGTTACATGTAGAATTCAACTACACTTTTGGTCCTGGAATGATCTTTTTGAGTTGAATGTGCATATGATCAGCAGCAGTTGAGTATGAGAATTCTAAACAGGCGGTCTATTAAATATGGTGAAAGCAGTCAAATGGAGAAAACTACAACTGGAAATATGTACAATAATGTTCAATAACACGTCAGTACCGTAACAATTAGGTTAGTTTTGGGACTGGGTTAAATCAATTTGTATTAAACTTAATATAACCCCTAATTAATACCAATTTTCTACCTGTTTTTCATGAGTTTGGGTTGATATAAGAACTGCAAAGCCATTCTTAAAACCTGTAATATGACTGCTTTGCTTATATATAAATTACTCATTACACATCTAATGCAGAAAAGAACATTCCAGCACTGCAATTGTAATTTTTCTCCACTTAACTGCGGTTGCAATGTTTGCACATATTAAATTCCAGTCTTGCAATTGTAGTTTTTCTTCACTTGACCCCCTGTGCAATTATAATAGCACATTTAAATCTTCTACCTCTAGCTTAGACTTTATATTTTATTGTTTATTTGTATGGCAGTAAATCTAATAGCCCTGCATATGAGTAAACTGTGTCCTCACTGGTCACCGTATTTGTCAGTCAGTCACAGTCAGTCATGATCTGAACCGCTTAAGCCCAACTGGGGTCGCGGGGGAACCGGGAACTATCCCGGGAACTAGCGGGCGCTGGCGGGGAACAACCCTGGGCAGGCGTCAACACACCGCAGGGCACACACACTCACACAACCACTCACATATTCACACCTTACAGAGGCCAATTTAGAGTCACCAATTAACCTATATTGCACGCCTTTGGACTGTGGGAGGAAACCAGAGCTCCCGCAGGAAACCCACGCTAACACAGGGAGAGCATGCAAACTCCACACAGAGAGGCCCTACGGCCATCCCCGGGGTTCAAACCCAGGACCTTCGTGCTGTGAGGCGGCAGCGCTAACCACTGCGCCACCGTGCCGCCCGCCACTGTATTTGTGTGTATCTATTTTATGTTTTAAATTATGCGTTTCATCATTTATCTACATTGGTATCGGCATCGGCAGATAAAAGCTTGAAAATATCAGATATCGGAATCGGCCAATAATTCCCTTATCGTGCATCTCTAGTTTGTCCCAAATGTAGTTTTAGACTCCTGGGATTCAAACCTCTAACATATTGGTCACCAACCCAGAATTTCAGTCATTCCAACCACCAAGAAACGAAAAGCTGCATTTCTCAGAGCATAAACAACCGTTTTAACTAAATCTATCAGCAGGAAAGACTCATTTCCCCAAAAAAGCAACATCCTCATCACCTTCTTCCCAAACATTAACTTGTTAAATCCGTTTCTCCGCTGCACAAACACCATTAAGACTTTTTCCCCCACTGCCAAACAAGTGAAAACATGAGAAAAGATGGCACGCATGGGCCTCCCCGTAACACAAAGGCTGAGCGATTACATAAGCCATGACAGGATTAAAGCGAAAGCAGTACAATGACGACTCTAAAAGATGAGGCTTCTAATTAGTCTGTCAACCATGAATGAACTCATGCGATTGCATAAGCAAAGCATCGTGTTAATAGCCAAATGAGGGTCTGGAATAAGAGGAAAAAAATATGTTATGTAACAGGCCCAGTAGATCTCTCTCTCTCTTGCTCGCTCTGTGCATTTGTCTGAACTTAGCGTCTTAAAAATAGAAACAGTTGTCTGTTAAAGAGGAAATGGGAAAAAGTTGGTCTTCATCTCAAATTACTGACCAACCGAGAGGAGCACAGAGCCGGCAATTAAAGAGGATAAGTCTATAGACTGCTCCCTCCTTCTTTCTCTCCCTCTTGTAATTTCTGTATGGGTCTTTCTCTCTCTTTACCTCCCTCCTCTCTCTCTCTCTCTCTCTCTCTTTCTCCGTCATCTGTATGGGTCTGTCTTTCTCTGTACCGCCCTCCATCTCTCACTCTCTCACTCTCTCTCTGTCTCTCCATCTTCTGTATGGATCTCTCTCTCTACCACCCTCCTCCCTCTCTCTCTCTCTCTCTCTCTCTCTCTCTCTCTCTCTCTCTGTCATCTGTATGGGTCTGTCTTTCTCTGTACCTCCCTCCATCCTCTCTCTCGCTCTCTGAGTGAGTGATTATTAAGTGAGTGATTATTTGTCATTCTGAACACTCCACAGCACACCACAGCACACAGTGCACCACAACGAAATGTGACCTCTGCATTTGATCCATCCGTGAAGAAGCAGTGGGCAGCTAACAGCTTGGGGACGGTACCTTGCTCATGAGTACCTCAGTGGTAACTTTACCGGCCCTGGATTCGAACCCGCGACCTTCTGATCACGGGGATCACGCGAATAACCTTACCGTTACGCCACCAACTGCACCAACTGCCCATCTGCCCATCTGTCTTCTGTATAGGTCTCTCTTTCTCTGTACATCCCCCATCCTTCCATCCCGTCCTCCTTCTCTCTTTCCCCAACTCTTCCTCTCTCTAGTTGTGTCTCTCTCTTTCTTTCTCGGCCTTTAATCCCTCCCTGCCTCTGCCTCACTCCTGCTTTTTCTTCCTCTATCCTTCACTATCTCTCTCGTTCATTCTGTCACTGTCTATCTGTTGCTCTTTCTTTTTCACCCCATCTTTATCCCTCCCTCCCTCCTTCTTTCTCCATCCCTCCTCGCTATTTCTTTCTCTATACCTCCCTCTCGGTCTGTCTCTCACCTTCTGTCTCAACCTCTTCCTCTTTTCATCCCTTTCTCTGAATCTCTCTCATTCCCGCTCTCTTTGAGCCTCACTCCCTTTTTGTGTCTCTCTTTCTCTTTGTAAGTCTCCCCCTCCCTCTGATGACTCCAGAGCTCTGGGTATCAGCTTCCAACTGCTGCTGTACACACACCGGCCCTCCCTCGCTTCTTACACACACACACACACACACACAGCCCCAGCTGCACACCCAGCCCTGGGGTCGCCACCCCTCACCTACGATCTGACAGCAACAAGCCGGATGCTCTCCTCCACCTTTCTCTCCTCCCAGGTAAGAGCCCGAGCAGTGAGGCGTACGCCACAGCAGGGAGGTGATCTCCTCCATCTCCCTCCCTCCCGCTCTCTCTCTCCCTCTTCCAAGCCCCTCAAACCTCAACCCAGTGGTATTTACCAATGTACTCACATTCAAAGGAAAAAAAAAACATTTATGAAAGAGCATCACATATTTTTAAATGGTTCTCAATAAATGTAATAAGAAGAAGAAGAAGAAGAAGAAGAAGAATAGTTATTATTATTATTATTATTATTATTATTATTATTATTATTATTATTATTATTATTAGAATCTAGTAGCAAATTAAGTTAAAAACGGTTTGAGTAAATTTGAGTGAATACACAGCAAACAGTGCACCACAACGAAATGTGCATTTGACCCATCTGAGGAGTAGCAGTGGGCAGCTTTTGGCAATGCCCAGGGAGCAGGACTTGTGGACGGTACCTTGCTCTTAAGTAACTCAGTGGTCTCTGTCCTGGTTCAGGATTCGTACCGGCAACCTTCTGGGGGCAAACGCCTTAACCGTTACGCTAACCAACTGCCTCGCCCGCTACCAACTGCATTAGTTTATGACTAATTTAATTTTACATTTTCTTCTAATTTAATATCATCATATCTTGTTTTAGGAAAGCAACGTTTTACTCTCAAAAGAATGATCCCTGTCAGTTAACAGATCAACACTCTCCATTGGGCGGTAACCAGGTATCTGTAGCTGCCAAGTTGGCTAGCAAAAATATATGATATTTAAATAGCTGTCTACTCAAGTTGTCAGGATGTATAAGGCTCGAGTTTTACAGAGCAGCTTAAAGTGAGTTTTTGAGTAGAGCAACCATCATTGTCTAAAGATCAAATCAATATATGAGGAAAGAATCCCATTGGAAAAAGGTCCTACATGCCCCCGTAACAAAAATATCAAAGCGTGTAAAACGTTTTGTCACTTTGTACATGCACAATTCACGTCATATCTCAGGTAATGATTATACCAATAAATCAGTGACCATATTATCTGGTAATATAAGCCAATAAAGTGAAGTGATTCTGATAATGTCTCATAAATAAGAATTAAGAAAGTAAGAGAGAGAGAGAGACTGAAGTCACAGATCAGAAACCATTTTACAAACTAAACACGTTCATGCATAAAAGGATAAAAGGATAAATACATCACATAAATAAACGAAATTCAATAAATTATTAAAATTTATTTTGGAGATGTGCTTTATGTCCGCAGATGAACATCAGACCTTTAGTGGTGGTCATTAACATTACTAAAAGGCCGAGACGGAGCAGCAGCAGGTTAAGCATGATTAAAACGCTCTACTAATGCATCATGACCAGGGGGTGGGGGGGTAAAGGCCACAGACTGACCCTCGTCTGTCCTCTGGCCCGAGCGTCCACCTCCCATCTCGCCACTCGTCCCTCTCCTTGCCTCGGCCTCCTCCGAATCAGTCATACAAATTTAATTCGTAATCAGGCGAAAGTAGGTCAGCTGACAAACATGCCACATCTGCTTCCATCAGCAGTCCCTAGAATTCTTTTAGCATGAATCTTTCATCAGCGTTTAGCCTGCAGTCGCGTGCTCCAGAGCCGCCGGAGAGTCCAGGGGACGCTAACGCTTCATTTGCTGCCGAGGAGAACGCAGATGGGGTCCGTGCCGGAGCGAAGAGAGAGACCAACGGCAGAGGAGTAAACAAAAACAGCATTCGCCTGAGAGCAGTTGTGCAGGCGGATGTTAAGCGCTACGTCCAAGCGGAGAAGGAGGGAGCCGAGTAAAGGCGTGACGTGTTGTTTTTCGCTGGAGGAATATGGGTTGGAGGATGGGTGGCTTTGTGGGGATAATCCTCAGTATGATCCACGTATTATTGTTCATCTGTTTTTCAGATTAAAAGCAAAAATTATTAGTTTTCTGATTTTCCATTTTGCCCCAATTTTTTTAAAGTTGTAAAATACGCTAAAAGATGTAAACTATGAAATTTTTATGATGTTCATTTGCGTGTCCTCTCATCCTCCCCAATTCCAGGGCTTTGGGTACTTTCTGATAACGAGCCGACCGACTCGGGGCTCCAACCCTAGAGTTGGGCAATAAGGTCAAAATATTATCACAAGACTTTTATGTATATTGATCGATCTTGATATTGATCATGATACAGAATTTCACAATCTTGCCGGATCGCCGGGACTGTTCCCGGACCAGTTAAAGGTACCACTGAGGTATTGATGAGCAAGGTACTGTCCCCAAGCACTGCTCCCTGGGTGATGCACGTCAGCTGCCCACTGCTCCTTCACGGATGGGTCAAAAGCAGAGGTCACGTTTCGTTGTGGTGCACTGTGTGACCTGCTGTGTTCACAAATAATCACTCAAACTATATGCAACAAAACCCACACCAAAGTTTAAATAAAAATCAATATTAATGATTAATAATTAATTAGTGATTAGTATTTTATTAGATGATGCTATCAGCAGCATATCTAGCAACAGGGGTTTGTCTTTTCTGCTTTTGATATTTGAACCACTTCTTTTTGACATTATTTGGACGTCAGCGGTTAGCACCTTTAACCCCAGTTTCATTTTGACTACACCGCATCCTAAATCGCAACGGAATTTTACATAGAAGATCACTGTGGTGCGTTTGTCCTTACAAGCTGATATGGGCAGCACCCAGGGAGCAGCGCTTGGGAACCATAGCTTGCTCATGAGCACCTCTGTGGTACCCTTACTGGTCCAGGATTCGAACCGGCGACCTTTCAATCACGAAGCGAACTCCCTAACCGTTACGCCACCAACTGCCCCCTATATATCTAGTACTAGTGTTTCTTTAATAAGCTGCAGGTCTAATAACCACACAAATAAAAACAACAACAAAGAAACCAGACTGACCCGGCCATCACTAGTCGGCGAGAGGGAGAGCACAAGAAAGGACAGGAACGACAATGAAAGAGAAGAGTGTTGCTCTCTTCCTGTCTGTCTAAACTCATGTCAGTTCTCTGACTCAGACTGGAACGCTCGAGGGACAAGTCCCAACATGTCCCCACTTACAATCCAATAGAGCTGTTTAATCTACATCACCACAGAGAAAAGTCAGCCCGATTTCCCTTGGAGAAAATGAACAAACTCTCTCCCTAGCGAGACACATGTCAACATCAGGCAGACGACCAAGACGCTGGTGGTTCCCGAGGAGGAGGCAGGAGACACAACAGCTACAACATCCATCAATGTAGAATAACAAAGGTGAAATAATTAACACGCTCGTTCTCATCATAGTCAGAGGGATCGGGTTTGACGTGGAGGGGTGTAGACTGGATGCTGTGTAGCGTTATAGTTACTTCCGCAGCTTTTTAAAGTGAGTGATTATTTGTCATTGTGAACACAGCACAGGAGACAGTGCAGCACAATGGAGTGTGACCTCTGCATCTGACCCATCTGTAAAAGAGTACGGGGCAGCTTTTTAGGAGCAGTGCTTGGTTGGGGACGGTACCTTGCTCATGAGTACTTCAGTGGTACCTTAATCAGTTCGGGACCTGGACTTGCCGACTTCTGATCACCTTCTAACCTATCACCTTGTGCTACCAACCACTTTTAGCACAACCACAACTACACTAAAGAAGAGATTAGAGGTCGACCGATATTGGTTTTTTCCAGGGCCGATATCAATACTGATTACTGCTTGGTAACGGAGCCGATAACTGATATTTGGAACCAATATGCAAAAAAAGGGGGGAAATTTTCTGTCAAATTTAGAATTTTACAAACACCAAGCTCAGCTAAAACTCTCCTCTTCTCCCTCTCGGGGGTTCACGCCATGCTCAGGTGTGTGTGGTGTGAGTGACAACAAGGCTTCAGCGCTGACTGGCTACTACTCGTGTGACATATAGCCAATCAGAGATTGTTGTGGGAGGGACATTAAATGAAGCAGGGAGTCAAGAGCAAATGGCACAGAGAGAAGAGACGGCAGTGGAGCCGCAGTCGCAAAATTAAACATGAATAGTGATAACTGGCAAAATCCCTAATCCCTTGCATGTGACAAATAAAGAATCTTGAATCTTGAATCTCTAATATCAGTCCCCGATAATCAGCCCGGCCGATAATTCGTTGATCCTTACCGATGCAGTGCTCAAAACAGACAAGGGGTGCGTTTCCCAAAAGCAAAGTTTCTAACTACTTTAGGGGCCACACATGTGCACACACACACACACAAACACACACACACACGGTACATCTGAACTGCATTGTAAAACAATGGTAAAAAGGATGTACACACATGGGCATGTGCAGAAAAATACACACTCACACACACACACTCTACATCTGCAGTGCATTGTTTAACACGAATAAACAGCTCGGATTAAGGTTAATAATCTTCACACAACCACACACATACACACAAATCACAACATTCCCACATTTCCAAACTCATAGCAGATGTCTGGAGATCAAGGACGACCACCTGCTATTGCACACACACACACACACAACCACACACACACACAGACGCACACCCACAATATGATTATTGACTACTCTGACCTATGAAAGGCACAAAGAGATCAAGAGATGGCAACGAGGTTCATTACAGCCCCATTTAGGCCGAGTGGCGCGAGCAGCAAATGATACGTAATTTAGCGCCACTTCACGCTCCGCCGCCTCTTAAAGGAGTGTGGAAATGTGAACGTTCTGCTTCTCCGGCTCTTTGCATTAATGCAGCGGGAGGTCAGCACACACACACACATACACACACAGTAACACTGTGGACCTGGTCGCAGCCGGAGGGGTCAGTAGTCAGTAAAACCCCCGGGAGTGACCCGAAAAATTGCGGCTGTAGCTAATGTGTGTAAAAAGCCGCCGTCCAGACACAAGGAGGAGGATAGGGTCAGACGAGGGGAAAAACACACTTTTAAAACCTTTAAAAACGGTTAAATCTAATGTACGGCACCAAGCGTGGAGCAGAGAGTGTCTAGCAGCTTTAATGCAGGAAGGAAAGTTATAAAGAGAGAGATGAATAAAAGAGAGAAGGAGAGAGGGGGGACAGAGAGAGAAAAAGGGAAGACTGAGAAAGAAAAGGTGAGAGAAGCTGATAGAGAGAGGAGGGGAAAGTTCGGGGAGGGTAGAGGAAGAGAAAGAATGAGAGAGAGAAGAAAAGAGAGAGGGAAGAGTGTTGGGGAGAGAGGGAAAAAAAGGATAGAAAGAGAGAGAAGGAGAGAAAGGGAATTAGGGAGAAAAATGGGAAAGAGATGAAGAGTGGAAAAAGGAGGAGAAAGTGAGAAGGAGGAGGAGAAAGAGAGGGACAGAGGAGAGGCAGATAGATAGATAGATAGATAGATAGATAGATAGATAGATAGATAGATAGATAGATAGATAAGGAGGGATAAGGATAAGGAGGGATAAGGATAAGGAGGTAGGATGGGAGAGAAAGTGAGAGAAGGAAAGAAAGAAGAGGGAGAGAAAGTGAGAGAAGGAAAGAGAAAGTGAAGAAGAGAGACAGATGGGAGAGATAGAGAGAAGGGAAGAAAGAGAAGAGGGAGAGAAAGAGAGAAGAAAAGAGAAAGAGAAGAAGAGAGACAGATGGGGAGAGAAAGAGAGTACGAAAGAGGGGGACAGAGACGGAGAGAGTAGTAAACGGGAGAGTGAGAGTTCCAGAGAGTGAAACAAGGGGAAAATAAGAAGGAAAGAAAAGAGAAGGAGAGTGGGAAAGAAAGATAGAGAGTGAGATGGAGGGAGGAAGAAAGAGGGAGAAATGATAGAGGAGGAGGGTGGAGAAAAGGAAAGAGAGAGAAATTCATTGAGAATCCAACTGTTGGTTGTACAGAGCAACTGCTGTTTAAGGAACATGGGGACTCCTGACAGCAGCGTTCAGTCATCATTTGGAGTTTGTTAACTTGCCAGGTTGGGTTTGTTGGTGTGTGTGTGTGTGTGTGTCTGTTTGTGTGTGTGTGAGGACAGTTGTTTCTAAAGACCAGATTTTCCCCTAGAACAGAGGAAACCCTGCGATTTATCCAAACGGAGAAGTTGGTAGTGTAACGGCCCCGTGATCAGAGGTTCACAGAGTTTTACCAGGACCGGTAAAGGGACCACTGAGGTACTCATGAGCACGGTACCGTCGCCAAGCACTGCTCCCGGGACTCTGCCCATGTCACCTGCCCACTGCTCCTTCACTAATGGTTCAAATGCAGAGGCCACATTTGGTTGCGGTACGCGGTGTGCTGTGGTGTGTCCACAATGAGAAATAAATCAATTTTCGAAGATGTTCCTATATGAGGGCAATACTTTAAAATACCACTTCATCAATACTTTAAAAAGGAAAACTCCAGGGTTAGGGTTGTTTGCTATGATAAATCTGTCTCAAATTCATAACAGAGTAACAGAGCCAGTGCTTTTCACGTCCATCTCCAATTAATGTCTCTGAAATTGCATGGATATTCACTTCTCTCTCTGCACGCTCGTTTCCCTCCTCCACTACAAAACGTGCATGCGCTAGGAGTGTTTTCTGGATGGGCGAGGGAGTGAGCGCTCTGCTTTGAGAGGACAGAGAAGCCAAACTCGAAAGGATTTGCACTCGATGTTCACAAACCGAGTCGAGAATATTTACAGTACAATCCTTGTCAGTGAACTATAAAACTAAAAACCCCACTAAAATAATTGTTCATTAATCGTAATTGAGGTAAAATGTTCAATTGTTAATCGTGATATTGATGTGAGGTCATATCGCCCCGCCCTGGGCTGTAGTATTATTCTCATGTAGTCATTACGGGAGTCGATGGAAGGACCTCACCAAGATAGAAAGACACAACTGTGTGTGTGTGTGTTTCCCAGGGCTGTGGGCCTACAGGCCTGTGCTCTCTCTCTCTCTCCCTGAGAGGCCGAGTTTTGGAAAAAAAAAACGGTTGAGCACAATGGCACTGAGAGGCCAAACCGCTCCAGAGTGCCAGAGCTGCACAAACCCAGTTCTGTTCACAGCAAAAAAATAAACATCACGCGTTACATAAAGTGGCGGCTGGAAAAAAGCACCAGCACGTCTCCACATTGCTGCCTCTCAATTACCACAGGTCTATGTGCATCCCCACCGTGTGTGTGTGTGTGTGTGTGTACGTACATATGTGTGTGTGTCTAGAGCATCCGGTTACGTAAAAAAAAGAGTGGCAGTTCCGAGTTCAGCAGTTTGAAAAGTAAACAGCTACAAATTCTCCACCTCACTGCTCTGCCATTAACACTTCTTAATGGACGGAACAAAACAATTATGGCAGCTCTCTATGACAGCGTTCAGGATTATGAGCTGTAATTAGGAAAATAAAAACGACTCTGTTTTCAGCGCTCGCTGGAAGCTCCGAGCGGCAGGCAGGTTAGTCAACTCCGACTGAATCCTAATGCGGTAAACAAACACAACGCACAGGCACAAAAAAAGAGGCGCAGCATTGCGGTGAAGGGTGAGGGAAATGACTCAAGCTGTTTTATGAACTATTCATTTAACTTTCCTCTATTACTCAAACCCTGTTCCCAAGTACAAGGTGACACACCTTTGCAACGATACAAAGGTGTGTCACCTTTGTTCGGTTGCGGTTCGGTCTTTTTACAATTTGATATTATAACAGGCTTAGGCAATTTGAAAAATGAACGAATGAAAGAATTATTTTTTTATTTAATTCAAGGGCAGTGATAAATAGTGTAAACAGTCTCCATTCATTGGTAGGATTTGATTGGCAGGTCAAAGCAGAGGGAAATAAATTTAAACGTAAATTAGATTAGTAAAATTTTATGCTTTTATACTGAATATATCTACTAATATACAATACTACTAATATGGGGCAGTTACGATTAGGGAGTTGGCCCTGTGATCGGAAAGTCCCAGACCGGTAAAGGTAGCACTGAGGTACTCATGAGCAAGGTACCGTCCCCAAGGACTGCTCCCTGGTGCTGCTAAAGATACCCAATGATTCTTCACGGATGGGTCAGATGCAGAGGTCACATTTCCTTGTGGCACACTGTGTGCTGTGCTGTGCTGTAGTGTGTTCACAAAGGCAAATAATCACTCACCCACCTCACAGATAATCAGATAATTAGGCAGATGTGCACTAAGGGTCACCGATTATCGGCCAGGCTTATTATCGGGGGCTGATATTAGGCTTTTTTTTTGCCGATTATCAGTATCGCTGTTTAATTTTGACTGTCACCTATATTAAGTAATTACAAGTTGCACTACTGTGGCTCCACTGCCGTCTCTTCTCTCTGTGCCGTTTGCTCTTGACTCGTTGCTTCATTTAACGTCCTTTCCACAACAGTCTCTAATTGGTTATATGTCACACAAGTAGTAGCCAATCAACGCTGAAGCCTTGTTGTCACTCACAACACAATCCAAAACGAACGGAGTGTCAAGCTCCAACAAGGAGAAAAGGAGAGTTTCAGCTTGGTAGTTGTAAAATTTCAAATTCTGACAGATTTTCTGTTCTTTTTGCATATCAGTTATCGGCCCTGTTAACTAGCAATAATCTGTATCGACATTTTCGTTGTCTCTCTCTTCCCATTCTTTCCTTTTGGACCCACTGCACTCCGTACCCAGATTAATCGCCTTTCCAAGTTGTCGAGAGTCAGGCTTTACTCAATCTTTCATACCCTTTTAAGGCTTATTAACAAAGTCTGATGTCATCTACGTTCCCAACAAACAGAGCAAACATCTCTTTTTACATGCAAACTTCCTGACCTTGTCCGATACCTGCTCCGAGCCGCATTCTCTGCGACGTAATTCAATCAAATCGGCGCTGCCAACCTCGTCTTCTCCGCAATTCTCCTGCTTTTATCCTCTGGCAGTCTTGATTTCAATGCACCTGCGGTGTGTGAACGTTCCAGCCTTGACTGTCTAGTGCAAATACAGACAAATGGCAAAATAGATTTGTCTCTGCAAAAGGGGAGCACGTTCTTTCTTTCTCGAGGGTTCTTCCATGTGCTTGTCGCTCGCTCTGGCCTTGAGGAAGCCTCCGTCTACGGTTTGATGTCGGGCGACTGACGAGATGCTCGGCTGAGGCGTTCTGGGGCCGACTGCATATGCAACAACGTCCCACTTGAGGTAGCAGGGGGTGGGTTATGTGAGGATGCTTGCAATTGGGATTTTGAAGTTGCTCAAGCACCACAACTTTATAAAATCTCAACTTCTTACAATGCCTTTTTACTACAGACACTGCCACAGAGCCATACAGAGTTCCAGGTTCAGGCCCGTAATGAGGAAGCCTAAGGCAAGAGAGGAAAGAAAAAAACCTCCTGCCAAGGGCCAGAGCAAGAGCACTGAGAGAATGAGAGCTAGAAGCCGCCAATGGAAGGCTTCAGAATCCAGTCGCTCTGGGTTTTTTGGTTCAGAGAAATGCCAGTGATTCCAAACATTGGATGAATGCAAGTAAACATAAGACCCTCATTGATACAAGCACCATGCATCACAGATTCATCTCCCAGTAATGCTAACTCCAATTGGATTGGGAGAAAAATTGCAATTCATTTGCACTTACATTTACAGGATTTAGCAGAGGGACATCCATGACCATCCAGTCACCATCTCAATGGAGAAGCAATTTGGGCTTAAATCGTGAGAATTGTTCAGCAACAGAGAGAAGAATAAGAATGCGGCGAATCGCTCAGTCATTGAATCACCAGCCCAACTCTGATTCAGTTCAGCTTCAACTGTGAGTACTCCAGTTATTTAGTTATCTCCTTGATTGAGTGAGGGTTTGTTAGAACGCGGTTTCTTGTGGGAATCCTTGCTCTTTGTGTGAGAGAGTTCTTAGATCAAATAGCGTGGCTATCCTATCTACTCGTGCATCCACATTTGCATTAACCACCACGCTACAAGGATTAACGGCTAACGGTTAGCATCTCTGCCATATCCTTACCAGATCACTGACAAGCAGTGGCCAGCTGATGGACAGAAGCTGGAGAACAGTGCGTGGGGGCGGTGCCTTGCTCATGAGCACCTCAGTGGTACCATTACCGGATTTATACTTGCGACCTTCTGATCATGAGGTGAATTCCCTAACTCTTACACTACCAACTGCCCCTTACTACTGAACATTACTAATGAGTACCTCAGTGGTACTGTTCCCGAACTGGGACTTGAACCGGCAACCCTCTGATCCAAGAGTCAACTCCCTAACTATTACACTACCAACTGTCCCCTTCAAGGTTTAGGACTGAGGGTCTTGAAAAATTAAACAAATGAAAAATGCAACAAGTGATGACTGTTGAACTCTCAGTACAAATGAAGTGGATGCAATTACTATTAACTGCATTCAAACAGAGTGAACACCGCTAATATCAGTGAATACACCACTGCTCCCATTTCATGACCTAAGATAGATTGCTAAACCGGTTTTGCCCCAAAACCTGACAGGTAAACACAGATGCAGCCGGTCGCAAGTAAGACCTGCAGGCCCACGACGAGATGAAGAACAGAAAGCTAGTCTATGCTAATATGACGCACACAGCTGCATCCGTAATTCATGTGGTGCGTTTAAAATAATAAAATGCCCTGCTTGCAGAAGCTGGAGAGATGAACACGCCAAAGTCGAACAGCCTCATAAACCTGTACAAACACACACACACACACTCATCTGCAGTTAATGCGTTAGCATGGGGGCTTGTTTGCCGCAACATGCGTGTATTGCTAAGAGTGACTACAAACAGCCACCTGCTAAAAAACCAGCAGTGCCACGGTGGGCCTCTCTAGCTTTGTGCCATTTTAGCGCTGTACTACTTGATCTCGGTGATCTCATGCGGTAAGCCTGGATTAGCGGTCATGCCCGTTGTTTCTGAAAGACGCGCGCCGATGATTAAATTAGATGGTGCGTTTGTGGGTGTCACAGTGGTAAACAAAAAACAGTAGCTTCACTCTAACAGCTGAGGTAAATCCTGAAGACAATCGGAAGCGTCGGGTAATTACACTGAAGTCGTTAACATGTCGTTCAGCTGTCGTCTCACGAAGAAACGTATTGCCGTGCTAGGGTATCTAATCTGACAGCACCGTAATGATCACTAAAGATGCCGGGCAATGCACATCAACATGTCAAGGGCCATTTTTTGGTTTGCTAACAGAAGAAAGATTGATAAATAACAATAATGCTGCTGTCCAAATCATGGGACTATTCAACGCGGGTTCAGTGTAAAATCCAAAATTAGCATTTAGATATTAATATCACTAAGTAAGTAATGAAAGCTATTAAAACTCTTTATGTGTCGCATCAATACTGATGCTAATAAGTCCTAATGTAGTGAAATGTCCTATCATCATTTCTAAAGTCAAGAAAATTAAACACAATTTCGTCATTCCAAATTTTTGGGCACAATCACAAGTTTCACCACAATACGAAATTAAATCGATTCAAGGGCCAAAAATTCAATTGTCTGTTGATATAACTCTGTTATGATACAATTTCAATTCTCTTCCCTTCAGGAGCTAGCTTTCAATATGAGAAAATCCCTTAAAAAATAGCAAACTAGTACATTTGTCACGAAAAGATCACTGCAAGACTGCCATTACTGGCTAACTGTTTTGGCAAATCACTGCCAAATACATTTGCCACTGACAACAGCAAACTTTTGGCAATATATTCTGGCAAACTCCAGAATATATCTGGTTGGTTTACCACAAACTAACCACAAGTTGGCCACAAACCTGCTCCAAAGATTTTTTTTTGTAAGGAATATTATATGCTAATTTAACACAATCACATTCTATTCATGTCAAATCACAAAAAGCAACTAAAATACTGAAATACTGCCAAAATAACAAAAGTATAATGCAGAAAGAAAGCTCATTACACAACAATGTTAGCAAATCTTTATAAATAAGCTAAGCTAGGCTGCTTGCTAATAATGGCAGAGCAGGAAGTGAAATTTCACAGAAAGCCAAGGCTCAGTAGAGCCCCTAAAGGGGAGAGGCATGTACGACGCCCAACGTCCCTCCTGTCGCGCTCCTGAGTTAAAGTTTGTGTTTTTGCCTTCAAGGATACGCATGACACTTTGTATGTAATTTTTGGGGAGTTTTTGTCATTAAATTCCGATTATTTCCTCACAGTTGCACTCGACCTCGTCCCTTGTCCTGAACATGGGGCACCTGACATTTTGTTGAAAAGCAGTTTAATCAGTCGAGCGCAGCTTGACCCTGAACCAAACGTCTCTCTTTCTTTCTCTCCCTCTCTACCCTGTGTCCTGTACTGACCCGATTCACGTTGGGCCATAGCATGTTCAGGCCGCACTTGAAAGCCACCCCACTGACTTCCTGCGCTGATTACTTATTTATACCTCCGTCTGAAAGCCTTCTAGTGTTACCAGGAGGAGAAAAAAAATCATGCCCACTTTTACTCAGTACCAAAAGGACAGGACCCCACTTCTCTATCTCCTGTCCACTTTTTGGTCACACAACATAAGACTTTTTCCTGTCTATCCAAATGCCAAAACTGTCATTTCAAGTAGTGAGGCTGGATGAAATGAGCTAAAATCAATACCACAATTAATTGATCATTTTACCTCAGCATTTTGTTTTGGGGTTTTCTGTCAGTTTTTTGTGCCCATAGTCACGTTACGAGGTTTGTACCGTAAATATGTTGAACTATTAAATTTTGGGTTTTTTTCCAAAGTAAAAGTGCATACCAGTTGGTAGCAAAGGGTTATGGCATTCGCCCTGTGAATGGTTGAAGGCTGCCGGTTCGAATCCCAGAACCGGTAAAGGTACCACTGAGGTACTCATGAGCAAGGTACCGTCCCCAAGCACTGCAGCCCAAGCGCTGCCCACGTTGGCTGCCCACTGCTCCTTGATGGCTGGGTCAAATGCAGAGGTTACATTTTGTTGTGGTGCACTATGTGCTGTGTTCACAATGACAAAATAATCACTCACTTTCACTTGTCTTTGTGATTTTTAAATAATTGAAGAAAACCACAAAAATAATGGCAGATTGAACAAGGATGAATCACATGACAACACAGGTGGCAGTATGTTTTTAAGGGAACAGTACATCAATACACAATACACATCAGTATATCAATACACACACACATTAACAGAATTATCAACCAAAATAACCTAAATAATTGTTGTGGATAGGACTACATGAATTAGGATTTCCAAGCGACTTGAAAAAAAGTTAAAGTGACTGCCGACGCGTCCAGCCGGGTGAACGGCTTCTCGCACGATGAACATTTTAATCTACGCGATGGCCGCTCGAGGACGGCCAAGTCAGAGTCAGTTGGGCGTTGATCGGCTGAATAAAAGTGACAGCTCGAAGAGTTGGCCGTTTTAAAATTCAAAGCCGTCAACTTTACACGCTTGTTTCTCGTGTCTGGAAGCTGCAGACGGCCACCTGCTTTGGCACCTGACCGAAAGCGGGAGTAACGGATGGAGAGCATGTCCTTGAAAGAAATGACCCAGCAGGCCACTCCGGTCTGACTCACCACATACTAATGTATGTAAAGCACTGCTGGCAATGTCCCTATCTACTGTTAATATTTATTCATGATGAATAAACTGCGTAATTCAGTACAGACGTCGCCTGATGGGTATTTGCTGGCCCGATGATGAAGAGTTAAAACCTTGTAGGTTGTGGAGGCCTAATGACAGTAGAGATGTACGATACGGGAATTATTGGACGATGCCGATATCGGATGTTTTTCATGCATATATCTACTAATGCCGATAATTGAGGAAGTTGAGGGCAAGCGCAGGCAGAGTTGAGCATGTAAACTCAAGATATTTTGCTCGCCAAAGTTCCAGAATTTTGGCACAAAAATAACGCCATAGTTCTGACATTTCTAATACACTGCCAAGTCAAGCGAGCTTGAAGGCAGAGTCGTGCGAGAGCAGAGCATTTTGACCGTAGTGTTGAGTTGAGCGCCTCAAGACAAGAGATATTGTTTGCAAACGTTCCACTGCGTGCTCAGAATTTTGGCACAAAATAACATACATTTTTAATACAGAAGGCACAGGCTGTATAAAATCCTACCTCGGGTTCTGAACATGCCTGGCACAAACGCTACCTTTCTGATATTCAATAAATACAACATAAAATATCGGTTGACAATTATCGGGCACATCTAGGCATCTGTCCGATGCCGATGACTTAAAAAATCTGATTATTGGCTGATTCCGATATCATCGTGCATCCTTAAATGACAGGATACTCAACTACAGACCAGGAGGTTGTGGGTTCAAGTATGACTCCGTTCTACCCTCAACGCTACCACCATTGAGCCCTTGATCAAAACCACATTTTCTTTCTTGTCTACTTAAGCGTGATCACAAAGTGATAAAACATCTACGTCATCTGCTGACTTTCCTACCAGCAACCACAAAGCTCAGGACAGGATTTGGATTGAAAAGCGCGACTTGTTGCCAGAAAAAAATGCACAGGCCATACGTCAACAGCGTCGTCTACACGCCGCATTGTGAAACACCAGCGGTGAATGAAGAGCCAAGCAATAATCTCTCTTAATCCAGTTATATGGCTGTAATCAGATGGCGCTTCAGTGTTTGTAGAGAGAACCGACCCCCTCCCGTTGAGGACGCTGCAGGAGACAGCTGACAGGAAGAGAGAGAGAGAGAGAGAGACGGGGGACCTCCTGTCTCATGCTTTACTGTGCCAGCTCATAAATGCACACCATGAATGTAGAACTGCACGGCCTTAGTGTACATTTTAAAGGCAAGACATGCAGTTGTAAGATGACATGGTATAACATGAGACGGGAAATTTGCGGAATGCCTTCTTGCCAGAGGCTGGAGTTCTGTGCATCAGCAGTTAATGTTGCTTTGCTTTAGATCTCGACTTGAGTCCATATGTAGATGTTACAGACATGAGCTTTATGTACCAGAGCCTAATCGCATTCAGCGTGGAACTTGATGTGAATGAGAACTATAATAACAGCGCACAACAATTTTTTTGAAAGCTGCAGTGCATCGATTTTTTGCAATTCAGTCCTGTTCGCTTGTACACAAAGGATCTGACATAAATACGATCTGATACGTCAGAAATGTACTGCAGATACGATTGGATGCTTGATACTTGGCCCGGGCCTGATAAGGGTTCCGTCACAATACAATGATATACTGTATTAGGGATGCACGATATAGGAATTATTAGCCGATGCTGATATCTAATATTTTTCATGCTTATATCTGTCGATAAATGAGGAGTCGAGCAGAAGCGCAGGCAGAGTTGAGCGCGTAATGACAAGATATTTTGCTCGCCACAGTTCCACTGCACGCTCAGAATTTTGGCACAAAAATAGCGCCATAGTTCTAACATTACTAACACAGTGCCAAGTCAAGTGAGCGTGAAAGCAGAGCGGAAGCATTTTAAGAAAAAGCCGCTTCCCGCCCTATGTGGTGTGCCAAGTCAAATAGGGTGGGTGTGACACTCCATGTGCACTACCTAGTGCGTAGAGAGCCGTTAAGCTACAACCCTGGCTATTTCCTGAGATATAGAAAAGTATGATAAGAGAGCCTTGTCACCATACTATTAAGTGCAGTAGTACAGGGCTCATTAACATTCATTAATTTCAACCCTAATCCTCATTTGTGTTTTTCAAAACGGCATTATAAAAAATATACTTAATAGCATTTAACAAGCTGAGACACTGGATGCAGTTCCTCTGCAGTGCATAAAGCTTGTGTATGTAATTTGTAAGAGTGGATCCAAACCGAGATAAAAAGCAACACTAAGCGGTAAAAAAGTGAATCCCGCTGCCCCCCTGAGCGTCCTGCCTCGGCGCTGGGGTATACCGAGCAGAGCCCTCGGTCAGAAAAACTGGCCCATATATCCCCATCTCTGTTTCACTACCCAGTCAATTTCTCTAAAAACTCGCGGACGGATAATGGGGCTATAAAAATGCAGATAGCATGTTTTGCGAAAATATACAAAGCGTTACCATTTTCCAAATTAGCTCAAAATTCAGATTAATATTCCTCCAGCATATGCTTTTATATTGGGAGAAGAATGAAGTCTAGTGACCAAATACACATGATGAATTTCAATTACCTTTCTGCTTCCTCAACACAAACACACACATACACACACGACCATATAACAGTTGCTGTTAGCAACAGTTTATGGGTAAAAGGAGGAACACAGTGCAGAGTTTTTGTTGGCATCCACGTGGAGTTTGTACACACTTGCTGTGGTGTGGTGCTGTGTGTGTCGGGTGTCGAAGTGCAGGACCGTGTTAACATTCACGACCAGGTGTGTGAGAGTCAAAGCCAGGTGTGAGATGGTGATCCCAGGCCTTGGGCAGGTGGCAGATAGTCAATATAGTGCTGAATAATGCATGGCCATGGGCGAAGGAGGATCTCAGCTTCTCCATGCACAATGTCCAGGTCCGAGTGGCGGCATCAACTCCTCCACCAGCCAGTCAGAGAACAAACAGCAACATGGAAATTTTTTTTGAATTACCAATCAACCTAAATTGCACGTTTAGAAAATCCATCCGAAGATGGAAAGAGTACGGAAATTCCACACAGAATCAACATGTGGATCAAACCCAAGATCTTCTTGCTGAGAGGTGATAGCTCTAACCACCGCACCACCAAGTCGCCCGCTTTGAAACATATTTAGCAAATTATTTTCTGTTGATCTTGTCCTGATTTATAAAAACTAGAATGATTCCAAATAATTGCAACTTTTCTATATAATTTATTGACAGCATTGATGGAAGGGCAATGCACACCACTGAAAATAAGTATTGTGCAAGATAAAGTAGGTCATTTCAGTATGAAACAAATACTGTTCCCGATTATCATTTTGAAAGTGAAGTGAGTCATTGATAAGATCGTAAACTTTTAAATTATCTTTGCTCATGAAAAGAAGAATGCAACAATTCTAGCATACCAATGCAATGACATGAAATTAATTGAACAATCATATTTTCAGACAAATTCCAACTTAATTATGCAGCCAATTCCAGCTCAGTCATGGTTAGACAGTAACTGATTTAGCGCTACAGAAAGATTCCAATTCCAGATAAATCTCTGTCATGTTACTATCTTATCCAACTTTCATCATCACTGAAGAAATGTATCATTTTATTGTCCAACTCTATTTCAACATTCACATTAATGTCTCAAAAAGCTTTGCATGATTACCTGTTAGTATGGAAATTCTATTTTTGTAATACTTTCAGACCAACAAAGTTTACAGTAAACACTACACCGTGATGTGAACTGTACAGCTCCTTTTCGTCTCCTTCCCCGATGCTGTGTATCAGGTTGGTCTTGGCCGGCGTCCGAGCTACAGCACTCCTGGCCGGACGGCTCAGCTACCCTCAATTCTATTTCCCACAACACGAATCCGTGCGCGGCTACAACACGGCCGGGGATGAAACATACAGTAACTCCTGTACAATCAGCCAGCCACTGATCTTCGCAACTGGTCTGCGTTGGATTGAATTTGTCTGCAGCGCATCTCAGATGAAAGGATTAAGGGCCTTTAATATCGGCTTGCATCGCATGGCTAGCCGGAGAGCTGCGACGGTTTTCATCATCTCGGCACCGCGCTTTGGCCAAGGTAACGCTTGGATTGCACATCGGCTCCTCCGAGGCCTGATGCTCTTTTCAGTGCCTCTCAGCAGGGTATTTTTTCCCCACACCTTCCCCCGCCACTCCCTCTTCCCTTTTTTTGGTCTTTAAATGGTTTTTTCCCCAGGAAAGCGCCAGGTCTGAAATACAGTAAACACTACAGTTCGAGCGCTCGACCTTTGCCTCATGCTGCAGCGTTCTCGCCGGAGATGCATTAGTCACCGAGTCCTGGTGCACACTTCTGCACAGCCATCTGCCTGCTCACCACCACGCTGCACTAATGAGGGTGAAACCGGAGCAGTGTGTAACTTAACTTGGAACTGCACATATCATCTCTTCCTTTTCTCTGTGTGGACCCGTGAGAGAGAGTTTGCATTAGAGCTGGGCGGTATGACCAAAAATCTTTATCACAGTATTTTTCAAAATTATATCGATTTCACAGTATATGGTGGTATTTTTTTACGGTCTTTTTTTTTTTTATTAGGTTTTATTTGAATTTTTTAAGTATGACTGGGCGTTTACCACATTTTAATGGATGAAATGAATTATTGCATCTGACTGAACATGCTTTTGCTTTTTCACCAGTGTTACCTGAAGATTTGGAAGCCGACCGTAGTTTCATTCTGTAAGACGTTTTTGGCAGAACTATCCTTTTCAAAACATATTTTTAAGCATCCAAAGAGTTATTTAGACTTAGTAAAGTGTTCATTAATTATTGGTTACACTTTTATTATTACATTATATAACTGAAAAAAACCTGTTCAATTGAAAACGAAGAAATACTGAAGTAATGCGTCATTTAGAACCCATTTGATCTATAAATGAGCTGCTTTCGACCTTTCCGGAAGAGAACTACATTTCCCACAATACCCCGCGCGGCCCTCAGAGCCGCGTCACAACAAAGCATTCCAGAATAGACTATATATATATGGCTGTATTGTGAGTAGAGCGCTGGTTGTTGTGGTTATTTATCAGCTAAAATATGCGTTTTGTTTGTAATACACAGCACGTTCGAACCAAACTGGAGCGTTTTAGCGAGTAATGGCACTTATGCGCGCGCTCACAAACGCAGCACGCGTGTTCACATCGTCAAAAATGTCATTTATGCGTTTTTACGCATTTACTTGTTTTTGTGCACGGGACATCTCACAAATACGTTCACATACAGAGGTATCAAGTCTTGTCTTGATCGCGCTACTGAAACCGTTGTGCATCATCATTAATAAGCGTCCGTGTGAAACACAAGCAGCGCATGCTCTAGCAAGTGAAATGAATTAAACGAAGCTTCGGTTCTAGAAAAACTGCAAAAATATTTGAATAACCGTTTCAGCTCCACTTGTGTCTCACTATTTTCAACTCCAGCGTCAGTTATATCTTCCGTTTCTGAACTTTCGCGGTCCATGTCTAGTGGTGCAGCAGTGAAAAGGTTCCCCCCTTAAACAGTTTCCAGCTGCGCCACTTTCTGAACGTTGTTTAGGCTATTTAAACCGGTATTGAAAAAATTATATCATAACTATAATAAAAAACGATGAACCGGTATACCGGCCAGCACTAGTTTGCATGTGTGTATATAGCATGATTCCCGACTACAGCCCGGCTGATATAGGATTTTTAAGACCAATAACAATTTTGATGACTAATGGTATATTGGCCGATATTTGTTCTGCAGAAGCCAAAACATAAACATATTTTTCATAATATTTGATACGAGTTCTCATCAAGATATTCATTCATTCATTCATTATCCAAACCGCTTAATCCCAGCTGGGGCCGTGGGGGAACCGGAGCCTATTCCGGGAACTATGCGCGCAAGGCGGAGACCAACCCTGGGTAGGCGCCAACACACTGCAGGGCACACACACTCACACAATCACACTCTTATTCACACATATATTGCGTGCCTTTGGACTGTGGGAGGAACCCGGAGCCCCCGGAGGAAACCCACGCGAACACGGGAAAGCACTAAACTCTACACAGAGAGGCCCTATAGCTGACCCGGGAATCAAACCCAGGACGTTCTCGCTAACCACTGCGCCACCGTGCCGCCTCTTCATCAAGATAACATTTCATAAATAGTACTTTGACTAAAAGAACAACAAAATGTATTAGTTTGATAGTCACATTTATGACATCTGATCTCAAAGAAGTAAATATGTCTGTCAGATTCTGAGTCTTTGTCTATAATACATGGCTATAGAGTAACTGCTCAGACTAAATACTCAATTGATCCTTCAGACTTTTGGGTTTCTAGCAGGAGATTAAAAGTTATCATAGGGACAATATTTATGACATCCCACCCGAAAAAGTGCCGTTGTTGTGCCGTATTTCCGCAGCCGGACGTGAGGAGGGCGATTGAGGCGCATTATGAGCTTGGCTGTTTCCTCCGAGCGTGACCGCACTCCTTCCAGTAAGGCTTCACAATGTTGTGGCAAAGAACAGACTTGAATAGGGACGGGTGAGGGGGGTTAAAACACACTCTGAAAGCTTTTTATCTCGTAGACATTGATCAAATGAGTCCCTGCACCTCTGTTTGGTCTCTTTCATATCAGCCAACTTCCCGAGCCTATGTGAGTGCTACACCACGTCGACACCCGATGGCCGGCCGAGCTTTATGAATTTGCCTTGACAGTTATATTGTCTCTGGGCAGAGCGCTGGGAATATTAAATCTGGTGAGAAGAGTATGGAGGTTTTAAAATATCAAACATGAGCATAACTGTTCCATAAGAGTGTACGGAATCCATTCCAGGGCTCCATCCCAGATTCTTGGAGAGTGAATTCATTGTCAAATTCTAGCTTCACTTCTAGTATAAAGGGTCATGTGTTTTGTGGGTTTGTTTGCCTCGCTGCTGGATTTGAGCCCTACCTGGCTAAAGTGAAAAGTGAGTAAAGTGAGTGATTATTAGTCATTATGAACACAACAGAGCACAGCGCACAGTTCACCACAATGAAATGTGACCTTTGCATTTCACCCATCCATGAAGGAGCAATGGGCAGCTGATATGGACTGTACCCGGGGAGCAGTGCTTGAGAACAGTACCTTGCTTATGAGTACCTCAGTGGTACCTTTACCGGTCCGGAACTTGATCCGGCAACCTTCTGATCATGGTGGGAACGCCTTAAATGTTACGCTACCAACTGCACCTATATATATATTTACGGATATTTTTACCATTCTAAAAAGATTTCAGTAGAACAATAAGTACAGGTCTACTCTCATAAGAGCATATTTTTATCTGTATCAGTCTCTAACATATTCCAGAAATATATTTGCATATTTATGTTGTGTACTGGCATTATATGCATGTTATATTACAAAATGTTTCCAATAAAACCTGTATAATGCATAACACCGATTTCTAGTAATACATTTTCAGCTACAGTAATTACATTTTAAGTTGCTATAAAAAGATTTATTGCTATTTGCTCCTCCACATGAAACTGGAGACAAAAGACTCATGCTCAATAAGGGTTTTAGCACTTCCTAGTTTAATTTATGTGCCCTCCCCACTGATAAGAACAGGAAAATATATGTAAAATATGTCACTGGAGATTTAATATGACCAGTGACTAGATAACATGATTGAAAATGACAAATTGCAAATAGCCACCTATCGACGTCCTGCCAAGCCTGGATTCATTACACACAGCCTACCTGAGTCTGTGCTGCTGGGGTGAGTTTCTGGGTTTTTCCATCATTTTAGGGCCATCTGCAGTCTGGCAGTTTCCTTGTTAGACATTAATATCAGCCGAATTAAAACAGATCTACTGAGAATTTCTATTTTTACATCCACATAGCAATCTGCCAGTGTGTAATATACTGCTCCGCTTGTGCCTGTGTGTGTGTGTGTGTGTGTGAAATGCTCATTTCCCTCCTGCTTTCTAAATAAGGTTTATTCAGGCCGGAAGAGAGAGAGACAGTAACAGACAGACCGAACAGGAGGTAAACGGTTGAATCGAGTCATTCAAAGGTTATGGCAGTCGTTCTCCAAGATTTAAGACTGCAACTTCACAAAAGTGTTCCCCAAAATCATGAGGAAATTATAAGTTTGTTGTAATGCCATAATTTGCCAAGTTTGAGGGGCTTTGCTGAGCCAATCTGAGTAACTAATAAGCTTCTGGCTTTTCCTTTGGCTTGTCAGAAAAATCAGAAAATCTGTGTATATACATAAGTGTTCATAGTCAAGAATTTGTGGAGGTGTTTTTCAACCTTAAAAAGGTTTCTGGCACAAGACGTTTGCATTATCACGATGTTTGGTCAGAGATCTATTCAATCCAACTGAGACTAATGTCTTTCACATGGTCACATCACTCTATCATTATTTCTCTTTTAAAAAAAGGAGTATCATCATAAACTGCCGTTAGAATACAGACTAATATCTTTAACATTTGCTGTTTTGCATTAGATACTTTCACTAAGCAGCATTACAGAAATTCAACCCCAAAAACCCAATGAAGCTCCATTCAGGAGCAGTTGGTAGCGTTACAGTCAGGGAGTTCATCTCATGATCGGAAGGTTGCCAGTTTGAATTCCGGACTGGTAAAGGTACCATGAGGTACCATGAGCAAGGTACAGTCTAGAGGTCGACCGATATTGGTTTTTCAGAGTTGATATCAATACCGATTATTGTTAGTTAACGGAGCCGAAAACCGATAAGAATTTTACAACCACGAAGCTCAGCTGAAACTCTCCTACAGAGACTGTCGTGGGCGGGACATCAAGACCAGCAAGTCGAGAGCAAACGACACTGAGAGAAGAGACAACAACGCAGCCACAGTAGCGCAACTCTTAATTATCTAATATCGGTGATGGTCAAAATGAAACAAAATGCCTAATATTGGCCCTGATAATCAGCCCGGACGATGATCTCTCGATCCTTAGTACAGTCCCCCAAGCTTTACTCCCTGGGCGCTGCCTGTGTCAGCTGTCCACTGCTCCTTCATGGATGGGTCAAATGCAAAAATCACATTCAGTTGTGGTGCACTGTGTGCTGTACTGTGTGTGTTCACAATAGCAAATAATCACTCATGTTAATGAAAACATCCTTGACTGGCAACACTGGGTCAAGACCCAGGAAGAGGAGGAGCTTCTATTCTCAGGTTGCTGCAACTACATTACTGTTCATAGGATTAAAAAGTGTTCTCTAAGGCAACTCTATATCACTGTCACTCACATTAATGACTTATGTACATCAACCAGCAAAAACTGCACTTGAGATATTCTTTAAAATAATTTTTCAATATGTATTTTATATAACCAATTCAAGGTACATTTTACTTCTTCATTTCATCTCCACTTTCTCATGTTGTACTTGTACATCTGTTTATGTGATAAATAAAGAATCCTGAACCTACCTCCAGCACTACCACCAATGTGAACTTTGGAAAATAACTTCCATGTTATTCCATGACTCTATAACTCAGAAGAGCTGCTACATACCAGTCCCTCCAGGATTTTGCAGGCCTTTTTTGAGATTGTTGCGGCCTAAAATGCCTGATTTTGTGGCAGCTTTTCTAAAAAGTTCAAGTTGCAGTGTTTTTGGGCATTTTGTTGCAAATAAAGTTGCAGGAGGAAGTCAATGCTGTGGGAAAAAATTGGATTTTGTCCCCTTTTATAATGATTCTTTAACAAGTAATTAAAGTGAAGGTAACAAAACCACAATTATTTTTATTAGCCATTAATCATTTAGTTATTTTTGAAGATAAATGTGAGACGTTTTTATCCCACATTTCCTGTGTCTTCTAAACATAATAAGGAAGTGAGTTCGCAGACGTATGGCTAAACGTGTTGCGGGAAACGATTGGTCAAAAATTGCAGAAAAGTTGTGGTAAATTGGTCAAAATTGCACTGTAGTAATGAATTCGGGAGGACACTGACATATATAAAATATGGTGCCAAGTTCCCTCTTCTAAAAACCCAACCTAACAAAGAGTCGCAGCATTCAGAAACCGAGATGCATTTAAAAAATGGAATCTGGCGCTCCGAGTTCCGAGCGAGCCTAAAGCGAGTGCGTCATTGTCTGCCGAGCTGTACTAGGGCCTTTGTCTGTAAGTCTGGTCTGGTCTGGTCTGGTCTGGTCTTGGCATTGCCATCGTTACCGAGGAGCCTCCTGCTATTGTGGCGCCAATCGAAGGCCCAAAATGTCACCTTCTGCTTTTAGGTGAAAGAAAACTATTTCAACAGAGGAATCAGAAATGAAGGATATAAATGCTGGGACATGTTTCAGTGCCTTTCCCAAAGGTCCTTCAATAAAAGAGGACAAGGACAGAGTGTATCCAGTGACCTTTTATCTAAAGGTCCAAACCACTGAGGCTCATGGGAACAAAGGGGGAAGATACACACTTCACCCCCCCCTCCCCAGGACCCCAACCCCCCAGCCCATAAACCCCTACATATCGAGCCGTAATGACCCTCCCTCGGCAGCCATTGTGTGTCTGTACAAAGGCAGTTACCAGATGCTTTTTTTTATGACTCTTTCACTTTTAGAGGCCGGCCTGCCATCTGCTCCTCCAGGCCACTAACATTCTCCAAACCAGTAGCAACCCCCCCCCAAAATTTCACCCTCAGGGGGCGGCGCTCCGTGCCCTCCGGCAGCCTTGTGCTAATGCAACGCCTGACCCCGGGTAGGGGGAAAAAAATCACAGCCCTAAATCTGACCTTAACGCATGCCAGGGTCGAAAATAAATTCCAGCAGATAGAGCGGTTCGATGACACGGTGTGTGTTTTGGCTCCAAACCCACTCCGAGCACTCGATAGACCCTCGGGGGCCAGAGCGAGGCCAGTTGTACGGCCATCGATTAGGATGCAGATAAGCTTATCTCGAACCTGCTCCGGGGCTAACAAGCATCTCAAGAGATCACTGCACAAGAGCTGCCAGAAAGGAGGAGGTGGAGGGAAAAAATGATGCAGTTTCTATTAGAGCTGTAATCATGCGCTTTTCTTAACAGGACTGTAGTATGACATAGATCATTTGTAATTTAAAAAAGTGATAGAAGAAAGTTAAAAATATGCAAACATAGATTTTGAAAATGTAGAACAATACCTACAAATAAACATCAATTCAACCTACCTACAATTCAAACATTACGATATAAGGTGTAATTGTGCATGTTTGCATTATATCTATTAAAAAGTGTGCAGTTGTGTGTGATAAACGTCTTTTTGTGTTATTAAAAAGGTTAAAAGCTGTGCTGGCATGTCCGTTTTAGAGGCCTTATGGCCAAACTTAAAGACCCAGTAAGCTGAAAACCGTCCTTGGTTCGCTAAGAGAATCCGTCATATGCTAAGTCCGAAGTGGTTCTCCATTTCCTCACCACCGCCAGGTGCCGTTGAACCAACAGGTGTAAGTTTACTTATTTTGTGTTGTTATAGATTGTAAAATATGACGTGCATGTTTAACCAGTTGTAAAGAACTCTAAATGATTAGCGAATGCATGAGAGCACGGGGCTAATCCGTAGGAGCTAGCTCAGATGTGAATTATAGTGGTGGCGTAATGCATGGTAAAATGTAAGTTAGCAAACCATTTGCTCTAATCTAAGTTTAACAAATCCAATGGCTGAAATTTTAGACAATCCCCAACAAACCTTGAAACTTTAAAAACTGCCAATATTGGCCCAGCATTAATCTTGAGTTTTGTTTTACTTATTATCTCGACCACATAGATAAGTCTCCCATCACTGTTAGATATAATTTCTGGCATTGTGTTATTACTCGATCTCTTTATTAGTCATCAAATTTGAAACCATAAGGGCCTGAAGTTGCTGAAGTCTATAACCTCTGAAGTCGACATCATCTGATCACCTACAAACAGCATCAAGCTGACTTCTGAAAACACAAAGACAAACAAGACGCAGGGCTTTCAGAATTCTGTAGGAAGCTGTAGTGAGAGAGACAGAGAAATAGAAGCTATTGAAAACCCCTCGAATGTCAGATTCCTAGTTAGTGAAGCTCCCACAGAGCCGTGCCCCATCCAGAGAAGAAAAGAAAGTAGAAGATGTGCTTAGGGAGAACACAAAGATGGAGAAAAACCTTTTACAGTAAAATTTAGAAAAAGATCTTGGATGGATCTTATGCCATTCCATTGTTGTCTATATTCACGTCTGCGTCACGAAGATCTTCACAGGCACTGCAGCAGTCTGGAATAACAGGACAGCTATTTATACAATATTCTTACTGTATTCATTTTACTGTAAAATGCATTCCTGTGCTTATGAGGACTGGACTAGTGGGAGTTCACAGTTATATAATCTACAGCACTGTAAATACAGAAGTTATTACATAAAAAATAGAATAAAAAGTGCTGGGTAGAGGGACTTGATGCTAGAAAAGAAAGTAGATCCTTATTCACGGCAATGACATTCAGAACGGACAAAAACAGACTCAGTCCAAACTTCAATTTTGCTGTTTGGGCAGGAAACCCTTTACAGAATGTTAAAAGTAGGGCAAGGTCAGGTTTGAACACGGAAGTAAGATGTGATGTTTCAGAATTAGGATCTTAATGGACAAACAGCTATGGGTACTAGGCATGGGAATCGAAAACTGGTTCCGATTCAGAACCTGTTCCAATTGATCAATTCCATCTAAATTGTACACCTCCAATGTTATTGATTCTTCTTAACGATTCTCTCATTTCCCAGCACAACATTTTTTCCGGTTTTCCTTAAGTTTAATCACGGTACGTTACGCCACACTCACAGCGACTTGATCTTCAACCATGAAGAACCATGACGCATAAATGATATTTTTCGCCATGTAAACACACATGCTGCATTTGTTAGCAGGGAAGTTCAACATTCACTAAAATTCACCAGTTCAGTTAAATCTTTCCATTTATTACGGACAAAACTTATATTTTAGCAATTTCTTCATTTTCCATTAGTCAGAAAATATTTTTACATTCTATAATGTTAGAGAGTAAAAAATAAACTCTGAATATGTTCATGTAAAATGGTTGCTTTTGGTGCAGTGTAGGTGTAGAAAAACTTTTTTCACACTGAAAAAACTACTCAAGATGACATTCTCTCTCAATTTGGTTTAAAAAGATCTCTTCGACCAGTTGGGAAAGTTGATTTGAAATCAAAACCACCTTAACGGGATCTAAAACACATTAAATGAGTTCTAATAGCTCTTAATGGAACTTTATGGGCCTCAAAGAAGCTTTTAAAACTTCTTCGGCAAGGAATCATTAAACTTTTTCCATGCAGACTTTCAGAAGTACAGTATAAGTGTAGGAGTGCAGTTTTTGGTATTTGTGAGGACCAGAATGTTCCCTAATAGGAAAGAAATACCAATATTTGTCAGATTTTTCTACTTCGTCAAGACATTTTTGCATCTGAGAACCAGTCCTCATTAGGAACAAAATGCTTTTATAGGAAAGTACCAGAATTTATTTGAACTAAAAGGGTTCAGAGGCTTGCTGATCAGACAGTAGTTGTCACCAGCAGTTTCTCGTCCAACGCAAACCTCCGTCTTCTCTGTGGATTCCCCTTCTATTAGGGTCTATTAAAAGAGTTTAAGCAGGGAGGACAGACACCCTTCCGCTTTAATAGGCGACGCTGGAGAGAAGCTGCAATTAAGACTCCGTTTTGAATGGCTTTTCCATGGTTGGAACGGTGAGGCTTTTAGAGGCCGGATCCCACAAGGCCATTTATCAAACACAGCAACACTGCGTACAGCATATTACAACAGCCTATATGATTCTAATGGAATTACTTTAGCCTTAATTTGCTTACCAGACAATCCCAACACTCTGCAAGACTATCAAAGATGGTTTGGGCCAAAACAAGGCAATAATTTTTTTTTTCGAGTTTGTTTAATGTGGTAACCAAGAGGGAGAGGCAAACTTTTAAGAAGATAATTCAGCTGTACTTAGGGCTGCCGTCAGGCTACCAACTGCCCTGAATGGCATAATGAGTTTCAGTGCAAAAGTTTACAAAGACCCCAGACCACCAGAAAATATGTAACCATCCTAACTTGCCTTTTTTTTGGCTCTTATTAGGACTGCAGCTATCAATTATTTTTGTGATCAAGTATTCTATGGATAAAATATGAGTTTTGTCTGTTATAAAGGGGAAGATTTGACTGAACTGTGAGTGAATAATGGTGTTTAATGGAGTTGCAAGCGTTCACAAACACAGTGCATGTTTACATAGTGAAAAAATGTCTTTTATGTGTTTTTTTGCATTTACTTCTGTTTTTGTGAATGGAATTAATCACAAATAGGTTCACATATAGTGGGATAAGGTTATGTGTCACTAATGAGCGTCCGTGTAAAACACAAGCAGAGCATGCTATACTGAGTGAAATTACTTAAACAAAGCTTCGATTCAAGAAAAATCGCCATTTATTGCAATCGCATTACTTGAATAATCATTTCAGGACTAGTCCTTAAACCTCATTATTAAAACGTCAACTTTCTCTGCCTGCTATGTTCAATTTTCACTGAAGATGTGCTGGAGAAATTAATTAGGCTGCCATCTGGACTTGTTCTACTTTTACTGACTGAGACTGTGAGTCTAAAATAACCTGGTAAAAGTAAACAAGTACAAACCAGAACCTGAATGACCATGACAAACAAAACCACATAACTTGATGAACACCAGACAAGAAACAAAGAGCTTATGTACTCAACAATGCAGGTGTTCCACAGTTCCACATTAGCATACTCACAATCAGACAGACACAGAAACAGGGGAAGTGGCAGCTTCAGTTGGCCGACCAGGGCATTCTGGGATCATCAATAAGAAAATTGATCTTTTTAGATTAGAATCTGTTCCCTGAAACCAGCTTTCATAGTTGGCTTGGAACCAAAACCAACTTAATGGGGTCTGAAATGCAGACAAAATAAGTCTTAATAGTTCTAAATGACTATTAAGTTATAAACAACTTCCTCAGCAGGGAAACTGCATTCAAACATTTTTCAGCCGACCTGGAGACTGCTGGAGTGATACTGTCAATAAGAAAAATGAATCTTTTAGATTAAATTACCTAAAGAGATAACAATATTCACTATAGTCCTTGAACAACTTTAATTATCATGTAGAATAATTCTTCGATAAAGACATTAACACTCACTATAATTCTTTAACTTCCTCCTTTTTTTGTTCGGTCACAACCATTCATTCACTTTATTATTATATTATGACCTTTACTGCACAAAGAAATCTGCTTTTAATAATGTGAGAAATGCAATATCAGATAGTGTCTCAACAAGCCCAACGCACAAAATCGTACACAGTGGCAGAGCCAAATGGGAATGAGGCCAGATTTTCTCTAACATGTATTTACGGAGATGTGATCTATTTATCGATATACTTATTTATAGATTAAACGATAAAGAACTAGTCGTTAGTGGTAGTTTTCTATCAATTTAGTGGTTGCCCTTTCAGATCCGCAAACAGCAAGTTAAAAAAAAGAATCAATAAAAAGTTAAGCGGTTAGTTAAGTTAAAAGTCAAGCTTTTTTTGCCCTGAAGCAACATGTTGCACTCAAATGGCTGAAATTCAAATGCTATCTGATTCAGGCAGAATTTCAAATGCTACATGATGTAATATGAATATTAGAAATAAAAGAACTAACAATATATATAGATGTGCAGAGGAAGAGGATGAAATTTTCATTTTGAGGATCTAACTACGCTTAATCTCTGGTTGACACAAAGCCTTCAGAAAAATAATTTCAATATCTAATTATTAAAAAAATCAATAATGTTAAATAGATCTCCCCCAAATCTCAACATTTTTAAATCCACTTTAAAAAACAAACTCTCATTGCATTAAGTTTTTAAAAAACATTTTTAAAAGTTCTTCAAAATAACAAATCCACAAAATAACAAAGCTGGCTGCGAGATAATAAGGGTTTATTTCCAGCGAGCTCCAAGCTGGGAGCAGAACGACGGCTCCTCGGGGCAGGTGGGAAGCCAGACTGCAGGAGGAGCTGTCAAAGGGAGAGATTGCAAATGGGACTCAGTCTTTATCTGGGCCTCGGTCAGAGCAGATAGAGTCGGACGATTGATTCTGAAGAGGGAGGAATTAATTGTGACGGGCCGATATGCCGTTTCCTCTCTGATCTGAAAGGAGAGGAGCCAAAGGTCAGGGAGAGATGGTATTAGCTCCCCCCACCACCACTTCAAATTACACAGTGATAAACCTGCCGATAACCCTCCCAAAATTTCTACACACAGTCAAGAAGAGCTAAGGGGTGGGAGACGGGTAGAGAGAGAGTGAGAGAGAGAGTGAGAGAGAGAAAGAGAGAGAGAGAGAGGCAGGGAGTGAAAGTGAGAAAGAAATAGACAATCACAGATCAAAGAAAGTCTAAGGCCACCTTTACACCTGGTGCTGACGTGTTCAGAATTGGAAGTCTATTAGATGGTACTGTGCTGGCGATGTTATGTAGATTCAGCATTAAGACAGGGTGATGTGTTCTAGTTTCTACTGCCATTTGTCTGTGGACATAGAATCCCAACATAAAGACCTGAGTATCTTTTCAGATGAAAAATGGAACTTTTTCTACTCGCAATGAACAGCAAAGTACTGTACCACAATGTGAAAAGGAGTCCATAAAGATCACTTTTACCTGTGGCCAGGTTTGGAAGTCTTTAAGCTAGGCTTTGTGACCGAACCACCTAGAACAGCTTGACCAGCTTTCAACTAGCTTAGATTTCAGATCCTTTAAGGTCTATGTATGTTCTTTTATTCCTAGAATTCATTTTGGCCTGGAAGCAACCTGATGCACTGAAATTACTTTGTAAGTTTCCACAATGCTAACATTTAGTCTGAACTTCAAATGACAGAGCCGGAATTGTATATTTTGTAGAGATCAACCGATATTGCTTTTTCAGGGCCGATACCGATTATTGCTGGTTAACGGATCCAAAAAACGATATTTGGAACCAATATGCACAAAAAACACAAAATCTCTGTCAAAATTTTTAATTTTACGAACATGAACACAAATCTTTATTTAAAAATACTTTTATTGTTTATAAATACATTTTACATTATTTTAATTTAACTTTAAATAATATTAAACATTTTTGTATGAGTGTAAAACTTGTGAAGCAGCAGGTTGTGGTGAAGAAAGCAAAGCTGCTCAGCCTGCTCTTCAAATAATCTAGATCTCGTGTGACATATAGTCAATCAGACACTGTTGTGGGCGGGAATTTAAATGAAGCAGGGAATCGAGAGCAAACGACACAGAGAGAAGAGACGGCAGTGGAGCCACAATAGCGCACCTTGTAATTACTTAATATCGGTGATAGTCTAAATTAAACACCGATACCAATAATCGGTCGACCCTTAGTGTATAGATCGGTAGATGGTACATATATGGTGACGTTCCTTTTGATTATCTGCTGCTCTTTTCCTTTGGTCAGTGCAATGACTTCGAACAATGTTCTATTGCTAATGCTTCTATTTGTTTCTACATCCCAACTGCTTGTAAACCCTTGTGTTCGGCAGAGCCCACGTTGTCCACTTAATCACATTCATTAAGTGGGTGGTGGTGCAGTGGTCAGAGTGACAGAAACCCTGTGTTGGTGACCATAAAATTGTGGGGTTCAGATCCTGAAAGAGAGACTAAAAAACACCATTACACCCCTGAACAAGTCCTTTGACTTGTTGCATCTTGACAGAATTTTTTTTTTACAGACTCAGAATGAAGTCACAGTCTGTCCATGTTGAAGTCCAAAAGTGGTTGAAATGATCATGTAATATAGTGAAACGTGGATTTTCATTGGATGACCAAAACTGAAGATGATTCCAGTTGTCTAAAAGGTCAGTCAGGAAGCTTGAGTCAATAAACAGCTATAGTGATTTAAACGTAGCACAACAAATACACTCTCCAGCCCAAGCAGGATTTAATTAAGCAACAGGACAGGAAACAAATTGTTTGAGCGCTGTGATTAATGGCAGATGAAATAAGCGTTAAGATCGTCTCGACTTCTTGGCTAGAGTATCAACAAGCTAAACACTAACAACATTAGTCTCAATAATAACAGATAATTAACAAAGTTTCGGTCGACTGTCGTCTTCAGCTAACCCTAAACCAATTTGTGTATAGACTGCAGTCAGATCCGCAAACAAAAAGAGGGGATTATGGGTAAGCTCCATTGGGTCAGTGGTAAGCGGCGAGGCTTAGAGCAAGATCAGGGCAGGATTTCATAACGTGACATTAACAGGGGACGTGTTGTAGCACGGTGTTTGCTAACCGGCTTGTTTTTAATTGCGTTAGAACCACCGAAACCACATATGAGCTCAGTCGGGGTGCGATTTAAAGGCAGTGACTTTCTATAAACAATTAGAAACATATTAAGCACTCAGTCATCCTTATTGTTCAATGAATTTCATTCATTAATTCATAACGAGTCGTCGGGAGAACATTTTTCAGCTGTTGTTTAGCTCCAATTTGAGCTGAGTTGAGCCTAATTAATTATAAACTCTGTTCATGTCAGAATCTGTGCAGGAAAAAGATTTTTCGGTCATTAGCTTAAACTGGAAATTTTCTACTATCCAATGTAAAAGGTCCAGTTTATGGTACGGCACGCTCGATTACATGATTACACGTATGAGTACTCATGAGCAAGGTACCGTCTCCAAGCTCCCGGGGCGCTATTCAAAAGCTGCCCACTGCTCCTTCACAAATGGGTCAAATGTAGAGGTCACATTTCGTACTGTGTACTGTGTGCTGTGTTCACAATAGTGTGCAAAAAAATCGGATCAAATTGAAACATGTTTTTCATTGTCGATTCAAAATCGATTCATGCAGTTCCAAAAAAATTATTCATATTATTCATATAACGTAATGCCACTAGTTTACTTTTTCTCCCAACATGAGTTCAGCTCGCCAATCCTATAGATGGCGCAATGTGGAAGTCTGCCCAGATAGACTTCCTTCACGTGAGCATGAAGGAAATGCAGTCAGCATGCGTACATATGCCTTACATTTAGTAAACTACATTTGATTCTGTGTGATTTTTTGATAATCTGCCAAAGTTAAATGGGGAGAGTAACTCAAAAGCAGCAATCTGGAAACAAATTCATCTATGTACTGAATCATGAACTGATTTTGAATTGACTTGTGAATGCAAGAATCAGAATTGTATTATGAGATTTTCTGAATCGTGCACCTCTAGTTTCCAATTAAAAATTTGTGGTACCAAGTGTACCAAGCAGGAGCCAAAAGCTAGCGACTGGCAAAAAAATGCTGACTGAAGTCAAACAGAAGTGTGTTGTCATCTCTGTTCTACTAAAGTATTTCCCAAAGTCACTTTGTTTTACTCCACAGTCTTTGCTCTGACATTTCCTGATTGCATTAACAAACACTGCCAAGTAAAAAGTACCTGCTTTCATGGGTACTTCTTTGGAAAAAGGCACTATACCGACACATTTTACTCCTACTGAACAGCAAAGTACCATACTTTACTGCACCATGTAGCGGAAAAACATATACACTACCAGTCAAAAGTTTGGACACACCTTCCCATATAATGTTTTTTTCTTTTTACTACTTACATTGTAGATTCTCACTAAAGGCATCAAAGCTATGAATGAACTGTGTAAGGGCTATTTGACCAAGAAGGGGAGTGATGGAGTGCTGCGCCAGATGGCCTGGATAAGACTGCAGTCCTGAAGTAAAGTGATGAGTTCATAGCGCTAATATTTCTCAGGTTATCAGATTAAAGCAACAGAATTTGGGCACCAAATGAATGACATTATATTTGTAACCAGCCACCACTTACACAAACCCAAACAAGCAGGATGAATAAGATCTGTTCGTGTGGCAGTGGACTGCCCCGTTTTTGGTGGTAATGGTAGAATAATTGGTTAAAATGGTAAAATGTGGCTTGTTTTGTACAGGAAAATTGCTATGATTTATAACATGTCTAAGCCTTTACTAGCCTTTGGCATTGTTTATCTGTCTCATCTGATGAAGGAATGTAACTAGTTAAGAAAACTTGTATATTTTCAAACACGAACACTCAGGCGTGCCTTGAAGTGCATTTGAGGACGACAACAGCATAATACACAGTTATACAGTCCAAACACGGGCGTTAAGCGCAGCCCAATTCTCTAAGCAGAGCTGTTCTCCCCAAGTGCAGCACTGAATTTCTGTGATTTCTCATTGAAAAAAGAGAGAAGAGGTTGTGCGGAGGGATAATGAATTGCTGCTGGGGATGAGGATAAGGTTAATAGTGAATAGATCTGTAGTGGAAGGTGAACAGGGAATATTGAGTAGACATAGTCAAGCTTTCACTATGTTAAAGCTCCCAGCAGCACCGGCAGACAGATTTAATGCAAAAGCAGGTGCACTATTGGAAAAAAGTTTCAATATGGAGTTTTGAACACGAGTTGCCAAATCAACATGCAGACAACGACACAGCACTACGGCGACCCCTAACATGAGCAGGGCTGTTTTCATTCAATCATTTATTCATTATCGGAACCATTTAATCCCTATTGGGGTCGTGGGGACCAGAGCCTATACCAGGAACTACAGGCACAAGGCAGGGACCAACACTAGGCAGGCGCCAACATAGGGCTGGGCGATATGGCTGAAAACTGTATCACGATATCAGTGTTTCATATCGGTCGATATCGATAATTATGCATATTTTTAATGACCCATTTAAAATAAGGACCAGGAGAAAAATATATTACATTTAAACATTTTTATTTTAAACTTAACCTTCCTCTGATCATAATCCCCTCAGTTATTATGACAGAAATGTCAACAACCAGGGAAAACTCAAATAATTAAAATGTAAACATAAGTCTAAAGTCACAATGAACACTTAACAATTATCTCTTAACATTTAAGGTGCAAAATGAAAGAAAATGTAAGAAATGCTTAAAGGGATCCCCGACTAGTAAGACATGTTGGCCTCAGAAGATTAACGTTGGTGTCAGCTATGTAAATGCGATATAAAAACACTCTATATCTTTTTATTTTTAATAAAAGTTTAAGAAAACGTTTTCACTCGTAGGCCGCCATTGTTGTTTACATTTCAGTGCATTCTGGGTAGTGACGTCACATGATTGCTCCGTCTTCGGCCTAATTCGCTTGACAGTACAGCGAGATGAACGCGTCTTCCGTTCAGCCTTTTCAGTTCGAGCCCGAGCGCGCTGTAAATCAGGAAGACAGCACTCGAACTTTATATGAAAATGAAGAGGATCAGAGAGGTGAGGAAGCGACAGTGGGGCAAAATCCATGGTGTCTGTGTGGCAACTGCTTGTCAATGCCGACCGAGAGAGAGAGTGTTTGTTGTAAAGAGCTCCGCTTTCTGTCAGCAGCTGTCCAGCGTAAGCATATGGATCAAACGTATCGCATAATAACGTATTCAATATAAATGTTATGCTCATCTACCGTTGTCATTTGATAAAACGCTATAACAAGATGCTCTGGTTATTTACAGACACTCCATGTAACAGCACATGAGAACTTTGACGCAGTTTGCCTCAATCGAGATGTTTGAGGCAACATCCATGACCGGCAGAGTGCAGGTCTACCAAATCGATACACGGAGTGTCTGTAAATAACCAGAGCATCTTGTTATAGCGTTTTACTGTATATTTTCATAAATCAAATGACAACGGTAGATGAGCATAACATTTATATTGAATACGTTATCATACGATAGTTTGATCCATGTGCTTACGCTGGACAGCTGCTGACAGAAAGCGGAGCTCTTTACAACAAACACTCTCCCTCTCGGTCGGCATTGACAAGCAGTTGCCACACAGACAACATGGATTTTGCCCCACTGTCGCTTCCTCACCTCTCTGATCCTCTTCATTTTCATATAAAGTTCGAGTGCTGTCTTCCGCGTTGTCCTCCTGATTTACAGTGCGCTCGGGCTCGTACTGAAAAGGCTGAACGGAAGACGCGTTCATCTCGCTGTACTGTCAAGCGAATTAGGCCGAAGACGGAGCAACCATGTGACGTCACTACCCAGAATGCACTGAAATCTAAACAACAATGGCGGCCTACGAGTGAAAACATTTTCTAAAACTTTTATTAAAAATAAAAAGATATAGAGTGTTTTTATATCGCATTTACATAGCTGACACCAATGTTAATCTTCTGAGGCCAACATGTCTTACTAGTTAATGCAACCAAACTAGCTTCACAACCTCTGTTTTCTTCTGACGAAGAATAAAAAATATTGAACGTTTTATCGAACACATTTTTTATTGATATCGATCACGTGTCTATCGCGATACATATTGTTATCATTTTATCGCCCAGCCCTACGCCAACACAACGCAGGGGACACATACTCACACAGTCACACTCTCATTCACTTACGGGGCCAATTTAGAGTCGCCAATTAACCTATAATGCATGCTTTTTGGGAGGAAACCAGAGCACCTGGATAAAACCCACACGAACACGGGAAGAACATGCAATCTCCGCACAGAAAGTCTCTACGGCCGAGCTGGGGATCTTCTTGCTTTGAGGCTGCGGCGCTAACCACTGCGCCACCGTGCCGCAGGGCTGTTTTAACAACCATATTTTAACAAAATACTCATTTTATAAATAGCATTAATAAAATGATGTGAACCGTGAGAATGAATGAACAAATTTTCCATATTTCCACATAAATACTGCATTTAAGACCTAAAACCGGTTAAATTAACACCTGACCCGATTTGGCTCCAGTTTTCATCCAGCTATTAAAGCATCAATATTTTAGAGCTATTTTAATCGAGAGGCTAAAGCACAAATCTGTCCTTTTTTCCCCACACAAAATAAGATCATTGTTCTGCTTACTGCCAGTCCTTTCATTTCTATGGATGTGGCACAAATACATCAGTAATCTTCTTATTTTTTCTGGGGTAAGTCCTTTTTTCCTTTAATGAAAATCAATTTTCAGTTTAGATTAAAAAAAATGTAAAGCAAAATTCAGATTTATGCCCGACTGGCAGCCCTAAGTGGAAAGAGCATATGCAGTGACCACTGCCGAGCCTCAACTCTCCACTTTTCTCTCCCTCCTCTCTCTCAGCCTCCCTCCATCCCCATTAATGCCAGTCTCGGCAAACACGCTGAGTCAGTGCCAGAGAAGATGCTCATCCCTCAGGGCTACAACAGACCCTGGCATGTACATATTTAGTGTGTATTCATCTGTACAGCCAGAGTGTGTGTGAGAGAGAGTTTTTGTGTATGTGTGGGAGGGGAAATGAGAGACAAGACATAAAGAGAGCTGACAGCAGAAACAGTATGTTAAGTGCTGTGAAATGTGCCCACAACTCATTTATTTCGGTGACGTCCGTTGGCTGCAGCAGCTCGGTTGTGGATTCAGCAAACGGTTAATGAGGTATTCAGCAATCAGGCTTGGTGAAAACAGCGATGGCGAAATGCTGGATAATAACACGGCAAATTGAAGTGTTTAACGTTAGCGTACAGCCTGGTGGCATCTGCTGCACGCAAAGCTGACGATGGCAGAACGGAACGCGTGACAACTGGAGGGCTGCATGTCTCTTTTCTAGTCTTGTAGATTAGGGTCTGTGTAAGTGGAGGAATGAGCCAAACGTAGCGATGATGGGAGGAGAGGAAGATGAATTGAGGGAAGGGGGAAAAAAATGGGAGAAGAGAAATGCAGTAACGAAGGGAGGAGTTGAGTGTTGTGAGGACTGGAGCCAAGTACAGACATGGACGGAGAAGCTAACTGCATTGTGAGACAAGGCAAGAACAAAGATGGAGGGAGAAGTGAAAAGCAGTAAGGGTGGAAGGAGTCAAATGTATTAAGTGAGGGAGGGGCCAACTTCATTGTGGGAGGAGCCAAGTACAGAAATGGAGGGAGGAGCCAACAGCAGTCAGTGCAGCAGTAGGGAGGAACCGCCTGCAGCCACCCAGAGCCAGAAGCAGCTGCACTGAAGGATGAAAACAGGCTGAATGGTGAGATTAGCGAGGTTCAGGCGAAGTCTGAAACGGGAGGAAAAAGGAGCGGCGAGCAGCTCAATGTCACAGCGGCTCAATTTAGCCGGACGTGACTGACACGAGGGAGAGAGAGGCGAGGTCCTGATTAAATCTCACCCGGCGCATGCCGCAGTCACAGAGACGGTCATGAGAAGCGCAGTGGTTCAGACACATTAAAGCTGACCTGGAGACCCCCAACCCAGGTGACGACTCTGTCCCACCCAAACCAGCTGCTCCTCATTTCTTAACCATTACGGTAATAGCACTCCAACCTGAGAGTAAGTGAGAGAGTGAGTCAGAAATTAAGACACTAGGATGAAGAGAAAATATAAGACAAAAACTAAAGAGAAAACAGAGAGACAAAATGACATGCAGATGGAGACAAAGAGAAAGAGAATTACAACAGGAAAAAGAAAATTCTCACAAATAGGGAGATAAAGATGGAAAAAAAAACAGAAGACAGGCAGAGAGAGAGAGATTCAGAAAGGAGAGATTAAGATGGTGTCAAACAGAGAGGGACAAATAGAAAGTTATAAAGAGGAAAATAAATTTCAAAAGAGACACAGAATTAGCATAGAATGGAGAGGAAGAGAAAAGACTAATAAATGAGAGAGAGAGAGACAGAGAGACATCAAAACAGAGATAGAGGAATATGGGTAGATTTAAATAGAGAGAAAAGACAGAGACACAGTAAGACTGGGAAAATGGAGTGACGAGGAGAGAGACAGAGAGAGACTAACAAATGGGGAGAGAGAGACAAAGAGAACACAAAAGACAGATACAGAAAAACAGAAAGAGAAGATGGAAAGGAATGAAAAGAAAACAGAAGGCAGACAGGGACGGTAAGACTGTGAAAAGAGTGGGGAGGAAGAAAAAGAAACTGACATACAGAATGAGAGAGAAAGGGATGGAGAGAAAAACAGACAAAGAAATTGGAGGGTCGGAGAGAGGAAAGGAGAGAGAGAGAGTAGGGGACAAAGAAGGGGGCAGAAAGAAGTTTGAGAGAGAGACTAATGAAAAAGAGAAAAGGAGGCAGAGAGTTCATACAAGCCCAACATTTAGGCACATGGTTCTGTACTTTTGTGTGTATTTGCACAACAAGAAGGCGGTGAGTCAGCGTGCGACTTCAGAGACAATCGCTAGCAGCGCTGTGAAAATGACACATAATCGAATTACGCCAGTTAGCAAAACAAGAGTGGCGATTCATCCCCCCTTCCCTACGCACTACAAAGCTACGGAGGGAAATGTTCAAAAAAAAGAAGACGATGACGACGAAAAAAAAAGGATCTGACAGCCTGAGAGCAAAAACAGGTTTTATTTTTACCACCTCAGCGCTAAGCTCCATCGGCTCGCGGCTGGCGCCCACTGTGCTGTCTACCTCCAACCAGACGCTCAAAGGCTATTTACACCTAAAAGTCAAACGTATATATATATGTGTATATATATATGTGTATATATATACAGTATATATATGTTTACTCTGTCACTTATTTGTATTTATATACAGTATTCTACGTGCCCTATTTATTCTTACTGTAGAAACTGGAGGTTGGCTCGTCTCTCTACGTACATGTATATAGTAGAGATTACAAAGTTTACTTTGACTTTGAATAGAAAGAAATTGGCAAAGACATTATTAAAAAGAGCAATGTGTGTTCAAAAGACATGTTCAGCATAGTATATTTAAGAGTATGTATAGGAGCGTATATGGTTGTGGTCTAGTGGTACGAGAACCCAGTTAAAGACCAAGAGGACAAGGGCTGGAGTCTGGCTCCATTCTACTTCCAGCAATATCACACTTAGGCTGCTGAGTAAAAGCCCTTAAACCCCCAGTTGCTCTAGGAATATAACTTCGTTTAACTCAATTCGCCGCCGCTGTTCTTCCTCCTATTTTTGGTTTTTTCTGTAGGAACTTTGCCACCCAAGAAAACTAGAGCCATCGGCCAATAATAGGATCTCAAAAGAGGCAGAAGCTGCCAATACCCCATTTCTAAACTGTCTTTCAAACCCTGCCCTCAAACCGTTCAAACCTCGCCCCCAAACTGTCCATAAATTCTGCCCTTCAAACCACACGTAGAAATCTCACTCGAGCAAAAAGCCTGCCGGGTAACTCAGCTTCAGCATGCAGGACATTTAACACATCGAGAGGAAAAAGACATTGGAGAGTTTAGGTTACAGTTTGTGCTAATATTATCACAAATCACAAGACTCGATTTCTTAATTTTGTGCTCGAAGTTTCAAGCATTTGCGCCGTGACTTCGAAATTTACGCTCGCAAAATTTTTGCAGCAAGTTATTTTCCATATTTAGTTTTGGCGCTGAGGACGCCATAGGCCATTCTTCTAGCTGTCACTGAATGCTATTGCGCAAGAGTGAATCTCGCCAGAGTGTGGTGAATTGGTGCCCTCTATTGGAAAGCGGTAGTATTGCACAGGTAGAAAGGAAGGAAAACGTCTCACTCCGCTTAAAAATATGTCTACGCATACCATCGACAATCAAATTCGCCGGCGCATCATTTATTGTCGACTTTTTGTCGACATAACGCGAATAATCGAGGCACCCCCTAACACACATACATATATATATATCTATCTATATATATATCTATATATCTATATATATGTACATATATATATATATGTATATATATATATATATATATATATAGATGTATATATATATTTTATATACATATATATATATATATATATATATATATATATATATATATATATATACCACACACACATATGTAAATTTGATTCCAGACAATGTGGGACATGTGTAAATGTGATCAGAGCCAAGTTTTCAACTTTTACATTGGTCCTGGTTGAGTGTGAACACCACAAGGTTTATAAACCTTTTATTGTCAGCTAGCGTCAAGGTTTTCTGCCTGACGATCTTAAACCCGTGCGTGTTCGGTCCTGGGCGGATGAATGGGATTGTAAGAGAAAAACAACAGCAAATTGAATAAGGTTTGCCTGCGTGTGGGTTGTGGATAAGCGGTGACTCATTTGCTACGTTGCGAGTGAAGAAACTCGACATTCTGCTGCTAGAGAGACAGTGGGAAAAATCCAGATTGGGGCTGACAGATAAAATATTCACACAGATCTCGGGCAGATAGAGTGTAACCGACTTGTCACTAGATTTAGCACCTCTTAGCAACTTTTATACCAAAAATGTTTTGGATGAAAAGGAGCTTTTGATGTGAAGGAAAGGCAAGTTTCATAGCTTTTATCTAAAAAAGCTGCTATGGACAAACTTGAACATTTTCTTTGCTCTGTCTCTTGAGCTAACAAAGTGTTAGCAACTTAGCATCTGTGGAGCTACATGTAGTTATACGTGTAAGACCTAACTATTGACCCCTTTGACCCCTTTGTAACTTTTATTTTATAAAATCCACAAGATCAAGCTCCAGAGATGCTAAATTTAAAGAATATTAGCAACATTTCTTGCAATATTTTAGAAAAACCTAAGCTATCCGCCATGGAAAAGAAGCAATACTACTGACATGTAAGGTTGCCAACTTAGCATCTCTGTCTAAAGATGGAACATTTTTCTGGACAACCCTTAGCTATTGCCAGTGTAAAGATGTTACTTCCACAGCAACTTAAACTGTAAAAGAATGACTAGCAGCAAATCTAGCATCATTTTGGGCAAACTTAGGCTAAATGCAGAAGACAGCCTTAACTTAGCATCTCAGTAGCCAATCTAGTGAATTTTAAGATCCCCTTAAGAAAACTGTTTTGTAAACAGCATCTAGCGACAAAACTAGTAACCATTGTTCTACAAACAATGGTTACTTGTAGTAGAAGAGAGTCCCCACTTCTGCCCAGTATTTGAGAGGAGGTACATTCACTACATGGACCTCTACAATGAAACAAAATTTTTGACCAGCATGTCTGTGCCCCGATGCACAAAGCAAAGTCCATAAAGTTATGGTTGGATGAGTTTAGTGTGGAAAAACTTGACTGGCCCAAACACAGAGCCCTGACCTCAACCCTATCAAACACCTTCGGGATGCACTGGAACAGAGATTGTGAGACAAGCCTTCTGGTCCGACATCAGTGCCTGACTTCATAAATGCTATACAGAATGAATGGGCACAAGTTGTCACAGAAACCCTCCAAAAAAGCATGGAACGTCTTCCAAGCAGAGTGGAAGTTGTTATAGCTACAAAGTTTAAAATTAAAGGGTACTTAGTACTAAACAGAAAAGGGTACTAAGTACCAAATCAGAAAGGGTACTGAGTACCAAACCAGAAGGGGTAAACAGTATTGAATGGAAAAGGGTACTAAGTACCAAACCAGAAAAGGTACTTGGTATCGAACAGAAAAGGGGCACTTGGTAGCAAGTTAGGAATAGTTAGGAAGTTAACCCTGTGATTGGAAAGTCACTGGTTCGAATCCCAGACCAGTAAAGGTACCACTGAGGTACTCACGAGCAAGGTACCATCCCCAAGCACATGTTAATTGCCCATTGCTCCCTCACAGATGGGTCAAATTTTGTTGTGGTACACTGTGTGCCGTGTTCACAGTGACAAATAATCACTCACTTTCATCTTCACAAAGCATAACAGATACTTAGTTTAAAGAAAACTTGCTAACCAAGCATAACAGACAATTAGTACCAAACATAAAGTATACTTAGTAACCAAACATAAATGATACTTAGTACCAAACATAAATGATACTTAGTTCCGAACATAAAGGAAACTTAGTACCAAAATAATAGATACTTAGTTTAAATGAAAGTTGACCAACTATTTGTTGCATTATAATTTAAAGATATGAACTTAATTACTTTGTGATTACATGAACAGAATGATGTATTGCATTTGATTTTATTCTAATATTAATCAAAGAACGTTATTAGATCATCTCACTTTTAGATTAGGACGTTATACAAGTATTTAATGAATATGCAAATATATATGCCACCATGGCGACTTTTTAAGCCACCTGCTAGCAGCTTTTCATCTCAAACAGTTGGCAAAACCTGGAAGGATGTAAAGTGTCACAGCTGAACTGCTGTATTGGAGGCAAATAAAATTAAAAAAATCGGTCATGTGTTTACATCCAATATCCAGAAAGAGAAAGATAGGAAACTGATACAATGAAAGGACATTAACATTCATGGACGAGTTTTGCATTCATCTACACTGATTTGTTTCGCTGACCAACAGAAGCAAGTAAAAGGTATACTCAGTTGGCTGCAGCAGCTCTGACCTCTGGTCAGGATAGAGAGGTGGCAGAGAGGTGACCGGAGGAGTGGGCAGGAGGGAGAGAGTGAGGGAGGGAGTGTTGATCAGAATGCAGAGATCTACTGAAGCGCATAAATGAGATTTGGTTTGCTCATTAAAACACGGCGGCTCTCCGGGCCGCACCACTCCGATCAAAGAGGCGCAGAGAGAGAACGCGCCCACGCCCTGAGACTGCTGCTCACAGAGAGAGAGAGAGAGAGAGAGAGAGAGAGAGGGAGAGAGAAACGGAGAAAGATGGAGAGAACGACACGGGACTGTAATATGGATCTCTTTTCCCTATTAATTCAATTCTGTTTGAGATGCTGTGGGTGGCTGAATGTGGGCACCGTCAGCTTCAAAACCTAGCCTCACCAATATCGCTCTCGGAAAAGTGCGCTGTTGAGTTTCTATGCACGCGCGCACACACACACACGCACACACACTGGCTACTGTTGTGACTAGATATGAGTAATACTACAGCTACACCTAACCCTAACTTTAACCTCAGTAACCAAAAGCAAATCTTGCAATTCTTAGTTTTTTTTCCAAATAAACCCAAAACATTTATATGTAACCATTATTTCCTTATGCTTCAAATACTATACATTTTATTTAAAATCTATAAAAAAACAGACAAATTGAAAATTTTCCCATCAATCAGGATCTCACAAATATATTAAAACCTACCCATTTCTCTCTCTCTCTCTCACTCGCTCACACACCACATACATCCACACAGCTCCTATACACTTTTTATCAGCTCACTGTGTTCTCACAAAGCTACATGAAATCTGACCAATCACTGGTTTTCCCATCAAATAGGTTCTCAAAAATACTGTGTAGAAAGATCCGTCCCTGTATTTCTTTTTTTTTTTTTTTTACTTTCTTTTACTGTTTCTTTCTCATTCCCACACTGTTCTTGCCTGCACGTACAAAATGTCCTCACAAACCCTCAAAAATACGATAAATGTTAAATGTTCCTGTTTTAGAGAATAATCAGGTCCTCACAAAAACTTCTCTTATTTTTTCTCTCCCTCTTTCACATACACCCACATCCACAAGTCAAAAGTATGCTCTAATCACACTGCTGTTCTCAGCCATAATTGATCTATTTGACTGATAACAGGCCAATTACACTTGCTTATGTCATGCTCAGTGCCTCTCTCAGCACGTGATGAACGCATGAACGCACAGCAGCCTTCCAGCTCACACGCTCCCTAATACTCTCTCATCCAAGGAAAAAGAGGTTACTTTTGCAACAAGGCAAAAATACAACTAAGTATGTCATTTAATCAGAGGAAATTTGGGCTCAAGTAGCACCTTAATGATTAAGGTGAGTTTGTTCTTTGGGGTTTCACTTTCTTGTGCTGTTGAAAAGCTATAGTAAAGTGGTAAAAATTTTGCCATGCGTTCTTGGTCTCAAAGGACACTCTCACTGTGTCTGTTGAATCCTGTAACCCAGCCTCTAACCCTGCAAAGTTTCTTCTCAGGTAATATTCACTCTTTCATACCGTCTTCGGTGATACCACTGCGTTTGATTTTTTTTTTTTTAATGGATGTGAGTTTTTATTTAGGCGCAAAATGGGATGACGGAAAAATGATTCGTTATTCACGTTTTTGGGGTGGTTTAGGGAATTCATATTCTAATATATAATATTTATGAATTAATATTCTAAAAGTGTTTCATGGTATTCATGTCAAACATGAATGAGCAAATGATCCACTGATTTAAAAGCACATTTAGTTCACTTTTGTTCCTCTGCTTTCAACAAGAGATGTATATGCACCAAAACCCTAGCTTTTACACCAGAATTTGGAGCGGTTTTTACAATAAACCTACCCTGCAAATGCACACAAAAAGAACATTTTAAATAAATAAACCAGAGACATGTACAGAGGCGGGTGGAGCCTGATTCTACGCTCCAGTGGACAATTAACCCTCCTGGAGAGCTGATGGTGGGTCGGAGTGCAGGGGCCCCGTGGCCCTTCCGCATACACACACCACAATACACTCCAGCGAGATCCTTCACCGTCGGCCTGGCAACCGGCTGGTGCTAGGAGGCAGTTTTGGAGGGAATGTTTGGGACTGAAGGGGCTTCCTGCTGAGCAAGATAGCCTGACGTTAACAGAAACATACTAGCTGCCTGTTACACTGACTCACACTGTTCATGTTTTAATATATGTATGTTATACAGCTTATAGGATAATAACAAAGTTGTTAGATGATTCAGTCAGAATTATGCAGAAGTCAAACAAAATAAATTAAATAAATAAATAATTAAATAAATAAACCAATCAATCAATCAATCTTAGGAAAATGCTTTGGCAACAGTGTCAACATATAAAAATATTATTTAATTTATGTAATTAGATTTTAAAATATATTAGTTTTTTTATACATCCATGGCAGAGGTTAGGGCTGGGCAAAATTGCTTCACAAAAATAGAAGACTATTAGTTAAAATTACTTAAAATTTACTGTGTGTTTTTGGGCTGGGACAGGGGTGAGTGACTCAACACAACATTGACTGCTCCATACAGACACTGCAATAATGTTTTAGCACTAAAAAGCCATGGCCATGGCTTTTTAGTTTTGTGAGTGAATAGCTCTATTTGGAAATAATGAATCATTTAAAAATGAAAGATTTTTTGGGGGGAAGTGCATCTGCAATGGAAATATTACTTTTCCCTATAAAGACTTTTTGAGCAGGAATCAACCTTGCTGGAACTTAAATCTTAGCAAGCAATAAAAAAACGGCTTGAGTCGACCCTCAATTCTTTATATTTCGCCAGGAAAACGAGACAATAAGTACAGTGATTTACTGCAAAGTGTGCCAACATATATGTAAACACTATTTCAAGTCTACAATAAAAACTCAAGAAATTCCGGCTCATTGGAAACAAAATATAAAGAAATGAGGCGTGGCTCAAGACTTTTGCACAGCACATCATTTTCAGTAAATTGCCTCAGTTTGATCAGTTGACCTCAGCGCATCAGTTTAACCCTTTCACCAACCATTCTTACAGGTTTTACTAAGATCCTTACATTCCTCAGTGTTTTTCTAATTGAGATTAGGGCTGCGCAATTGCCCATGACGATTACTGCAATTATTTTTAAATAATACTTATTTAAAAAAAAGAAATTTTGTTAAGACTTTCCAGAGTATTTTTCCATGTATTGCATTTTAAGACAGTACTGCATGTTTTGTCATACGCCTCCAAATATGTCCTATAATATTTTCAAATGACAAATAAACACTTCCTTTCATTAGAATCAAATATTTCCTTGTGAATGTGAGTGATTATTATTATTACAGCACACAGTGCACCACAACAAAATGTGACCTCTGCATTTGACCCATCCGTGAGAAGGGTAGTGGGCAGCTAACAAGCGCCCGGGGAGCAGTGCTTGGGAATGGTACCTTGCTCATTAGTACCTCAGTGGTAACTTTATCGACCCTGGATTCGAACCTGCGACCTTCTGATCACGGGGCGACCACCCTACCGTTACACCACCAACTGCTCCTTCAGCTTTAATAACTGAGAAAATATCAAGTAAAAACCTTGTCAATGACCCATGAGGGCAAAAAAGCAAACAAAAAAGCTTTTCAGGATTTTCAGACCAAAATGTCACAAGGTGTGTTGGAAAGTCTTGACTGGTTGTATAAATTATACATGTTGTCGTGGAATAAGCCACAGACAAAAAAAAGGTGTTGGCAGGACGAATTCCGAACGTGAGGTTTCCCCACCTGAGACTTGTCATAACCAGCAGTGGCATTAATCTAAGCTGAGGAATGCACCACATCTCAGCCACACATCACCGACACGATGCAATGCCAAACCTCGCCTACAGCTTATTTCCCTATCTCCATCCATCCCTCCCTACCCTTCCTGCCTCTTTCCTCCCTCGGCATGAGCAGACATATCGTAAGGAGCGTGAACTCGTCTCCTCTCCCTTGCTAATGCCCAGAGGGAAAGAAATCGCAGCGTTTGCCTCCAAATGAAATTAACCGTCTGCAAAGTTAGGGCACAGATGAAAAAGAAAACTAGAGAGAGAGAGAGAGAGAGAGAGAGAGGGAGGCAAGATTCTAAATGGGAATTCAATACGTCTGATGTATGCTGTTTCGGTCTCGGTAGATTCTTCCCTCCGCTGTTCTCGTTTCATTCACTCAATTATTTAGCACCTTGGAGTTCTACGCAGAGCATTTTTAGGCCACAAAATGTATCTTATATCTTACGTTGAACCCCAAACAGGTAAGAGACAGGAGATGGAAGAGACAGAAGATACTCATGGCCATCTCGTGAGCCGCGGCACCGTGTGAAAGGCTGTGTTTGCATGAGTAGCAACAACGTAAACGTCTCAGCATACATCTTGATCAGCAAAGGGGCAGCTGGTAGTGTAACGGTTATGGAGCTGGTCCTGCGATCGGAGGGTCGGCAGTTCAAGTCCCGGACCACAAAGGTACTGATGAGCAAGGTACCGTCGTCAAGCACCGCTCCTTGGGTGTTGCTTCTCTCTTCTTTTTATTCCTCTCTTCTTCCTTCTTTCTCTCTCTCTCTCTCTCTCCCCCGACACTCCTGACCCTCCCTGGCCGTCTTGTTGCCTGCTGTACACGGTAAAGATCAGAAGATGAGAGACTGATAAATGTGTTGTGTGCCCTGTTCTCTCTCCTCCGGCCTCCTTCGCTTTTTATTCCCCTCTCCCGGTCGCAAAACACAGACCCTCATTAGAGCAGCAGCAATCCGTTCGCCCCGTTGCCCCAGACGGCCCCGCCGCCACCCCGCCGTACCTGCGCGCACCAAGTTCCACTTGGCTAATTTCTCTTAAAGGACTTCATACCGCTAATAGAAGGCGTCGGCGATGGTTCCCGTGGTCACGGATAGCTGTAATTTAACCCTTATCATCTGCCTAGCTGCACATTCACTGAGCAACAAACAATTTCCGCTCTCTATCTCGACTCAATTTCACTGTCTGTCCGTTTCTCTTCCTCCGCCGCACTGCGCCGCTCCCTCCAGCCGTTCGTCCTCACTCCCTCTGTTCCATCATGGTCTGTCTCCATGCCTCTCTCTCTCCAAAAGACAGTGGCTTAGCGCAGACTTAGCGAGTCGCGGGAACAGATAGAGGAATAATCTGCAGTTTATGCGTCGATCTGTTTGGCTCTGTTACTCCCGGCTCGAGCCACTGAGTCACTCAGTCGGCTGAAATGAATCGAGGGTCCCGTTTATTGCCACAGCAAGGTGATTCTTTATTCTCGCCGGCCCGCTGACTAACGGCTTTCCCGCTTTTCTATTTTTGTATTCGTCCGACCCCCAGTATGACCAGGTGTTATCTCATCCCGCTCACTTTCACTCGCTCCTTATTTCCGCCGGTCCGTATCAATTTACTCTGCTCATGCTTTCATTAGACGCATTACTGTAAATATCAGAAAGGAAGAGCTCCCGTTTAGCAACTCTAACAAATGACTGATCGCAGTGCACGTTAAAAGTTATGCCCGGCTTCACATCACGTGGGGCATCACGTTGGTAGAGTAAGTGCTATGTTCCTATAGAAAGGTGCCGGAACATGTAGCCACAGAATGGTCAGGGTGCTCATGCTGACCACCAGAATTATCTACAGTTGGTAGACAGTTCGATTAGGGAGTTGACCTGTGATCGGAAGGTTGCCAACTCAAGTCCTGGACTGGTAAAGGTACCACTGAGGTGCTTATGAGCAAGATACCGTCCCCAAGCATTGCTCCCTGGACGCTGCCAAAAAGCTGCCCGCTGCTCCTTCAAGGATGGGTCAAATGCAGAGATCAAATTTCTGGTAATTTCCAATTGTGTGTTGATGTACTGTCCCCTTAAAAACATAATACTGCCTGTGCTGTCATGTGACTCCGCCCCGTCCAGCTGGTGTCTACATTTACATTTAGAGCGACTCGGGTTTAAAGGCCATGCTAAGGGAGCCGGTGGTGTTACTGTTGCAGGTAGGATTTGAACCCACAACCTCTACCTAATGGTCAGTAGCCCCCTAGTGCTCTACTACCTCAGCTCTGAACTTTGAGGCAGTCCACCAACTGAATCGCATGCTGACATGGGCAGCGCCAGAGGAGAAGTGCTTGGGGACAGTAGACAGTACCTTACTCATGAGTACCTCAGTGGTACCTTTACCAGTCCAGCACTTAAACCGGCGACCTTCCCATCATGGCGCCAACTCTCAAACCGTTAGTCTACCAACTGTAGATAATTCTGGTGGTCAGCATGAGCTCCCTGACCATTCTGTGGCCAAAAGCCTTCAATAGGAACCAGCACTTACATTTTCATTTTACATTTGAGCTACGGTTGGGTCTGATTCTCAACTCACCACGCTGTTTACCATGTTTTCCTTCCTTGGAACACTGCAGACTGGGAACATCCCACAGGAGCTGCAGCTTTTCCTCTGACCAAGTCTTCTACCTGTCAAATTTTTGTTTGCATTTTTTTTACTTCTTGTACAAAATGTTCACTTGCTGCCTAATACAGTATATTCGGCTCACTGCCATGTGCGACTGTAACAAGATAATCAATGTTTTTCACTGTTTTTTGTGACTGTGCAAGATTTTCAGGGGACAGTTCATGAACACACAATTTGGTGAATGAAAAACAGAAAACCAGAATAACATAAATTTGTTTGTTAAATATATTTTTTCCAAACCTGACACCCAATTTTTGGGTGCAATTATAGAAAGGAGTGCTAAAAGTTAGAGATAAGATTACTCAACTTATAAAAGAACTGAAACACCAAACCACTGCTGGAGTTTTACACCAAAATAAAAACAAACATGGCAACACGTCCCTTTTTGAAGCTACACACAGAATTCTTTCTATCTATGCAGCAAAATGGACACAGACACACAAAACAGAACAGCCAAAGTTTACCTGTTACAACCTCAGAATTTGCATTTACTTCACAATTAATATCTGATACGTGGCCATTACGTTGGTATAACCTCTAAATCCTCTTTGGCACATGCACATTTATCCTCAACGGCTCTGGAAATGATTCTGGTTATAGTGTGTGCAAAGGTACGACTGGGCAATAAGGCCTAAAAACAGTAAAGATAAATGATCTACAGTACTGTGCAAAAGTTTTAGGCAGGTGTGAAAAAATGCTGTAAACAAAGAATGCTTTCAGAAATATAAATAATGATTGTTTATTTTTATCACTTTACAAAATGCAAAGTGAGTGAACAAAAGAAAAATCTAAATCAAATCAATATTTGGTGTTACTACCTTTTGCCTTCAAACCAGCATCAATTCTTATAGGTACACTTGCACAAAGTCAGGGATTTTGTAGGATTATGGTCATTATATTATTTTGTAGGATTATAGGATTATAGATCTGTGGTTAGTTCTCCAAGATGTTTGGAACAACCTACCAGCCGAGTTCCTTCAAAAACTGTGTGCAAGTGTACCTAGAAGAATTGATGCTGTTTTGAAGCCAAAGGGTGGTCACACCAAATATTGATTTGATTTAGATTTCTCTTTTGTTCATTCACTGCATTTTGTTGATTGATGAAAATAAATGATTAACACTTCCATTTCTGAAAGCATTCTTTGTAGCATTTTTTCACACCTGCCTAAAACTTTTGCACAGTACTGTATATCTCAATATCTCAAAATTTCCTCAAAAATACTATATAAATGCTACATTTATTGGTTGTTATTTATCAGCTAAAATATGAATTTTGTCAGTAATAAAGGGGAAGGTTTGACTGAACTGGAGCATTTTTGCTAGTGTTGGTGTTTCACCTGAGAGTAATGAGCACTCACACAAACAGCACAAGTTTACATCAAGAATGTCATTTATGCGTTTTTACGCATTTACTTCTGTTTTTGTGCACGGAATAAGAAAACCAGTGCTGTTTTTCTTCAGAACAAAGTCGTCTGCTTCAATCTCCAATGAATGTCTCTGAAATCGTGTGGATATTCACTTCTCTCTGCATTCTCAATACATGCTGTCTGTACTCGATGTTCATAATATAGTCATTTACTACATCACACGTGGAATAAGCCCAGATATATTGAGTATATTTGATATATTGTTGACCCCTATGTAAAGGTTGGTCAGAAAAAGTTCTAAATCCATTAAAATTAACAGCAATGTTCTGGGAACTCTTACATGTGAATAAAGTCCAACAATGATGATGAGTCCAAGAATGTTTCTTCTTTACCGTTTGACACAAAATGCTTTTACCGAGCCGCAAGAACAGAATGTGCCTAGCAATACTGCTGCAAAGAAGGGTTCATGTTATTCAAGGTTCAAGGTTATTTTTATTCTGCTAGTGGACTGGGAAAAATCGACCTGGGAATATCCCAGGACTCGTGTGTAAAAAGGGCTTTAAAAATTCCCATGTTCTCGGTCTGGTAAAGCCTGTTTATCTGTATAAATCAATGAAACACAGAGCTTCAGTCCTGCCCGTGGTTCTATTTGTTCTGCGTGTTTCCCCTGTTGCACTGTTGTTCAATTCCAGGCTTTAAAAGCTCAAGTTGTAAAAAAAATGTCAGTCTGATCTGTTTACGAACTCCATGCGGCCCAGCAATCAACTACGCCTGATCAAACGCCTCCATCCATCCTGATTGTTGTCAGACAAGAGCGCCTGTCTCGAGGAGGGCGGGCATTTTCACAACTGAAAAGCCTGAAATTGTCTTGACGTAATGCACCAACGTCTTCAATAATTGGGATCTAATAAGTGTCGGCAAAGCAAATAAAAGCAACAACAGCTACGGCAAAGCCACTTCGGTTTTGTCACGCGCACTCCGATCACGTGACCGAGAGCGCGTTTCAGGAAGTATAAAAGGAGACTTTTTCTCGCGGCTCACTGCTCAGTCATTGAGTCACCAGCCCACCTCTGATTTCGGTCAACGTCAACTGTGAGTACTCTCAGTTATTTGGTTACCTCCTCGATTGAGTGTGTGTCCGATAGAATGCGGATTCTCGTGGGAATCTTTGCTCTACGTGTTAGAGAGTTCAACTTGCGTGGTTCTCCTACCTACTCGCATCTCACTCCACGTTTGGGTTAACCATCCACGCTACACGGGCTAACGGCTAATGGCTAGCATTGTGCCATATCCTTATCAGACCACTGACAGGTTTACTGTGGAATGATTAAGGATGTCTTGTGTGGGGTGACACGAGGTTCATCATATTAGGGAAAGTGAAAATTAAACGGTATAAATCCTGACAACTAGAACGGCTATTTGTAATTAAAAATTTAATTAGGAAATACATTTTATAGAAGTAGACCTTGAAGGAAAGGAGAAAGGAACAAGGTAAAGAACGGTCCTTGAAAGAACACCTCAAGCTGTTTCTGTTGTTTTATAAGTTCAACATTAAATAAAAAATTAAATTATTCATTTCAATCCCTCCAGGATTTCGTGATTTTGCAATCGCTGCTATAAGCGCAAATTCAGTCAATCCCCACGAATTCATTACCACCGTACAATTTTGACCAATTACCACAACTTTTCCGCAATTTTTGGCCAGTCATTGTCGTTTCCCACAAAACGTTGAGCCATACGTCAGCGAACACACTTCCTTGTTATGTTTAGAACACACAGGAAACGTCTACCTTCAAAAATAACTAAATGATTATTGGTTAATGAAAATGTGAGTGGTTTTGCTCCTTCATTTTAAGTAATTGTTAAAGGATCATTATAAAATCGCAAATTTTCCGTAACTTTGACTTGCTCCTGCAACGTAATTGCAACAAAACATCTATAAACACGACAAATTTCTTTGCTTTTTTTTACCATATCAGGCATTTTAGGCCGCAACAATCTCAAAAAAGGTCCGCAAAATCCTTTTTAAGAAAACAATGTCTAATGATTTTGTTTGTTTTTAAAATGGAAGATAGGAAGTAGGGAAAAGAAAGAACGAAACAGAAGGAAAGTAGAAAGGAAAAGGAAGTCGAAGTTAAATTTTCAAGGCAAAATCGAACCTGTCAAATATTCCACGTTTATAAAAAATGCATGAAAAAGGCGTCCTATCATGAGAGTAAAAATGTCCCGTCTCTCTCTCCCCCAGCCGTGATGTAACTTCAGCAGTTCGCTCACATTTAGTCTCTGCTGAGATCAGTTTGGTTTTGCCACCTGATGCTGCGTCTTAGATTGTCATCAATTATTCAGGCGCGTTTTCAGTGCCGAGTCACAAACAAACTGCAGCCTCCTTCTCTTTCTCGCTCTCTGTCTCGCTCTGTCTCCACTCGTCTTTACTTTTAGATCTTCTATAAAAACCTTTAATCCCCAATGAGGCAGGGAGAGGGAGATGCCTTCCCGGTATCGGCCGCTGTGTGTGTACGTGTGTGTGCCATATAAAGGAGCATGATTTTAGGATTGCACCATCCTGGGACGTTTCCAGGTGTGTTAATCTGCTTTTGCTCTACACACTGTTTTGGGATTAGCAGCACAGTGGGTGTAGAGTGGGGTGGAGCTGTTTAACCTGATACATACAACGTTGCTACACACTCACACTTATTACACACACACACACACACACACACACACTCTCATCCACCCATACGTGGACCATGATGCAGTCTCTGTTTCATCATCGTGCATGCATGGATGATGCGTGCACACCGTCTCTATTATTTCATCACTGTTACATCTACATTTACAGCATTTACCAGATGCTCTCATCCAGAGCGACATCTATTTCCTGATTACAGGGACGGCTTCCCTGGAGTAACTTGGGGTTAAGGCACTTTCTCAGGGGCCCAGTGGTGGTAGTGCTGAAGGTAGGATTCGAACCTCAACCACGACCTCTTGGTTCAGAGGCCACAAATCCACCACCATTTCCTTAACAGGAAAGATTTTAAGTGTATTATATTAATTATATACAGATGGTCTCTGACTTATTAGGCCTATGGTTTGACGACGACGACAGCGATACGACAAAATTGTAATATTTTATGTTTCTTCTAGGGATGCACCGAATATTCAGCCACCGAAAAATTTCAGCCGAAAACGGCCAAAAAAAGCATTTTCGGTTTCGGCCGAAATTTTTTTTTAACGCGACCAAAACAGTGATGACGCAAGCAACAACCGCAAACTGCACGCGCCAGATTGGATTAGAGTCAACATGTCTGCCGCGTGGGTGCATTTCAATATATCTAAGAAAAATCAAAACACCCCGATCGCCATGCAGAGTACGAAGCACAGAAGAGGCAAGACCCTTCGAGCACGCCCACTCCGTCTGTGGCAGACGTTTTTGAAAAGGCAAGAAAGTTTTCATTTTAGTGTTTTCATACACTATTTTGTTATAGGCCTACAGAGAATGTTGTTATATCTTTCAACACTTTTTAAAGCACTTGTTCTGAATGCACTTTGTTCGTGCACTTCGTTCAGAATATTAAAATGCACTTGAATTCACTTGTTTTATGAGAGAAGATATTTAATTGTATAATATTTCAGCTATCTTGCTTTTAGGCTATTCATGAGTGGGGCCAAGTAAAATATTTTATTTCAAATTTTATTTTATATTGTGCATTGTTTGAATGCTAAATAAATATTTTCATAGTTTTGTAACAGATTTATTCTTTGAACCATGAATATTAATTTATGCAATTGCAATGCTTGACTTTAGTGAGGTAAGTACACACAGTTCCAGCCATAACGGCAATATTACAAAAAATTGGTATAATAATTTCTTTCGCTGTTTTGGTTTCAGTTTTCGGCCAAGTGTTTCCTCATTTTCGGTTTTTGGTTTCGGCCAAAAAAAAATCATTTCGGTGCATCCCTAGTTTCTTCGCAGCAAGCCGTAGCAGATTATGCGGTAGGGATGGGCGATATGTTGAATATACTCAATAAATCTTGGCTTGCTCCAGGTGCGATGTAGTAGAATATGTTAAATATTAAATATACAGCATGTACGTCACTTTCAAGTTTGGCTTCTCTACCCCCTCAAGGTACAAGTTTGTTTTTCTACACTGAAAATGAAGATTGACTGTGGCATCGGCGACTCAGCTGTCGGACTGGGGCGTTAGCATTTATCAACATAGCGGAGCTGCAAGATGGTGGCGAGCAGCTTTTACGCAATCGTCAACTGTTATTCTGCGCACAAAAACAGAAGTAAATGCGTAAACACGCATGAAAGATGTTCGTCGCGATTTAAACGCTCTGTGATATGGAATGCCCTAACAAAAACACACCAGTTCAGTCAAATCTTCCCCATTATTACAGACAAAACCCATATTTTAGCTGATAAATAATAACAAACAGCGTTCTACTCATAATACAGCTATTTATTTGATATTGTGATGCGGCTCCGGGTCGCTGCTGAGATGTATGTATGTATGAGATGTATGTACACTCTCACCGGCGACCAACAGAGTTCAGTTGTTAGAGATATTTTTTCAGCTTTGAAAAGTTCCACATCTTACACTGGTCACAGAGTAAAATTATGTATGGAGCAGCCATTAACCAGTGAAAATCCGTTTACAACACCAGCAATGATGTAAGTTAATGATTATGTGTCAATGTGAACACATCACAACACAGAGCAACATAACAAAATGTAACCTCTGCATCTGACCCATCTGTGAGGGAGCAATGGCCAGCTTGGGGACGGTACCGACATCGATTTAAAAGCCAACCCCTAGTATAATGATGATGTAAATTAAACGTTGAGTTAATTAAACAGGATGTAATATTAAATTGTGGAAAAATGGCCAACTTTTGCCCGCCATAAAAAAGCTACTTTGAAAAGTTCCACAACACATCTTATGCTGATCCAAAAGCAAAACTGGTCATTACTGTGCCGTCATTAACCGGCTAAAACCAGTTTGCAACACCAGCATCGTTCTACAAGGAGAAGAAGAATCACATCCACATTCTTGCTCATGAAACCAACAGCATCTGCATCATTCGTCAGCTCACAAGCAGACAGCAGCTCGCTCCTTCCATCTCGCTGATCAATCAAAAGTCCCATCGAATGGTGAGAGGTAAACATGTCCCCTCATTAGCAGGGAGCTGCGTGGCCGAGCAGCTGCTGGAGGAAGCTGTCATTAGCAATGCTCGCATCCCGTCATCAGCACGACCCAAAAATCATCATTTAGCCGCATGCTAATGACACGCTGAAGACCACCACTCCAAAAGAGCTGGGAACCAAAGCTGCTTTCCCCTCATCCATCCTTTAGCTATCTTTACTTCACACAAACACTCAGAAAACCACACACACCTCCACAGTAACATATGCTCCTCCAAAACACTGACTGCCATTGCATGCAATCCACTGAGACGTTTCAAAAGTTGGCTTCCAAAGTCTCATACAGTACACATCTTGGCTCGGCAGCCATATTGTGCTCCACAGTAGAGCTTGGCAATATGGTCAAAAATGTTATCATAATGTTTTTGTCTATATTGGTCGATATTTAGAGAGGCACGGTGGCACAGTTGTTAGCGCTGTCACCTTACAGCAACAAGGTCAATACTGATCTGATACTAACTCAAAAAGCTGGACCTCAGTATCACTGGGCCGAGCTGTTTCATTAAATTGCCAGTAGTTAATCCTTATTTCTGCTTTGATAGATTTAGTAAGAAACAACAGAAGGTCTGTATGTATTCACTGGGGTTCAAGTGCAGACTTTTTAGGGTCGCAACAAATTAGTCAACAAACCTGATCAATTAAATCACAAATCCCTGTCTAGTACTTCTGTGAATTACGGTTTATTCAATCAAGTGTGCTGTGTATCAGGATAAGCTACCGGATATTAGCATTACTTAGCATCCTAGCAACCCTTAGCAAAAAGTAGTATACTTGAAATTCATTTTATTAAGTATGCTTGAGTATAAGTATAGCAAGTATACTACAGACCATGTACCATGTACCATGTGTATAATTTAATACTTCTGACTAAATTGAAACATTTTTTAAGTTTATAAAAGTATACTTTAAGTATACTTTATAAGGTCATTTTTAGGATTACAAAAGTATACTTTTAGGCTTTAGTAGACTTTTCTTTATACTTATCAGTATAAGTCAAGTATACCTCACTATACTATTCTTAAGCATATAAAATATAGTATATAAAAAGTAAACTTCAAGTATACTGCCTCAGTTTTAGTATATAATAAATATACGTGTAGTACACTTCAATAAACTACTTTTTGCTAAGGGAACAGAGGTTCGTAGATGTTCTTCTAAAATATAACAAATGCACAAATAGACCAACAGCTGACATTATTTAAACCCAGCTCTTTGAAAACACCACCAAAGTTTTAGTTAGTTACCAAAGTTAAGGAGATGTGTGGAAAAAAAACATGGCTTTGGTCAGTTATTATCTCACACTCTTTCTCTTTCTTCCAGGCTGCCTCTCTCTCTCTCGCTCTCTCTCTTTCAGATCCATCGTGGTTTATCTGTGTCAGGCCTCCCCAACCCCATCGCCCCCACCAAAAACCGACTGGCAGCTTTTCCCATTTCAACACCGGCATCGAGTCGAAAGCGAGGCCGCCGTGTCTCTGAGGAAACTAGTGGTGTGAGAAGGAGAAGGAGGAGAAGGAGGAGGAGGACGAAGAGTGAATGTGGATCTTCCCAAACTTCCCCCCACCAACACCCCATACTCTCCACCCGTCAGCTCGGACCCATCAGCCTGCCTTATCTGCGCTCATTAAACAGGGGCCATGTGAGAGGGAAGTGTGAAGAGACTCTAAGCCCTTCATAAACAGGCAATTACTGAAATGCACAAGCGTCCCAGAGAGGGCCAGATTCAGTGAGACGGGCCCAGAGAGAAGACCTTGGCCGTTGCCAAAATATTCGTCTTCAATTACAGCCCTTCACTGATTTATTAACGCCGGATTACAGCTGGGCAATTAATCGAAAATTAATCTAAACCAACATTAAGAAGCTCTAATCGACGTAATCTTTGCCCATAATGGTTTGAATTATTTTTAAATATTTCTGGTAATAATTTTCACAGTGTGTGTTCATGTATTGTGTCCTTAAAACATACAACACTGTGACTCCGCCCCATCGTCTGCAACCACATCTGTGTGTTTCCTCACACAATGATATCAGAAAAAAGTCCCATCTTTAATATTTAAGCAAACCGACAGTACAAACCCTGTCAGTGACCTATAAGGCTAAAAACAAGAAAGAAACCAAAAAAATTTTGTTCATTAATCACAACTGTGATAACGATTTGAGGTCAAAATATCGCTCACTCCTACGCCAGACTGTTCTTCATTCATGTTTACTTATTAGAGTTCTTCATGTTGACTTTTTATAATTGACAGTTGGTAGCGTAACGGATAGAGAGTTGGCTCCGTCATTGGAGGATCACTGTGTTCCACTGTTTTATATTGCAAAAGAAAAGAAAAAAGTCGGTCTTTTTTGCAGTAAATCTAACATTCAGCTGTATGTACAATAAACTGTAAAAGAAAAACACATTACAGACTAATAATTTGCATTCATTACAAAAAAAAACTGAAAATATGGGGCAGTTGGTAACATAACGGTTAAGCAGTTCACCCCGTGAATGGAAGGTCGCTGGTTTGAATCCCAGGACCGGTAAAGGCACCACTGACGTACTAATGAGCAAGGTACCGTCCCCAAGCACTGCTCCCCGGGCGCTGCCCTTGCTAGCTGCCTACTGCTCCTTCATGGATTGGTCAAATCGTTGTGCTGCACTGTGTGCTGTCCTGTTATGTGTTCACAATGACAAATAATCCCTCACTGTCACTTATGTGAGCTTTAGTGATGCACATTTAAAATGTCTAATCGTAATGGCAGTAATTCATGCTTTTACAGTAGTTTCATTTGTTATTGGCATCTCAGATGATTTCAGTTTTTGTCAGCATTTAAACTGAACGTTACACATTTTCTAGTATCTAAATTCCTGGTAAAACTGAGGCGAATATTGACTGAGAGAGGTATTCGTGTTGTTACTGAATGCATTCTGTAAAGCAACACAAAAGTATTGTTAGCTGAGCTCATGCTGTGCGTGGACATGCTGAATATGCGAAGTGTTTCTTGAAAACGTGGACACGAGACGAGTGAAAATGATTATAATCGCTGGAAGCTATGACGCATTGCGAGCGCATAATTCCTGGACAAGAGTGACCCAGAACAACAGATGGTGAAAGGTCATCCCAGACCCCTGGATTAACGGAGTGTGTGTTCGTTTGTGGGGGCTTGGGGGGTTGTAGACTCTGAGGTTGGTCTAGATCTAGTGCTCAAGCGTCTGGCCACATGGCGTTATTTTTAGCAACATGCTCCAAAAGCATTAGGGCAGATTTCACTCTTAGACTGGGATTTATAGGAATGTTTGATCTCCCAACATTGTTCTGGCCGCACAAACACCAATGACATGCAGCATCTTGACTAAAAATTTAAAAATAAAAAGTGCAAGTCATATAATATAGCATTTATCTAGTCATATAAGACTAAAGATCATTTTAGTGGTCAAATAATCTAGCAATTATTTTTAATTAGTGGATTAATCAGTTATTATTTTTGTCAATTCCTTCATCTTCGCTTCCCATGAGACTGGCTCCTGTTCTGCTGCATATGTAACCTCACCTGCTGACGTCTACAAACCTGTGAATGTTACACTGTGGGGCAGTTGGTAGTGTAACGGTTATGGAGTTCGTCCTGTGACTGCCAGGTTGCCGGTTCGAATCCCTTACCGGTAAAGGTATCACTGAGGTACTCATGAGTAAGTACCCTCCTCAAGCATTGCTCAACGGCACTGCCCATGTCAGCTGACCACTGCTTCTTCACGGATGGGTCAAATGCAGAGGTCACATTTGTTGTGGTGCTCTGTGTGCTGTGCTGTGCTGTTTTCACAATGACAAATTATCACTCACTTTAACTGTAGTCCAATCTCTGCCTTAACATATGCTCCCATAGCAAATTAAAATAAAGACGCATTAAACATAAAATTGAAAGTTAAACTTCTTGTAGAGCACTGCAGTTGATATATCAACACTAAAAGTACAATTCAAAATCAACAACTTTTTATAATCGTCATCATTGATTACGTTGTCTAATCGTTACAGCTCTAATATTATAAAGAAATTCAAGGTAAAAAAAATACGAATGAAGCCCAGTTTTCTCCAAGTTGTAGAATTCTTAATGTTCACAATGATGATGTACAGAACACTGCCCAGGACCTCCTAAACCCCATGCAAATGCAAGAGAGCGTCCAAAATCCCACAGCAGATCTCCACAATACCATCATCTCCCATTGTTTTGAGGTGCCCACTTCTTGCCCTAAAGAAGCTAAAAAACCCCAAATCCAAATAAGATCAGCTCTGAAAAGCTCCCTAAAGACAAGAGCCAAAACCTCTTTGTATCAACACAGTAAAAAGCAGAGGGAGCACCAAATCGGGCATTACTCTGCATCATAAAAAAGGGATTTTGTCTAATACTTGATCCTTTTATGCACTGGGCCCACTTAAGTGGACAAACACCCATATGTTCTAAAAATAATTCATGCATGAAAGTGATAAGATCTAAAAACTAGGGATGCACCGATTGCAATTTTCTTGGTCGATTCCGATTACCGATTTTTTTGTAAGTGTGATTAGTCGATACCGATTTTTCCGATACTGATTTTTTTCCCAGATAACAGAAAATTAGAGCTGCTGCGAGTAGTCGACGACATTGACACAAAATAATGGGTTTCAACTTTTTTAATGTAACGCGGTAGTTACTTTCCCTGTTTACTAGTTACTTTTATAATAGTAACATATAATAGTGGCAACTCTACAGCAAATACAAACAAAAATCTAATTTTCTTTAATATAATGCTTTATTTTCATAACAAATTTTCTTTACAAATTTAAATAAATAAAATGTAACTCGTAAAATGTAACAACTCCGGTATCTCGACGTCCAAAAGGTAACGCCTGCTTGGCATTGTGTATTTTGGGCAGAGGTGATTTATCACATTTCTGAAGCCTGTATCCTCAACTATGGAAAACGGCTGATCGTCTAGTGATCATCTTGTGACTGACTTGTGCATCTGTGTTTATGTTGAATTGGGGACAGACAAGTGGGCAAGGGGAGCCATTGATTGCGTGCTTATTAAACGTGTAAGACCTAACTAAACCTGCCAAAACCCTGCCCCCAAGCAGCCAAAACCCGCCCCCTTTCAAACCGCGAGGACATTTAACACATCGAGAGGAAAAAACGCATTCGCGAGAGGAGAAATACAGTTCGCGCGCGCAGTTCACCGATCAGGCCGATCGGGCCAAAAATCGTCCGATTCCGATCGCTGGCCGATCGATCGGTGCATCCCTACTAAAAACTTAAAAATTCTCAAAGTAAAGAATGTATCGGCACAAACTGAGTTTTGTGCTTTAGAAATATTTTAAAAGAAAGGAATTGTTTGATCTCATTCACTTCTTTACGTTTTTTATCATTTCTTACAAACATTTTTTTTCTCACAATGGCTTCTCATCTACTGTATATACACATCATTTAACACAGTCTTCAAATCAATCCGGAGCAATTTGAGGTTAAGGGTCCTGCTCAGAGGCTTAATGATGGTAGGTGAGTATACTACCTCAAGGCCACTGCCACTCGGGTCCAATCTGATCCAAATAGATCAGATCCAAAGTAGTAGCGGGAATTGTTTTTTTTTATAATAGTGCATTAAGTACAGCAATTAACTATAATTAATTACAGCTTTTAACTGAATAAAACCAATAAATGTGTGGTACCGGAGTAAAGAAATGCAGGTTAAAGAATGGCAAGAAAAAACAGCTTAGTTTTCAACCGGCCATTACCCATAACATTTTAAATGCACTGAAGACTTAATTATCTTCATTAGCGCAAAGCATGCTGCTTGTGACTCAGTGAGCTTCAAATTAACTTTTCCCTTGATTAATGAACAATTTTTCTTGCATTTAAGTGAGTGATTATTTGTCATTGTGAACACACCCCAGCAAAGCTGATTTTACCCAGCGATCCTCCAATCACTGGTTGAACTCTCTTACCATTATGCTACCAACTGCCCCCTAAAACCTGTTTAGGATTTCCACGAAATAGCAGGCAATGCCTTTACCGTATCCATACCTTACTGTGCTGTGGTGTGTTCACAATGACAAATAATCACTCACTTAAAATTAAAGTGAGATTAAATCTGGAGAATTCCAAAAAATCAGTTACATATACAGTTAGGGGATTTATCAGATGATCGTTTCAAGCCTTTTGAGCTGCCTACAGTTCCTAATTACAAGAACACCCTCCTTTGGAGTTTTCCCCCCTAAACCATCTCCAAACCCTAAAAGCTGAAAAATATCTACCCTTAACCCTAGCAGAGCGTCTGAGCTGCACATATATTACAGTAAAACTCCACAATGAAAGAATGAATAAGACGAGACTAGCTATATCATGAAGTATGAATTGCAGTATGAACAGTACTTAGTATTAAGTGTCCCGTCTAAGGGTCGACCGATTATCGGCCGGGTCAATTATCGGGGCCCGATATTAGGCATTTTGCTGATTATCGGTATCAGCGTTTAATTGTAACTACCACCTATATTACGTAATTCCAAGTTGCACTACTGTGGCTCCACTGTCGTCTCTTCTCTCTGTGCCGTTTGCTCTCGACCCGCTGCTTCATTTAATGTTCCGCCCACAACTGTCTCTGACTGGCTACATGTCACAAGAGTGGTAGCCAATCAATGCTGAAACCTTGTTGTCACTCACACCACACTCACCACACAGTGTGGAGCTCTGAGAAGGAGATCTGGTGTTTGTAAAATTCTAAATTTTGACAGAGATTTTCTTTTTTTTTTGAATATCGGTTCCAAGTATTGGTCATCGACCCCGTTAAACTGGTAATAATCGGTGTCAAGTACCGTCAGATGCTTGAAAGTTTTACACAAGCTGTGAATTCTCTCAACTCACAAGAAACCCCGCGAGGTCAAACCCGACCTCGCTGCAACAATCACACAGCCAGCTGCCGAGCGCTGGACCCGGATTACACAGATTATAAGCCTTATCCGTGTTAACATTTGGGCTGGGCGGCCAATTCTGACAGCGACTCTCAGTCACGGGACGTCACAAGTGTGAGTACAGAGGCGGCTGAGCTGAAGGCCTCTAACTCAATTCCCAGTGACTGAATTAGATCAGCGGAGAGAGGCGCAGAGCCGGGAGAAGGCCGGATTAGTCGGGGGTTTGGAGTCCAATCATGCCCAATCTTAATCACTTATGAAAGCCACTTCATGGGGCTCGAACGCACAAGCACCAGTCCTGTCCATTCACATCCTTCGCAGTTCATTCAACAGCGACGTGTCACTTTCAGCCGGGACACGGTCCGACACAGAGACGGGAAAGCGGGGAATAAAATACGGACCGAGCAGCCGAGCAGAAGTGTCAGTAATTGGTGGGATTAGAAATAAAAGTAGAGTTTCTCGGCAGAGAGGACTAAACTGGAGAAGTATTGTAATATTTTTCTGTCATGATACTGCATTAATATCAAATAAATACAGTTAAATCTGATTTAAATCAGACTTTTTGTTGGAGTCTTTTTTTTGCAGTGAGACAAAGTCAGTCTTGCAGGAGGGATCCTGGGTGTGTTTGCCGGATAAATGGTGGTGGAGGAGTGTGACAGATGGTCTCTTGGTGTGTGTGTGTGTGTGGGGTGGGGGGTTAGTCAACATGATAACACACAGGAGGTATGTACACTTTATGTGAACTTCCGAGTTTTGGCTGCATTTGGTGGGTTATAAAAGTTTAACATTGTGTTTCTCTCTCTCTCTCTCTCTCTCTCTCTGCTTAAACTCCATCCCTGTCTCCACCACAGCCTCAAAAAAGAGCCCTTCAGCGTACTTAACCTTTGCCACAAATATGTGTATTTGAATGCACATCTCTGCATGAATTCCCACATACAGAGGACAGCCTGTGCCCAAGCTGGTTTATGGATTTGAATACATTTGGATTCGAAGAGAATTCAAAAGAAGAAGATAAAAACTCAAACAAGCAGGTGAAGGCTCTGGCTCTGGGTTTATTACTCCACCTGCATCAGACAAGTAACACAGAATAAAGCTTTATAGGGCAGTCAGTGGCGTAAGGGTCAGGGAGATTATCACCGGTTCAAGCCCCAGGCTGATAAAGTTACCACTGAGTTACTCATGAGCAAGGTACAGTGTCTAAGCACTGCTCCCCAGGCACGGGTTCGGAGTGGACGCCTTCCTGGTCTCATCCTCAACTTCTGCAGTAATCATGTATTACATGCCACACAAGTATCGCAATACAATACAAAGTAACAGTGCACAATAAATTGGTGCGTGTGTGTTATATCATAAATTCACGTATCAAAGTTAAGCAAGTAAAGTGAAAGTGGGTGATTATTTGCCATTGTGAACACACCACAGCACAGCACACAGTGCACCACAACGAAATGTCACCCCTGCATTTGACCCATCCGTGAAGGAGCAGTGGGCAGCTAACCTGGGCAGCACCCGGGGAGCAAAGCTTGGGGACGGTACCTTGCTCATGAGTACCGGTGTCTGGGATTCGAATCGCCCTAACTGTTACACTGCCAATCTCCCCCATCATTCCAGAAAGACTCATTCTTTCCGAAAGGGCTGTTCAAGTCATGTAGTTTTCAGAAGAAGCATGTATTTTTCCCTATAGAAATAAATCTGGAAAGTAGGGGTGGGCGATATATGGACTATACTTGATGTATCGTGGCTTGTTCCACGTGCGATGTAATAAATGACTATATTGTGAAGTTATAGGTTCATATCTAGGTCCATCCTACATCCTACAGCAAGAGCTACCACAGTTGGACCCCTGACTAAGAGCCTTGCTCCATGGAAACTGTCCCTGTAATAAATGCCAGGCATGAAACATATAAACAATATCCCTACAATTACAACTGTCAAAACAAACCTTATTCTCTACCAATATTCTCTTTCTCATTATCCATGTTCATCCACTATAAAACCCACCAGTCCTCTCCCACCTTCCCGATATGAACCCACGCCACCATTATCTATTTCATAATCAATTCCAGATTAATAGCTTTTGTTTTAATATCCTTTCCTCTCCACAAACAGCAGCCGCGCTTCGCAAGGCAACCCAGATCACATAGATTTCCCTGCACTGAACGCATGGTAAAGTGACACCCATCACATAATTGGGCAGTGTTTTAATTAACTGGTTAATCTGAGGCCGACTCTCTGCGATCCCGGTGCTACACGTGTTTTGCTGTTGTGTTCATGTAAGGTGTTTGCTGGTGCGAGAAGCAACACTTATATACTTTGCCAATTAAATGTTAATTAAGAACAAACAGGGATCTGCACTCAGAATCACTTTCGATCACACCAAAAAGTGCAATGGAAAAAAGACGGGTAGGTGGTGTTATGGCATTCGTTCGGCAGATTCAGATGTGGTTTTTTAAGTTGCAGTGGAAAGTAGGGGTGGGCGATAAAGTGAAAATTATATCACGATATGACAAGGAAGTTTGTAATGATATTTATATGATATGATAAAGATTTCTTTGGTGACTGCAACTTGCTTTTTATGATATTAAAGAATAGGACACTTATAGTGTTAACAAATGGAAATTTAATGGCAATGACTGTTCTTACCTGGGTAAAAAATGTAAATACGGAAAGATTTGATAATGTCAAGAAAATAAAGAAATAAACTGATAAATTAATAAACGGTGCTTTAATAAATGTTTTTGCTAACATTGTTTTTTTGTTCTAAGACTTCATATATGATATGAAAGTAATGTATATGATATGATAATGTATACGGTAAAATGATATGAAGTCTGGTTTAACCCTAACAATGAGTGGGAGTGAAAATGATTGGGTGTGTGTGTGTGTGTGTGTGTGTGCGGATCTTGGCAGGTGTGTGGTGTCCAGAGATCCTGATTAATTGATTGTTTACTGTATTTGCAGGTGTTAAATTCCATCTACTCGAGGCAGATGGCCTTAGGAAACCCTGACACACACAGCACCAGGAGGGAGGGATGGAGGGAGGCAGAGCGGAAGAGAGAGAGAGAGAACTCACACCTCATGCCTCAAATGAAACGCTCAACACACACCGGTGACTTCAGGAGGGCGCATGCAGGGCTGGGTATTATCTACTCCATTTCTAATTTCAATTCAGTTTAATGTGAATTCAGTCGGTGTGATGTGTTAAGGTTTAGAATGAGGGTGGTGGGTTTGTGTTTTATGTGACTTCTTGCTGCGACCTACAGTATAATGACCTAAAATGTAATGCGGAAGTTTTACAAAAACTTCATGATATGAGCGTTTACCCCATAGAATAAGAAAACAGTTGATTTTCACCATTTAATATGAACATTACATTTGCATCACTATATCTGCTGTCATATAAAAACAACACAATACACTGAATTTGGAAGTTCTTTGATTATGATCATAAAGTACCATTTAAATCATAATAATGAAATCAATAAATTGTCTTTTACACCCACTTCAACATTTCTGTTTTCTATAATAAAATTAATATTTCTGATATCAAAAACAAGCCTTAACATTTTTGAAAACTATGTTCATCATATGTTCCAGAGCTTGTTCTGAAACCAAGCAGTGGCTGTAATGTGTACTAGAGCAGCGTTTCTCAATCCCAGTCCTCGTGGCCCACCGCTCTGCACATATTCGGTATTTCCTGCACATATTCGGTATTTCCTGCACTGTCGCACGCTGGTCCTACGTTGCTAATTAGCCAATCAGTAGCATCAGCTGTGCTGTGGGTCGGGAATGTCGAATCTGTGCAGAGCGGTGGTCCGTGAGGATTGGGAATGAGAAACGCTGTACTAGAGATTTATCTGTGTAAAAGTCATACATTATGAACAAAGCAACTTCCTCAAGAGTTTTAGAGACGCCAACTGGTTGAATGTCACTTGCACATGAGGATGTTCTGTACACCTCCAAAGTTGCAAAAACTCAAACATTATTACAACGTTAAGATAAAACTCAATGACACCGGAAGATCATTTTTCAAAACCGAGTTCTAGCCATCTCTTCATAACACGGCCCCGACCAACATGACTTGGTCCAGGTTTATTGAAAATAAAAAAACACCAATATCAGGAAAATATGGAGTTATAAAAAGCCTGTGTTGTGATTAACAGTAATCAAAAGGAGGACTGTAACCTTGCTGAAAACACACACAGACAGAGCGCTCCAGAGCCTCAAGTTGTTTCCACAAGTCTTTCTTTCCGACTCGTCCATCCGGCTTTCAGTCTGTTTGTCACACTGTCATTTAACAATCTCTTGCTTCCAGTTCCTAGAGCCATCGCTCCTGTCGTGAGCCGGCAATATCAGAAATGGAATTTTTAATTGCCTCCCTCCTCTAACGTCCACCTTGGCACGGCAAATCTACAGCATCTATCGGGATTGAAAAGAGGCTTCCAGCTGTAGAAGGAGTGAGGGTTGATAGAGGAGGCCAGTGGTTCCCAAACTGTTTCTGCAGGGCTCCTCTTTTGTAGATAAGAATATTTTTGCAGCCCCTCTTTCTCCTTCATCGCTTTATTTGCACCTTTTAATCACCCAGGTCTGCTCTATAATGAAGTGTGAAGCAAGCGAGTGGATGCAATGAAAAGGCCACATTTTCTTCGTAATAAACTTGGTCATGTTATTAATTAGCGTTAACACCCTCATCCTTACTTTTTAGGCTATTTTAGTTCTCAAAATTCCCTCTCTGCACCAAAAAGGGCTGTAAAACATAAGCTCCCTGACAGAAAAAACGAAACCAACGTTTCAACGTTTGGTCAAATCGGGTTTGTGAGACTGAGAGAGCGCAATGCAATTCAAAATAAAAAAGCAAGACAATGTATTAATCAAGTTCATAACACACCAGCAAACTCACTGGAATTAAGAAGACGCTACACAAATTCAGAAAACACTTTCATCAAAATGACAACACACTGCACATTTATAAAGGCGCTGCAAATACAGAAAACAGGCAACTTCAGCAATGCAGAGCGCAGACACAACACAAGTGTAACACAACACAGTGCAAGTGTAACACAACACAATGCAACTCAACACATCACAAGTTGTAACACAACACAATGCAACCCAACACATCACAAGTTGTAACACAACACAATGCAACCCAACACCTCACAAGTTGTAACACAACACAATGCAACTCAACACATCACAAGTTGTAACACAACACAATGCAACCCAACACAGTGCAAGTGTAACACAACACAATGCAACCCAACACATCACAAGTTGTAACACAACACAATGCAACCCAACACAGTGCAAGTGTAACACAACACAAATGTAACACAACACAAAGCAAGTGTAACACAATACAACACAAGTGTAACACACCACAACTGTAACACAACACAGCGCAAGTGTAACACAACACAAAGCAAGTGTAACACAACACAACACAAGTGTAACACAACACAACACAAGTGTAATACAATACAACACAAGTGTAACACACCACAACTGTAACACAACCCAGCGCAAGTGTAACACAACATAACACAAAGTGTAGCATCAAAATAACCTCAAATTCTATAGGCCATCTTCAACGCAGGACGGCCTGCAGCTGTTATTCCAGACCGTTTGATTTACTGACCCTCCTCTCCATTCGCCTCCGGCCTCCTCGCCTCGCCTCCAACACTTAGTTTTCCATCAGACACCCGCTTTCATCCGGTGCCGTCAATAAACGTGATCGATGCCACCAATCGTGCCACCGGGGCCCTGAGGCGGGTTTTACCATTTTCCGAAAGATCACAACATTTGGGGCAATAAAAACGCGGCAGATAATCAGCTGGAGAAAAACGATTAATTTTCTGAGAAACCCAAATTACAACGGCAGAATTCGCCACCAATCTGGGTCGAGACAGTCACTCTTTTTCACATCTGGTGCGCTTGTCTAATATTTTTTCTTTTCCAATTCTGCTTTCCTCAAGGCCGCGTCCTCCGGCAGACGAGGCCCAATATCTTACAGGCTTTCATGCTGTCACTTTAGTTTAGCCTCTTTGCGCTGCGCTGGCAGGTGAAATGCCTCGATGTCTCCTCACACACAATCAAAAAAATGGCAGTAGGGCATGAAAAGAAATGGACGCAGCCCCGAGATTCACACTGAAGTCTGAGAAAAAGGGTCTAATCCTTGAAACAGAGATATGACATGCAGGCGGGTTTGTTGGAGACGTGAAGGTTTCACTTGTAAACCTGATCTAATCTTTTTATGATGTGTGATTGAAGTGATTTTATCATTGTTAACGCAGCACAGCACACATTGCTCCATAAGGAAGCGTGACCTCTGCATTTGACCCATCTGTGAAGGAGCAGTGGATGGTACCTTGCTCATAAGTACCTCAGTGATACCTATACCTTTACCGGTCCGGGACTTCAACTGGTGACCCTTTGATCACGGGGCCAAGTCGCTAACCATTACACTACTAACTGTCGTCTATCGGGGTATAGAACTGGCGAAGGATGAGGAATGGAACCGACTTAGTTTCTTACATTAACACTAACTAACACTATTGTCCAAGGTCAAGACTGTGGCTAAATAATTAACTGATCAATTATGACAATTATTAAAACTGTTGCCAACTAATTTACTAACAGATTAGTACATCATTACGTAAACAAATGTCCCTGGTGCTTCATTTCTAAAAAAAACAATGTAAATGAGAAGCAGTGCTGCTTTGTCTGTGATTTTTGCATTTTTCAGTCTTCTGCCTGTAACATTACTCACATTTGGTAAGAAAGCAAAAAAGGAATGAGTATCTGTGCTAAACATGGCACGATACCACTTTTTTATGTCCGATACCAATCTAATATGTGACCCTCCACGGCAAAAACCAGTCGCTTGTCGCAACGGAGGTTTCCGAGAAAAACAACCATTTATGTTGTGTGGGGTAAAATTTTGGATTTTTTGTTTTTAGTGTTTTGAAACAGTGGAAGGTCTGTACTGTACTGTTGTGAATAAATTTCGCTGAAAAACTTACCCTTTCCATCCTAAAAACGTGACTTTCTAGAGGTGAGGAATTCAATTCCAGCAGAATGTTAAAAGTTTCTGTTTTGACCGCTCTACTCCAATATTTACGGTAAATCCACTGGTTGACTAACGTAAAGATATTTCTCCAGAATCCATCTCCGTCTCCCGAGTTCAGTTAACCTAACGCAGGTAGGCTATCCGTGTGGCTGTGAATGCAGCGTAGGCTACCGTAAATACAAACGTAGCCGCGACCGCACCAAGCGTCTGTGAGTGCTGCGTCAATAGTCAACTTCAAAGGCAGATTTCTCCGTTTCTCACTTGCCGTGACAGTAGAAACCCGACTCCTTTGAATGTTGATATCTCAGTCATATGTCGTCCGATTCATTCCATATAGGTATCGTTATGAAGGTTGATTTATGCACTTTCATAAATCATAATAACTCAATTTTGAAAATTTGCGACAAGCGACTGGTTTTGCCGTGGATGGTCACATATTGTAAATTTGGAAATATTTGGATGCCGATACAAATCTGATACACATTTTCTGAGTCTTTTTAAACAGAAAACAGAAAAAAATACTTTTAAAATGTCTGAATACATGACTAAGATTATTCTGTTATGATTAAGGAAACACGACTTCAAGACTGTTCTCCTAACTAAGACAATGTAATAATTACACATCCATATGTATATGCTACATTATTTATTATTAAAATTACTTACCAACAATCATTCGTTTAAACAAAGTTCTGCATTTTTGTGACGGTTCCTAAGCCTGCTGTGATAGAAACCATTAGGAACACAGAGATTGCGAGCGAGACCTGGTGTTGTTAAGAAAATGTAACAGTATAATCGTATGATGTGCTTTTGGGGTTGTCGTGTGTTGCGTTGCTTGTCCTGCTCATTGTCATATCAATATGTAGGAGTTAGCATGAATGTTGAACAATAAACCAGCTGTACCGCAGTGCCACTTCTCATGCATAACAAATTAGCGCGCGCACATTTACAGATCGGCTCCATAAGTCGGCCCAATGCCACCGAAACCTGATCCAGCTATTTGAGTTGTTATCGGACCGATATGCGATCCAACAATTCCATCCAATGCCATCTCTAGACAAATAATCACTTTAATTCGCGTAAATACACAGATTCTTCAGATCTGCTAGAAAAGTCTAGCATCGTCTCTATGTGTGTGTCAAAGCAAATTTGGAGATGGTGGACCTGGTCGGTTATCTGTGAAGGCAAAAAAAAAACATAGCCACCATCTGTCCGGCGTGTAAAAGGAGGGAGAAAGTGATGAGCAGAAAGCGTGGAAACCGTGCAGCAGAATAAAAGTCCCCCGTTGCCTTGAAGAGGCGCTGAAACCTCCACCTACTTTCTGTTTTAACTTTCCCTAACACCTGGAAGAACAAAAGAGGGCCTTTGATCATGGGAAATCCTCCCCGATCACAGCCACAGTGCCTCCATGTGGGAGAGAGAGAGAGAGAGAGAGAGAGAGAACGAGAGCGGAGAGACAGATGCTCTGAACGAGAGAATGAAAGACAATGACGAAAAGAGAGAAGAAGACCGACAGTCAGACTGTGACTGCGGGAAAAAAAGACAATGTGCATGTGTGTGTGTGTGTGTGTGTGTGTGTTTGGCACTGGGATTGATCCAGAGGGAGAGCAGGATTATAGGTGAAGATCTCTTCCGTCTTGGAGTAGAGAAAGACAGAGAATGAAAGAAAGAAAGTGGGAGAATTGTGAGGGCTCTGCCTGCGAGCTCCTGAAAAACACAAAAAAGGAAGCAGGGAGGATGGAGGATCTACACCTCTAATCCCGTTCCCCCTCCAGTTCAATCCAGGAGGCAAACACACAAAGACGTACACCCACACACACACACACTCACACACACACACTCGCATACGTCAAAATAGGAGGCATACGCTGTATGTCCTGTTGCTTTCTGGACGGAGGTTTGCTTTAGAGTGAGGCCATTTATCATAAGAGTGTTACAAAGGCTGCCCACATACAAACACACACACACACACACACGGACAAAGCCCAGAGGAAGGAAGCTCTGACTGACTCCACCGCCGTCCCCGCTCCCCTGCCAAATAAACAGCAAACAAACGCCTGCTCCAGTCAGCAGCTCACCTTCCATTTCTCACCTGTCTGATCACATCCACCTGTCCCCATGCTCACCTGCACACACTCTCAAACACACACACGTGCCTCACACACTGAGATAGAAGACCACCGATGAAGAAAACGCTATTACCCTCTCCACACACACCCGCTCTCAGTTACGTCTTGCTATTTTTGTGAGATCCTTCTATTGACTCTCATAAGGACTAGATGTAAATTATACTTTATCTATAGGTAACTATAACAACAGTAATCAAAGCCAAATATTGTAGCTCAAGACGTGTTGGAACATTTCTATGAAATCATGTTTCTTTATGAGGCGTGGTCCTCACATACCAAAATGTTCTCAGGAAAATAAGGTGCTCACAACACATCAAAAACTGATCACATTTCACATTTTGTTTTATCTATCGGGATGTGATGTCACTAAAGCCAAGATCCTGATGTAAAGCATTTTGGGCTACATTTTAATGTATGCAGGAAACTACACAAAGAATATTGTTGTTGTTGTTTAATGAATATAACATATACAAAATATATGTAAATTTTTACGCTTACACATTTTTATTGCTTCATTTTTATTGATGTACAATAATATCGGAATCGGCCGATAATTGCTTTTTGTAAGTCATCGGCATCGGACGCATGCTTAGATTTCCACAATATTTTTCGCCGATATTTTATGATGCATTTATTGTACGTTGGAAGCCTTCGGTCTTAAAATGTGTGGCGTTATTTTGTGCCAAAATTCTGAGCACACAGTGGAACGTTCACAAGCAAAATCTCTTGTCTTTACGCACTCAACAAATTGTGTGTTTGCTTCACTTAGCGGAGGTTAGCTCGCAACATGGGCTGTGTCCCCAGCCTCGTACTATCGCACTTAACAGTATGGTAGGTAAGGCGCTACTATCATATTTCTCTATGTGGTAGTATGCATCTCAGGAAATAGCCGGGGTTGTAGCTTAACGGCTCTCTACGCACTAGGTAGTGCACATGGAGAGTAACACACTCCCTATTTGACTTGATACACCACATAGGGCAGGAGGTGACATTTTCTTAACATGTTGTGCACTACGCTGGAAATGCGCTGCGCTTGCTCAACTCTGCTTTCATGCTCGCTTGACTTGGCGCTGTGTTAGAAATGTCAGGACTATGGTGTTATTTTTGTGGGCATGCAGTGGAACTTTATTGTGCAAAATATCTTGTCTGTAGGCGCTCAACTCTGCCTTCCTCATTTATCTGCATCATTATCGGCAGGTACAGTATACGCTTGAAAAATTGGGGATATAGGCATCGGCCCATAATTCCCTTGTCGTGCGTCCCTCCTTCTAACACTTCAACTTCAAGGGCAAAATGTTCACTTACTGCCTAATATGTCCCACTCGCTGCCCGGTGCTACTGTAACAAGGCTTTCAATGTTACTCACTTCACCAATCCACGCAGGGCTGGTCGATATGACCTCAAATCAATACCATGATTAATTTAACTTTTTACCCCACTTACAAATAATAAATGATTACTTAATTTTGTTTTTTGTTTGTTTTCATTTGTCTTTTGCCTTCATAGTTCACTGACAAGGTTTGTATTGTATATAGGTTGAACTATAAATGCTGGGATATTTCTATTCAATGAAAGGGTGAATTAAAGGGATTATTTGTGATTATGAACACACCACACCACACCACAGCACAGCCCATACTACACCACAACGAAATGTGACCTCTGCATCTGACCATTCTGTGAAGGAGCAGTGGGCAGCTTTTTGTCAGCACCCAAGGAACAGTGCTTAGGGACGGTGCCTTGCTCATGAGTACCTCAGTGGTACCTTTGCCGGTCTGGGACTTGAACCGGCAACCTCCCAATCAGGTGGCCAACTCCCTCACTTTCACACTACTAATTTGCGAGTTCATATCTTATCTTTGTGTTTTTAAAATAATTAAAGAAAACACAGAGAGATGTGGTGGCATTAAAAAAAAAATGAAATAATGGTCAAGGATAAGATTACGGCTGTTAAAAGTGTTGAATACTGGTTTCGTTTAACTTTTGATTAATTGTCCGGCGCTACATCAGTGGTCATAATGTTGTGGCCTGTCAGTGTTACTATTTATATATCTTCAGGTTTTTTCAGTCATGTCCCAAAACATAGTCAGTAGCCAAAAAACATTTTTGCTTATTTAAAAACATACTAAACAACATACACACGCATACAGACACACATACACCGCCCACCACGCACACACCCACCCCCCTGCACCTGCCTTCTGTTTTCGGTCCACTTACTGAGAACAAAGTGTTATCTACTGTCACTTGGAGAAAGAGTCAGAGTGGCTGAATTTGCCTCCCCATTTCCATAATTCCATTCTTGAGAAAAAGACCTGCGCAGAGGCATGCAGCTGCTTAAATGCTGAGGCGGCCGAGCAGCATGCCTCAACCAGCATAAATAACTTGGAAACCATGCGCTCACACACACACATAAAAGCACACACAAGAATGCACAAAGGAATCAGTCACCCACACCGCCGCTCTGACGGCCTTCTCTCTGCAGACGGAGGCAAGCGCTGGAGCACTGGCTCTGACTACACTAAAGCTGCGCGATACATCATTTTAGGATCGCCCGATATGGGAATTGTTGTCCGATGCCAAAATCTGATATTTTTCATGCTTATATCTGCCGATGCCGATAAATGAGGAAGGCGGCAAGATATGAAAATGGTCTGAGAAGAAAGATTTGAATTAAAATGCATTGTAGTTAATGGGGAAAGAATGAGGGATGATAAAAGTAAGAAGAAAACGAGCGGTGGTCAACACAGATTGAGGCGTGTATTTAGTGAGGTGCCCTGAGGTGTCATAAGAACTGCATTGATCGTCATGCAAAAACAGGTGAAGGAAAGCTTTCAAGTTCCCGAATCCCATGTATTTTTAATGGGGAAAAACGAACAGGTTCCTATGGGAAAAATTAACGACAGAAAAAACGGACGAAAAAGACGAGTGCAGGATATGCAAAAAGGTGCAAAATGGTCCCTACAATCATGTCGAATTTGGTGGTGGTGTGAAGAACGGCGGTCGTGCGATAGATCAGCTAAGGGGAAAAACTAGCAGAAAAAATTAACAAATGTGTTTTAAAAACGTGTATACAAGCACCTAACTAACACCGTTATAGGCTGCTCATTTACGAGTTGGAACAAAGTTTCTAGCACAAAAATTGTAGGAGTAGTGGTCAGAAAAAGTGTGTGGAACAAAAATTGGATAACAATATGTGACCCTCCACGGCAAAACCTGTTGCTTGTCGCAAGAGAGGTTTCCGAGAAAAACGACAGTTGGGGTAAAATTTTGGATTTTTGCTTTTAGTGTTTTGAAACAGTGGAAGGTCTGTACTGTACTGTTGTGAATTAATCTCGCTGAAAAACTCACCCTTTCCATCCTAAAAACGTGACTTGAGGTGAGGAATTCAATTCCAGCAGAATGTTAAAAGTTTCTGTTTTGACCGCTCTACTTCAATGTTTACGGTAAATCCACTCGTTGACTAGCGTGAAGATATTTCTCCGGAATCCATCTTCGTCTCCCGAGTTCAGTTAACCTAACGCAGGTAGGCTATCCGTGTGGCTGTGAATGCAGCGTAGGCTACCGTAAATACAAACATAGCCGCGACCGCACCAAGCGTCTGTGAGTGCTACGTCGATAGTCAACTTCAAAGGCAGATTTCTCCGTTTCTCACTTGCCGTGACAGTAGAAACCCGACTCATTTGAATGTTGATATCTCAGTCATATGTCGTCCGATTCATTCGATATAGGTTTGATTTATGCCCTTTCATGAAAACATCATAACTCAATTTTGAACATTTGCGACAAGCGACTTGCCATGGAGGGTCACATATGTGATCGCTCACTGCAGTCACATAATGACCATTTCCTTACAATGTAAATGTTTATCATTATAAAGCATATAATTAAAAATATTAAATTAAAGTGCAAAGTATAAAATACAGCGTGACATCTAGCAATCATTTCGGAAAAAAAACATTTCCTCTCTTTTATATATCACAAGAAATATGTTTATATACACACAGGGTACAATTCTATATCAGTTTCTTCTCTCTATATCAGGCAGCCTTTACCCACACTGCCTCTTCCACTATTTTACATCTCAGAGTGGAGTCCATCCATGCAGGTGGCATCAATAATGAACGGATGAATGACAGCTGGCCTTCACGGGCCAGTCTGGCCAGATGCTACATGGAGATTAAACTGGAAATACCTGGTGGTGGTTTGGAATCATACACAGAATCACAGCAGACGAGCATAATCCGCATTTGGCTCCGGAACGTGGCTACCTTTCGGACAAGCCACACACTTTGTTTGCCATGGACAGTGTCACAAGGACAGTGTTCCTGCTGTTGCATTTGTAAACCTGTCAATCATTTTTACCACAGACAACCAAATAGCGAATGATTTGCAGATTGCAGAAGTGGGAAAATAGTCAATTTAACTAATTTTGTAGATGGATTTCTAAGATAGATTTTATAGAATATTCACAATTGTTACTTAATTCTTCATTAGTGTTCTTTGTCAATTCATCATTATTATTAATATATTGTGAAATAATGGCACATCCTATAATTCACTATACCTCTGTCAAATAACTGCCAATGACATTGACACTTTTATGGACAGAGTAGACGCACATGAGGCAGAATTTCTTTACTGCAATGCTTCATCCACACACACCTACACACACATTGGGGATAATATTAATCAAAGTAATATACACAAGCAAAACTTTTCTGGATCTTCAGTTCTACTACAGACCAGACTCAGGAACGGTACCAGTTGTGATGGCACTGTATTCACACAGTCCCAGCCCAGCACTGTCAATGTATGTGTATGTGTTTTATAGCAGGCCGCAGGGTGGCTCGGCGGGCGTTCGCTGCCCACTCACGCTCTGCGCCAGAGCCGGCCTGATTTACGGGCAGCGGGAAGGCTCCAGGAGATCAATACAGCGCTTCAGTCCCAGCCAAACTGGAAACTCATTAAAAGTGCTGCCGTGAGGAATGTGCTTAATTATCTCTGATTGTTAATGGAGCACTTCTTCAGCCTATCCTCTGCATGTACCACCAGGTACTTAAAAATGGGGGTTCGGACATGTGGTGCCACACAGATGCGATGATAATAATAATAATAGAAAGAAAGAGAGTTAGTGATTGTCACTGTGAACACACCACAGCACAGCACACAGTGCACCACAAAGAAATGTGACGTCTGCATTTGACCCATCCGTGGAGAAGCAGTGGGCAGCTGACATGGACAGTGCCCAGAGAGCAGTGATTGGGGACAATACCTTGCTCTTGCGTACCTCAGGGGTACCTTTGCCGGTAATGGGAAATGAACCTGCGACCTCCGGATCACTGGGCGAACACCCTAAACATTATGTTAATAATAATAATAATCATCATCATTATTAGTAGTAGTATTATTATCATTTTAATATTATATATAATATTATATTATTAAGTTTAATCATAAATACAATATAATACCACTTCAATGGGCAATGATTCGATGTCTGCCAATATTACAAAGTCAAGTCTACTACAATGCAATTTCTATCCATCCATCAATTCAGAACCCAGCGATCAATATGAGAAAAGTAGTCCTCCAGTTCAAGTGCTGCCCTTGCTTAGAAATGAACCTTTTCATTTACAATGTCTCATCGATGTTTCCATTATGGATCAATGTATCTAGTATGTAATTATAGTAACACTTTCACAAGTACACACACTGTCTCTCTTATCTTCTAACTAGAGCTGGTACCTAAAAGCCAACCGTTGAAATACTACATTCTTAGAATGAATGTGTAGAAAAATTACACAAATCACATGGAGCACTTTGTTTACACATTTTGTGTTAATGTTTAATAAAACAGTGTTGGAAAAAAGTCAGATCTTTTACACAGTCATATGTAGTTTTAAAATGTACACATGTGCATTTGTTCGGACCATTCAACACAATATGTGTAACCAAGGACAGCACGTGTTAATATTATACGTGTTTACACTGTTTTTAAATCTTTTCTAAGAGTGTAAGAAGGACCGACTCTTAAAGTCAAACTGTCATGTTTCTTTGAGTGTTTTCCTCATACATGACAATAACATAATAAATCAAACAGAACCATAATAACAGTTCAATGGGCAGTTATTATTCCAGCAGGATGCTTTCTTTAATGGGATATATGCCAGTAAACGGATGACAGAAGCTGAAACTTAGTCTAAAAGTAGGATATTCATCAACAGTCCAAGCAGTCACAGGTTCAAGTCCAGCTCAATCCCACCTGCAGCTCTACCTCCATTAAGCTGCTGAGTAAGACCCTTTACTCCAAGTTGTCCTAAATGTCATAAATGTAATGCAGATATATAGTCATAGCATAACATTAACATTTTTAAACTTGCATGAATGAATAATATTCTCAAAGCACAGTGGTTTGAGTGACTCCAGCCTTGTGATGGAGACTTTAAGTTTGGGGGTTTGAAATCTTTGAGACCCTAAAAACCACAAGTGGGCCCCTGGTTTAAATCCTTAACCTTGTTGCTACTAAAAAATATATGTTGCCTCTGCTAAAAAAATATATACAAGCATTTAGATGTCTAAAGATGTCTAAAGTATAACAAAATGAGGCTTTAAGAGCTTGGTTTAAGCAAAGGCATGTGTAATGCTTCTCACAGAGACTCCAAATCACCTCTTAAACTTACACTGATCAATTTTCCAATTGCCAGACAATGTGAAAAAACCCTGAACGGTCGAATATTGGAATTTTTGAAGAGCTGACGTGACTCCAACCCTCACTTATTAACCGACAGCGACTTCATTTTGCATTCAGGTTGGCGTCTCCACTGTGCACACACACATGCTGATGGAGCTGTAAGCCGAGATGTTTGATATGTAAACAGTTCAGCAGGGCAGGGTCATGTTTACACCGATCTGAAGGGTAGGACATACCAGGCTCTTTGTGCACCTCAAGTGCACCGGATAATCATAACGGATAAATGCTAATCTGGCCGATATTGGATCTCATATATGAAGCCAGGCACTTCAAATAGTCATCGACTTCTACCACCTTTAAGTTATGCTCTTTTCAGCAGAGCCCCCAGCAGTGGTTGTAGGGCCATATTAAATCCGTTTCGTTTTTTCCTAAATTCCGTTTTTCCATTTTTATTCTTCTGAATTCTGTGTTTTACGTTCTAATCATATTTATTCACCTAAAAGGTGTCTAATTATGGAGGGGATGGGAAAAAAGAACAATGCAATAGAAAAAAAATAACATTAAATGACTGTTATTCAACTTCAACAAAGTTCTGGAGTTCAGCAGAACATTTTCTGCATTGGTAAAACATTTACCTGTAAACAACAAAAAACATTCATTTTTTTCCATGTAAAACGAAACGTTTCTGATGTGAGTTTTTGGCTGTAAGTGGTCATCACGTGTTCTTGCGGGTGCAGTCTATCGTGTGCTGGCAAAACTTACAAAAGAGTTGTTCTCCCGATTCATAAAAATCATTTGGGTATTTTTCTGCTCTACACTTAGCACTAACACTCGAATTCCGTAATTTTTTTGAGGACTTGTGTCAGCAAGCCTCTTCGCCACAGCTGACCTTTGACTTTTTCCGTCTGTGTCTGTGCGTTTGTGCGTGTGGAGTCCCGCCTCAACAAGTAACACGTACAGGGGGTTGATGCGGCCAAAATGTATTAGAAACCATTGCTTTGCTTTGCCCACACACCGATATCAGCGAATTATACGACATTCCGCATTTTATTTGTTGGATTCCGCGATTCCGTCCGCATTTTCCACATCGCGGAAATCATAGGGCCCTATGGTTGTGTCTCAGAGGTTTTAGACACCGGAGGGAACAAAAGTCATACTGTAAGGCTTGGGTCCACGTCAGTCAAACATATGGATTGAGAAATCCACGCTGACTTTGCACTGTTGCCTGTTGACTATGAGACGCTGTTAATGTCAATAGTAGGACAGAATAGGCAAGACATTACGGCCATGGTCATGGTCAGAACTTGGATTTTATTTCTTATAAGGTTTGTCTTGTTTATGACTGTTGTAAAACCAGATTTCTGTGTGTTTTACCTAACAAGCCAGCATCAGACCTCTACTTGCTGGATTTGTTTCCATCTCCAACAATGTTTCAGTTGGAGTGGTGGTGGTCTTGTGTTCAGACACTTGTTTATAGACGTTTAATTCTGGTCCTCTCCTACCTGCAGAACCTTCACCTTTGTGACCTTGAGCAAGACACTTAACCCCAAGGTGCTCCGTGAAAATGTCATTGTAATTAGGAAATGGAAGTCTCTCTGGATAAGGACGTATGATGAATGCTGTAATATAAGTACGAGGTTGCTGTATAATAGAGTGAGCACTGCTGCTCCGGCACGATTGGAGAGACAGTGCACAATGGCTGGCTTCATTTGCATAAAGTTCATCTCTGCTTAACTGTTCAGTCACGCCATAACCATAACCCCATTTGTCATATCCGTCACAGGAGCTACCTGGGAGACGTTAAATCGTGTTGAGCTCAACACAGAAGTAGAAACTGGCCTTTTGCCATTTCTCATATTAAACTCTAAATGCAGCTGAGAATGTGGGTTAGGCAGCCTCCTTGTGCTATTTTTTGTTGGCTCTTGTTAACTAACATCCTCCCTCCTGAAACGGATCATTGCATTAATCAAAAACATAAACAGCATTATGAATTAGAAGTATTAATATTGAAACTAAGGAATGTGGACTTCTGAGGTGCTGTGGGCAATTTATTGTTATCCAACTTTTACTCGAAACTCTAGCTGTGCCAAAACCAAGCTATAATTCAAGACTGGCGCAACACTGCTATGAAAATGAACAGTCTACAAAACTAACCCTTCCGTGCAGATTGTGTCCTGACCAGCACAGAAATGTGCTACAGATGATATAAAAAACTCCAATGTTCCTTGTTCTTTGATTACACATTCTATTCTGACACTCTTCTTACAGCGTGTGTGCGATGTGGGACGGGCAGGCGACGCCTCGACCTCATCACACAGGTCCGGTTCATCATTCCGTATAAGGAGAGAGTGAATTCTGTTTGTGCACACAATAACAGGAACGTGTGGACGAACAAATCCACGCATTGACATAGTATTCATGAATTACTCATCCTTCCCAGCGTTCCAAAACGCGTTTAATTTATTCTACATGAAGCACACCAGGGTCGTGCAAGACGGACAAGAATTGTGCTAAAACATATGAACGAAATGTTTAAATGTATAAACCGTTTTTGGTTAACGGCGCAAAGTCTTCGCCACCTCAAAGCAGCTTCCATACAGTATAATCCACAGGTTCTACTATAACAATCAGAGGTCTATTTATGGAACCTTCTAATGTAGTAACAAAATCGTAAGAGGTCATGAAACCCCTCAATTTCTGTAAATTTCCTCCTTCACCACAACCATGAAAGCTGGGTGTGGAGAGCAGCGTTTAAAAGAGGATAGGGAGAGATGAAGGCATATCTTCAACACTGGACCTTTCAAACCAGTCATATCTTACCAAATGTGTACAGTCTCACATCCTGGCACGTCTGATTATTAAATTTTAATACTGGAAGAAGAAAAATGCTGAAAAGGCATCGACTGACCATTTTGTCTTGAGAGTGTAACAGAAGCTATTCTTGTTTTCAGTAAGAGGCAAGGTGTGTGTGCTACCGCACATCTCGACAACTGCCTGAGAGGGTTTTAATGCCGCTTTCAGAAAGCTTTATTTTTTAGGAGTGCACTTGTTGGGAGTGTTTGCTCAGGCGAGAAAACATGAGAAGCTGATGCTACTACGACCCCAAGATGCGGATTGCTGCAAATACCGGAGACTTGCGCAGAGACTGAGTCACAATGGAACTAGTCTCCCTCTTTCTAACTGCAGGCAACGGGAGCGAGACACAGAATTGTTAAAATTGCACACCCTGCAGTTTGATTTGCCGCCAGTTTTATGGTAAATCAGAAGGAAGAAAACAGCAAAATCCGAAAAATTACAGCAACACCAGAAAGATCGTGCATCTCACTGACCACCGAAAATACACTGACTGTGCAATTATAGGGCACATTTTGAGCAAGTAGGAACAGACAGAAAAGCAAGGACTTGATCCGGTTCCAAACCGTCTCCGAGTGATTGCGCAATCTATCGGTCGAATGCGCAAAGTTTCTGGAAGAATAAATTCCCCGCGATAATTCCACGCTCGGGCTTGGCATAAAACAACGTCGGCGGTCTAGATCTGAGACAGACGTCGAGGTTTACACATATTGGTGTGTGTGATGTTTTTGTGCAGATGCATGGTGTGCGTGCGTGTGTGTTTGCAACCCCTGCGATTTTATTTCAAAATGTCAACACATATAATCCCCCCTTAATTCTTGGGATAGTGTGGGAGGGACGGTGTGAATGCAAAGACAAAAAAAAAAATTAAAACAAGCATCATTCCGGTAGAAGTGGAGGATTTGTAGAATGGTGCACGAATTCCTGGTGGCAGACGAGCCCGGGAAAATCGCAATTCTACCACTGCGTCCTCCTCAAACCAAACCAAAGTTTGTAGCGCGCTTACCTTTTAGCACGATCCCGCAGATGCTGTAGAGCGCAAACAGCATGTGCTGTTTCACCATCATGTTGCCTTCTTCCTTCTTCCGTTCCGCAATCTGCACTTTCTTTCCCTTCCCGATGCTCCGCGCGCTCACGGGGCTTTTACTGCGTTTTATTTAATTTATTTTTATCCAGGTATGGTCTCCTTAAGATCACTTCGTGCTCGCTCCAAGTCCCAAAGCTTGTTTTTCTCTTTGTTTGTTTACTTGTTTGTATTGGGATTCCGCTCGCCTTTGCGCGGTAAAGCAGGCACAAGCGCAGGACAACCGCTGAAGTGCGATGCTCGCGCAGCACTGTCGAAAAGTGCAGCGCTCGCGCGTCTGCCGTTCTCATGGGAGCGCGAGCAAGCAAGGCCCCGCCCACGCAGAGCCGGCAGCCAATGGCGTGCGTGCATGAGATTATCCGCACGAGCGGCTCCACGGTTCGGAGCGATTAAGGGTTTCCGCCACAGGCGGCGCGCTACCGGAGCCTCCACTACCGGAGACTTCAGTACCGAGCGCGCCAATACGCACCGAGCCTGAAGATGGGTCATTAGTGTGAGAGGTACAAGTGGAGGACACACACATAAAGAAAGGAGGAAATAAAGAAAGGGAGGGAGGGAGGAAGAAAGGAAGAAAAAAGAGACAAAGAAAGAAAGAAAGAAAGAAAGAAAGGAAGGAGGGAAAGAAAAAGAAAATCAAAGAAAGACAGAAGAAAGGAAAGAGAGGTAGGAAGTAAGATATAAAAAAGAAAGAAATGCAGAAGGAAAGAAAGAAAAAAAGGAAATAAAGTAAAGGAGGAAGGAATGAATAAACAAAGAAAGAAAGACAAAGATAAATAAAGAAAGAAGGAGGAAGAAAAAAGATGGAAAAAAGAAATAAAACAGGAAAGAAAGAAAGAAATGGATAAAGGAAGGGAAGAAGAAAGAAATAAAGAAATAAAGAAAGAAAGAAAGAAAGAAAGAGGGAAAGAAAGTTGGAATGAGGGAGAAAGAAAGGGAGGAAGGACGAAAGAAAAAAGAAAGCGACAAAGAAAGACAGAAGGAAAGAAAAAAATCAGGAAAGAAAGAGAAAAGATATAAATACAGAAGGAAAGAAAGAAATGGAGGATAGAAAGAAATATGGTAGGAAAGAAAGGGAGTAGGGATGAAAGAAAGTAAAGAAGGAAGGAAGAAATAAAGAAAAAATGAAAGAAGGGAAGAGGCAAAGAAACACCTGGTTAGTATAAGGTCAGTACCTCCAATATATTCACACTTCCTTGTCAGAGATTTGTATCTTGTGCGTCAGAGGATTTGCTACTTTAACCAGTACGTTTTGGGTGTTGTGAGAAAGAAAGAAAGAAAGGAATAAAGGAGGAGTGTGAGCAGAACCCGAGGTGGCCACTGATCAGATTCTACCTGTCTAATTACATCCCATTTAGCATATAAGATACTTTAGATAGATCTCTTGTCAAAAAATCAAAGTTTACTCTACATTTGTCAGAATTGATTGCACCCCTGAGATATATATATACAGTATATCTCAATAAAATATATATCATAATATATATTAATGATATAATAAAAAAATATATATAAAATGCTGTGTGCATGGTTTGCCTTTCATATCATAATGAATATAATTACAGTATATGAATGAATATGATAAAAGGGGGTATTGGTATATGAGCAAATTATACCAGCCCCGGCTCAGTCATTTAATTAATTTATGCAGTGATTTCCTCTGACCCACCCAAAATAAATGAAATTACAATGTAACAAAAAAGTTTAAACACAACTAGAGATTTTCAAAACAAAGGATTTTTGGCTGACTGGGTTTATTTGCAGCCAGATTAAATTAAGAGTGCTCACACATTTGTTTTCTCATTAGGTTTTCCCCCTGTATGCAGTTACAAGTTTTAATAGGCTCAGCACTAAATAATTGACACTCACTGTATGCTCCATTCTGCGATTCATTTTAACACATTTATGACTTCTAAACTTTTCAAAGTTACAACTGCTCTTTGTATTTACCCTATTTTCATATGAAACTATATTATTTGTTTCTGGGAGCAAACTGTCTGTATGTCAGACTTGACTGAGATAATTAGAGATAACAGCTGCCCACTGTTCCTTCACAGATGAGTATCATTGTGGTGCACTGTGTGCCGTGCTGTGCTGTGTTCACAATGACAAATAATCACTTGCTCTCACCCATCTGAATATTAATTTTGGGATTGGACATTTTACTCCTGAGACTGTTTTCACCAATAACACTGCTGCTTTTGTCATATTCGCCAAACTTTTCTTCCCTCTCACTCTCTTTTCTACAGACACCCTAGGAACTTTTGTCTAAAATCTCTGTTTACTTGTTTAAAAAAGATTTCTCTTGTCCTGAAGGCAACAATAGGTTTGATGGCTGAGCCCAGGACATGGCCTCTCTACCCACCGAAACTGCAGCTTTCATTTAGTTGCCACCATTCTGCCTGGACTTCATCTGACAGAAACACACACACACACATACACAATCACACTTACACACACACAGACACACACCGTCTGAGCCTTGGGCCCCTCTTCTTTTACTCTGTGAACAAATGAAACCCTTACAGTGGTCGACATGAAATGAAATTCCTAAAATACAGAAATCCAGCCAGCAGTTCAACACAGCCCTTGAAGTTATCTGGCAATTCTTTTAGCTGCCACAACACATCTAGGATTGTCAGGTTGAGATTTCCACATATACATCAGGTGTTTAAACATACAGATCTTCCCTATTCCTAAGACTACAAGTGTATTATATGAGAGCTTCTTTTCCTGCAAAGTTTACCCAAGTAAATTCTTTTAAGGGCTTGACAGGCCGCATGCCGAATCAGCACTAACGGGGGTGGCTGTGTGCTGCGTTTTAATGCTGATTCAAAATTATGTTAATCACTTACAATGAATTATAATAAATCATTTACAACCCAAATATATTCCCGTGCTAATTTGAAACAACTATTAATACTGAAAAATGAGAATCTTCCAGTGGATCTGATTCAATTGTAGCCATTATAATGGATAATGGAGGATCACAGGCCAAAAAGTTTTACTTACCTTACTTAAAACTCTCTCTCTCTCTCTCTCTCTCTCTCTCTCTCTCTCTCTCTCTCTCTCCCTTTCTCTCCATAGCCTTTCTTTCTGCCTCTTTCTTGCTCCCTCTCTCTTAACCTCTTCTCTCTTACACCCTTATTTTCTCTCTCTCTTTGCTTTTCTCTCCCCCTCTCCTCTCCCACCTCCTCTATCTCTCTGTAACCCTAGCCCTCTCTCTCTTTCATCCCCACCCTCCGTTTCACCCATCTCTGTCTCTTCTTTCTCTTTATTTGTCTCTTTTCAGACCCACCAGGATTTCACGATGTATTAACTATTAACACAAATTCAGACAATCACCGGGAATTCATTACAACCGTGCAATTTTACTAATTACCGCAAATTTTACGCAATTTTTGACACACATTTCTGTGTGTGTGTGTGTGATTTGTACTTACAATTCCTGTGCTTAGTACCTTCACCAGGGTTTTAAACTCTCTCAGTAGAGCAGTCTGATGCACCACTTTACGCTGTTCCCTCCAGAACAATGCACCCGGGTGCCACAGTGAGTGAGAGTTTGCCACAGGAAGCACCTCTGCCATCTGTGAGAGGGCATGCTGGGACGCCATCACCCTGCAGAGTGCAAAATATTTCAGCAATGTTACAAGGCCTGTAATGAAAAACTAACGCGTCTCTGTGGGAAATGAATTAGAAGAACACTAGCAGCAGACACAGAGGAAAAGATATTCTTAAAGCAATAAATATAAATAAATATTTATTTCATCAGAATACAAGGAAGGCACATCGGGACGTGAAATATCAACACAGTGCATTCCAGAGCCTCACCGGTGTAGTGTTTTTTCACTCAATACAGATTCTGATAACTGGAGAATTTAAATCTGATAATTATGCATCAGCTGATATTCTTTTCTTTTTTTCCAGAAAAGCAAAATTAATTTTTGTGATTTTATTCAGTATTTCAAGAGTCTTCACCAAGAAACGTGATATAAAGCGACATAAACAAATTTTCATGAACTATATTTCAGACATAGTAATCCAAAAACAGAAAAGTACTAGTAAATTATATTTAACACTTTCAGGAGCAGTGTTCACTTGAGTGGACAACAATCCATTGATTTTCACTTAGTGGCCCAAAATTCATGCATTTAAGGTGTTAATCTTTAAATAATGCTTTGGGGCAGGGGGTGGCATAACAGTTGAGTGTTCGCCCAGTGATCAGAAGGTCGCCACTTTGAATCCCAGACCGGTAGAGTTACCACAGAGGTACTCATGAGCAAGGTACCGTCCCCAAGCACTGCTAGCTGCCCACTGCTCCTTCACGGATGGGTCAAATGCAGTGGTCACATTTCATTGTGGTGCACTGTGTGCTGTGCTATAGTGTGGTCACAATGACAAATGATCACTCACTTTCATAAAGTATAGTTTTTAAAAATATATATAAAAAAAAACAACATCAGAATTGAGGTGTGCCCTCTAGTGGACAAATTACACAATGACAACACTTATAACACGGCAACTTCTTTCTTCACTTCCTTTATTTTTGGTCCAAAATGACTTCCAAAATATAATAAATTATAGATTACAGAGTTATTGTTAATTCAAAGTAATTTGTTACATTACAATATTACTGTCTCTGAAGTGCAATGTGTTACACAACTCCTGCGTCACTTTTGAGTTACTTTTACCAAAAAAACTGTGGAAATAGGTCTTAGCATTCTAAAATTCTAAAATGTAGTTTACTGCAGTTCATTGTACATCCAGTGGAGGGCGATGTTCTCATGTTGTTGGTGATTTTTAAAATAAAATATAAAATGTTTTATGTTTTATAAATATTATTACTGAAAATGCATTAGTAATGTCTTATATTACTGCATTACAGCCAAAAATAATACATTACTGTAATTGTGTTATTGCTGTCATATGTTACTCCCAACACTCCTTAATAGGCAGCTATTAACTCTGATATAAAATAAACATAAACATAATATCAACATAAATATCTTGAAATGAATTTTTTTAGTAATTATTTCTTATCATCTGATAATATCGGCACAGATTTATTAGCCAATACTTCAATCTATATTGAGGCATTCTTTGGCAAATAAAAGTTTAGAAAAGGACTACCTGCTTTGTCTTTTCTGCTGCTATGAACAATAGTGTTGGGTTAATCACTAACTAATAACTAACCCAAAGCCTCCCACCGCAAGCCTAATGCTCTTATAAGGCCACTAAAACTCACAAAGGTATCAAAGCGTTATCAGCGTTCCGGCGCAATTTCAAATCTATTTGCTCCAAATGACACCGCGGCGTTAATTCATGAAGAAATGGGCACCTATCGAAAGCCTCTCGCGCTGCCGCTCGTTTCAAGCGTGCCAAATGCCACAAAGCAATTCTTTGGCGCGATTTGGCAGAAAAAGGCTGGACACGGAGACGGTTATCTTTCTGAGATCAATGGGAAATGATTGGTCACAGTAAAAACACACACACAGAATGGCACACACACACACACGCATAAACACACACAACTTGAACAAGAGAAGGAAATGAAAGAGGATAAACGGCATTAGGCAGAGCGAGTGAAGGGTTTAATGGGCAGAAGGGTGCTGGTCCAGGGCCGGCTGAGGAGCTCTCACATGGATAAGTTGCAACTCACTGGTACCAACACAGCGGGAGGAAGAAAGGAACAGCTGTTTGCACTGGATGTTGGACTTAGACTCTGTACACTTCCCTTTTTCCAGCCCCCCCCCCAATGTGCATTCTGATATGGGAATGTCGGGCCTCATTCAACAACCGTTCTTCAGAAGAAATTTTTCTTAAAAACTACTTACAGAGTTTATTCCGAGATTCCGAGATTCCGTCATTCGCCAATGTTTCCTTAAGATTTTTCCTGAGCAAGGATCACGCTCACAGAGCACTCTTATTAAAAAAAAAAAAAATCATTTAATATTGGTTTGTGCAAAACATTAGGACATTGGGTTTTCTTCAATGTATAGCTGTGTAAAATTAATTCTATTGAAAAAAAATCATTTAAGAATAAAAAACTAGGAATGCACGACAAGGAAATTATTGGCTGATGTTGATATCCAATATTTTTCATGCTTATATCCAGAGGTGGGTAGAGTAGCCAAAAATCTTACTCAAGTAAGAGTATTGTTACTTTAGAGAAATATTACTCAAGTAAAAGTAAGAAGTAGTCGTCTAAAAAATTACTCAAGTAAGAGTAAAAAAGTACTCAGTGAAAAAACTTCTGAGTAAATTAAAGATTTATTGGTTAATTATATGTGACCCGATCTGCCGTAATGAGTCGGAAGTCGGCATTCTATTTATTTAGATACGGGCCGATTATGTTGAAAAACATCACAAAAATATCGATTTTTCTTTTTTGGTCTTATATGAAAGAAAAGGTCTTCAAAATTAATCTGGTCTCCAAAAAAGAAAAATCGATATTTTTGTAATGTTTTTCAACATAATCGGCCCGTATCTAAATAAATAGAACGCCGACTTCCGACTCATTACGGCAGATCGGGTCACATATAATCGAATATGCAAAAATATGAAATAACAATGTAGAATGTGTTTGGATATTACCAAACAATATTACATTAACAACAAAAAAAGAATACATTTAATCTATACAAAGTAACATAAATTAAGGCTAATTTAGCCACAATAAACAGTACAATAATCTGTAATAACTTAACTTTTATAGGTTAAACAAAAAGGCTCAGCAGGGAGAGATTACACAGTTAAACAAGATCAAACAAGACAGTCTGTGCATAAACCGTCCAGTGTGTGTGTGTGTGTGTCTGTCTGTCTGTGTATATGTGTGCGCATGTGTCTGTCTGTCTGTGTTTGTGCGTGTGTGTGTCTGTGTGTGTGGGAGTGTATGTGTCTGTATGTGTGTGTGCGTGTGTGTGTCTGTGTGTGTGTGAGTGTATGTGTCTGTTTGTGTGTGTGTGTGTGTGCGTGTGTGTGTATGTATCTCTGTGTGTGTCAGTGTCTGTGGGTGTGTCCGCGCATGTTTTGTGTGTGGTCATGTGACTGCCTATCTCTGTTTGATTGGTGGAACGGTCATTTAGGAGGAAGTTTTCCGACAAAATAAACAGATCGTGCATTGGATAACAGATGAATAAAAATAAAAGTAGCGAGTGGACTGTCGCTCAGTGTAACGGAGTAAAAGTAGCGTTATACTCAAGTAAAAGTAAAAAGTATGTTGTATAAAACCTACTCTTACAAGTACAGTTTATCCAAAAAGTTACTCAAGTAAATGTATCGTGTTACTACCCACCTCTACTTGCAGTGCTGTGCAAAAGTTTTAGGCAGGTGTGAAAAAATGCTGTAAACAAAGAATGCTTTCAGAAATGGAAGTGTTAATCATTTATTTTCATCAATCAACAAAATGCAGTGAATGAACAAAAGAGAAATCTAAATCAAATCAATATTTGGTGTGACCACCCTTTGCCTTCAAAACAGCATCAATTCTTCTAGGTACACTTGCACACAGTTTTTGAAGGAACTCGGCTGGTAGGTTGTTCCAAACATCTTGGAGAACTAACCACAGATCTATAATCCTATAATCCTACAAAATAATATAATGACTATAATCCTACAAAATCCCTGACTTTGTGCAAGTGTACCTATAAGAATTGATGCTGGTTTGAAGGCAAAAGGTAGTAACACCAAATATTGATTTGATTTAGATTTTTCTTTTGTTCGCTCACTTTGCATTTTGTAAATTGATAAAAATAAACAATCACTATTTATATTTCTGAAAGCATTCTTTGTTTACAGCATTTTTTCACACCTGCCGAAAATTTTGCACAGTACTGTATATCTACCGAAGCCGATAAATGAGGAGGGCAGAGTCGAGCGCAAGTGCAGGCAGAGTTGAGCGCTTACACACAAGATGTTTTGTTCACCAAAGTTCCACTGCACGCTCAGAATTTTGGCACAAAAATAACGCCATAGTTCTGACATTTCTGACATAGCACCAAGTCAAACAAGTGTGAAAGCACAGTGGAGCAAGTACAGAGCATTTTGATCGTAGTGCACAACATTTTAAGAAAAATCACTTCCCGCCCTATATGGTATTCCAAGTCAAATAGGGTGCGTATGACTCTCCATGTGCACTACCTAGTGTGTAGAGAGCCGTTAAGCTACAACCCCAGCTATTTCCTGAGATACATACTACCACATAAAAATGCTTCATAAGAGCGCCTTAACTACCTTACTATTAAGTGTGGCAGCACGCAGCTCGGGACACAGCCCACGTGCGAGCTCACATTTGCTAAGTGAGGCAAACGCAATTTAGTTGTAAAAAATTTGTTGCACGTGCAGGCAGAGCTGAGCGCGAAAAGATGAGATTTTGCTCATGAACATTCCACTATGTGCTCAGAATTTTGGGCCACGCTACGGTACGATGCCTTGCCCGCGCCTCAGCACTGCAAAACGCACAAGACCTGCCAGGGAAGACCATCAGGTCTGGCCCAGTGGGCTGTCTCAGCACTCCAGGACTGCTTTGAGTATGCGGACTGGAATGTTTTTAAAGAGGCGGCGGCGTCACGGCTGCGTTAACCTGGGCGAGTTTGCAGAATCTGTGACTTGCTACATCTCCAAGTGCATAGAGGATGTTGCCGTCCTGAAAAGAACATCTTACACTAGAGCCAGCGAAGCCACACGGTTCCACAGCACAGGTGCGTCGCTGCTGAGATGCTGCTTTCGGTCCGGGTAAGCTGCCTCAGAGCAACCAGGGCTAACCTCTCTACGCTCTATCCGTCAAGCAGCGAGCGCTTGCGCAAAAGATCCAGAACCATTTCAGCAACACAAAAGACTCCTGCAGGCTATGGCAGGGCATCCAGGCTGTCCGCAATGCAAGCCAGCACCAAGCGGCTGTGAGGATGCCACACTCTGAGGAGCTAGAGCCAGGATCTCGCTTGCGGTTTGATGCACTGAACAACACGCGGGCAGCCCGAAAGCCGCGCCTCCCACATCACCCGACCAGACCATCTCTCTGCTAAAGCTGACGTGAGAGGGCAACCGCCAAGGTCAACCCAGCGAAAAGCTGCTGGTCCTATTTCAACATTCAGGTCGTGTGCTGAGGGCTAAGCTGACCAACTGGCGAGGGTGTTCACGGACATCTTCAACACTTAAGCTGAGCCAGATGATGCGTCTGACGTGCTTCAAGTCCACCACCATGTCCCAGTGCCAAAGAAATCTTCAGTTTTCCTGCCTGAACCTGACTACCGGCCCATCGCTCCCAGCCCCATCACCATGAAGTGCCTTGAGAGACTTGTCATGGCACAGGTGAAGGCAACCTCCCCCCTCACTGGACCCTCTGCAGTTTGCTATAACAAACTGGAGTGACTGAGGGCTGATATCCTGCACTTCACCTTTCCCTCTCACACTTGGACAATAAAGACTCTTATGTTTAGATTGCTGTTCATAGACTTTAGTTCAGCATTCAACACCATCATCCCCCAAAAGACTGTGTATGAAACTGAGCAAGCTGGGACTGAGCACCTCACTCTTAACTGGATTCTTAGTTTCCTGTCAGAGAGACCTCAGTCGTCCCGGTCGGCCGACAACATTCCAGCACCGCTCAGGCTGAGTGCGGAGCTCCTCAGGGCTCACGCGTTCAGCCACTTTTTGTTCACCTCCTGACTCCACGGCTGCCGCCCTGCACAGCTCAAACCACATCATCAGAGTCGCCGATGACCTTACACGACGGTAGTGGGGCTCATCAACTTAACAGCGATGGTCGGCGTATAGAGATGAGGTTCAGCAGCTGGCTGCACCTGGTGCAGTGAGAACAACCTGTCGCTGAATGGACACGACAAAAGAAATGATCGTCGACTTCAGGAGAACTTCGCTCCACCCACACACCACTCAGCATCACGGCTCACGGTTGAGACTGTAAAAACACCAAGTTCCTGGGAGTTCACATCTCAGGCGATCTCACCTGGACACCAACACCACCTCCCATCACCAAAAAGGCCCAGCAGCGTCTCCTTCTGAGACGGCTGGAAAGCGAGCCAACCTGCCTCCACCCTCCGCATTCTACGAGGGGCACCTGTAGAGTCGTAGCTCGCATCTCTGCCTGGTTCGGTAACAGTGCTATTTGCGTCCTCAGAAGCCTTCAAGGTGGTCAAGCAGCGCCAACATCATGGGCGTCTCCCGCGCTGCAGGACATCTTCTACAAGCGCTGCATCAGAAGGGCCTCCTGCATCGTGCTCGACCCCTCACACCCTTCACACAGACTGTTCACACTCCTTCCATCTAGCAGGCGGCTTTAGCAGCATCAGGTCTCGATCCTCCAGGATGTGATAACTTCTTCCCACAAGCCATCAGACTTTTGAACTGCTCCTGCCATCCGCCCCCACACACACCTGGACTGTGAGAAGAAACTGTTTCTGTTGCACCACTGCTACACCTTGCTTGCCACCACTGTCACTTTGATGCACAATAACTACTAGTATGACACTGCACTGCTGCCACTTTTGCTGAGCATTATGCTTCTGAATGTTTGCACATACACGGACATTGTACACATAAATAGCCGAATATAGTATCTGTCATATTATAACCTTCTACCTCCTGCACATCCAATGTAAAATGTCAATTTGTACCTGTTTAAATGTTTGCATTGCACATTTACTGAACATTGTACTTGGAAATAGTCCGGATATAGTATCTGTCTATTATAACTCTACCTCTTGCACACTCAGTGTAAATGTCAATTTCAACCTGTTAAGAATACTGCATCCTGACTTGACAAACATGTTTACCTCTATGTCTGTCTCCCCTGTCTCCCCTGTCTAGTCTAAAATGTATATTGTATGTTGTCTGGTTTTAAAATGTATATTGTTTAATGTATATTTTAGTATTTTACTTATTTATTGTTTATTCCATGTACCTAGTCGTGCCACTGTCTATTTATTCTCTGTTCTACTGTTCTTTGTTTGTTTGCACTGAAAATAACCTGGAGCCACGTCGTCTCGTCTCTCTATGTATCTGTACAGTATATAGCAGAGATGACAATAAAGTTGACTTTGACTTTGACTTTGACTTTTTTGCTCATGAACATTCCACTATGTGCTCAGAATTTTGGCACAACATTTTAAGACAGAAGGCGTGGGCCGTATAAAATCCCACCTCAGACTTTGGACATGCCTGGCAGAAACGCTACCTTTCCAACGTACAATAAATGTGTCATAAAATATCATCTGAAAATATTGGGCAAATCTAAGCATCACTCCAATGCCAATGCCAATGATGTCGTGCATTCCTCAAAAAGCGTAAGAAAATATTGATGAATGACCTGTAACCGTTATAAAATCATTTAAAATAAAATGAGATTTGAAGAAGACGAGATAAACGATAAGTCCCTCGTTTCTGGTGTTTGGTGGAAGCGGCCCCTCCTAAATGAATATGCAATAAAAAATAAAAAAACCCGAAAGCAATCAATCTGTTCCTCCCTTTATTCCGTTGTTTAGACTCCAGTACGAAGGCGAGAGGGCACGCATGAGTGCTAATGTGGCCCATTTGTGGCTCGGGATGCCATCCTCCATATTTAACGAGCCAGCCTCGTTTCCAAGCACCAAAGTGACCTGCCAAGCAAATGGGACAGAGCTAGAATGGCTAAACAGACCCAAAGTTGTCCGTCTCCAAATGGCGAGGCTATCCGATCCTCCCGACGCTCGCAGTCTGTTCCACGCCTCGAATCTGCAGAATTGCAATGTGTTAAGCATTATTCCCATCCGCCTGCATTATTTCCGTCATTTAAAACCTCCCGGATCTTGGCCGCAATTTCTGAGATGATAAGGACGATAAAGGCAACGTTTTCCCAAAGGATATGCAAATCAACGTCCGGTGAGGTAAATAAGACGGGTGTCTAGGATCTTCCGAGGCGTGTACAGAGCTCGACTGTGTGTATGCTTCAGTGCCAAGTGAAAATAGGAGCATGACTGTTCACAGATGGGGCTCTGTAGCAGTGCCACAGCTATAGTCACTAACCCTTCATTTTCGGAACATCCACCGTGGATGTTACACTCGGTTTAACATCCTGGCCGGTTTCGGGGAGCCGGGTGGGGGGTGAGTTTCATCCAATTTCGCCACCACAGCCGCCTTCCCCACCGTTTTATCTGCGGCTTAAAGGCCGGTCTGTCCACCATATCGCCCCCCTAAATGAGCTTTTGCCGCCACAGAAGCATGGCAGTTCTACTCTGCTGCCTCCGTCTTACCTGAGAGCGGTGATGGCACAATGGGGAAAATGACTCTCACTCCCTGTGCCTTCCTCCCGCTGTGGTACCAACACACCCCTGTAATTTTGGTTCTCAGGCATAAAATGGAAGGGTTTTTTCTATCAGGGCAGAGTTGTGTCTTTATCTGCGGAATGCGGCGTGTACGGTTTTTCATCTTTACCGAGCACTGGGAGAAACGATGCGATGTGACCTCGCCGATTTCACGGGTTTTTTTTTTCCGGCTTGCAACTTTAAGCCGCCCTCAGCTCTTACCTTTGGGTAAGCGCCTCCACTTTTGAATAATTAGCGGTTTCCACTTTGAAAAAGCTCTTGCTCAGCGTTACGCGCCAAGGTTTATGGATTCGTCGTCTTTAAAGATGGAAATGGGATAAGCAGACGCTTCGTTTCAGGTCTTTGCAAAAAGTGTCACACCGTGTGTAACTTTACTTAAAGCGGCGTGAAAGCTTCAGTGGTGTTGTTCTTTCGTTTTTTATGTGTCGAAGCAGCACATGTGCCTTAGCCATGAACAAAAATAGTGCAGTGGGCAGTTAACATGGGCAGCACCCAGGGAGCAGTGCTGGAGACGGTACCTTGCTGAGGTACCTTTACTGTTCTAGGATTCGAACCGGGGACCCTCTGATCATAGGGGTAACACCCTAACCGTTACCCTACGAACTGCCTCAATAGGAAACGAGGTAGACGTTTACATTTTGTATGTGTTGTAGTTCTCATTTAAAGATACACCCGGTTTAAAAATGAGCCAGTTAATCAAACGTGTCTTGAAATTGACAACCTCTCACCTTCTTCATCTTGCTCATTTGATTTACTTGAAAGGAATTTGTTAAATTTTCCCATAAAATATGCTGGTGTTCAGTCACTTTCCTCACAACCTGTCCAACAAAAAATATAGTATAAGAATATACACAAAAAATATTTCAATTAATCATAGTCTAATTAAGTTAAAAATAATTGTGATATTTACTTATATTGTTATATCGGTTATATTGTCCAGCCCTACATTAACCCTTTTATGCACAGGTTATTAACTTAATTGTACAAATTTGCTCAAAAGGATTAAAGCATGTTTAAAGTTTGCAGTTTTACTGAAACCCGGGCAGTTCCGTGTCCCGTTAATGGATGCCAGTGAGGTTTTCAACCCTGCAAGTATAAAAAGCATTAACCGCCTCCCTAATGCCTAATGTACTTTCAGAGTAGGAGATGATGGTGGACTTTCAAAGGGCCAAGTATCCGGTAATACGACAGAACTATTTTCCTTCCAGTTCCACTGCAGAATATCTCGAAAACATGGCTGAAGCTCATGAATCAGAAGAAGTCTGACTTCTTTTCTTGGGCAGTCTGTATCGCAAGCAAAAAAAAAAAAAAAGATGGCATCCGCCTTGTTTATGCATTACACGTCACCTTTATGCAACCTTATACACGGGTAGGCTGTCAATCTGCACAGACCTCCTGCTTTCCCAAAGTTCTTGCACTTTCTCATTATACAAAAAAATGAGAATATGCATCGTTGGCAAATGCTCCCTGCGTTCGGCTTCAACCATTAGCTGGAGTGTGTAAAACCTGCCTTTAAAACCTGTCAGGCTCACCTCTCTCTCTCTCTCTCTCTCTCTCTCTTTCTCTCTCTCTCTTTCTCTCTTTCTCTCTCCACGGGTTACTCCTGTCCACTTCCCACAGTCCTGCCTCTCCTTCCTCACTGCTGCTGCTTTTCACCGTTCAGGAATAATAAGCAGTGAGTGGCTCCTACTGGCACGACTGCCGATGGAGACACACACACACTTCGCTGTGCTGGGAATCCAACCTCATCACATGGCGTTTCGTAACAGGGAGTCATTTGCATAGGTACATATACATAACGGCCACGGCTGGAAATGCAGATTACATTAACTGTTTAAGAACGTTGGTTGCGAATTGCAAATGAGGCAAAGCAGTTCCAGTGCCTGGATCAGTTTAAAAAGTATTTGTATATGTGATGGTAAAGTTCACGCCCTTTACCTCACGTACACATTTTGGTAATCTCTATGCATAACTTCCTCAGGGTTCTGGGCAGATTATCCAATAAAAAATGGTTTCTCTCCTTCCTTTCCAATATGGTTAAATATTAGATAATAAAACCATTTTTATTGGATAATCTGTCAAAAAAAAAAAAACCTAATAATATCAGGCTGTGGGAAGATGAGTAACTCCCCCAAGCTTACCTATCGCTCTTGGACAGGACCTAATGTTTTTTGAGAACCCTGTGTAGCTGGCATCTTTTATATACAATTTCAGTGGTTATATACAGGCATTCATTTATTCATTCATGCATTCATTCATTTGTTCATTCATTATCTGAACCGCTTAATCCCTATGAGGACTGTGGGGACCAGAGTCTATCCCAGGACTACGGGCACAAGGTGGGCACTCTCACAGTCTCATCTTATGTATGGCGTTATTTTTGTGCCACAATTCAGAGCGCACAGTGGTCCTTTCGTGTGAAAAATCTTGTGTCTGTACGTGCTCAAATCTGCCTGCACGCTCTCTCAAAAAGGTCTGTGTGCGCTCAACATTGCCCACGCTCACGTGTGACTACATTCTCGCTTGCGCATAATCTCACTCACTATTGTACTGTCCCCAAGCACTGCTCTTGGATACTGCCTAAAAAAAGCTGCCCTTCACAGATGGGTCAAATGCAGAGCTCACATTTTGTTGTGATGCACTGTTTGCTCTGCAGTGTTCCACAATGACAAATAATCACTCACCTGAACTCACTCACCTAAAACTCGGTTTTTTTCAAAACTCAACACCAAATCTCATAACGATTCTGTAATTTACATTGATACATCAAATCAATGATCAGCGAGCCTATACCAATGATACTGGAATGTCACTTTGTATTGAGCAGTAGTCTGTTTTAGTTAAAAGTGAAGATTGCTTTTGGATGTGTTTTCAGTTCTACAAACAAATCTTTGATTTATGTATTTTGTATCCAAGTAATTGGAAAACAGTGATAGAGCTCTGAGAAATGTGCATTTTGATCAACAGTTGTGCATTTGAAAGTGACATCAAGGCCCTGAAGCTAGTGCCAAAGTAACTTTAAAGCAACTGCAACGTCTATCTCATCTGAAAAGATCTCTTCAAAAGTCACTTCAAAGCTACAGCCCCATCTACTGGACATGTTTCGCTGAAGTATAATTATTTTTAAAAACGAGAAATATATTTTATAGCCAGCAAATGATAACATTAAGGTTTCAGTGACATGTTGGTACATCAAAAACACTTCTAAAGTTTAGAGTTACAGTGTGTAGCAGGTAGTAGTGTTGAGTCAAATCTCTCCTCAAACTACTGGATCAAATTTGTCAGGACACTGCGTTCTAGCTCAGTTGTATTAGTCTTTTTTGAGACCAGTTCAGGATCTACAGCTAAATAAAGTCTGACAACTTTCCAATTTTCCAAAACTAAAAAGTTTCCACAAGGACCACTGTTGTCAGTTGCTAATAACAGGAATTCATATTGTCCATGACTCCAAACATGAAATAGAGAAGGCAGCAGATAGCAAAATGTGTTTACATGTGCTTTACTATTCTCAGAATCATGTGACAACAAACATAACAAGTAAATCATATAACAAACAAATCATAAGGATCCACAAACAAGAAAATGTCTTTTGCTGTTCTAATATAACTGACTCGTGTAATGACAGACTTTAATCTGAATGTGAACGCTCAGATCGGAATTCATGTGGCTTTTTGCTTATACGCATGCGCTGACATCATCAGCCTGCACCGGCAGCGCGGGAAGGTAAAAATGGAGGAGAGCTGCGATAACAGTCAGTGGAAGGATGGAGAAGTTGGGGATTTCATTGACTTTTTTTCTCCTTTTCGACCTGCTTGTGTACAGCTGATTCACTGTTTGCCGTCCTCCAGAGCAAAGTGCGATACATGCGTGAGCTACTAACGCCTCCATTTTGAATGCCATGAGTCGTCCCACAGATATGACGTTTTTTGTTGTTGGTGACGCAGTTGACCCGTGTAAAAACGTATCAATGTGCGCATGCGTGACGTTTCGGAGGACTGATGCGTTCACATTACAGTCAGATACAGGTCACTTGTAGTTATGAATGTGGACCGTCAAGATAGACAAATCCGATCTGAGCAAAAAATCGGAATTGAACGACATGGCTGACAGTGTGAACGTAGCCTTTGTGTTCATGTCCTAGCGCAGTGTGTTTTGTGCACGTGTTGCTACTCTGATATCAGGGAGTCAGGTAAAAATATAAGGGTCTGTGTATTAGAGGTGTTGAAATTAATCACATGATCGATGCATTGTCATGCAGACGTGGATGACTCTGCAACGATGCAGAGACAGACCATAATCAATTATATCGGGGATTTTCAACCGTTGGCTCGCTGTCCCCTGGTGGTCCACAGCGGCATTGCAGGTTTTCCGTGATATACAATCCAGATTCACTGCTGAAATCACTTTATTTATTTTTCAAAACATTTCCAGATGATTTGGACATCTTTTGGAATAATGAATTTAATGCAACTATCTATAAAGTAATAGAAAACTATGCGTAATGCATCAGGACATTGTGTCGAATCGAATCAATCGTAATCGAATTGTGAGACCAGTGAAGGCTCACATCTCTACCATGTATAAGTGCTGCATGCATGTTAGTGTTACTATTCTGATATCAGCAAGTTATGTAACTTTAAGGCTATAGTATTTGCTATTCCATTATCATACATTTGTTGACCAAACAGAGCAAGTCAACTATAACAGGCAACAATCAAGAAAACAGTGTGTGTGATGTCTGTGTGTGTTACGTGCAAGCAAGTTACTCCCAGACAACCTTGAAAATCCTGCTTAAACACACAATCACCTGATGCATTGTGGAAGCCACTCGACTCGGAGGCAATCTGAATGCATGAGGCTCTCATATGCGGCTGCTGATTTGAAGTCGGGGGCCGTCATCCGGCCACGTCGGGGGGCTTATCCGGCCCTTAAGAGAAACGTCTGGCGCCGGGACGGCGTCGCTTCGCGTAGCGCCGTCTGTGAATGACGTACAATAAGGTCTTACGCTGATCCCTGCTGCAATCCAGACTGAGCCCTCCAAACAACCTGCTGCAGAATAGAGAGGCCATTCGGGCCCCCTCGTCCGGGGAGCACGGCCCGAAGAAAAGCCCCTCTTTTTTTCTAAACGTGTGTGAAATGCGATAAAGCCTCTGAAGATGGGGAGACGATCCTTGAAGGTTAAACACGCCACAGAGTCGGAGCCAACTACCAAATGCGACGCGTCTCCCAGCTCCCGGTGGGGCGTCACAATGAAACTCGCTTTTTTTTTTTTTTTTTTTAAATCTTCACAGTCATGAGTCAGCAGCTGCTCTCTCTTTGCAACTGTTCCCGCTCTCCTCTTTATGCTCTCTCTCTCTCTCTCTCTCTCTTTTCCCCTCCCATGTCCCAGCTCTCTTTCTCTTACTCTGTCTTTTACATTCTGCTGAAGGCTGCATGGTCGATCAATTCTCAAGGCACAGGAGGGCCATTAATTCCCCATGGCCCAGTGAAAGGACACATCATTCGTCCGTCAGCACGAGGGGGCCCAAATTGATGTTTTCGCAGCCTCTGATCACTTTGCTAACTTTGCTAAAAATAAAAAAGGAAAAAGAAAACGACCCGGCAGGAGGCCGCAGCATTTTATGCCCAAAGCCTGTCAAGTCTCACCTAATGCACAGGAGGAAAACCTTTTCGCTCCCGGGGAAAAGGGGGTGAAAAAGTGGAGGTAAGAAGAATGAAAACGAGTGTGTCAGACTCTAAGTTCTCTCGCTCGCTCTGCTGCTGCTCTGGATGCCCAAGGAGCATTTGGGTGTGTGTCCGTTTTACCCAAAAATTGTCAAGGAAATCTTTCGTTTCATCTCTTAATGGACGGAGAGGGAGAAGGAGGCATCAGGTGTGTTTAAGTATGGGTGAGTGAGTGTGAATGTGTGTGTGCGTGGTGCTCCTGAGAATGCTCGTCTGGAGAGGGCATGTGAAGTTTACACTGCAAATCCTCTACTGCTTTCTGCTGAGTATGCGAGGGCCCCGCAGAGGATAATTGGCTTGGCGTGATGAAAGGAGCTGACATAAACACAGAACAAAAAGGGATATCTTCCAGGGCTGTTAAAAGAGCAGCCAGCCCCTACTGGCAGAGAGAGAGAGAGAGAGAGAGCGAGAGAGAGAGAGCGAGAGAGGGAGAGAGAGAGATGCTCAATCGGATGTAGAAAGCTTTACCAAATATATACATCTGAATGAAGTCGACCCGGGATGCCACTCACTCTAAATATTCTCACTGCCAAGATATGCTAGTGATTTAAAGTATTCCAGAAGTCATTTTTATCTTCATTTTTCTAGTATCAGCTTTTGAACAGCTGAAAATAATCCCATAGCTCTTAATAACTGTCTGATTTTTGTGGTTTTGGCTGGTTAGCCTTGTCGCCTCACAGCAGGAAGGTCCTGGGTTCAATCCCCGGGTCGGCCATAGGGCCTTTCCGTGTGGAGTTTGCATGCTCTCCCCGTGTTCGTGTGAGTTTCCTCCGGGTCCTCTGGTTTCCTCCCACAGTACAAAAGCACGCACTATAGGTGGATTGGTGACTCTAAAATTTGTCCCAAAAGGTGTAACTGAGAGTGTGTTTGTGTGTGTGCCCTGCGGAGTGTTGCAGTGCATCCAGGGATGGTCCCTGCCTCACGCCCGTCGTCCCAGGATAGGGATTAAGCGGTTTAGAAAATGAACTAATAAATGAATGTTGGAATTTTATGAGAATTAAAAAAATTGTGTTTCTGTTATCATGAAGTAATACCAAACTGAATAATACAACTATAGCAGGCTGCAAATGTACTTTTGTAGCAGCCTCTAAGTCATTTGCTTGAGGTTAACATGTATGTGTGTTACTATTCTGTAGATCATAAAGTAAACCCAAACTAAACTCAAATAATCTAAAGCAGGTAGTGAACAGGTGGTGTGTATGTTTTAGACCTAGACACATTTTAGGAACACATTTCAGTCTTTGCACATGCCGACTGGGAACCTTTAGGGACAAGAAAAAGCGACCCCATGTGCTTTTTACCAACATATCTTCTGTATTAAAACAAATGTAAGAAACACTAATAGAGAAGAAAAGTTTTTAATTAAAAAAAAATTCATCACTGAGGTTATGGCTAAGGGTAGGTTTAGGGTCAGGCTTATTTAGTCATATTATGTCTATGAGAGATGGCACCGATCGGATACATGGATGACATCAGTCTGATAACGGCTCAAGTAGCTGGATCGGTTAACGGTGACATTGGGACGATCTATGGACCTAATCGGTAAATGCGCGCGCGCTCACTTTGTTATGCATGGGAAGTGACGCTGCAGTAAAACTCTTTCATTGTTCAACATTTGTGCTTATCCGTACATATTGATATGACAATGAGCAGAACAAGCAAAACAACACACTACAACCCCAAAAGTAAATCACGCGATTATACTGTTTAATTTCTTTAACAACACCAGCTCTCACTCACAATCTCTGTGTTCCTGTTGGTTTAAGTGCAACAGGATTAGGGCCCGTCAAAGAATTACACAACTATGGTTAATGGCCTGAGTCGATCGCCCCCGGTACCAGGGGCAGGATGGGAAGGCTTTAAATAGACGGTAAACGTAAACACACATATGCATGCCGCACATCAACATCACCGATAGAATCTCGGCTAAAAATCTCAAACAAATTCCAGCTAAACATAACAGAATTCCAAGACTAAACAGATAAATAAACAAAGAACAAAGTCACTGCATAGGTCTATGTGGAAGAAATATGGCTGTAGAATCTATACTACTACGGCTAACCATGGATACCGTATATCATATGAAGGCAGAGACTCCGCAGATTACGCAGATAATATATATGTATATATTTGTTTTTTGTGTGTTGCATCTTCCTTTATTCTGACCCAGTAACATGTATGCTGGGTCCACAGTAATCTCACAAGTGTTACCTTTATAATGATACCAAAAGCATAAAAATAGACATTGTGGTTGCTGAGATATACACATTTTATTTTAGCTATCTTTTTTAGAGTAAAAATCTGCAAAACAGTCTCAGGGCTTAACAGGTTAAACAACGATATTATTTCAAAAATAAATAATTTAGCATATACATATGGGTGTGTAATTATTACACTGTTTTAGTTAAGAAAACAGTATTTAAGTCAAGTATTTCCTCAACCAAAACAGAAAAATCTCAGTCATAATAATAATAATAATAATAATAATAATAATAATAATAATAATAATAAATTTTATTTATATAGCACCTTTCATACATTTATATAGTATGCAGCTCAAAGTGGTTTACAGAGGGCAGACATAAACAATAAAAGAGAGCAGTAAAAACAATAAGGACAAACATTACAAAATATTAAAAAATATATATATAGATATTTTAAAAAAACACAAGGCATATATATATATATATATATATAGTTAAACAGTCTCAGTCATGTATTCAGATATATTTTAAAGCATTATGTTTAAAAAAAAAAAAAGACTCAGAGACTGGTTCTCATATGCAGGTGTTGATTTGAAGACTAAACCAAACTACAACAAATATGTATATCAGACTGAAGTTAAACTTTCATCGCTACATTTTAAAGAAGAATGACTCATCCTAAACACTTTAGCCAAAATCATATAATCGTTTTAACCATTAAGCAGTCATAATTTCCCACATTTTTCCATTAGAATCAGTTTGCCAACAGCTGAAAATGATCTCATTAATCAGAAAAGAGCACAGTATAAACTATGGCAGTGGCATAAACTACAGTCTGGACCCCTCTGCCAAGTTCGAGGTGGGCTGGCCCTCGTTCATCACTTTCCTCGCCTCTGCACCTGGAGGCCTAATCGCCATTAGTGATGAGTTGAGGACTTAAATGTTTAATGGCACATTAGAGGGTCCTGGTGGGCTTTTAACTCAAAAGGGGAGGGGTGTGGGTTTATCCCAGAGCAACTCTGAGGGACTGAGTCAGGGTTAGATTATCTGGATGGGACAGAAGTTGCTTTTGCAAGTCAAAATAAGAGTTGCAGTTAATTCCTCTTCTCTAGCTCATTTTTTCCCATTGCTTTAGAAGGAAGAAAACCACTGTATCAGTGTAGGATCAGTCATGTTTATTCAACAATTAACTGCCATGTAGATGAGTTTACATTTATATCATTTAGCAGACACTCTTTTCCTTATGACATGGACAGTCTCCCTGGAGCAGGGACCCAATGATAATAGTGCCGGAGGTATGATTCGAACCTCATGGTCCAGAGGCGAGTATCCTAACCACTAGACCACTACCATATTGATCACCAGATTTTATTTAAGGAACTATGTCTGGAGGTGTGTATGTTGTATGGAGCAACATCAGATCTTTGAAAACGTAAATATTAGTTTTAAATGCAGCAAAACTTGGAGATTATAATTAGCAAAGCTACATGTTATGGGGGTGTTGGTGGTCTAGTGGTTAGGATACTTGCTTCTGGACCAAGATGTTCTAGGTTCTAGGTTTTAATCCTACCTCTACCATCACTGGGTCCCTGAGCAAGACCCTTAACCCCAAGTTGCTCAGGGAAGACTGTCCCTGAAATTAGGAAAAATGGAAGTCACTCTGGATAAGAGCAGTTGATAATAGTATTAGAATAGCTATTAGTAATGACAGCTATTAATCTTGATGCTTCATGCGTTATTAAATACAAACGTTCAGTGGAAAGGGGAGCATCACCTAATCACATAACTGTTATTAACACTGTTAAACTGAGTAAATTATTTAAGCTAATCATTAAATGTTTCGCCAGCTATTGACAGCTAAATGACCACTGATTTAAACTATTGTACTGAAAGAATGTAATAGCTTATTTATTTATCCTTGTTAACCTATGGCACTGGAGTGTAGTATTTTGCTAGTTGGTTTATGTTTGCCAGGTTATTACTGATGGTAAAATCAGTACAAAATATTGCCGCAAACGGCAATTGAGGGGTCCAAGCAAAAGTTGCAAAAAGCCGCTGATGCTGATGTTTAACATTGGATAAAACCATATAAATATATTAATCATATCCAGAGATAAGGTATTAGAACATATTTCTTAGTTCTGAGTGTTAATACCAAATTAAGCAGCATCAGACGTACGGCTCTTGAGATAAGCGTCAAAGTAAGTGAATCAGACTGCATCAATTTGTGTCCCCTTTACGCTTTTTATTAAATGCTAAGCAGCACACTCTCCATACTTACTGACCAGGTTTCAGCTTTGTGTGATGTACGGACTTACTTTGTGTTTGGACTGAAAAAACGGCTGTATATTGTTTCATAGTGTTCATAAAGGTTTGGATATAACTCAAACTGTAACTGTGGGAACCAGATGAATCTGCTGCTCATGTTTTATTTTGCTCTGGTGGATATGATTTGGATGTGATGTGGTGTGGTTGTGGCAGGACCATTTGTATACCAAATTATAATTTAAAAGTAGAAAAAGAGGTAACTCGTAATGCATAATTAAGAGTAAAATTACAATAGAAATACACAGAAAAAAAGGACTTTCAAAGGAGTTTAAATGAGTCAGTGTTTAAGTGGTTTATTTGTTCAGACTGAATCCTTCCTTTAAAGTTTTGTTCACACAGTGTAAAGGGCAGGGAAAGTCAGCATCTTGGAGTGAATAACCTTCTTTACAGTGAATGTAATAGGCTGCAAAATGCCTCTGCATGTTACACGTATGGAGCCGATATCAAGTGTGGTACTCTATAGACGCCCTGTCCATTCTATACACAAGCTCTTATAATGGGCCTCTCGTCTAGGAAAGCGGGAGTGTTCTTAACAGCTCTCGGCATGCTGTTTGTTAAATGTTTGCACCTGAGCTTCCCATAAGCGTTGCCTATGGCGCGAGAGAGAGAGACAGGGTGAGCTGCAGAACGCGAGAAAGAGAGAGAGAGAGGGAGAGAAGCTCATGGAGAAGGCGTCAGTGGGGAATCTATTCTGAAATTACAACTGAAAAATATTGAAGCCCTGACCCCCATATGATCTAGTTTTTATACCTTTCCAATAACAGCAGTGGAACACGAGCGCTTAGAAATAAAAATTCATTTTCATTCCTATACAGCTCTGAAACAAAGAACCAAGTGTGCACACTTTGACCTTTAAGATTTGAGTATAAATGTATCATTCTGAAGCTAGAAAATGGTCTCAGACTCCAGGATATATTCTGGCAGTCAGAAAAACCATGCATTTATAAAAGGTAACAATGTATGGCTTGTGTTATATTTACAATATGTAAGTATTCCATAGGTCTCCAACTGGTGACTCGGGGGCTCGCTACCTTACAGCATGCCAAACATTCGCTCTGAGAGGCCATTTGAATAATATATATTCACATATTTCTGACTGACCATTGACATTACTGGTAATGATTTATGTTTAGCAATGTGTGGTTGCTCCAGGCTACACAATCCAGCTCGTTCCACAGGGCCCGGCACTGATTCCTCTCCAGCTCTGAGAACGGGCGAAATTGGGCACCTGCGTTAAACAGGCCTGCAGGCCACAGAACATTGTGCAGCTAATTAAGGGACAGACAGCAACCATGAAAAAGCCAGAGGCTAAGAGGGCATCCCTGGTGTACCCAAATCTTCTCCACCTTTACCTTAAAAATACTAATGATGAGAGAATGGATTTGGAGGCTGTCCGGATAAATTGATGTAATTAGCAGTGTATCACATTACGCAATTCCAAATACTACAGTACATTTCGCCTTTCATATTCAGTACACTTTCTATACCCAGTAAACCCCAATTCCTCAATGTACTGCTCTCCATACCCAGGGACAATTGGTAGCGTAACGGTAACAGTAGCATAGCATAAGGCTCGCCCCGCTATTGAAAGGTCGCCGGTTCAAAACCTGAACCAGTAAAGGTACCACTGAGGTACTCATGAGCAAGGTACCATCCCCAAGCTACTTCTCCCCGGGCGATGCCCATGTCAGCTGCCCACTGCCCCTTCAAGGATGGGTCAAATGCAGCCATATAATACTGCCATCAATACCAGCCATTCCCCAAATTGCAAACAGAATTGTTCCAGTACACTCCTCATACCACATACTATTGTCCACCATACCCAGTACACCCCCATTCCACACAGTGTAGTCCTCCATACCCAGTACACTGCTCCACCCCCCACCCACCCACCTAATCAGAAACTGGACAAATCAGACAAACTTCAGTGGATGTTCATTTGGAACAGGTGGATCATATTTTATTTATCAAGTCATGAGTCATTACAAGTGTTTTTCACTCACACGTTCAAGTGATAAAATCATCCTGGTGTAACACTCGGTAGGTGAACCTAAACGCAGAGTCGACAGAACCAGGTCGCAGGCACAGGATTAGATTGATGAAAAACCAAGAGTTTATTCAAGCAGATGTCAAAACCAGAAAACACAGTCCACGGAGCAAACAAATCCAAATCGCCAGAAGCAGAGGGGTAATCCAAAAACCGAAAGCAAGGGTCAAAACCAGAGGAAAACACAAAGAACACAAAGAACGCTTGGTATGTAGCACTAGGCATAACAATACTTCGCAGGGAATGGTTGTAACTGAAAGTCCTTAAATACAGGTGATGTGGATGTGATTGGTTAAAACTCTGGTGACACTGATTTGGTAGTCTGGGGTAATTGTGAAGGTCTGGAACTGGTCAGATGGCCCTTCCGATGAGGTGGACCCCTCCCTTGGACCGGGCTGGGATCTTACACCTGGCTTATGATTTAATTTTATTATAAGTGACATGTGGCCATATTTGACCAAACAAACTTTTACATAAACCTATTACATACACAACCAGTCAAAAGTTTGGACACACCTTCCCATTCAATGTTTTATTCTTTATTATCATGACTATTTACATTGTAGATTCTCACTGAAGGCACTATGAATGAACACATATGTAATTATGTAGTAAACAAAAAGTGTGAAATAACCCAAAACATGTCTTATATCTTAGATTCTTGAAAATAACCACCCTTTGCTTTGATCACTGCTTTGCACACTCTTGGCATTCTCTCGATGAGCTTCATGAGGTAGTCACCTGAAATGGGTTTCCAACAGTCTTGAAGGAGTTCTCAGAGATGCTGAGTACTCGTTCGCCCTTTTGCCTTCACTCTGCGGTCCATCTCATCCCAAACCATCTCGATTGGGTTTGGTCCGGTGACTTTGGAGGCCAGGCCATCTGGCGCAGCACTCCATCACTCTCCTTCTGGGTCATATAGCCCTTACACAGTTCATTCATAGTTTGATGCCTTTAGTGAGAATCTACAATGGAAATAGTAATGAAAATAAAGAAAAAAACATTGAATGGGAAGGTGTGTCCAAACTTTTGACTGGTAGTGTATACAGTAGTCCCTGATTTACGACTTACGTTCTGATGAACGTATTGTAACTTGAAAATATTGTTGAGGCATGGCTACCAGCAGAAGACATACTTAGGAGTTTGGAAGACATGCTGGCCAGAGTGAGGCACCTCACAAGGTGGGAGATGCGTACATTCCGGCAGCATCCCAACGTATTGTATAGCATACACTGCTACTGCCTGCCGTGTGAAACTTTAAATATTTTTACAATTTTGTCGTATCCAGAGGTGGACAGTAACGAAGTACTGAACTGAACTTTTTGAGTATCTGTACTAGAGTAGTATTTTTTGGGGAAACTTAATACTTTCACTTCACAACATTTGAAAAACAAATACCATACTTTTCACTTCACTGGATTTCTTGTTACTTGTTACTTTCAAATCTGTGGATAAAGTGGATGTTTTCCCCCATTCTCTAAAATGTGATTGTTTTTTTCACAGGTGGCAGATGATCAGTAATCAGTAGAGTTATGTCAGGCCTGTAGACTGTAACTATAAAACCAAGTTCAGACAGTTCTCCTTTTTTCAGTCTTGATTAAAACGTTGTTGTTGTTATTGTTGGAAAGTCATGAAGCTAGAGGTGTAGAGCTGGGTTTTAAACAGTTTGGAGTGTTGATTTTATGTTCTGAGCAGACTGCATTTACAGTTATTGCACTGTCCTCCTGATTAACATACACATATGTGGGCCTCCATGGTAAAACCAGTCGCTTGTCGCAACGGAGGTTTCCGAGAAAAACAACCGTTTATGTTGCGTGGGGTAAAATTTTGGATTTTTTGTTTTTAGTGTTTTGAAACAGTGGAAGGTCTATACTGTACTGTTGTGAATAAATCTCGCTGAAAAACTTACCCTTTCCATCCTAAAAACGTGACTTTCTTGAGGTGAGGAATTCAATTCCAGCAGAATGTTAAAAGTTTCTGTTTTGACCGCTCTACTTCAATATTTACAGTAAATCCACTCGTTGACTAGCGTGAAGATATTTCTCCGGAATCCATCTCCGTCTCCTGAGTTCAGTTAACCTAACGCAGGTAGGCTATCCGTGTGACCGTGAATACAGCGAAGCTACCGTAAATACAAACATAGCCGCGACCACACCAAGCGTCTGTGAGTGCTACGTCAATTAGTTGTGTTACACAGACCCCTCACCATCAATGGTACTCCAGTGGAAAAGGTGTGTTTTTTCAAATACCTTGGCATATACATCTCTGAAGACCTGACATGGGTTGAACATATCAATGTTCAAGTCAAGAGGGCAAAGCAGCGTCTGTACCACCTTAGACAGCTGAGTTTGGGGAAGTTTGGGGTTTCACTACCATTCTGAAAGCTTTCTATTCTGGTGCTGTGGAGAGCATCATCACACAGAACATCTTGTCTTGGTATGGGAACTGCTGTGTTCAGGACCATTAAGTCCTCCAGAGAATGATCCGGGCAGCAGAGCGCTGCTGCACGACAGCTCTCCCTTTCCTGCAGGACATTTACACCAAGAGATGTAGGACCAGGGTAATTAGGATTGTAAAGGACTTGTCTCATCCCGGCAATGGACTATTTCATCTTCTGCAATCAGGCAGAAGGTTCTGCACCATCATGGCCAAAACAGAGAGACTCAGGAGGAGTTTCTATCCTCAGGTCATCCGTTTTCTAAACCAGCACATGCCTTTTTTCTAAAAGTCTTAATTTGCCATTCCATACTGGCTCTCAGCTCATATTACCATTTTAACTCCTTATTGTATATAAGAAATAGTTTATTTTTCTGTTATCTTTATTTCCCTCTATCTCTTATTTTTAATTTATTTTTAAGTTTTTTTTAAGTTTGTATTTGTATCTCCATTATTTCTATTTTTTGCCTTAATTGCATGGTCAAAGGAGCAGATCAGGATACATTTCACTGCATGTTGTACCTGTATAATTTGCATGTGACAAATAAAGAATCTTGAATCTTGAATTCTGTAACATTCTGTCAGAGGCATTAGGTATTGTAAGTGTTATGGCAATAATGCAACAATGCAGTGAAAGAAGATGTACTTTTAATACCTTACTTGTATTGGAGTAACATTTGACTAGTGGTATCTGTACTTTCACTTAAGTAATGAAGTTAGGTACTTCCCCACCTCATCATCGAAAAGTCGTAAGTCGAACCATTGTAACTCGGGCACCATCTGTACTGTGCTATGACATCCAACAATTCCCAGTATTTATTATAAATAAAAAGTTTGATTAATGCAACTTAAATATTGCACTGAAATGTTGTTTATTATGTTTGTCACTTCTCATTTACATGATTTAAACATTTTACAAAATGACTAACATTCTAAACAGCTGTAAACCGAAGATTTGTGTGTCTGCAGTTTATAGCACTATTGGGAGTTTTTTCCTGTCTTTGTGTTTTGAGCTGTAAATCTGGTTCAGGCTCAACAAGGGACACGGCCATCAATTGTCACCTTCTTTATGTTTCAGGCTGACTTTGAGAGCAGCTTTTCCCTCCTGCTGATGCCCCAAAACTCTCTCTCTCTTTCTCTCTCTCTCTCTCTCTCTCTCTCTCTCTCATTCACTCGTTCTCGCATTCTCTCTCACTTTCTCTCATGCCCTGTGAATGTGTGAGTGGATGCGTAAGTGAGTGAGTGTGTTTAACCACAGGGGGTATGTATTGCCATGGCAACACGGCAGGTTCATCAGGACCTGCGCGAAATCCTCTGTAGAAATTGCCACAGTATTAAGATGGCTATTATTATCCGTTTACTTTCCGATCTCCTTTCATCTGGGGCTGCGGGAAGGAGAAGAAAAAAGTGATGCGTTAGCAATTGCTCTGATCGGGTTTCATTAAAGAAGTAAAACACTTTGTATTGCAACACTAACAGCATTAAAGATGAAGGGAGGGTTCATCAGTAAGTAAAACTGAGGACATATTGCTGACTTCTCTATACAGCAAATTTATGGTAGTTACGAAGTGCACACTGTTATGAGTGGAACCATTAAAAGCGGAGCACACAACAAAGAAAAAATTGCAGGAAAGCACAGCTGGCTAATTAATGCCTTCATCTTGAATAGTCTCAGCTAACAGCATGCGATTTTTCCTTCAATGCAAACTATTTACATTAAGTCATTTATCAAGAAAAGATTATTTTTGATTTCATTCTGACTTAATCACCGTCTTTTCCGTTTGCATTGCTGTTTGTATTTATATATGCCCCGTGTATTGCTTGACTATAAACCAAAGATATATAGATAAGCATTCCTCCCTTTGGTTTATGAATACACATTTACATTTACAAGATTTAGCAGACGGTCTTATCCAGTGTGAAATCAAATATTCTAGAGATGGCACTGATCCGATATGTAGATCAGACATCGGTCTGATAGTGGCTCAAATAGAATGTTTACCTTCGAATGTGTCCATCCAAAAAATAAGTGTGTCTAGCAAGCTGCTGATGGTGCTGCCACGCTGACTTTGAGCACCCCGTCTCATTATCACCATATGGTTTAGAGCAGGACGTCTTCTCCACTGCCTGTCTCCACGTGACCTCCTGCACCTCTTCTGTTCTTCCGGCCTCAGCAACGCACAAAGGTAAATCTATAGCTGTCTCAAGGCTGAGTCTCTGGGTACAAAGCCAGTCCCTACAAGCAAGCCAAGCTATGCTAGTTAATGATGTGATGCATCTCCAGCAGGTTTTCCAATTCGGCCTGCCAGAGGTTCTGGGTCCAAAGGGTAAAAACGATTTTGTAGCACCCAGCTGATTTTAGCCATTACTTCAGCCAGCTGGCCTTGAGAACATTTCGATCCAAATCCTGGATGGGGTTCTAAATGATCTTTGGGGCACCTGTGGATCTCTGGACTGGGCTGAATCAGAAGTTTGTTGTCCTAATTCATGTTTTCCACACATCCCACTAATGTTCCAGTACTCTTCAGTAGTAAGTGTAAATGAACATTGACAGTTTATTTCTCTTTGAGGACAAAAGTTTGTTTTTAAAGGGTCATTTCACCAGCTGTGGTTTTGGAACCTTCAAGCTAAAAGATAGTTAGTTGGTTGCTTTTCCCGCTGCCTTTCGTGTCTTTTCTGTCTCTTTATATTTTGAAGACATCCCTAGGCAGTGATGGGCTGAATTCCAAGAAGAAGGTTTGCTGACTCCCAATGGTATCCCAATTGAGTTCAGAGCTCAGGGTTTTCAGGCTTATGAGGACCCTGTTGGAGTGATCACGAAAGAGAGAGTCTTTGGGCGTGCATTAATCTGTTTGCATGTTGAATTGTTCACAACCCTTCACAACCATTTGGACCGAAGTCTGTCAGTATGTATTTGACATCAACAAAGTCTTGCTGTCTGAAACACCTGTTTTAGCCACCCCTGATGTTACATCTTTTAAACTGTAAGTGGACACCAGCTCTGTTGGGATCTCCCTGTGCTAATGCAGTATGCCTTTTTAAAAAAATGATAAATATCTATAACATAGGCGGTTTTCTGAACCTCTGATCAGCTTAACCAGCATTAAAGCAGTCGCATTTAACTTGCAAATGTGCATCAAGGACCAGCTTAGCATTTAAACTAGTTTTTTCTTTAGCCGTGATAAATATCGAACTGTGTTTGATCAACATGTTGGAGAATAGCTTGATCTGCCACATTACATCATGTGTTCTGGGTTATGTTTATGTTTTACAAACACTAGTTGATACAGATACAAAGTTAAGTTGCATCATTACCTAACATTAGCAAAAAGTTGAATAGAATGATGTGTGATGTGTGTGCACAAGGAACAGTGGACATGGAGTAACGTGGCGTCGTTGTGCTGTTGAGCCAACATTTGCCAAAGCTGTTTATGAATGCAACTCCACTTTACATGAATATTGACCAGTTGACTTTACCTGACAACAGCAAGGTCAACTGTCTCTAAGAAGATTAAAAAGTGCACACCCCCTGTTTGGAAATGAGCTAATTTCACAGGCATTGTTTATTGCCAGTGCGCTATGTCCAGCATCTCACCATCACCACCGCCACTGCAGGGAGCAGTAAATTATCCTGCACTTGCTGCTCTGGGGCTTCTCTAAACACTTTTCACCTGGACGAGCACATGGAGGCTCTCATAAACTTTTTCATGCCTCTATCATGAGAGTGCTTTTAATGGTATGTTATTGATGAGCATCGCCCATTGCCGTTTTAATGAGCAGCCTGCTTCGTGGTTTATGAGGGCACCTTGTAGTAGAGGAGAGGCACGATGCAATTTATATTAGCTTTTTTAATATTTCATGCCTAATTATGTTTGTTGTCAGCAGTTCCCACTAGGGCTGGATATTTACAACACCTAATAGCAGGATAAAAATCACAATACAAACATCGTAGCACAGTATGTGGCTTGAAACCTGGCATACTATATTAGTAACTTTTAAAAATGCATGTTATTTCGTGCAAGTCTTTAAGTTTGGCCACAAACGGTGTTGAACACCCATTCCACCCATTTGTAAAGATTCGTGTGCAAATCTGTATCCCCGTAATAGTGCCCCTTTTCCTGTATGTGCAGATGGACTGCTGAGTCTTGTCATGATGTGCTGGCTCTCCTGTGTTGTGTGGTTTTTTGGTCTCACTAACAAGAGATGAAATGTCTTCAAGAAATTAGAAAAGAAGTCCAGTTACCTTCGTTTCAAGCTCTTAAGATTACAATGCCGTGGACAACTGATGACCTACAAAGACAACCAGCATTAACATGTCCAGAAATTTGAGTTATGGTAGCTCTACCATTGGTTTGGACATTGGTACAAATCAATGAGCCGTGGCTGCCCATAAGCCTGTTACCAGTACCAGTCCTTTGACAACTTTTGGTAGGTCCTGACCACTATAGACCAGGAACATCCCACAAGAGCTGCAGTTTTGGAGATGCTCTGGGGTCACAATTTGGCCCTTGTGAAAGTCTCTCAAATCCTTCTTCTCCTTCTGGTTTGTTTCATAGCTGCGTTTATCGTCTTATTTTTGGCATATTTTGATGTTTTGTTAATAAATTGTTTACTTACATTTGTTTAATTCACATTTTGATATAAATACTCATTTTCATGCATGAGTTATGATCCACACAAATGACATCATGCACAAAAGGGAAAATCATCTCTACTGCAAGGCACAATCTAAAGGGGAAGAATGAATGCAAACACAGTTCCTCTGAGACATGCAAAGTTTAAATTGTTCTTTCAAGCCAGTGAACAGATAGAAATGTATTTATAAGTTCGAACTGATGCACATGTAGAAAAGAGCAACACTGTATTGAAGAAAGCATGCCTCAGAGGTCAGTGTGTATTGGTTCATGTTCAAGCTGCTGCACACTTTTTGGCAGACGCTAATAAGGGTAAGGATGACGAAATAGAATGCTTTCAAACACAAATTGATTACAAAACAACCTCTCTGAATGTAGTCCCGTCAATACAGTCCATGTCTGAGTCACCTGTCCACACAGAATTGTGATGGATGTCGATCTGCAGTGACAAAGTCGCATGAATTTCGATTTGATTGAGGCTGCATTGCAAAAATCAGAAATGTAAAGAATTTAGGATTTCATATTGAAGTGATCCATGTCGGAATAAGAAGATCAGATTCACCGCAGTTTGTAATGTTCACACAGTCATAAAAAATCATAACTACATCACATTTACGCAGAAAATCAGAATTTAAAACTGGCAGAGTGAATCTAGCCTTCATGGATCACAGATCTGAGGTCAAATTCCAGCCACTGGGCCGTTTAACACCTCTTAGACAGTCGCAACCCCTCAGGAGCATGAATTTATCAGATACATTCCCTTTCATTTTGACCTGTCACTAGGCTGGTTCAAAACACTGATGCAACCTGAACAACTGTTTTCTTTTTAGTAGCACTCAGACCTACGGTCATCTGGGTCAGTTCATAATAGGTCTATCCAAACATGGTCAAATCAAAGTCAGAGTGTTGCTCAGCCATGACTGGGCAAACTCCCTGCAGGGTTTAAATGTGAAAGTCTCATCCACGTTGTGTCTCAGGGGTAAGGGAAATAATTACAGGCGATCGAACGCTTACAGGGCTTTTTGTTTTGACCGGAGACGACATTAAGTGAATAAATGCCCATGATGTAAGTCAATGTCACTTCATGAGACAGCATTCCACATGAATCCCTGGAGAAGTGAGAGCATTGGCAAGGACAGGGCCCGGGGTGATGGCATCTCTTCTCAATAATACAGTCTGCGCACTCCTATTCCCCTCGGCACCTGCAGTCTAAAAAAGAGATGATTTTTGTCTGCTCTCTTGTCCTCTGCAGTCCTACACAAGCTCCTCTGTGGCTCTGGACAGTCTGGTTAGACCTCTCCATGCTGGCCGACTCCTCTGGACTAATGCAGTAGATTCCGAAGCTATTATATCAAACATTATTATTTTTGTTTGAATTCTGACAAACATTTTACTGAATCATTCTTCTAAATACTCTCTCAAAATAATGCTTTTGCTACACATATTACAAACTCTTATTCAGAGCAAACTACATTTCCTAATTACGAAATCATGGATTCTCCATGGAGTAACTTGGGGTTAAGGGTCTTGCTCAAGGACTCAGTAGTGTTGCAGGTATATCTCCATCAACCCCAAGAATTTAGAGAAATCAACACATCCCAAAGCCAGAAAGCCAAGAGAGTTGGCTTACTCCAAACACTGCAAGGTCATTGTTGCAATAACACTGTTCCAGATTTCTCCATCAACAATGTTCCATCCTGTCTTTTAGTGGTGATGGTGATCTCTTCTCTCAGTCTTTTACTGATTTATAACTGTCTTCACACTTTGGACACGTCTACATCTCTAAAGATCATCATACTCACTAAACCATTTTTTGCCATTCATTCATTCATTCATTCATTCATTCATTCATTCATTCATTATCCAAACTGCTTTATCCCAACTGCGGTCGCGGTGGGGGCGGAGCCTATCCCAGGAACTACGGGTGCAAGCCGGGGATCAACCCTGGGCAGGCGCCAACACACCACAGGGCATCAAACTCCCATTCACACCTTACGGGCCCAATTTAGAGTCGCCAGTTAACCTATATCGCATGATTTTGGACTGTAGAAGGAAACTGGAGCACCCGGAGGAAACCCACGTCAACACCGGGAGAGCATGCAAACTCCAAACAGAAAGGCCCCACTGCCGACCCAGGGCTCGAACCCAGGACCATCTCGGTAGGGGTGGCAGTGCTAACCACTTCGCTGCCTCTTTTTGCTATTTATTTTGTCCAAAATTTATTTCTGGACAATCACCAAGTCTTATACGTCTTTCACAATCTTGAACTTTCACCAAACAATACAGAAAGTGTCACTGTTCCGAAGCTTACTTTCCCCTGCTTCCTTTGCCCAGTGTCTCAGGTGACGCAGATAGATAGCCGTCAGCTCCAGCAGTGCTTACAGAGTTCTGGATGGCTTTCCCACATCACAGCTTGGGGAAATATATCGCCACCTGTGGTGCTGGATGATAAAGCCATGCAACAGCCAATGGAGCACACATTCGGCCAAATAACTCATTACCTTTCTCATTGGCTGTAGGGATTGGGGTAGTGGTGTGTTTCTGGTCTCTTTTTTCTTCTGCAATTGTATTTGTATACTGATAAGCTAATAAAAGAAAGCTAGTATAGTATAGTATATTTTAACTATTCTCTAATATTGTAGGTCTTTGTTCCTTATGCAGTAAGTTTGTATGTTATCTGTACTGTTACCTAGTACCGTTGTCTCAGATCTAAGCCCAATGACATTTAAGCCGCGGCACAATAGCACTGTGGACGCGCGTTGGGTATAATAAAATTAATCAACTGTAGCTGGTTCTGAGTCGGAACTGGTTTTCGATTCCCACCCCTAATCATGACACATACAGATCATTACTTGTATCAAACTTTTTATTATTATATTCTTATTAACTTTTCTAACATTATGTAAGAGTTGTTTGCACAAGGTAATGGCACAATGCTACACACACACACACACACACATATATATATATATATATATATATATATATATATATATATATATGCATATATATATATATATATATATATATATATGCATTTTACAGGTTCTTTTAAAAAGTCCCTTCAATAGAACTTCAAACATGTTAAAATCTGTCTTGTTTTGAAGACCTGTAAGGTTTGTATATCTTTTTACTGAAATCATAAGGATAAATTGCATAAGTATCACATGTCATAATGCATGCTGGAACTCTTCCATTGTCTTTACAAAACATCTCACTGCATATCGACAATTTTAGTCTGAATCTGTGAGTGCACATTTAATGGCGTGTGTCTCAAGCATTTGAGGTGATGTGACATCCAGGAATATTAGTGCAGTGTTTTTGCCTGTAAATACTTCATGTGCCTGTGCGGAGGTGTCCATTCATTATTAATGTCCTGCGTTATTCATGCGCCTGGATCCTACAAGGCCACTTTGGAAACAAAATACGGCTGCAGATTGCCGTTTGATCTGCCATCTAGATGACGGATCTCGTCAAACGCGGACTACTTCGCATTAATGAGCCCAGCTAACAGGTTTTAGCCACCACGTCTAGCTTTGACAGGATGACACAAGACTGCTAACATGAGATCATCACAGAGAGATGAAATCAACACAGCTCCGTGATGTTCGCTGCTTCCGCTCGTTCTACTGGAGTGACTGTAGCAGAAATTCTTAAAGAAACTGGGAAACCAGATCATCTTGTCTGTCTTGTGAGGGAAGCGGTAGGCAGATCAAGAAGTCACTGTTGGAACTCAACATGGAACCACAAAATTGAGCAACACTGGGAAAGGAGTACAACAAGGCTGGGTACTCTTACCCTACTTATTTAAAGTTTATGCAGATTATCTGATGGAAAAGGATGGTGTTGAAGAATTAGATGCTAAAATCAAAAATTCTGGTAAGCATTTCATGCATATGGGGCAGTGGCTAGAGAGGGAGTTAGGAAGTTGTCTTAGCTCTGGAGCAATAAAGGTACAGTCCCCAAGCACTGCTCACTTGATGCTGTTAAAAAGAAGCCCTTCACGGATTGGTCAAATGCAGGGCTCACATTTCATTGTGGTGCACTGTATGCTGTGGGTGTGTTCACAATGGTAAATAATCACTCCCTTATGAGTTAGAAATTCATATCATATGAATGGTCATCTACTCAACTGGACGCTGTTAAGAAGTGTTCACAACCTGAGATATGCAGATGATAGGAGCTTAATGGCTCAGAATGAGAATGATTTGCGAGGTCTAATTAAATAAATACACATAAAAGAAGCTATATTTTACACTTCAGTCTAGTCCGTGAAGAAGTGGAAGCATTGCCTAATTTGGTCTTACTTGTGTACAAAATAGTAACTGAAAATTTAAGCTGACACTTGATGTTTAAAGCTGTGCTTACACTGTGCGATTTTTGACCCATTTTGGCCAGATTTTTCACTTGTGCGACTATTTTTTGGATTGGTTTGGCTTGGAGTGAGTTTCTGCTTAATCGTGTAGTATACATGGGGTAAGGAGCACCGATTAATCCTCCAGCTCCTGATCGGCGATTGTATGATCGAATGAAAATCAAACCTGTTTGAAATCCTGGTTGCTCATTGTGAGGGTATCGCACTGTTGAAGCAGAGCCACGAGCCATCTCACCTCAACCTCAGTGGGTATTCTCTCATTCCGCCTGGGCAAACACACAAATGGAAGTGAAATGCAAGCAGAGTACAGAATACAAACATAGCGACATATTGTGTAGTGTGAGTAGTCAGGTCGCATCCCAGCATTGGGCCATGTATTGTGTGCACATAAAACGGAAACTTTGGCTTTTCAAGACACGTGATTTAGCCAAACAGTTTGAGCTGGAGGTTTACAAAGTGATTGAAAAAATCAGTGTATGATAGTTATGGTAAAACGCTAAGATGCTAAATAGAGATTACATTGTTAGCATTGGTAATGAAGCTATTGTATTTCCTGTAGTGACTTATGGGTGACTGGTTTGGACCATCGTTAAGATCCAACAACAGAAAAGGAATCAAGAGTTTTGCTACTGCTTTGGACAGCAAGAAGGGAATGACAAAAGTTATGCTGAAGTGATAGCATTACAGCCTTGAAGAAATTCAGTTTCTCACAAAAATCCCTCACTAATTATTGAAAAATTCTCTTAAAGAATTAGATTTAACTAAATGACCAAACAGGAACTTTATCAACACTGCTTCTGAATTTCAAAATATGGATGAAATAAGTGGTATATTGAATAACACAAAAATGACATCATTTTAAATGAACACAGCTTATCTACATCACATGTAAAGTGAAACCAAATTATAATAACATTAACTAGCCAAAGCGGTTCATACATCCACCTTTTTCGCCGCCAGCATGGTCACTTTAATTAGCGCATCCTTTTAACTGAGCATCCGTTTTTTTCCTAAAAAGGTGGGATTCTCGTGACCTCGGACGCCTTGTCAATGGAGCGATTACCAGTTGAAAGCAATATGCCTGTAATGAAGGTGTCAGATGTCCACTTTCATGGAAATGCGAGTGGCGTTGCGCAAGTTTTCAATTACTTTTGACAAACTCTCCTGTGATTAGCGGATGTTGTGATCCCCACACACCGATGTAATGCGATAAGCTTCAGACCCACAATTACTGCGGCCCTGACTTCAATCTGCACATTCCCCGCGTGTCGCATTGCCCAGGAGCTTTGACAGCACGGTCCATCCCTTTCAATTAAAGCACATTAAAGACAGGAATTCCACTCTGCCTCGCCCCGGGAGAGAGAGAACAGGCCTCTATCTGCTGTTCTATGCAGGGTCTTAATTACCTGAGATAATTATTTTCTACACGGCAGCAATTAATGTCATTTCTACAGGGGGTTTGGCGTGAGCAGAGGGGACTTCTGGAGCAGGGAAGAACATCCTAAAAGAGGTCTGAGAGGGATTTTTTTTCTCCGTTCTCCAAAACGAGGCGCTTCACGACGTCGATGTGTGACGACTCTGGCAAGTGGGCCAGAAAATGTGAGGAGACGGAAGATCTACTGAAAAGAATTGTGCTAATTGGTACAGATGTAGCCAGCGAACACCCCTCAGACCTTGTTTCTTCCTCTTTTGAAGCTGGCTCGTTCTCACTCATTTGCTGTCTGGCCAAAGTTTGATCATGACGCGTGAGATGAGGCCGATCAATCAGGAGCTGCACCGGACCCGGCGCGAGCCAAATTAGTTCCATTAGCTGCTGAAGTAGAGGGCGAGGCACTCATAAAACCAGCTCCCCGGGAGAAGGGCCTCAAGCTCGGTCTCAGTAGCACTGCCGGGGCTGGATAAACCGTGGCTTTTTTTAGTGTTTTTTTTAACTGGCTGAGCGAGGCAGCCCTTAATGCTGTCAGAGGAATTGAAAAAAAGGGATGAGTGGGATCAATGTCGAAAGCTTGAATAAATGGACACATAATGTGAAGGAGAGGAGAGGCGCTCCCCTGCCGCGTCTACTCACAGTCTGTGTGCCGAGCCATCGGGAGCAGCTGCTGCTCGGCTCTCGCTCACACAGGTGCCAGAGATACACTACAAAGTGTGCTCTCTCTCTCTCTTCCTCCCTCCTATAGCACATAGGATCTTAACAGGATCTAAGTGCACAAGTTTTTGGAAAATCCATTACATGCTTATGTTTTACCACAGAGATGTATGACTTCTCCTTCAAATGACGCACACATTACCAAATTGAGTGTTTTTTTCACTGGCAAACCCTTACTCATACATACTCAGTTTTAAATCTGCACTTATAGGAGAAATGGTACTCGTTCGAGGATACAAACATTTACATTTGTCATTGTGAACACACCACAGCACAGCACACAGTGCACCACAACCAAATTTCTCTGTGTTTGACCTATCTGTGAAGGAGCAGTGAGCAGCTGACATGAGGAGAGGCGCTTGGTGATGGTATCTTGTTTCTGAGTACCTCAGTGGTACCTTTATCAGTTCTGGGATTCGATCTGGCAACCTTCCGATCAAAGGCTGAACCGTTACGCTACCAACTGCCCCAACAACACCAATCATCAGCCACCTATAACACAGTTTTGAGATCTCTTCCTACATGATTTGAATGTGACCCTAATGACTCTGGTGACATGCTGAGACAATGACTCACAAATATTCATAAATGGGCTCAGGTGACTCTTAATGACTCACATCTTGATACATACTTTTTCAAGTGTGAACCTAACAACAGGAGAATTGCAAGGTTAGGATTTTGCTAGGTCGACTTAAGGCGAGCTAGACCCTCTATAAACATACCAAAACATCTTGAGTAGCGTCACAGAAGAAATACAAGTCATTCAGTAATGAAATTTTTTTTCAACGGTGGAGATGAGTTCTGATTGGTGACGAGAGTGAGAATATGCTATCATCATAAGACTGTATTTAACAATACATTATACATTTCATTTTATATTAGGCTTGTTATTTACACTTTTATATGCTTGTTTTTAAACACCTGAAGTCTGAATAAAACGACAGTGATTTTTATAGAATTACATATTTTTTAAAATTGGCGACAAAAAAGAAGCATGTCAAAACAACTTAAGGCGAAGTATTACTGTGTTTCCATCGCGTGGGATGTTTCCATTTTTGCATTTGTGTGCATCAAATCTGAGAAGTATAGTAGTGACTTTTTTCTGTGGCGTTTATGAAAAAACAAGGTCAAACTAGACAATACACCAGCTGTTTTAATTTTAAGTATATTTTATAGGTATTTAATTTACCTTCATATTCATAAAGCTGCACAAATCTCCTGGGAATGTTGTGAAAAATAAATAAAATGAAATAATTAAACAAGTAATTTCACTAGTGAAACTTGATTGCATGTCACGGACTCACCTGCATTGCCACCACGGACCATTGTCTGAAACCCCCCCGCCCTATCCTAACCTTAAAATCTCAGCTTTAAAAGAGAGGTGCATTAGCATAGGTGGAGGTCTGGTAAGTTTTCTACATGGAGCACAGAAAGCAGCGATTCATTGACAATCATGATTTCATGGGTCAGTATTTTAATTTGGAATGGGGACTGGTTATCAAACTTAAAGTAAACTTTGTCATCTCTACTTTTTACATGTATATAGAGAGACGACACGACGTACCTCCAGTTTCTAGAGTAAGAACATTTAACACAGAAATGTCGTAACATGTTTTTATGCACCGGAATAGGAACCACACCCACAGGGAGCAGGAAGTGACAGGGATAAGTGGTAATAATATACTAATAATAAATACATAAAAAAACATTAGATTAGTCAACTACCAAAATAATCTTTTGCTATATCCCTAATGGATGATGAGTTAGTGATGTTAATTATTTTTGGGTTCTAGTGTTAGCATAGTAGATATTCCTTCAGTCAATCCACATTCGTGTCTACCTATAACACTTTTCCCACCTGAGTTTGACCTATAGCCTTATTTATGCCTTGCAGATGCACCAACAAATGGATGTGGAAGTGGATTTGTCCGCTGCTCCATCCTCACGTCCCCTAGCGTGTGGACACCCCAACAATTTCCTAATGGCAAGTTTACAACATGAAACAGGCAGCATGGGACCAGAAACTCGTGATTGTGATAATGCACCCGCAATATGCACCGTGCGTCGTACCTCTCCAGGTTGTTGGCCTAATCCTCAGCGATGGCTGCACATATTCTGAGCACTGCTCCCATCATGCTGTGCTGTGTTCTCCCAGACCAAACAACAGGCAGGTCACCTTTGAAACCGGCTCTCCCACTGAACTCCCATTGCCTCTAATACCATCCCCACGCCGCGATCAAGGGGCATATTTTATAGGGATTCAGAAATACCACGTGTCATTAATATGCACACAGGAGAGAGGCACGAAATGTCATGCACACAAATCCAGTCCATTCATCCTCCGGCTCCCCACAAGCCAAGGCATGCACAAAAGGCATTCAAACCACTCTGCTGGTACTGGGCAGAGACACACTCACACAGCAGCAAACACTGCATTCCAACAGGAATTTTGATTCTGATAATAGTCTCAGCAGGAAGTTCATCTGGGATTTGCCTCCCCCTTTCTTTTTTTGGCAAACAGAAAATTGCATTGAGCTGTCCGTAGTCTGCCACATCTTCGCCCCCAAACTTCAAAAGTCATCCACCCCCCCCAGATCCTGATTTGGAATAACGAGCCGGTCAACGCTGGATAAGGAGAAAGGGGATTTGCCAGCAGTGCAGGAGAGCACTAGGGGAGATGGCATTTACAATTCAGGCAGCTTTTTTTTTCTTCTTCTCCAGTGTTGGCACCAAGAAACTCTTGTGGTTTTATTTCGTTCACTTTCAATCTGAAGCTCTTGCAGGATTAGTCTCTCCCTCTAACTCATCCAATAACCTTGTCTGCCATCCTGCCTTCCTACGCCCTGGCCTCTTGAGACCTGCATCCGTTCCTTTAAGTAAGAATAATCCATTCAGAATCATCTTGCTGACTCCAATTTTAAACAGATAATTAGTATTCTGTAATGTAATAAAAGTAACCTTCCCAAGCCTCGGGACGCACACAGCTGAGGGAAGAGTGTAAATGTCACGGGGTAGAAAAAAACAGTGTCGAAGGTTTATATTTAGAGGATTTACGGTGATTTTGTATCAGTTGCAAAGTTTGACAGTGCTAACTTTTGGGCTAAAAAAACAAATGATTCACATCTAGAAATTCACAAAATGGATTTCATGGTTTTGTTGCAATGATGTTTACACAAATAAGCTGATGAAAGTCACATTTACTAAAATACATTTCTGTCCACCCACAGTTCATTGTAGAGAGAATGTGAGGAGGCCGGATTTAAAAGTTTGGTCTTGGTCCAGAGCTGAGTGTCCTCACTGCTAGACCGCCATCACCCTGAGTGGCCTTCCCTTCAAACACTGTAGAGGCCCAGACCTGCTTAGCTTCAGACAGATTCTTGTAGTCTGAACTGCAGGTGGCAAGGCTGCTGGAACATATATAATGTAAAAACTGGGGGCAAATTGGTGCATGTTTTGACAAGGACTTCAGCAGTTTTTTTGTCATGTTTTAGATTTAGAAACTCACAAATCCCTTCCAAACTGTCAAACAACAAAGCCGAATAACAGACACATAATTCAATGAACAGAATCCCAAGCCCTGGTCAAACTAATGCTCTTCAAACTCAAGAATTTATCCTTCCCTTTTATTTGCCACCATTCTTTTTTTCATTTTGACGACAAGAATTCATTTAATGCAGTTGAGGCTGGTGTAAACAAGGCTTGTGGGCAACAATTGGAGTGTCAATCCCCAAAGACAGCATCGCTTCATCCCATTATATCAGAAATACAAACATGATTCCTATAACAAAGAGAGGATTACGGCACAATGAGGCGGAGGGAGAAAAAAGTGACATGGTTGGAGACTGACAGAGAAGGGAAAGAAAGAGGAGGGACGAGCTCCATAGGGGGGCGCGAAAGCGGCGATTGTTCAACTCAATAAGATTTGATAGAGGAGGAAAACCAGATTGATTTACTCTGTTCCCAGACTGCCCTCTCGACAAAGGTACCGGACTGGATTGTGCTCCTTCCTGGGGTAACGTCTGCTATTCTAATCCCCTCCCACAAAAAAGTAAATAAATAAATAAATACATAAATAAATGAGCTACGCATTTGGGGTCACGGGCATTGATTGGCTTGGGGATGGAGGTTTAGGATTGCAACAGCTCTCTTTTTTCCACCAGCAATAACTGGGGAAATATTTCAGTGTTTAAGTATCAAAGCATTTTTTTCCATGCGCGCTGGGAGATAGTAGGCACTTTCCGCATGTCTGCAGTTTTACATTTTTGCAAATATTAGCACAAATGCCGGGACTGCAATTAACCTGTGTGTCAGCTGGGAGGGCTCTGAGGGGAATTCTATCCTTACAATTCATAAAACAATAATTCAAACACACAAGACTTTGTAGCACTAATTCATGCATAATTAAATATATCTGGGTCAATAATAATATATGCATTTAAGGCCTCTTGTTTGGAGAAGCAGTGAGACACAGAGAATATACTTGGATTCCCAGTAAATTTTGGTCCATTAAGCCCTTAGTATGTAAAATGTAATAACAAATGCAGCAAATGAAGCAATCAGAAACAGTGTCTGAGAACTGCAGCGCAAGTTGCTTCTTATTGTTGTGTTATGCATGTTAGTTGCTAATGTACACTATGTTAGTTGCTAATGTACATTGTTAGTTGCTAATGTACACTATGTTAGGTGTTAATGTACACTATGTTAGGTGCTAATGTACACTATGTTAGGTGTTAATGTACACTATGTTAGGTGTTAATGTACACTATGTTAGGTGCTAATGTAGTACCAACTATGCTTTTGGGAAACGCATCCCTGGATAAGAACATCTGCTAAACACCATAAATGTAAAAGTAGAATGGAGTTAAGCCTAATCCAAAATATTCCCTATATTAAATTAAATTTACATTAATTTTGAGCAATGAAATATTATGTCAGATTACAGCATTGTTTGATGAGCTTATTTTTAACATATTTATTTGCTAGAGATCATTTCAATAAGTTAAATGTGAGTTGAATTAACATTTCAAGGTAATCAGAAATATATGAACTCCCTAAATCTGTAAAATTTCCAATTGCTATATTTTAGCAGTTCAAATGAAGTTCACAGTAGAGCATAAATAAGTAATTACTATAAGGAGCACATAAATTAATGATCATCATAAAGTTTCTTTGCCTGATGATTTTTCCCTGCCATCTCTGTGTAGCTAAAATTCTATGTGAATCCTGTACACCAAGTGCCTTCCACCAGTGCAGAAATCCAATATTCTAATAAGATTCTCTTTCTTTCTCCGAAAAAATGGATGAAGCCAAACGGGCGTAGCGGTCGGCATTAGGTTTTCCCCACTTAGCCGAGACCTAACCTGATCATATACTGCTGGGAAACGGAAAGGCAGTGCCAGAAAAAGAGAAAAATATTCTCAGCAACAAGCTGAAACCTGAACGCTGTAGCGGCTAAAAGAGTTTAACTAATTATAGGGGCTAATTAACCTTATTAATTTCAAATCTTGTAATGGAGTAATTGAAAGCCGGAGCCCCAGCAGGTGTTCTATTTCTACCTCTCCTGAGTTCGCCCCCTTTTCTTCCCTCTTCCTGGCTTTTCACACCTTATCGGTTTGTTCCGCCTCCACCCAGAATCTCTCCGCGTCTCAAGTCCTCCAGGCGCTGCAGCTCTGTCTGTGTGATACAGTAGAAGCCGACGGCACAATGTGATGCCTTGAAAATTGATGCCGCAGACTTTCTCTCTTCTATCCCTCTTTTCCTTACTGCCTCCGTTTCTATCTCTTCCTCCCTCCACCTATCTGTATCTGAGTACCTCTTGTTTGAGTTCTCCCTGTCTTTAGAAGAGCAAGGACTTAGTTTCTCTCTCTTTATATACACTATCTCTCTTCCTTACCACCTCACTTTTGTCCCTCTCCATCTTCCTCGCTCACTTTATCTATCCATTTGAGGTGTGCAAAATAATCAAATTGAATTTCTCTGTCGATTCAAAATCGATTCATGCATTCCAAAAATCTACTCGTATTGTTCAACTAACGTAATGGCACTAGTTTACTTTCCCCCGACACAAGTTCAGCTCGCCAATCCTATAGATGGTGATTTCCAATGTCAGAATCTGCCCAGACAGACCTCCTTCACGTGAGCATGAAGGAAATGCAGCCAGTATGCGTACGTGTGCATTACATTTAGTAAGCTACAGTATATTTGATTCAGTATGACTTTTTTGATAATCCAGCACAATCACATAGGAAAAGTAACTCAAAACAGCAATCTGGAAACAAATTCATCTATGTACTGATTCGTGAATCGTTTATGAATCGTAAATCACTTATAAATTGTGAATTGATATTGAACTGAATCATGAGCCCAAGAATCGGAAACAAATCGTGAATCGTGCAACCCTAGTATCCATATCAGACTGCCTCTCCTTTGCATTCTCCCAGTCTTTAGGAGAGCAGGGACTCTCTCTCTTTGTCTTTATGTAGACTTTCTCTCTCCTTTACCACCTCCCTTTCCATCTGTTTTCTGTCCCTTTCTGTATTCCTCCCTCACTCCATCTATTCGTATCGGATTACCTCTCCTGTGCATTCTGCCTGTCTTTAGGGGAGCAGGATCTTTATTTCTGTAGGTTTTCTCTCTCACTCCCCTATTACCTCTCTTTACCTCTGTCTCTCTGTCTTCCTCCTTCTCCCCATCGATCTATATCTCTCGTTTGTTATTCTCTTCCCATCTTTAGGAAAGAGAATCTCTTCCCCAACTTTAAAGCAGCAGCGCTCTAGTTTAGATCTAGAACCAAAAAAAACCCCAACTCCACTACTGTGGCTCCACTGCCATGTCTTCTCTCTGTGCCATTTGCTCTCGACTCACTGCTTCATTTAATGTCCCGCCCACAACAGTCTCTAACTGGTTATATGTCACATGAGTAGTAGTCAATCAACACTGAAGCCTTGTTGTGACTCAAAACATTCACACACAAGCGCAGCGTGAAACTCTGAGAAGCAGAAGAGGACAGTTTCATCTGAGCTTGATGTTTGTAAGAGTCCAAATTTTTACAGAGATTTTTTCGGCATATCAGTTCCAAATATTGGTCATCTGCCCTGTTAACTAGCAATAATTGGCATTAATATCGGCCCTAAAAAAACAATATCGGTCGACCTCTATTTCTCACCACCTCCCTTTCACTCTCTCTGTCCCTGTCCATCGTCCTCCCTCTCTCCATCCTTCCATATCTGAGTACCTCTCGTTTGTGTTTCTCACTGTCTTTAGGAAAGAGGTGACGCTTCAGCTGAGATCTGGAATCAGAAAGAGAACAGGGACTTTCTCTCTCTTTTTTGGTAGACTTGACGCTATCTCTTTCTTTCTCTCTTCTTTACCGCATCCCCTTCCATGTCTCTGTCTCTCTCCTCATCCATCCATATCTGAGTACCTTTCATTTGCGTTTCTCCCCATCTTTAGAAAAAGAATCTCTTCCCCCAACCTCAAAGTGGTGACGTTTCAGCTCAGATCTGGAATCAGAAAGAAAGAGAACGGGAGAGCAGGGAAAGTGCAGTTGTCGTCATCGTCGTGGCGAGGGCGTGCATCTAGCAATGCACGCATGGAGCTGGTGAAACCTTCACTCATTATTGTATTATGCCATCAGTCTGTAGAATACACCGTGCCCTGAGGTCTCGGCTGTTATTTATCATCATGAATGTGCATTATTAAAAAGTGGAAGAAACGCGCTGTCTTCATATCGAGGTCTGGCTGACGCGATCATTGAACCTGCCTCACGCTTGTTAATAATTTTATGTGCAACTATTTTTTGTGCACCGTTGTTCTTCGCATTTAATGTGTTTGCCTGGCCCTGCAGCCGCCGTAATACTATGCTCCGCACAGCAATTTAGCATATTATTGAGGCATATTTACTATACAGTGCTGTGGTTATTGCATATGGAAGGTTCATGCTAAAAGCTCTTTGTTTCTTCTCACACATAATGTCAATAGGCTGCAGTTCTATGTAAAAACCTTATATTAAATATGTGCCAATATTGGTTTTACAAACTAAGGGCCTGTTTACACGTATTCAGATACTTTTATAAACACATTTTTTACACATTTATTTTTCAAATTGCGTTTACACTACATTTGGTTTCCATTTACATGTATGCGGATATTTTTATGAATGCAATTTTAAAAATATGTTTACTTTTTGCGTTTACACGACATTTGGTTAAAACAATCTTTGTACACACTAGAACACAAAATGATTGCAAACTCGAATGTTTACCACTTGTCTGCGTCATGTTTTTTTCTGTCAGTGAATAGCAGGCGACATGCTTAGAGTTGATCACGAAACAGCAGCCTTCTTCATGGTCACTTGTAGTATGTAAGAAATTTAAGGTATTTAAGGTATGTATATATATATGTATGCGATGGACGCCGTCTGGAGTGTTTTTGTGTTTTTGCGAGTGATGGCATTCCACATTGCAATTGCCCGCAATCAGTTAGTATATATATATAAATTCGACAACATTGTTACTAGACTGTAATGTTCAAGTCTGAAGCTGTCTTCATGATTAAAATGTGATACAAATATGAATATACACACAAAAAAATTATTGCATTAAAATACCAATTTCCACTTTAAAGGCAATAATAAAAAGTGATCATCAACTGGAACTGTGATAAAGTTGCCTGGAAGAGGATCCACATTTATTTTTCATCCAGATACAGTAAGAAGTATGGTAAGAATCATGGCTGGGGAATTGCAAGAAAAAGTAAATCCTGGGGTTACCAAGTCTCCAGAACCACCATCAAACGGCACCTCCATGCCAAATCGATTATTTGGAAAGTATGCCAGAAAAATGGCTTTTTTTCAGTTATCCACCTGGAGTTTGTAGAATGTTTCTACAAGTTGGATTGAAATCTGTGGTCTGATAAAACTAAAATTTAACTTTTTGGCAATACACACTCAAAGCAGATTCAGTGTAAAACAGAAGGATGGCTGTAATAAAAAAGAACCTTATCCCAACTGTAAAATAAGACAGAGGTTCTGTGATGTTGTGCGCTGTTTTTCCTCCAAAGGCACTGCAGACACTGTTAACGTAGATGGCATCATGGATTTCGTGAAATATCAGGACATTTGAAGTCAAACTAAAACTTTGTCATCACTGGATTTTCCAACAGGATAATGATGAGAAATGCATTTATTTGTTTTGTTTTTCTTTGAATTAATTTTTTCAATGAAAAGTCAAAGATTTCTCTCTTTTCCAGTGTAAGATGAAGGGTACGTCAGTAAACATTGATTTTTTTGCTTATTTTTACAAGAGGTGCCAATAATAGTGGAGAGCATTATATAATCTGTATAATCCACACTCAGCAGATATAAGACCTCAACACTGTTAGTGTTAGTAGTACCGGGATCTGCGTGACTGAAACCCTGTGTTGCTGATAATAAGTTTGGCGGTTTGCATCCTCTTTCCATAAATTCTAAGCTTGGAAACTTTTTTTTTTAATGATGCATTTTCAGCATATGTAAGATCGTGATACCGCTGATGAAGTGGGCAAGATATTGGTTTTTCTATTAGTGTGAGTAACTAAAAAACAGTGTTGGTCACCATAAGTACCTCATTGGCACCTAGACTACAAACTGCCTCCTTGTGTAATCATAAGGTTGAGGTTTGAATCTTGGCAGAAACTTTGTTGGACCCCTAATTGATAAGATTTGATCAATATCAATGCCATTGTCAATTCTGCCTATCAATCCAATTCCTTATCAATTCTTGATCAATTCTTTCAATTATCGATTCCTGAGTAGCTTTTTGAGTGTACACAGTCTTTCACACCAAAAGCAACCATTTTATTTTTCCCAACATGATGTCTGCACAGGACTGTGAATATGAACACATTTCCTGATTAATGGAAAATGAAGAAATACTGAAGTTTTGGCAATTTTTAAGCATTTGAACTCGTTTTCTAACTCAGTTTTTGCCTCATTTCTGGGAGAGAAGTACATTTTTGCCATGAGGGCGTTCCATATGAGAGCTGTGGCACAATAGCGCTGTGCATGTGCGTTGGGAAGAAATAAATATCAAGTAATAGGCTCTAGTTCGAGTAGAACGCTGATTGTTTTGTTTTTTATCAGCTAAAATATGTTTTGTCTGTAATAAATGGGAATATTTAACAAAACTGGAACGCTTTAGTGAATGTTGGATTTCCCTGTGAGAATCATACTTATATCGCGAAAAATATAATTTATGCGTCATGATTCCTCGTGGTTGAAGGTCAAGTCGCAGAGAGTGTAAAGAAATGTACAGCATCGCAAAACTGCAAAACGTGCTGGGAAATGAGATAATCAATAAGAAAAATCAGTAACATTGGTGTACAATTTCAATGGTTCTGAGTCAGAACCGGTTTTCAATTCCCCACCCCTACTTGATACTAAGATGATCTAGTGAAACTGTCCCTGTATTTAGGAAATGCAAGTCACTGAGGATAAGAGAATCTGTTAATTCTATATTTTTGAACTTTTGGAGAACTTTACATGTCAGAAAGTCATCGCCTCCATCCTAGCTTATGCTAAATATGCCATACCTATATAAAGCAATGCACTGGAGCTTTAAATAAGAGAGCACACGGCAAGACAAGCCCATAAAAAGACAGGATGAGGAAAACTATAGAGGCATATATTTGCTTTGTGATAGTCCTCTGTAGCGATTTTCAAGTATCAACCAAACTGCCAGGCCGTGGCGCACTGCACAGATATGCAGCGTAATGCCATTTTGTACTTTTGGAGGAGCCACTTACCTTCCAGGGCACAGCACAAAATTGCTCTCCAAGGTTTCCAGCAGCCCATTTAGGGTCTGTGTGCACTCGGTGATGAGAGCAGTCCTGGGAGCTTCGGCACTCGCGGCCCTGCCTCTCTCCTTTACACAATCTCCATTATACAAACAGCACGAGTAGATAAGACACAGCAAACGTGGTTGTGATGAAGCCCTCCTCGAACGGCCATGCCTTTTTCTGGGAGTCTAGAATGTACCTGCAAAGATGCTTAAGGATTATTTTTACCCTCTCAACAGGCTTCATCCACAATAACGCTGCCCAGCATTAGCTACAGCACTTTTGCAGTGAAAATAAACAGCTGCGTTAAGGATGAAGGCTTTTCATTATGATCAGGATCTATTTTACCGCATTCATGAAATGCAAACATATTATTGTTTGGAGAGAAATGTGCAGATATTTCTTTCATCACCCGTACATGGCCATCAGAAGGAGAGAATATCTCTTCCTACGATTTGGTGGAAGAAGACCTTGGTGATAATATTATGACTCAATCACTCAAAGGACATTTTGTTCTCTACTAAGGATCATGCCTAGCGTCCTCCCAGCAAGGGGATTTCTGGCAAACGGAGAGTGCTCCAAACATCGCAAATTAATCCCATCTCATTAGCTATGGTAATGTTGTCATTAAATGGGGTAATCAAAATTAATCTGGAAAACGCAGGGCCAATAATGAGATTCATTTGAATATATAAATGTTATCACACAAATATTAATTGCGCAATTCATTAAGGAACTCGGCTGAGGTTGAAATGTGTGTGATTTTGAGAAACTGGAAGGCAAAAAAAGAGAAAAAATTATCGGTGACTCTCCAGTCACGTAGCCCTCAGTCACGCCCTTGCTGCTCAAAGTTAGCCTTCAAATCAGCAGCATGGATTAGAGACGAGAGTGCTGGGGATTTTAACCACAGAATTTTGTTTAAAAGAGCATATCTAGAGGATGAGCAGGCATTTTTAATGAAACAGGATTCTTCTGTTAAATTGATATAAATTCAAAAGTGTAGGGTAGGAAACATGGGTTTTGACAACATGACTTTTACTTTGATTTCATTCTTGAGTCAGAAATTGCTAGTCCTGGCCTGCAGAATTCATAGGAGTCGTTAGTAAATAAGGACTGGTTAGCATAAAAGGGACAGTCTCCATCTTTGGCTGCATGACTGAGTTTTGAGAGAGTCTGGCGATCAAACACCTTTAAATTATGTGATTTAAGTCCTGCCTTGGCGGCACGGTGGCGCAGTGGTTAGCGTTAGTGAACACGGGTGTGCTCCGGTTTACTCCCACAGTCCAAAGGCAAGTAATGTAGGTTAATTGGTGACTCTAAATTGGCCCTGTAATGTGTGAATGTGTGTGTGCCCTGCGGTGTGTTGGCGCCTGCCGCCTTGCCTTGTCCCCCCGTGACCTCAGTTGGGATAAAGCAGTTCGGAAGTCCCGCTGGTAGTGGGCTATTTAAACAGCTATTTAACAAAAAATAATGTACATTTATTCTAAATACTAAGTGCATCTCAATCCTATTTCCTTGATATGGACATCTACATATTGTAACTAAAGGTCGACTGATTATCGGGGGCCGATATTAGACATTTTTCTGATTATCTGATTAGCAGTATAAGTGTTTAATTTTGACCATCACACGAGTAGAAGCCAATCAACGCTGAAGCCTTGTTGTCACTCACACCACACTCACACATACAAGCACAGCGTGAAGCTCCGAGAAGAACAGGAGAGAGGAGAGTTTCAGCTGACAGTTGGTAAAATTAAAAATTTTGACAGAGATTTTTTTTGGCATATCAGTTATTGGTCCCGTTAACTAGCAATAATCAGTATTTATATCGGCCTGGAAAAATAATATCGGTTGACCTCTATTTGTTACAGTTCAGCATTGCAGTCTCTTTACTTAAATGAACGTATCACTGAAGTACTCATGAGTAAGGTACCGTCCCCAAGCACTGCTCCCTGGGCGCTGCCCATGTCAGCTGCCCACTGCTCCTTTGTGGAGGGATCAAATGCAGAGGTCACATTTCATTGTGGTGCACTGTGTGCTGTGATGCACTGAGCTCACAATGGCAAATAATCACTAACATTCACTCAATAGTGAGCTGAATGTACTGTATTTGGTATGATTTTTAAGGCCAGAATCCAAAAACAACCTTCAATGTCCACTATCCCTACAGTAAGAAATGCATTCATGGTATTTCTTCTAAAATATAACATAAATAATACACTGAAAGTGGGTTTTTTTCCCTTTCTACAATTTTAATGTGACTGCACGTGGTCAGAAACACTACAGCACATTATAGTTAGGCCCGGTTTTAATATTGAATGTGCACACATACATGCATGCATACCACTGGTCATGCATCTGAGTTGTTGCTGAATCCAACATATGTGGAAGAAATATGCATTTTGTGTCCAGAAAAGTGCACCACACTAAATAAAATGAAAAATAAAAGTGACCAAAGCTCAGTAGGTCTTCACACTGTAGCTGTCCACCAAAATGGTCTCTAATGAGAAATGAAATGAAACATTATTTATAGATATTTACATTACAAGCAACATAACGACCACCGCAGGTTTCATGTGTAAATGAACTGATAGATTGGATCACTATAACCTTTACTGCGCCATTAAGAATTCTCATAAATGTTGCCTTCAGCATGACAACTTTGTCATACACCCTGAAATGAATATGTATGGGCTTGTATTTCTGAATTAAGCAAATGAAGCTAAATATGGAATCTTTTTCCCAGGCTAATTATCATTCCAAATACATAGCCCCCCCAACCCTCCCCGCTCCCCCCAGTCCTCCTTTCTCTTACACATACTCTCTCTTGCGAGCACACACGTGCGTCCACACGCACACACTCGTATAGTTTGTGGCCTTCTAAATCCCTATCCATCTCCTGTCCTGATATGAATAAAACTTGCTTTTGCATATGCATATTTCAATAATGCATGCACTATCTCTACATACAGTGTTATTCCTCAAATGCAAAATGCAAATATGCCTCTTTGACACTTTTTTTCACTGCAAAAATGGTCACAGTTCTTTCTCTTGCAAAGCTTGGTAAGCATGACATACTGTTTAGCCACCTTTGGGAGGGAAAGGAGGCCGGCTTTTAATTGCTGGATTAAAAAAATTGGTGTTACATTTAAATCCTAAATACAGTTTTCTATGATTAACTTCAGCATTTTCTACTGTACTTTAGAAGTTTATTAACATGTTATTACAAATTAAGTATTTATTTATTAGATAGATTAAGTCTGATGGATGGCTGGACGGATGGATATATAAATATATGGATAAATGAATGTCAATATGTTGATTGATGGATAGATGGACGAATGGACAAACAGGCAAATGGATATATGCATAGATGGATGGAGGGATAAATATATGGACACACAGATAGAAAGACAGATGGTCAGAACTTATTTTATGCCACAGTGCTCATCTAGAATTAGCTATTAGACTGTGTAACATTGATAGAGATTTTGCCTGTTGCAGTTGGATAATTAGAACGCCAGAATGGCAAATATAACAACATTTAGACAGAAAAAAACAGAAGCTTTTTCCGAAATAAGTCAAGGATTCCTTTATGACCTCAGAGAATGAGAAACCTGATATTACGTCTCATCTGAAGAATGGCATCATTTTTACAGTCCTGCGTCCCTGCGACACTGTACCGGCACAATGTGATCCACAGTCACAGGTCTGACCCCATTGTGCAGGGATTGTTAGTGTTGTTGTTGGTGGGGGACAGATTTGCCTGAGCAACATTTATTTCATGTGAGAAACTTCGAATGAAAGATATGTCTACGGAATTGGATAAAAGGCTCCTGTTTCGTGCAGGTACCTGGAACAAAAACAAGCAGAGCCTGCAGAGCAGAAGCAGGCCAGTTCCCCAAACTTATAAAAATTCAAAAAAAGGCCAAATACTGGCTTCATCTAAAAATCAACAATCAACTCTCCTGGCGTATCGCAATGCTCTGCAATGGCAAGACCTGACCAGTTAAAAAAAGACAAAAACAAGCCCGCTGGAGTTCCAGAAGACAGGAGACAAGAAAGCCAGTCTAAAACACAAGCCGAACTGGAGCCAAATAGATAAACAGTAAATCACAGAGTGAAACGCTTAAACACAGCTGCAAGCCAAACGTGCCGGTTCTCGCCACTTTCAAGTACTGGCAAATCTTTACTAGTATTAGAAAGGTACTTTTAATATGCAGGTACTGTCAATAACTTTAGTTTTACCTGAGGAGTTTTCTAATTGGTGACTGTTAACTTATATTTTACTAATTTTCTTGATGAGCACTATTTACTAAAATATGGCCTCTCACACCTCTATTTACACTTCTATACTTTACACTAATATCTATCACCACCCCACACTATGAAGTAAAAGTGAGTGATTATTTGCCAGTGTGAACACACCACACTAGAGCACACAGTGCACCACAACGAAATGTGAGCGCTGCATTTGATCCATCTGTGAAAGAGCTGTGGGCAGCAGTGTTTGGGGTCGGTACCGTGCTGATTAGTTCCTCGATGGTACCTTTACGTGTCCAGGATTCGAACCAGCAACCATCCGATCACAGGGCGACGTCCCTAACCCTTACACTAGAAACTGCCCCAACTTAAGTTCAAGATTCAAGATTCTTTATTTGTCACGTGCAAGTTATACAGGTACAACATGCAGTGAAATGTATCCTGAGCCGTCTTTTTTAACTGTGCAATAGACAAGGAAGATAGAGACGCAATACAAACTTACAGACTACTACAGAGCCCCTACCCATCGACTGTATAGCACATGCATGCACATGCACTGTTAAAATAAGATTGCTCTAAAGTCGTGTGAGTAAAACTATGTAAAATTTTCCTTTGTTGTGCCTCGGCAATATACGTTTCACTAGAAGGGGTGAAGATAATGGTGGGGAAATACTTAAGTTGGAGGACTGCGGGGGAAAGGCTAAAATGACAGAGGAACTGAAAAAATGAGAGAGTTGATAGATTTGAGCGAATAGTTTGCTAACTTACATTTTACCACTGCTATAATTCACAGCTACTGACATCTGGGCAGGGCTATGTTAAACATGACTTCTCTACGTCAGTAAGCTGCGTTTTAGTCCCACCCTACTTAGACCTACCATGAAAAGCCGTGAAAACTGTTAAACTGCATAACTCCACAGCGTTGTAAAACTGACTTCCGGAGGTTTTCCACATTATTTCAGACAAAGTTTTCTGACACATTTCATGTTACCAAAGGATGGTTTTCGCCTTACTGAGTCTTTAAAATAAGTTGAACAAAGAGAGAGAGAGAGAGAGAGAGAGAGAATCGACCCTCCCAATGAACCACAAGTAGATAAATTCCCCCAAACCATTCTGCCATCTGCTGCTTCCCCAAAGCCCCACGCATCCACTGCCAAACCAACCCGTCGCTCTCCATCCACAGTGGATTTGCTGCCATGTTCCTCTGCCTGCTTCAACACAACTCATGCGACACACGCAGAACACATTCACTAACATCCACCCCATTCCCCACCTACAAAAACACACACTCACACATCATTCATGTTCACACGTGTGTTTCCTTCTTGCCTTTTGCCTTCACACATACAACCCAGTCCTTTCTATTTGGCTAATAACCTCTTTGCAACATTCATATCCAATTAGATACATGATAAGCATCCCAGGCAGAAATTATCACCTCATTTCCAAAACATCAACTCAATGAGATGCAAACAGTGTTATAACACATTGCTCTTTGTTTGAAAACTCTGCGTAACATCTCCAGCCTTGGTGTCGTCACTTGTGTTTCCCCGCTGCATTCACCGATAAACCTCTGCATCCCTGCATCTCAGAGGGTTCCGCCTCCAAATTAGCAGCACACGATCCAACCCTAATGCTCCTGATGACTGTTCAGGGTGGAAAAAAAGCATTTGAGGACGTCTGCTTTAACCTTGTCTTACGGTCCAAAAATTGATAGCTTGGCAAGTGAAAACAGCCAGAACGTATTTTAACAGATTTTAAGTAAACATGAAAAATTGAATTATTTTACAGCAATAGCACAAATAAGCCAAAATACCTCTATCAGCACAATGAGGCTGTTTGCATAATCATATAAATAAAATTATAATTTAAATGTGTTGCAGTTTTTAACTGATTTTTCAAACATTAAGGGTCTACGTTGTGTGTGCAGGTGATAACAATTAGAATTCTTTTGCACATTTTAACACATTAACACATTTTAACACATTAGGTAAACAAGTCAAATCAAAATACCTTTCTAGAATGGTCTGTAACTTATCTAACTTCACACTTATTTTCCTCTACCTTTACCAAAAAAACATTTTAGGAAGCTTCAGTTAACATATTTGTCTAAATTAATTAAGTGAAAGTGAGTGATTATTTGTCATTGTGAACACAGCACAGCACACAGTGCATCACAATAAAATGTGACCTCTGCATTTGACCCGCCTGTGAAGGAGCAGTGGGCAGCTACATGGGATATAGATATACAGATATAGATAGATATATAGATATAGTCTGAATTAACTGATGAATTAAGGAACTGAGCAAAGTAATAAGATACCGCGTAAATATTTTGTATCCACATTTCTGTGCTTCTGTCCTCATCAAGCTGGAACTCGGCTCAGCTGGGCTTTGTGAACTGGGTTAAACGCTATCAGAATGACTGGTATTGCTGCGCTTCCGGCCAGCTTCCCGCGTCCCTAATTAATCCCCAATGAATCACACGGCCAGTGGGCAGTGCGGTTGAGGGGCCGTTGAGGGGGAGCCGCAGGGCCCCGGCCGAGGCCCTCTGCTCCTCCAGATGGAGGGATGGATGGAGAAGCGGAGTGGAGTGGAGTGCTGGTGTCGGGGCCCCGAGAGGGCGGCAGTGCTGGGCTGGGGGCCCCGGCAGCGCCGCTTCTCGCTCCAGCCAACACTCCTCTCAACCGGCACCAGCAACAAATGTCAAGCTGCCTGTCCATGTTTCTGCTCCAGTCACACACACAAACAGATCGGTTAGACACACACATGCTGTTCAACACATGGACACTCCACATATGGACCATAGCTGTTTAACAACATGGAAAAGCATTTTGCTCAAATAATAATGGTAAAATAATGATATCCGCCCTGTAATGGATGAGGTACTGATGCTTGTTTTGTTTTTAAGACCCAGTAAGATGAAAACCATCCTTGGTTTGGCAACGTGAAATGTGTCAGAAAAGTGCGTCTAAAAAGATGTGGAAAACCCCTGAAGTTAGTTTTACGATGCCAGTTTAACTGTTTTTCCCGGTAGGTATAAGTAGGGTGGGACTAAAACACAGCCTGCTTACGTGGAGAGGATATGTTTAGCATAGCCCTGCCCTGATATACTGCTCTGGCTCTGCCCACCTGCATAGCTCCAGAAACTGTTACAGATCTTTTACAGTGTAAAAGACAATTCTAAGATCATAATTGTAGGTTGAATACTGCATCCTAATTGTCTCTCTATCTACTTCTAGTTTAAAGTTTATATTTAATACTCCATTTCTAGTTTAAAGTGTATATTTTATATTATGTTTATATATTGTTTATTCTATGTGCCTTATTTGTTCTTTGTTGTTTGCACTGTAAAAGCTGGAGCCACGTTGTCTTGTCTCTCTGCATACCTGTACAGAATATAGCAGAAATGACAATAAAGTTTACTTTGACTTTGAATTAGATAGCAGAGGCTGCCTCCTTTGAATATGGCTGGGAAATATATCATTTCCATTAGAAGACAACACAAGTGGCTGTACCTTCAAGCAGGATTTCAAAGGTATATATGTTCTTATGCTGCAGGATTTTTAACCAACTTTCCACAGATTGACAGCAACTTGTATTGTAGTTGATGGTGGATTGTATGAATTTTTGTGAGCTGATTGTACTAAACTTGGCTCGTAGAGAAAGACGTCCATCATTGGGAAAAGAGAGACAATAACAAACACAATGGCATAAATGATAAGCTTTTCAGCAAACAATACCTGCATGTGAAGCCCGGCCCTCACTCAATACAGTGATGCATAGTCTTTAATATTCTTAATTTACTTGGCGTAATTTACCATTGTTTTGCTAGAATCTTCATCACCATGCCCGTCATCATCATCATCAGTCTTTGATCAAACTGCTACCTTACGTTTATGAGATTTATATATTTTTACTATTGTCTATTTTGTACACAACTTAACATCTGGTTTTCAGTGAACTAAAATGCAACCCACTTTATTCTTAATCAAAACCTTATATTTTACTAATAAATTCCCTGCCAACAAAGACAATACTCATTGAGCTACAGCTAATCTTCCAGTCAGAATCTGAACAGCAACACCCTCTCTCTTCAGGGCTCTTCACTTCCAGCCCCGGTGGACCCATTGACTGACCTCCATGAGACTCTCCACCATCATTTCCCAAAATAGATTTCATTTTTTGGGGCAGCACAGTGGTTAACACTGTTGCCGCACAGCAAGAAGGTCCTGGGTTCAATCCCTGGGGCCAGTCCCCACCTCACGCTCAGTCTCGGGTTAGACTTGGGTCCCCGTGATCCCAAATGGGTTTCACATAATTAGTGACTGAATAAATAGAATTTTTCTACACCCTACCCTCAAATTAATCCTGAAAAATAAAAACTGATGCAATTTATCCGATTTTGCGTATTGCTGAACTCTCGGATCTCCACTTTTTTCCCCGTTGTTGCCAATATTTCATTCAGAAGACACTGAAAAGGATGCGAAGGCTTGCTTCAAGCTGTGCCGGAGACGGAGGGCCGATCTAGACACGAGAGTTCCATTACTCACCGCGCCCAACCGTATACCGGATTCTTCCAGCCGGTGGGTGAAGGTATGATAATGAGATAACACAGAAGGTTGGATCTTGGAAGCCGGAGCTCAACTCTCTTCGGAGAATCGTGGCGGCTGAATGCGGAGTGCATAATGCATTGTAATTGCGCTTGCCAGCCATTCAGCAAAAGCCCTGGGGAAAGTGGATTAGATGCATTCTCTCGCGTTATTTTTTTTCCCGCCTCTAGTAGTGCCATTAAGACCCTATCTTCAAATGATTATATTAGACAAAAATCCCTTTATGTTGAAGGGCTCCAGGTAGGATGGGCTTTTCATTAAAAGTGGTGAAGGAGATAAAGTAGACCTATATTTTTAAGCATCTTGCCTAATTTCACCTCCCCCACTTCCCCCTCGCTTTGTCCTCTGCTGGCATAGTTGTAAAAAGAAATGTATTGCGAAAGGAGCGATCAGAAAGGGAATTAAGAAACACGAGCTAAAATGCCACCACATACATGACAGTGCATAATTTATGCCGCCATACAAATTTAATCAAGGAAACAAGACGAGTGAGTGAGGTAACTCGTGATCACCAGCTAAGCCGACATCAAAGGAGAAAAAACTGATTTTAATAAGCGATGATGAGGGAGAACATATTTTTAGGGTTGATGCTGCTCCAGGAGGCTGTGTGTGTACGTGAGAGAGAGAGAAAGAGAGAGGGATGGGGGTTGGCTGGGGGAAGACAAGATAGAGAGAAAGAGGGATAGTCAGTGAGAGAAAGAAAAAGAGAATGAGAGAGAGAGAGAGAGAGAGAGAGAGAGAGAGAGAAAATATTGGGGGAAAACGAGAAAGAACAAGGAATAAGAATAAGGGGGATAGGGAAAGAGAGTGTATGTAAGAGAGAGATTGACAGAGAGAAAGTGTGTGTGTGTGTGTGAGAGAGAGAGAGAGAGAGAGAGAGAGAGAGAGAGAGAAGAAAAGAAAGAATGAAAGAGATACTCAGAGAGAGAGAACAAAAGGCAGAGAAAGTGAGAGAGAACAACAGGAGCAGACGAAGAGAGAGAATGTGAGGGAGCGAGAGACAGAAACACACACGGAAAGAGAGAATGAGATGTTGGGAATGAGAGATTGACATTTAGCATTAAAAACTCTTGGTACACAAATGGAGTTTCTTTCATTTTTTCAACTGTTTTCCCGTTCTTCAGCTTTGACAGAAAGCAGTGACAACTCGCACCAAGTTACACCCATAAAAATCCTTCACAGCCCTTTTCACAATGGACTTAAATGTCACAAGCCCTCTCCAGATTTCTGTTGTTCACTCTCCAAACATTCTGCATTAAGGCATCCACGTTCCCGTTCGACTCCCAAACAATTAAAAACCTAAAAAAAGCCTCTCGCACCGCCGACACGGGGGCACCTTGTTTCTTTGACTAAAGAGGACAGCGGCTAACAAATGACCCTGCTGGCTGGAGTGAGGCGCTGGACACCTGTTTCTGTGCCTCCCTCGCTCGTACGCTTTCCTCAGCTCCCCATCCCACCTCAACCCACTCTGAATGACTTCCTACTTCAGGTGCTCTCTCTCCCTCCCTCTCTCTCTCTTTACCAGAGGAGATGGATGGCTCAAAGCCAGGCCCCATGTATTGTGCATGCTGCCTGCACTGGCTGGGTGTCCGGCCGGGAGCCAGACTCCCACTGCATGCTGCACATACAGAGTTGGGCAAAAGCACTTGGCTCTAAAAGGCGAAACAGCACCGGGAGGTTCCTCCTCCTGTGCTTGCTGTGCTGTTCTGGAACAATTAGTTCAGCGCTTTCAGGGCTTAGAAAACATGAATGGTCACCTATGTGCAGGATTGCAAGTCGGGAAAAATCATCAGGGAGTTGGCCCCATGATCAGAAGCTTCCTGATGACAAGCTAAAATCAGTTGTCCAATGTTGTCACTTCTCCAAATGTTTTAATCTGTCACCAGTTGTGCTACTCTGTAACAATTCATAGTTCAAACAATGGTCACAGGATCCTAATCGTAAAGGTCCTAAACTTGTGACCTTGGATCCTACATTTGGAATCCTAGATCCTAAACTTGGAACCCTAAATCCTAAATGTAGAACCCTAGATCCTAATTGTGGGACCTTAGATCATAATTTTGGAAGCCTAGATCCTAAACTTTGAACACGATATTCTAAACTTGGAACCTTAGATCCTAAACTTGGAACTTTAGATTGTAAATTTGAAACCTTAGATCGTAAACTTGCAACCCAAGATCCTAAACTTGGAACTTTAAATCCTAAATATGTAACCCTAGATCCTAAATTTGGAACCCTAATAAACACACCACAGCACAGCACACAGTGCACCACAACGAAATGTGACCTCGGTAAAGGAGCAATGGACATCTTTGTTGACAGCACCTGGGAGCAGTGCTTGGTGGCAGTACCTTGCTTATGAGTACCTCAGGGGTACCCTTAGAGTTTTGGGACTTGAGCCGACCACATTTCAATCGCGTGGTGCACTCCCTAACTGTTATGCTTCCCCCATATTTTATTGGTTTTAACTATTTCATGTCTGGTTGATACTCAGATTGACACTATGAAAAAATGTAATCTTATATGCCACGAAAAATCTGAACATTTGTGATTCTGTTATCATGTATGTTTTCTAGCATGCCAGAGGGATACATTTTGCACCACCGAATGTGTATGCTGAAGAGGGGATGCCGAGATCTCACATGAACTTTGTCGACGTAATGAATGAAAACAATGATATAAAAGCATGTGTGAAGAATGCGCTTGAACGTTCACGACAAACGAGCACCTGCCAGGCTGCTTAGCATTCGAGGTGTTTAATGGGCGAAGATTTATCGCTCTTGCGGGAAGACGAAATTTCCCATAGTCCACTCTCATCATCTTAACATGGATGCCAGCAAGAGCCTCTTCACACACAAGAGACGAGATTTTTTTAGCCATTTCCCTTCTCTGTGTATGGAATCCCATTAAACATGGATGCATTGCAAATGAAGGACAAGGCGGTGTAAGTGTTTGGACACCATTTTGAATTATTGAAGTCTTTGTCAGATTAAACGGGGATGATTCGACGTTGAATAATTCATACAGTAAGAGTAAGTCTGAATTACAGAAATGTTAAAGTGAAGGAGAATACCAAAAGAATGGTGTTAATGCTGGAATCGTGAGTTTAAAATATTAAAAATACTTAAGAATTTCGGGCAGTTCATTAAATGTTGGCAGAAAGAGGGAAGACTTTTTATTGCTAGGAAAAAATATATTTCCTTAATTCCTATCTTATATTGCTGCACTGAGAGGATTTTCCATATTTTTAACCACTTTATTAGAAACACCTACCTTGTACCTACACTTACTGAAAATCTTTATTAATGGAATTTAGCAGCCGCTAGAGCATCTTACATTTCCTAATCATAAGCTAAGGCTGGGCAAGTTTTAAGGTACATCTATATAGGATGGGAAAATACCATTTATATTGATATAGTTTATTATTGTATAAGTGTTTCCCTTTTTCCCCTTAAAGCCATGTCACCCTAAAAAGCACAGACACACACTCCTTCAGTCATTCACAAGTGTCAATTCTGCTGGAGAAGAACTTGTTTTCAAAAAGGTATTGAAGATGTGTGATTGTCATTGTGAACACATCACATCACCCATCCATGAAGGAGCTAACATGGGGAGCGCCAGGGGAGCAGTGCTTGGGGACTGCATCTTGCTCATGAGTACCTCAGTGGTACCTTTACTGCTATGTGGTGAACGTCCTAACCGCTACGCTACCAACTGCCCTTTGCCATATACAGTAAAACTTTGCACTACTGTCACTGTGTTTGAAAAGAAATGTTTCGTGAGTGGCGTGACCTAAGTAAGACTGTAGCAGCACATTGTCCCTGAGCTGCAAAATGGCTCAGTTTGCCGGACGGGAGTCATATACAAGTTCACTGTTACATTTCATTGGTTTGGTAATCAACAATAATCTATAATTGTGCTCTATTTTAATTAGTAAAAAACAAATGAAGTAGCATTTTATTCAGACACATTCAGATTTTTATAAAACAATATTTTTAATTTCCAGTTTTGCAGTGTGAAATTTTAATATAGGCAAGAAAACCATGTATGCAAGATGGCGCGGCCACGTCCAGACGCCTTCCCGACCGCTCCGTACAGACTGCGCTCGTTTTATGTTATTTATTTGTTTTTTCTACTTTCTAGTGCACAAAAGTCATCGGGGTTAGTTACCTGTGACAGCAGAACACTACTGGAAATAGGAAATCAGATTTCGCTCTTAATTTCGACTGATTTTAAGCCTGACCCGTCGTGGCCATCAGAGATACTACGAGGCCCGGACGACAACAATGGATGTGATGCTGACCCGCGGAGCAGAACAAAGAAGCACCAGGGGAAACGTGGCGGTGTCCGCAACAGAATGAGAGAGCGAGCTCATTGCACACCACTACCAAGTATCCTGCTGGCTAATGTTCAGTCACTGGATAACAAGTTAGATAATCTACGGGTTACTTTCCAATGTGACATGAGGGATTGTAACATTCTGTGCTTTACTGAAACATGGCTGACCCCCACCGTGCCTGACCGAGCTGTAATGCCGTCAGAGTCATTCTCTGTGTTCGGCATGGACAGAATGGCAGAGTCCAACAAGGCTAAAGATGGAGGAGTGTGTTTCAAGATCAACAAGTGGTGCGATGCACAGAGTGTTTGCTGTGTGCACTCCAAAACAAACACCCGGACGCAGTGCTCACTGTAGCAGGGGACTTTAATAAGGCAAATCTCAAACAAATTATGCCAAACTTTCATCAACACGTCACATGTCCGACAAGAGGAAACAACATACTGGACCACTGTTACACGCCGTACAAGCAGGCTTATAAAGTCTCTTCTCAGCCAGCTTCTGGAAAATCCGACCATTCTGCCATTTTCCTCATACCGGAATATCAACAAAGCTTTCGTCGTGAGGCTCCGGTCATGAGGGAGGTGCAACGCTGGTCTGCCCAATCAGAGGCTACCCTGCAGGACGGGCTCGATGACGTAGACTGGGACATGTTCCGAGCCTGACAACATCAACGAGTTTGCGGATGTAGCAGTTAGCCTTGTTAGCAAGCTTGCAAATGAAGTCATCCAAATGGTGAGAGTTAGAACCTTTCCTAACCAGAAGCCGTGAATGGACAGATAGATTTGCACCGCTGTGAACGCCCGAACCGCTGCCTTCAACGCCGCTCTCATTACCAGCGATATGAGCACTTATAAAGCGGCCTCCTACGACCTTTGCCGCTGGATTCGAGTTTGCAAGTGCAATTTCAAACAGTGAATCGAATCGCAATTTCATTAGGGAGACGCACAAAGCTTGTGGCATGGACTGCGCACTATTACGGACTATAAAGCTAAGTACACCGCGACGATCAGCACCAACTCTGCATTTGCTAATGAGCTGAATGCATTCTACACCCGCTTCGAGGTTAGCCAGGCAGCTATTACTACCAGCAGCCTGGCGACTGAGGACGGTGACATCATCAGCATCGCAGAGCACGACGTCTGCGTGGCGCTGAGGAGGGTGAACACCAGGAAGGTGGCGGGTCCAGACAGCATCTCCGGGTGCCTGCTGCGCTGCTGCGTTGACCAACTGTCAGGTGTGTTCACCTCCATCTTCAACGAGTCTCCGTGGTCCCCACCTACTTCAAAAAATCCACCATCATCCCTATGCCAAAGAATAACAAACCTTCATGCCTGAATGACTACCACCCTGTTGCACTGACATCGGTAGTTATGAAGGTGTTTGAAAGACTGATCAAGCACATCATCTCCTCCTCCATCCCAAACACCATAGACCCACTCCAGTTTGCCTACTGCTCTAACAGATCTACAGAGGATGCCATCTCCCACGTCCTACACACCTCCCTCAGCCACGTGGACAAGAAACAGGGTAACTATGTGAGGTTGCTGTTTATTGACTACAGCTCAGCATGCAACACAATAGTGCCCTATAGACTGTTTACCAAGCTGAGAGACCTACGACTCAACACCCGCTTGTGCACATGGGTGCTGGACTTCTTCACAGGCAGATCTCAGGTGGTGCGGGCAGGCAGGTGTGTCTCCAGCAGCATCACCACCAACACAGGAGCTCCTCAAGGGTGTGTGCTTTCTCCTCCGTTGTATTCACTCTACACTTCAGACTGTGTGGCCACTCATGACTCCAACAACAAGTTTGCGGATGACAGAGTGGTGTTGGGGTTAATCTCCAACAACGATGAGATGGCCTACATGGACGAAGTGGAGAACCTGGCACTCTGGTGTCAGGAAAACTGCCTCCAGCTGAATGTCAGCAAGACGAAGGAGCTGGTGATGGACTTCAGCCGGAGACAACACAACTATAGACCCCTCACCATCAACGGTGCTCCAGTGGAAAAGGTGTGTTCGTTCAAATACCTTGGCGTCTACATCTCTGAGGACCTGACATGGGCTGAACATATCAATGTTCAAGTCAAGAGGACAAAGCAGTGTCTGTACCACCTTAGAAAACTGAGAAAGTTTGGGGTTTCCCCTGCTGTTCTGAAAGGTTTCTATTCTGGTGCTGTGGAGAGCATCGTTACACAGAACATCTTGTCCTGGTACGGGAACAGCTGTGTTCAGGACCAGAAAGCCCTCCAGAGAGTGATCTGGGCAGCGGAGCGCTGCTGCACATCAGCTCTACCTTCCCCGCAGGACATTTACACCAAGAGATGTAGGACCAGGGCAATCAGAATTGTTAAAGACTCAGCTCATCCCGGAAATGGACTTTTTCATCTTCTGCAATCAGGCAGAAGGTTCCGTGCCATCATGGCCAAAACAGAGAGACTCAGGAGGAGTTTCTTTCCTCAGGCCATCCATTTTCTAAACCAGGACATGCCTTTCTAAGTCTCAATTCTGCTATTACATACTGCTAATACAAACCTCATATTATTATGATCACTTATACTGTTTGCCACATTTCACTATCCAAATATCACATGCTCTACTCTGTCTGCTACATACAATGCTGCAGTTGCACTCGGCACTTTAAAAATATCTCATTGCACCTGTCATCTGTCTTTCGAATAATTCTGTAAACTCAGATAAACGTCAATACATTTTTAAATTTAGTATATACATGCAGATACATATGTAACTTTATGTACCTTATTGTATATAAGATATAGCTTTATTTTTTGTCTTATTTCCCTATTTAAGTTTGTATTTGTATCTCTATTTTGTTATTTTTCTAATTTGCCTAATTGCACAGTTAAAAGAGCAGATCAGGATACATTTCACTGCATGTTGTACCTGTATAATTTGCACGTGACAAATAAAGAATCTTGAATCTTGAATCTTGAATGTCTGAGTTTTATTCTGATTAGATTTGACTAGATTTAGTAACATGAACATTAACATCTCGCACAAACATTTAGCACGCTTTGCAAAAAAACCCCAGATATATACACAGTATAGCCATTCAGCTTAAAATATCAAAATCTGAATTTTGGTCTTTATCGTCCTGCCCTAAGACTAACCCAAAGGCTCTTGCTCAGAAACTCAATGGTGGTAGTTCTGAAGGAACAACATAGCGTAATGGTTAGGGGGTTGGTACTGTGATCGGAAGGTTGCTAGTTCAAGTCTCAGAGCAGTAAAGGTATGTACCACTGAGCAAGGTACTGTCCCCAAGCACTGCTCCCAGGATGCTGCACTGTGCTATGTTGTGTTCACAATGACAAATAATGACTCATTTAACTACTTAAAAGATTCAAACCTAAAACAATGTTGCCTCCTATTCAGTTTTCTCAAGTTTTCAACACCTTGCTCTGTTCTATCTTCAGCATTACATCCCTAAGCATTTACTCTGAATAACACTCTATATGTAAATGTAGGCTAAAGTGGTTGACAAATTAATTGATATGTAGTAAAAAACAGACCATTGACTGATGGCCTACACACTTGACAACAGATAAGCTGAGCTCTTAACTGTACACCAACAAGTGTTCCAGTCGAAATGGTTGGTGAGTGGGTTATGGTGTTATTAAAAAAGCTACTTACAAAGAATAAATCTGAACATACCAAAGCAACACACAGGAAAAAATATTTGAAAACAAATTCATAGTTTTCCCCACATCATTTACCTCATTCTAACCATTTATGTCTCTACAGCTGCCAGTCGGAAGAGAAAGAATCCGAGTCAATACTTTCTTCCTGCCGCACTCTGACAAAGACTTCTATTCACACAGAAGTTTGGGGGACACTGTCTGCTGTGTTGCTATTTATCAACCTGTCACCCGGCAGAAATCAAATTTCCCCTGAAGGTACCGTGAAATTACAGATTTTTTTTCCCTCACTCTCCCCTTCAGACCTCCAGGATAAATATCACAGCTTAAGCCTCTTGAGCTGCCTGGCCCATGTGCCGGATGACATTTTGACCATGCCTTCTGTTTCGCTCTTCTATCCTCTCTAGGACAAACCCTGAGGGTCACTGAGCTATATTGCCCGAGCATACTTTCCTAAACATGCAATTGTTGCACTGTTTGTACTGAGGTTTGTTCGGTCAAAATCCAATTAACGCTCTTTGTAATTGAACAATTATAATTCTTTATCCCTTATAAGTTGTCTTTTCCTGTTTGCCGTGCACCAAAAATGTTAAATTGCTGAATTTATCGCCACAAGTTGGCTATGGCTCTTTACAGGCTTGTTGCCGTGCCACAGACGGATCTATTCTCCATCGTCGTCAAGCTTCCTGGCCACCTCCGAAACCCCCGGACACCGGCAAGATCCAGCACCAAAATCAAGTGGAATTATACACTTGGATAAAGTCAACTTGGAGCGGGCGGTGAGAAAGCCACCAGCATTTCCATATTTATTAGCGTCTAATCTCATTCTCTCATTTGAATGTTCGAACCCCTTCGGAGCGTCAGACACAGCCTGAGACCTGACTACGCAAAAGCTCTAATCAAAAATTCATTTCTGTCCCCTGAATAACAAAACACAAGTTCCTTATTGTGTGTTTTTCTGTGCGTAATGCAAAAGTTGCAGTTCACACATTTGCTTGGAAGGATATTGTTAATAATATACTAATGCTCAAAAGAAAGCGGGGTTCAGAAAACAGTGCTGTGAAATTGTGATATCTTAAAGTACTAATTTGACAGCATGATTCTGTGATTGTGAAAATGAGTTGAAAAATTTGCATGAGGGTCTATTCATTCTTTTGAATTAAAAACAGCTATGCATGAATATGCCCAATTTACAAAGTTCTTCACTTTAAACGCTAAACTATATACAGTACATATAGAAATTGTATACACCTAAATACTATTACTTCTTTCCTCCAGGTTTCTCCAGGAAACCATGTTTCTGGTTCTGGTTCCAGTATGTGATTTTGAAGTATTGTGTGCTACTGCTGGAGGCCTGACCTTTAGGCGTGAACACCTTCACCAAAATCCTGCTGATTTAGAATGAATGAAATAACCTTGGGCACAATGTCACAGTTATTGTCTGGTTGTTTGAATGATTTGAACTGCTGAGATTTCAAAGATTTCTGAGTGGAATAAATCTTATGTCCATGATATCAAGTCCTTAATTCACAAAAGCAATCAAACTATATCCTAATATGACATTTACATTTACAGCAATGAGCAGATGGTTGTTCATTTCCTAATTACAGGAACAGTCCCCTGATAACTACTTGTGGTTAAGGGTATTGCTTGGGTCCCAAAGATGGTAGTGCTGGAGGCAGGATTAAAACCCACAAACTTTTGGTTCAGAGGCGAGCATCCTAAGTACTAGACCACCTAATTTTTAGTTTGAACATCTATAGATTTTAATTTAGAAAAACAAAAAATTATACTATAATCTATAATCTAAAAGATTATAGATTTTAATTCAGAAAAACAGATCACACCGTCCTTCGGTAACATCTAAGGACAATATGATCATCTCACTACTAGGCACTAGTGGTGTGAACCTTAACTGGTTGCACAATTTGATTCAGCTTCGATTATCATCTCAACGATTCAATGCAATATTTCCATGATTCCTTCAATTTTTCTACATTATTATCCACACTGCCCACAGATTGGGTGTGGATCACAGATCGGGCAGCCAAAGTTACTACTGTGATGTAAATCAATTAAGGTCTGCTACTGCATCAACACAGAATCGTCCACGTCTGCACTGGAAAGCATCAATAATGTGATTAATTTCAACACCCCTACTAGCCACCACTATGAATAGAGAGATCCATGTTGCTTCACTGTGTAATCAGTTTGTAACATGTTACCACTTGAGGTCCGTTTGAATCACAGACCGGTAAAGGTACCACTGAGATACTCATAAGCTACGTACAGTTCCTAAGCACTGCTCCCCGGGTGCTGCCCACATCAGCTGCCCACTGCTCCTTCACAAATGCGTCAAATGCACAGGCCACATTTCATTGTGGTACACTGTGTGCCGAGCACTTTCATAATGACTTTTAACCTCTCACTTCCTATTTGATCTTGGCTTGTATACTGCCTGTCCAGTGTACCTACATCAAGTCTATCCAAGATCCTGATGTTATCCTCTGAATTAAGAATTCTCTACTTTAGCAGTTTGTCCTAGCACTTACGTTTGTACCTTTAGGAACTGCACTTTTTATTATCTATTTGATACCATGATATCTGTGTGTCTTGAGCACATCATAGGTGAAAATGTTTATGTACTAGTGAAAGAGCTTCATTAGTGCTTGCAAATACAAGTAGGCTACAATCCACCATGATTGCTGTTCGGGTTTGGTTATGTAATGCTTCAGCTTTCCAAAGTTTTGAAACGTGGGCCAGTTCTTAGAAAGAGGAGCTGATTTTCCAGCTTGTCTTCATTTGTGGACGAGCAGTGTAGGTGTTTAATTAATTAAAGACTCTAGTCCATCTGCTGCCATGCACAGTTTGTCAGTCACACAACACTCATCACTGCTCGATTTCTCACAACAAGGATATTGCTCACCCAGTATTTTGGGCTGAGCGGCCATTGTAGATAATACTTAAAGTACAGTATGTCTGTGTAGGTTCTCAGCTGTCTTTGAAAGCTAGAATCAAAGGCAGCTTGACTTCTTATAGGTTCTTGAAGACTTATAAATACTGCTGGGCAATTAATCATTCAGAACCCCTCTACCAAGTGCATTGACACGTGATTCCACCCCGGTCCAGTCTGACACCACATCTGTGCATGAATTAAAGTGTGTAATTATTTGTCATTGTGAACACACCACATCAAAGCTCACCACAACAAAATGTGACCTCTGCTTTTGAGCCATCCATAAAGGAGCAGTGGGCAGCTGACATGCAGTGACGTGGAGCCGTGCTTAAGGATGGGGCCTTGCTTATGAAAACCCTTAGTGGTACGTTTACTGGACCAGGATTTGAACCAGTGATCATGGAAACAAGTGCCTAACCATTACACTACCACTGACCCGTCCTCAATACAGAAAAAAGTATGGCCGTTTTAATATTAGATCATATTTACAGTACTGGGCAGCATGGTGGCGCAGTGGTTAGCACTGCCGCCTCACAGCGAGAAGGTTCTGGGTTTGAGCCCCGGGCCGGCCATGGGGCCTTTCTGTGTGGAGTTTGCATGCTTTGCCCATGTTAGTGTGGGTTTCCTCCCACAGTTCAGAAGCATGCACTGTAGGTTAATTGGTGACTCTAAATTGGCCCTGTAAGATGTGAATGAGAGTGTGACTGTGTGAGTGTGTGTGCCCTGCGGTGTGTTGGCGCCTGCCCAAGGTTTGTCCCCGTCTTGCGCCCATAAGTTCCCGGGAAAGGCTCCGGTCCCCCTGCGACCCCAGTTGGTATAAAGTGGTTCAAATAATGAATGAATGAATGAATGAATGAATGAATTTACAGTACAAACAGTCAATGAACTATGAGAGCAAATAACAAAGCCCCTATAATCCTTAATTAACTATAATGGATATAAAATGTCAGAATGAGCGTAACATTGATCGTGTCATCTAGTAATAATTACCTGGAACTTCCCATTATATTTTAAGTACAGGACAAAACATTTCAGATGAGAGGTGAAACATCTTCAGGAAGTCATGTTATCTTCGACTCAAACTCTCAAGACTACTTTAACAAAAGTTGTGTTGCTGGCATACAGTAGTAGTCGACTTACCCTTTGATAGCATACTGAAGAGCTTTAAGTTCTGATGATGAAGCAATCTGCCAAGATTTCCTCTACTCATTGCTACTGAGGTATTGATAGAAAAGGGTGTGCCTTTATAGATTGTTTTTAGAGTGTGTGTGTATGAGTGTGCGTTATATTTAGACCAGGAGGTCTCAACCCATCGGCAGCAGATCCAGGCATTCTTGGGACCTCCGGGACCCAATTAGTTAGCAATCTATCTGATGACAAAAAGACACTGTTTGCTTCTATTCTTTTTCTGTGTCTGATTGCCAAGGCGAGGTTTTAATAAGACTGCTGCTGCTGCTGCGTCTGGGGCCTCAGCTGCTTTCCATCTCTCTGGGCAAAGAGATTCTGTTGACTCAATGCTGAACATTGAGACACAGCTTTTGACTGTTGGGGCCGAATTTGGTGCTGAATTTAGCCAAGCGGCGTTGTCCTCAAGTGTGGGGAGCAAGCCAGGTTTCTTCTACTGGAGGGTTTTCTCGGATTCTTCATTCGCAAATAATACAGGGAAATAAACTTTCACGTTTTTGTTACAAGACATTTGCTTCAGTGTAATAATATATTTTAACCAGAGCAACTTCCATTTTCTAATTTCAAGGAACATCAGGGGAGCAACTTGGGGTTAAGGGTCATGCTCAGGGACCCAATGATGGTAGTGCCAGAGGTCGGATTTGAACCCATGACCTCTTGGTCCAGAGGTGACTGTCCTAGCCACTAGTCACTCAATACCCCATCAAGGTTCCTACACATTTTCCATTACAAAATATTTTCAGACTTCATAAACTTAACCATACAAATAACTACTTATTTAAAGAAATGATTTGAAAATCCACCCAACATGTTCTGTGTGTCACATTGTGGCATTATCAAATAATAGACCAAGTTATGGCATATCATATAATATTTGAGCCCAAAATGTGTATCAGCAGCCCTGGATAAGTAACTACTCTACCACTTACAAATCAATTCAAACCAAACCCAAGTTTGACAAGTTCGATGCACAGCATTTTATTCAGCAATGCTTAAGCTTGCAAATGCAATGTTACTTGACAAAATATAGCACTGATCTGGTATGCAAACACCAAGCAGTCTCTACAGATTCAACACAGAACCTAATCACATTGCGAAAAACATATTCTCTGGTCCAAACATTTAAGCAGTTGGTAGCGTAACGGTTCACCCTGTGATCGGAAGGTTGCCAGTTTGAATCCGACTGATAAAGGTACCACTGTGGTATTCGTGAGCAAGATACTGTCCCCAAGCACTGTCCCCCAGGTGCTGCCCATGTCATCTGCCCACTGCCACTTCACGGATGAGTCAAATATAGAGTTCACATTTCGTTGTGGTGCACTGCATGCTGGGATGCACTGAGCTCACAATGACATTCACTCACTTTCACGTTAGCTGAATTTTAGGCTACATAATAGAGAACACTGTAGCGGTACAAGAACACAAATATTTCTCCAAAACCTACTTTCTGACATGGGCAGGATTGTCAATTAGACGTTCTCAAAGTGAGTTTTGATTCAGCCCCAATAATTTATGCAAGTTGATAATACACATATTTAAAAGCAGAAAAGACAAATTCCAGAATATATGTCATTTTACCTTGTTTTGGACCCTTCATGAAATGTGATTTTGATGAAATCCTTCTCGTGACATCAGTGCTCTTATCGTTACATTTATGCTTCTTGTTTTATGTGGCCTCAATGCTAGATTCTTATTGATTCAGCAGATTGCAGTATAATGCATATGAGAGGACTGTGCTTGTTCGCAACTCATTGACACCAGCGAGTGAAATACGGGAGGAAGCGCTACAGCCCGCCACCATCTGTGAAAAAAGACATCAGTGTGAACCTGCGAACAGCAGTGACTTTGATGCCTTTATTACTGAGTCAGCAGAGCCCCTGTGGAAAGATGTTGCGTTATGAGACTACAAGCTCAGTGGCCGCTATCTGAGATCACCTTCGTGTAGCTTTGATTCCAGAAGCCATGTGATTATATCCTCTCTTTCGGAGACATGATCTCAAGAAACGATTAGCCAGTGTTGGCGAGTAGCTAACTAAAATTGGCGACCCTACTAACTTAACTTCAGTAGCTTATCTAAAATGTAGCTTTTCCGGTAACTACAAATTACAAAAAGCAGTATAGGGTTGCAAAAATACTCTCTATCTGTGGCCATGTTAATCCAAATGTATGACTTAGAAAGACAAAATGGACAGAACATCTTATGCAAGCTTATCAAAGCACTACCTACTAGAGGTCGACTAGTTAGTTGATATACTGGTTTTTCAGGGCCGATATCGATACAGATTATTGCTAGTTAACAGGACAGATAATCGATATTTGGAGCCAATATGAAAAATAATTATTAATAATAATAATGTCAAAATTTTGAATTTTACAAACATTAAGCTCAGCTGAAACTCTTCTGTTCAATCAGAGAATTATGTGGGTGGGACATTAAATGAAGCAGTGAGTCGGGAGCAAACGGCACAGAGAGAAGAGACAGCAGTGGAGTCACAGTAGCGCACCTTGTAATTACTTAATATCAGTCATGGTCAAAATTAAACACTGATACCGATAATCGCAAAATGCCCCTGACAATCGGCCCAGGCGATATTTGGTCAACCTTTACTATCTACTTCCAAAATGTCACTGAAGCTTGAAAAGCAGCAAGTAGTTTCCCCAACACTGCAACTAGCTAAAACTGTACAGGTTGTGCTGTTCATGCTTTTGCTCAGTTGGTAAATGTGCATTCTACCCTACAAGCAGACCATAGCATTGTCTACCAATATGATGCTACAAGTCTCTTGTTTTAGAGGATTTTAGTACTACTGTTTTAAACTGCTGTTGCTTGGCTGAGCAGTTAACCAAAAATTAATCAAAACCACCATTTAGAACCTCTAAATGATACCGTATGTACCATATGTTGTTGTCACGTGACTCTGCTCTATCTGGTCTGCAACTGTATAAGATATTTATATCTTATTATTTATATCTATTTATTTATATCTATTTATATTGTAAAATCACAAAAATATGCACTCGTTTGTTATGAAACAATTCCCAGCTTTAATAGTTGAGCATATTTAATGTACGAACTTTGTCAGTGAACTATGAGGGCAAACTTGCCTCTCTATGAGATCCTCTAGATCTTGGGCAAAGATGACAAACTGCTTTGTCCTTAGTTGTCCTGGCAGACCTTAGTTTTAGTCAGCAACCTAGTTACACAGAAAGTGTGACATTGTACCAGTGTAGGCAATATTCTGCGCTGCCCAGCCCTACATATACAGTAGGGGCAACTAATGCCATGAATGAAAGTGTGAGGGAGAAAGAAAGCGAGCGAAAGCTCCAGAGAGGTCCCCTTGTTTCCATCCACTCAGTTTGAGTGGATGACCCTCCGGTGTGGAGGGCACGGCACACAGATGGCTTCCCTCTCTGGCTGGATGTCCGTCCTGTGGACGAGTTCAGGGCGGGCAGGGGCCGGGCGTGGCGCTACGCGAGGTCCATATGGCCGAAAGGGCACCCTGCCCTGCCTCTCCCTCTCGCCTTCTCTCTGCCCTCCACACCACCTTCCACCTTCTGCAGTCTCGCCCCACCACGCCTGGCACCGCCGCGTCCCGCCAACGCCTCACACACCGGTCTCAACTGGCGCCAAAGCAGGCCCACTGGCTCACGCCAGAGGCCTTTCATTAACACTCTCTTAATAAGCTACAGAACTGCAAATTAATGCTAATTGACTCCGATGCAGCTATAAACCTATGTTTATCACAGCCATGGTTTCTTTCTGTGATCTGTCATTGTTTGGATGTAAGGAATAAGCAGAGTTAAGGAGGCTAATTTTAAACAACACCTTATCATGCACCATGCAACTTACAATTAAAAGTAGCTGAGCTACAACCAATTAACTATAGTTAAATAACCTACAAGCTACAGAGAAAAAGTAGGGAATTACATCCATGCTACGGATTCTTGCTTCAATCTTCACCAAAGTGGACTCCGTCCTCTGACTTCATCTCACAGCTTCCAATAGCGCACTGTGAGGCACAGCAGCCTACCAGATGCCGCTTCTGCAAACACAGAGTCCAGAGCATTGTACTGTATATGAGGGCATTGTGACTCACTGAGAAATCTACCTTTTTATCAATTAAATTACAAGCAGGTTTGAAGTTAAATTTTACCAGGCCCCTTTTCCACTGAACTGGACTAGTGGACCCATGAGATACGGGTGAAGTAAGCAAAACACTATGGGGCGGTTTCCCAGACAGAGATTAAGACTAGTTCTGAACTATATTTCTTTTTCAATGGAAAATCTCCATTCAAAACACTCTGCAATCCAAGACTAGTCTTAATCTCTTTCTGGGAAACCGCCCCTATATGTTAGACCAGGGGTTTTAAACTGGTTCTGTCCGAGGGACCACCACTCACATTAAGCTGTTGTCTGTGGCACACTGTGTGCCTGTGTGTGCGAGTTTTCCATTATTTTTAGATATTTGCATTAAATTCATTAATTCAAAAGATGCCCAAAACATCTGGAAATGTTTTGAAAAATAACTAAAAATCAATAGTAAAAAAGTGATTTCAGTAATGACACTGGATTGGGTATCATCTGCAATGCCACCGCGGACCACCAGTTGAAAACCCCCATGTTAGATATTCTTGAAGCAGTGTCTGAAAACAAAAGACGCGTTCTGCCATGGTTACTTTGCACAGTAGTCAGCGTGTGTGACGGTAAGTGTCTAATCAACTAACGAACTAAAAACAGACTAGATTCTAGGAAAGAAAAATAATCCTAGACTGGATTAGTAATGATTAGTGAGAAGTGCAATTAAATATTACACAATATTTAGAGCGCCTGACATATGATGATGACTGGTCCAAAACATTGGTTACTCATATATAGGCATTGTCTGATGCTATTTTTGCTGTACTCTGTCATTATCAAAACAAGAGTTTTTTTTTTTTACAAATGAGCTGAAACCGTTGATATCTACACTGCATATGAGCTGGCCGACAAAACACAACGGTCAGAATATTGGTTTACGAATTTAGAAACAGAAAAAATTATCAGTGAATGCATTAAGTGTTTTGACAGTGAGAACTGACCACTGAAGCCAGAGACTTGTTTAAAAAAGCACAAATTACCAGAGAATTCTATTTACATGTCCCTGACCCTGACTCGACCAAAAGCATGTATTATAAGATTCACAAAGCACAATGGAAAGATCCACTGCGGAATGCATTGCACACTTTAATTGGTGCAAAGCCTAACCAAGAAGTGGTGTCGGCTGTCAGTCATGTTTGTTTACTTGTCACGTTTGGATGAACTTTTCTTCAGACTTATCTTATACAGTCTCTTCCAAGCTCCTCAACATGAAATTGCATGCATCCTTCCTGAAGAGCAACCACAAAATTCTGCAGAATTTCCATCTGGGAAGCAGAGTCTGTTCAGCTACAGGGCAACCTTCTAAGAGGTCCATAAGAGTTCAGAGACTAGTATTCAAACCAGCTATGCTCCAAAAACCTTTTCCTGCAACAAAACTTATTTTGGTCATAAATCCTATAAGAAGTAACATGATAAGTCAGGATGTTAATCAGTTTTTGAGTCTTTACAATTTTCTCCTGATGTCAAAAGCCAATATATCAGCCAGTATGTTGGTCATTTTGGTCAACTTGGTTTGTAGCTGATGACAACAAACTATTCAGCTATGACAGTGTCAATGCTTCTCCCCAAAAATCTTTTTTATTTATTGTAAGTGAACTGAAGAATGTGTACTACAGCAGGAAAGAAGTCAATTTTCCGCAAACATCGCTTCTCAGATTTACACTTGTTTTATATTGTACGTATCATGTCATCGTACATGCTATTCCTGTGTCAAAATCAATTGTAAAATTTGTCTAGCAAGTCATAAAACTGTAAATAAATATCATTTTGAACAATTTTTGGGGAGATACAGAAATTGTAGGTCCAATATTAGGGGTGTTGAAATTAATCACATAATCACTGTGTTGGGATGCAGACGTGGACAATTGTGCATTGATGCAGTGGCAGACCATAATTAATTATATCGGGACTAAATCACTTTTTTTTTAAAGACTACATTTTAGTTATTTTTCAAAACATTTCCAGATAATTTGGCCGTCTTTATGAATAACACACTGAATGCAAATATCTAAAAAGTTACAGAAATGCTGTCTCCTGCGAAAATTGATGGGATGCATCATGATGCATCGAGACACCATATCGAATCGTATTGTTGACCTGATAATCGTAATTTAATCGAATCATGAGACCAGTGAAGGTTCACACCTCTACCCAACATATAGAACATCTTTCACCACCATGGCAAAAAATTATGTAATTATAATTTCTGGGGGATGTAAACAAATTAAAGATGTGACACCAATCATGAACACAGATAAACCTTCTGGCTTCATGATGCAAAGCTCAAACAAATAAAATGAAACAATTCTAATTAATGTCATATTTTTGTTCAAGATCAACAAGGGACAAAATTACGACGGCGTTTTAGTGCCACCTTAAAAAAAAAAAAAATCTAAGATTACGAGATTAAACTCGTAATATTTCGAGAATAAACTCGGAACTACGAGAATAAAGTCGAAATGTTACGATAATAAAGTCGAAATATTACGAGAATAAAGTCGAAATATTACAAGAATAAAGTCGAATCAAATTATATAAAACTACATTTAACTAAAGAGATTTTAATAAACCTTACCTTTGACGGTTGATGTTGGCAAGGTCTTCCGTAGAGCTAACTCACTGGCGCAGACGACGTGCTTGTACAGAACATATCTTAAACATTCACGTAAAAATTCGACTTTATTCTCGTAATATTTCGACTTTATTCTCGTAATATTTCGACTTTATTCTCGTAACATTTCGACTTTATTCTCGTAATCTTAGATTTTTTTTTTTTTTTTTTTTAAGGTGGCACTTAGATTTTTTTTAAAGGTGGCACTAAAACGCCGTCGTACAAAATAATACAATAGCTGGGTGAGAAAAACAAACAAGCAAAGATGATTATAGAGCTCATCAAAAAATGTGTGTATGTGTTTTAAAAGGTCATGAGTGTGAGCACATACTGCTCAACTTCCAGTCACCCACAGCTTCAATATCTTCTAGTCCAGCTTTCCCATTTTTTTTCGAGTGTTAGCTCCTTGTTAGCCTCAAATGAAAATGCTGACTAGCAATAGCTTTACTTCAATTGTTATCCACTTCAAATAGAGAGCCCCTTTAAGCAGTAATGATGAGCTTCGGCAGACGGCAGCGCAGAAAGCTCCGAGGCCCATCGCTACGGCTCTGGCGAGGAAATACAGCGCACAAAGAGGCCACAGCGGCGTTGTTTTATGTCTTTGTAAGAACAAAAAAATCCCACCAGCCTCGCGCCAAAGCCTCCAGCAAAAAGATGCTCACGGCGGAGTTCGTTCGGCCCGGCACTCGGCGAATAACACCGGCGAGGCTCCCGCTGCGGTGCGATTAGCCAAACATATGCTGCTGTAACGCCGCTTTATTACAATCTCTGATCAGCGCGGCGAGAGATGTGACACACGCACATCTGTAGCATTACGCACACGCGTTTTATTGTGCTCACGGATGGCGAATTTAAAACCTCTCCCCCCACCCCCGTCACGCTCCGGTTCTTAATCACCTGTGCGCTGCCTCTCTTTTTTCCATTCAGGCGAGCCGCTTTCCCCTCTTAGTGGTTATTGCCTAACGATTCCGAGATCGTTAAAGAAGTAAATTCGGTGAGCTTCAAAGAGGCACCTCGGCAGAGTAATTAATAATTCACAAAGGCAAACAAACAAACAAAAAAAACCCAAACAAACATTGATCTCGCAGCGAGTCGGAAGAGTATCGGATGTTTTTGGCCTCATTAATCGGCAGCGGCCGCATATCATTAAAGAACGGCGGCTAGAAAATGACGAAACTGACCCTGCCTCTGCCTCGCCATATTAATTATCATTAAATTGTACAAAATACTCCGACGTTAATTCATTCGTAATAAAGTACGAGGTGGCTCCACGCAAAGCTGTGGTGAAGATTTATTTTGTGTTTACTTCTGAGCCGTCTTTTTTTTCCTTTTCAAAAGCCGTTGAAACGCAATGACATCAACTACTGGCTTTCTTTGGATTTGTTCTAATGAAAAACTGTCCAGATGTGGCTGGATTATAGATTTTCATGCTGATCTTAGTTACTAGCTTGGGTACAAAGGATAAAATAAATGAAGTGAACCTGAAACATGATGCTGGCAAATACTGTATGCTTACATTTTGTATACCTGGATTGTAGTTTACTAAAATACTAAAAAGATTTCTGTTTACTAATAATAAAGAAGACTTGAGGATTTAAATCCTATGTAATCTATCTATCAATCCGTGAAAATAGATAGATAGATAGATAGATAGATATAGTCATTCATTCGTTCAGTATTCAAACCGCTTAATCCCAACCGGGGTCATGGGTCATGGCGGAGAACTATCCTGGAAACTACGGAGGCAAGGCGGGGACCAACCCTGGATACCAACATGCCGCAGATACATAGTGTGTACATATATATATATAATATATATATATATATATATATATATGTATATATATATATATGTACACAGTATATATACACGCAGGGCTCGAATCATATTTTGCTGATTATAGGTATCGCCGTTTAATTTTGATAATCACCAATATTAAGTAATTTCAAGGTGCACAACTATGTCTCCACTTTCGTCTCTTCTCTCTGTGCCGTTTGCTCCCAACTTGCTGCTTAATTTAATGTCCCGCCCACAACAGTCTCTGACTGGCTATATGTCACAAAGTAGTAGACAATTATCGCTGAAGTCTTCTTGTCACTCACACATGAGCACAGCGTGAAGCTCCGAGAAGGAAACTGGAGATACTGTAGATTGAGAGGATAGTTTCAGCTGAGCTTGGTGCTTGCACAATTCAAAATTGTGCCAGAGATTTTCTTTTTTTTTGCATATTGGTTCAAAATATCGGTTATCGGACACGTTAACTAGCAACAATCAGTATCAATATCGATACTGAAAAAACAGTACCAGACCTGTATTGACCTGTATTAGGAACATTATAACTAGCCATGAATATCAAGTCATTCACATACAGTAACCATTACTGTACGTCCTTACTACCGTTTATCTCTATTAGCGCACAGAACTTTGCGGTCCCAGACTTCATTCAAACTTACAGTGACCCATTAGTCAATGTTGGAAAGTATTATACTAATTAGCAACCTACTAACTAAACTAGCATACTCTTTTTTCAGTGTATCAGTAACTAAGCTACTTTTAAAATGTAGTGGCTTTCTCCGTAGCTTTTTTCTACAAAAATAGCGCATATAGTGTTGCAAAAACTATTATTTTTCTCATTATAAAAATGAGTATTTTGCTACCACTTGCTTCTGATTGGATTCAAATTCGCAGAAGGAGATTTGATTGACTACTGTGCCTGTGTGACGAAAAAGCTCATTGCGTCACAGCAAATCTTTAGCAGCTGCAAGATGGAGTCGGAGCCTTGGCAAACATGTAAGCAAGGATCCATGACTCTGAAAGGCAAAACAGACAGAACTTACACATTTGAGTAAATCTATGCATAGTGCAAATCAAAGCATCTCTCTAACTTCAAAATGTGTTTGAAACATTTTTGTAATTTAGATTTTTATATTTCTTTTAATATCATGTTCTAATTTTTTAATGAACTAGTTTTAAGAGTATCCTACAACATAAATATCGAATGTTACTGGATGAAATAGCTTCAATGTAGTTAACTACTTTTTCCTCTGTAGCTAGTATGAAGCTACAAGGTAAGTTACACAAATAAAAAACAGTAGATTACTACTTTTAATCATATAGATCAGTATCGAAAAGCTACTATCAGTAAAATTGCTTCTCAACTCTGGCAGCTGTTTATCATTCTTCAGTTTCTCTCAACACTGCCCCCTATAATTTACACAGGGATTGCATCTAAGTATAAGTTGCATTGTAAATTTGAGTATGCACAAAACACAAAGATCATAGGATACAGATGGCGGTTGCATGAACGCACATTTGTTCACTGCTTCATGTTAAGGTATATAGCAATACCTTACATGGTTTTACATGCGCCCAAGTAGGATGGGCCCAAAATGCAGCCTGCATGAGTAGGGCTCTGTAGAAGGGGGCGATGCTTCACACTTTGAGCCAACATGCTTACAGCAAAGTACAGCCTGTGATGCCTATGTACTTTGAGTCTTAATTTTACCTATGTAGCCATGGTCATATTCTCTAAAAATCAACGAGGTGAATACTGACAACTGTTTCTTTGATATGAGAAACTTAGAGCTAATATTATTTTTGACCTTTACTGTTTTCAGAAGTTTTAGTATGTTTATAGGGGGTCTAGGTTGCCATTTTAGCTTTTTTTAGGGTGTTGCTTGTTCTGGGAACAAATACCAACGTAAGGTGAGGTATTACTGTACAGTATTTCTCCCCTTAGTTTGAAAAAGCAAGCATAACTCCTAAGAGGTATAATCTCATAATCTTTAGAAGGTCCTTAAGGTTGGTTTGAGGTTGAGCTGCATGAAAGCTGTATTGATATTAACTTTCTCAGTCTATACATTAATAAAACATCTCCGCCCTGAGGAAAAAACAACAAAAAAACACAGATCAAACCCAACCCCAGGGTAAATAATGACCTCGCCAGTATCTGTTAGGAATGAAAAATGGTGTTGCTTCCTCTGCCAATCCGTTGCTAGAAGTGGGAAAGGACACAGCGCCTGCAGCAGCTTCCTTAGGCAAAATCAAAGTCAATCCGACCAGGACGCTAATAATAATCGCGAGGGGCTCTGGTTTTGCCAGGCAAAGCTTCAATGGAAAGCAAGCGGCCTAATCATTACTAGAAATAGGAATGGGGAGAGAAAGAGTGAAATGCAACCTGGATTCTTTACTTCCAGACTGGTATTGAGACTAGATTTTGAAGGTGCTGTTTTGTCTCTTTAATCTGACGTATTTGGACAAAATAAAATTCGGACTTGGACAAAAAGGAACTCAGGATTTTATTTTGAAACCAGCAAAATTCACAACTCTGAGAATATTACTGTTAATAAGCTGTTTACCCTCGGACTGGACAACTTCTCAAGTGTAACCAATGTCCTGCCCTGCCCTTTCACACACGCTCATTTGTGCACATGAACACAGATGAAGTCGTGGTTTTCGAAAAGAAGTCAGGACAATCGGCTGTTTTTCAACTACCTCCTTATCTTTGGGGTAAGTTTCTGGTCTTATGAGAGTGCCTGCCATTGTGGTTTGCTGAGTTTAACATATGGTGTATTCAGATTGGACAACTGCTTCCAGTGAAGTGATTTCCGCATTATAGATATGTAAGAGAAAAGAATAAACAAGAGAAACAAGAAAATGAATACTAGAAATATTGAATAAGCATGTTTAATGTTGCTCAGTGTGTTTTGTTTGCTTTGTTCAGCACTTTTTAAGGGCTGCTTAGGCTTTGCATGTTCCACCTGTTTGTCATGTGGTGTAAAACGTGCATTGGCCCTTCATAGTCATGGTCTTGTTTCGGTCTTGACACACTCTGGTCTCGGTTTAGGTGGTCTTGACACTCTCTCTCATTAATAATATTATATATATACTGTGTGTATATATATATACACACACACACACACACACACACATATATACTGTGTGTATATATACACACACACACACATATATATATATATATATATATATATATATATATATATATATATATATGTATGTATACACATATGTGTGTGTGTGTGTGTATACATATATATATATATATATATATATATATATATATATATATATATTTATATATATAATATATATATATATATATGAGTGTGTGTGTGTGTACATATATACATACATATACATATACATATATACAGGGAGAAAAGAAAGTACATCATAATGAGATTATTATGACTTAGTGTTGCATAATAACAAGAAACATGAACAAGAAACAAGAAACATTTTCTTCTTATAAGTGACAGCTTCTTTTAATAACCAGATATCTTCTCGTAATTATGACTTAAACTTACAATCTCATAGTAATGAGAACGTTCACATTATAATCATAATGAAAAAACTCATTTTACGACTTATCATTATTATGAGGTCATACCAAGGAGAAAGTTTCTCGTTTTCATGACGTACCAAGTTGTTATAACAAGCAAGGTTATTATGACTTTTTTGTTTACATGGTGGAAATGCATATATATATACTATATACTATATATACATATATTTATACTGTTAACAATATATGTGCTCATTACGGATAATCTATGTATGGTAAAGTGCAGTTTGCCTTTTTGTTGCACAGTGGACATTCAGGTTCAGAATTTCTTCATACAAAATGCAATATTAAAATTCACTGATGCTATAAATCTAATGTCAAAAGATGTTACATGTCTTTTATGCATGTTTTTCTTACAACATTTAAAACACATCTTTTAAGACAACCAATTGATCAATTAAAAAATGACCAACTAATTGATTAGGAAAATAACTGTTAGTTATAGCTCTAGTCTTGATTAAGAAGTCTTATACTGAAGGACAGAAGCTCCTCCTGAGTGTCTCGGTTTTGACCATAAGGCAAGGTGGCCAAGTGTGAAATGTGTGTATGTGTGTGTGTGTATGATGTGTGTGTGTGTGGGTGTGGATACCAAGCATGGTGTGTATGTGTGTGTAACCGGGACACCATAAAGAGTGCAGGTAGTAAAGGCCAAGCTCTAGCCGCTTCTGCTCTGCCCTTTCCAACAGGTGCCACAAAGGTGTCAGCAAACACAAATCAATTACGTATTTCTTGATGGAGAACTGTGACATTTGCATTGGGCGCTACTCAGTCACTCCAAATGCCATCGCTCGGACCAAGACGGCGGAACGGCACCACGGCGCCACTCGCACAACACACCGGCCACGCCACTGAGTCCTAATGAGACCAAGTGAGAATGGTCTGAAAACCTTTCTTTCAATAACAACGAGGGTTGCTACAAATAATCGATAGGGCTGTGCGATTTGATGAAATATATCAAATGACATTTAAAAATTATTTCATGTTATACTCTATCATTTATTTTATGGTGTCGCAAAACGCAGTTTACGGCAATATTTTTTTCATGTTTTGGATGATGGTTTGCAGTAGTCACCACAGCGCCACATGGATGTAGGATGTATTTGTGCCTTAATTCTGAGCGTGCAGTGGAACTTTCGCAAGCAAAATATTGTGTCTGTACGCACTCAACTCTGTCTACACACACACTCAAAACACTCAGATCTGCCTGCCCTCACCCTCAGATCTATGGAATGCCACATTTGACACAATTCAGCTTAAAGGCAGGTTACTAGAGCACTGTAAAAAGCATCGCCTTTTACAGCATAAAAAGTGTCACTAGAAGAATTGTGCAAAAATAAAATGAAAACCATGGGTATATTAGAACACCGTAATAAAAGTGTTTTAGCAGAATAAAACGGTCTAAAAATAGGTGTTTTACTGCACTGCAAAAATGCCTTTTTAAAAATAAGAAAAAAATTACTATTTTTGGGGAAAAAAAACTTATTGCAAGCAAAATTATCTGCCAGTGCAGCAAGAAAATTGCACTTGCTAAGATTTCTTAAAACAAGAAAAAAATACTCAAAGACTAAGCATACACAAATTAAGCAGAATATACTAGTTTTTTCCTCCAATTCTCTTGAAACAAGTAAAAATATACTTACAGTCTACCTGTTAACACAACTCCTTTACCAATGTAGGTTGTTTTAAGAAAAAACTGCTCAAAATTAGTTGTATTACCTAGGTAGGATAACTCAAGATAAATTTTCTTGAAACAAGTCAAATAATCTAAACAATATTCAGTCTTACCACGAAAATAAACCCAAAAAATTGTGTAACAAGATTAAATTGCTGAATTCAAGTCAATTACACTTTTACAGATATTTATTTTTTGCAGTGTGTCAATTGTGCAAAAATACAGGCAAATTGTGGCACCTTTGGTGTTCTATGTGAACACATAAAGGGTATTTTGAGCGTAGGAGTTGACAGACTCGAGATTTTGCTGAGTTATAAAAGATTATTATGAAAGTTACCAACTGATTTACTAATTAATTAGTTGATTCCATCAGCACATTGCCTATGTCACTCTCAGTGTTGAAGAAGTTACTTTAAACTGTAGCTTTTCAAGCTACAAGCTACTTACGTTTTTGAACCAGTCTCTCAGACTACGATTAAGCCTTTGTCTAGACTACCTTTTGACTTTCAAGGGTGAATCTCCATTGGTTCTGCTATTTAATCCTAGGCTTAATCCATGTTAAAGAAACCAGCCCTAAAAGTAAGCAGCAGTCAAGCTACTGTTTTAACATAAAAGGTAGCAATTTTTTCGTTTGGCTTTTTAACAAATTCAATTAATTAAAAAATAAATTAATAAAAAATGACAGATTAATCAATTATGAAAACAATCGTTAGTTCCAGCACTAACTTCAATCCTCTCCTTCTCTCCTGTGGGTTTGTTTTTCTACCTTCATTTTTGCCAATATTTCTCTGTCTCTCTCTTTCTTTTTGTTAAATTCAAGCCAATATTTCTCCAGATTGGACTGCTTTTATTCGCTTCAAAGCCGGCCATGAGAATAAGGATATTTTTTGGGAGAAATTGCTCCTTTTCTGACACTGGCCCAGAAGAGAGTTTACTCGGCATGCGACAACGACAGCGTTGGCTGTTTGTGTGTGAAAAACTGAAAGCCCCGAAGAATTTGATGAAAGGTATTTGATCAATAGTTGACTCTCAGAAGTGATACTATACTACAAAGCTTGGTACAGTCTTTTATTTGTCCTTATCCTCTGTAGATATTTCTAAGCTCCCTTTATCGTACTGTTCTCTGTATTCTTACGTGGGGAGAAAGCCAGAGCATTTGTGTGGCGGATCCTAGCAAAGATTACAATTTTCTTTTCAATGCTGATACAGAAATCTTTTTTTTTCCAAGAGCAACACAGTCATTAGTTGTCCTAACCATGTGTTGCTTACTGCAAATATGCATGTTTTTCCAGATGCAAAATTTAGCAAAAACTTAAATTAAAAAAATACTTAAAAGGTTACATAATTAAGTAAAGAAAATAAACTTGTTATTAAACATATAATGTCAGTCAGACCAGTAAAATGCTGAATGATGACACCCAGAATGCTTTGGGTATACAGTATGTCAGTGGGCCCCAGTGATCTTTTCATGAGGGAAAAATTATGTAAAGCAAGTCAGCGCCTGCCGCAAAGAATACAGGGATGCAAACGTGTATGGTCAAAAAAGAGAGAGGTAGTCAAGCCCCCACCCGACCCCGGCCATCAACTCTTAATCCCTAAATATTTAGGAGCCAAATGCTTTTTTGGAAGCCATAATCTCCATTACATGCCAAATGTGAAATGAATAAGCAATAACTACTTGTATTGTTTATTTATTTCTTCAGTCTACCTCAACACTGCCTTTTCATTCTCCTATCTGAGCGATTTGACATGCCTACTGTTGTCTTATAGATAACAGAAGAATAAATGACAAATAAATGTCATAAATAGTTTATATTAATGTTATTAATAAGTGATATTATTTTTTTATTATTAGTTTTAGCTTTATGTAGTATAAAAGTGCTGAAACTGTAGACATAACCACTAGAAATAGTCAGAAGTGTCTGTTTTATTGGCTTGCAGAGTTTTTATTTTATTATATAAAATGAGCTGCTTTTGGCCTTTCTGGAAGAGAACTATGTTTCTGATGGCGTTCCATATGAGAGTCACGAGTACTAATGTGTGTTTACATCGCGAATAAATATAATGAATATAATGTCCAGTAAGTTCAATGTCTGTTATCGCAACTGTTATTGTTAAGATTTTACTCACTCTGATATATATGGTTATCGGAATATGAGATTTTGGTCATATCACACAGTCTCAATCTAAACTCTTGATTTTAATTTAAAAGTTTCCCCTCTGCCAATTAAAAAAAGGACAAAATTGTCTTCCGTCGAGTACAGAACGTCTCATGCGAATGTGGAATTACTGTTATAAATAACACTTTCACTGCTGTCAAGCGCCATTAGCATTTAGCTCCCCAAAAGGCGTGATATTAACAAATTTATTAGTAAATGGACCTGCGTGTTAATAAATAAAAACCATCAGGTCTGATGGATAGTGGGTAATCGTTTCCTCTCCCATAAGCACTTTGTAGGGCAGGAAGGCACAGACAGACAATTGCATGCTAATGCGCCAAATTGCTTTAGCGGGCACAGTCAGACATTAGCAGGGTTTTTTTTTGTTTTGTTTTTTTGACTCCCTTCGCCAGGCTAACGCTGCGTTTTCCCACATACATCATCCCCTAATTAGCAAGAACTGACACATGAGGAAAATAATGCAAGCTATTTATAAAGCTGCACTGAAGACAAAAATCCAGGAGAATGCATCACGGTAATTCAATGTGGCTCTGAGAGTATTCATTGTTATAAGTAGCCTAATTGTATTTATTCTGTGGAGCTTAGCATTGGAAATTACAAGGCCTATATGTCAAACAGACATATCAAAATAAAACCACACCATAATTTTTCTCAACCTTTAAGAGACATGGAATCATATGGAATCAGACTGTGACAAAATGATCGCACAAAAAGTTTCACGTATAAAACAAATGTAAGAATTTGAGAGAGAAAAAATCCCACTGATTAAAAAAAAAAAAAAAACATATTAGGGCTGTGTGATATGAATAAAAATCTCATATCCCTATAGATAATTTTCACATCTTTTTAGAGACACACACGTCTTTCATGGTGAGGTACATTTCACTGACTCTCATAAATATAAGATCTAAATAATCCTACAGCTACACCTAACGCTAATTTTTAAGTTAGTAACCAAAAGCAAACAAGCCTTTTTACTCTTTGTTCTAAATAAGAACTGGAACTTTTCTATAAAAGCACTTTTTTTCCTAAAGACTGCCCTCAAAAATAGAATCAGATTTGTGCCAAAATGATCGCACAAAGCTTTTTAAGTATCAAACAAATTTAAGTATTTGAGAAAGAGAATAAATCTCACCTAATTAAAGAACTTATATTCTCAAAAATAAAAATGTATGAGTTGCAATCAAAATATTTGTGCAATCATGTAAAGTATTTGCCTTTTGGACACTGATAATACAGCTTTTTCTTTACAGCGTACTTTGCTTCTCTCTTAACTCTCAGTAATTACACTACTTGCACTTTCGTTTGCGCTGTCTGGATTTTTGTTTTCAGGGGCTGGGCTTGTGTCCCCAGTGGCTGATTGGCTTGTAAGCGACACCTTTATTCTCTCTTGAATTGTCACATTTGAAAGTGAAAGTGAGTAATTATTTGTGAACACACCAAAGCACAGCACACAGTGCACGACAACGAAATGTGATCTCTGCATTTGATCCATCCGTGAAGAAGCAGTGGACAGCTGACATCCGCAGCACCCGGGTAACAGTGCCTGGGGACGGTACCTTGCTAATGAGTACCTAAGTACATCATGAGTAACCTCAGGTCTTGGGATTCGAACCAGCGAACTTCCAATCATGGGGCGAACGCCTTAAACGTTACTCTACCATCATCTTGTTTGATACTTGAAAAGCTTTGTGCAATCAAGTTAAAATATCCTCTAAAATGCTTCTAATCTCAGATTTTCACATCTTTTCAGAAACAAGCAGGTCCTAACAAATATGTTAGAGACCTGCAATACACACCCACACTTTCAGTTTATCTTTTAATAGCGATGAATTAATCTGATTATTGTTTACCCGCAACTAAAGCACCTACACACTTATTGGCCAGAAAGTTGATTTAACCTTGACCTGCTTACACAAAAAGCAGGAGAGTAAAATCTCAACAGACAGAATAGTAATTAGCAGTCAAATAAATTCATGAAATCCTGCTTCGGAGAGGGAAGAAAAAATTTCTGACAGCTGTTATTGATGCCTTTATAGAAATTAGAGTTTTTGGGAAGCAGGTGGGGGGCGAGTGGGAAAAAAAGGGAAATTAGGCCAATGTTGAATATGCTAAGGATATTTAGAACCACAAATAATTGCCGCTGTTAAATATTAATGATTCATTTACATAAATTCCCGATCAAATTCCTTTTCATTTGGTCAAAGATAATTACACCCATTATTTTTCTCCAAATAGCAAAATTGCAGTAAATGACAGGGTCTCTGCAGCGTGCTATCTCAGGCAATCAACAGCTTTTCATTTCGTATGTTGATAATTGATATTCAAAGGCCTATTACTCGATATGAAACAGAAATGACAACGAGTACTGGCATTGTGACATGTGAGAACTAGACTGTAGACGAAGACTAAATGAAAGCACATCAAAGGGTAAAAGGACATAGTCCTTATTCTTCCTGCCCTTAAACCCCTATTTCACAGATGCGTAAGAAGGAGCATGATCTTATTTCTTCTTAATGTGCTCCTTCCTAACATTGGCCTTGAAGTGACCATTCTGGCCTTTTTCAACCTGGTCACCTGCCAAATTTAGATGAACTGAAATGACCGAAAGAAAGTTCTTGTTTCTAAAATTTGTTCTAAAGAAAGTTAAACCATTAAACCAATCAGTTAATGTTTTGCAACAGAGCTGCATTAAAACTCTGCACAAGGGTGCTCTTTACAATTTACAGACTGTGTTTTTACCTAAGAAAAGTGAAAGTCAGTGATTGTCATTGTGAACACAGCACATCACACAGTGCACCACAACAAAATGTGACCTCTGCATTTGACCCATCCGTGAAGGAGCAGCGGGGACGGTACCTTGCTTATGAGTACTTCAGTGGTACCTTTACCAGTCCTGGGATTCGAATCACCCTGACCTTCCGACAGGGAGAACGTGCTAACCGTTACAATGCCAACTGCCTGTTAAATCTTAAATGTGAAAACACTGGTGAACAAATTTCTAAAGAACAGGTAGTGAATGAGGCCCAATAATAATTAAAAAAAATGTAAAGTCCATTAGAAAAACAACTCCTACTGCCACAAAAATATGTATTTGTAAAAGTACCATGAAATTATTTACAATTTACTCAGCTACAAGTACAACTACTGGTGTTAAAATAATTATGAAAATTTCAAAGCTACTATACTATACTTTACTATAAAAGCTTGCCAACACAAATTCTTAAAAATGTGGAAGGAAAATATCAGAACAATCACTTTGGTTACAATTGGTCAAATCTGTAGTCAGTAAGTCAAATTTATTGGTTTAACTTTTGTGTGTTAGTAAGTTTTGATGTTAAAGTTAATGTATAAGCAAAGCATGTGTTAAATCAATAATGCAAATCTGTCTTTAAAAATGATGGGAGAACATCATTCAGTAATGATGTAGACTATACATAAAAATAATCAAAATAATCAACTTGGGCAGGATTAGGGACCTGTGTCCACCAAACTATTTTTGCGTTGGCAGTGCCTATTTTAAATACAAATCCTATAAGCTTCAGCATTCAAAGCCCCAAGCACCTTCAGCAAAAAAGAAATGCAGGTGGAGACTTCAGAGCGTTCAGAGCGCTTCAAGTTGAAATCCGTTCAACTTTTAGAACAGTGCTGAGCTTGTTCAATGTCGCTTCTCTTATGCTAGCCAAACAAAATCAAAGAAGAGGCAGGACATACAAGCTCAACGACTCACTAACAACAATGGTGGCGTATCTGGAGCAGCTGGAGAAGCTTATTTTGGCTTTATTTACACAGTTCAAATAAGACAAACTACAATTGGTACTCTCCCAGCTGTTTACTTGCACAGTTTATCTCATGCACCCAATCCCTGCATCTCGAAGACATGTGAGTAGCTATTTCAAAAGCTACCGCTAACGCCAAGATAAAGATGCCATCTTTATTGTAAAGATGATCTCTTTTTTGTCGGCTAAACTACCGATCTCAAAGGAACAGGTTACAATGTTCACATGAAATAGGAACGAACGTGGAGATGCCCGATGATGCTTTTGAATGAAGATGAAGCAGCAAAAAAGCCTTCTGGAAATGAGGATTTGGCCACTCTTACCGCAAAAAAAACGTTTGGTGCACACAGGTCCTTAAGGTCAATCAGAGGTCTGACTATCAGTTTTGATTTTGAATTTAAGTGCCATTATTTGTCATTGTAAACAAAACACAGCACAGCACACAGTGCACCACAACAAAATGTGACCTCTGCATTTGGCTCACTGTGGAGGAGCAGAGGGCAACTATTTGGCAGGGCCGGGGAGCAGTGCTTGAGAATGGTACCTTGCTCATGAGTACCTCAATTCCGGGACTTGAACTGGTGACCCTCTGTTCACGTGGCCAACTCCCTAACCGTTACGCTACCAACTGTAACAATTAACTGCCCAGCTACAGCCGAGGACATTTGTAGAGCACCTCAGCTGTCAATTTAATAAGTAGCAAAGCCTATGTAAGTGATGGCAAAATGTAATACATGTCAATAATATTCATCAGTCCTACAGAAGACAGAGCTAGCTGCAATTGTTACTTCCATCAATTATTTTAACGTTTTACATGTTTTACAAGAGTTTTTAAATTGGTTTCTTCATCATCCACTTCTAAAACTCAAGATGCCAAAAGGGTGCTTTAGATTAATTACAGGAGAACCACTTACAATGGTCTAAAGAACCCTTAAAGGGATCGTAATTCAGAGAATTGACTTGTTTTTGGTGCCACAAAATCTCAAGAACATTCTTCCTGAAACAACATGCATTCATTATTAGGAGTCCTTGGATTAGCTTCGCACTCTAATAACAATATATATTTATATATTTATTATCGTAGGCATTGTTCACACTTGTCTTAAATCCATTGCTCCTTTTCTGTCCGGCATTGGTATTGGCCTGGCTTTGGAAGTGTGAAGTTTTAGGCGATCCGGCACCTCTCTGCACCTCCTCTCTTCTCCCTTACTTGCCAAGTGTGTGCCCTTTCTTGTGAAGTGTCATTGAAACATCCCTGAAGTACGTGGGTATGTGGGTGTGTGTGTGAATTTTGCAAGGGTGGATGTCAAGAACTAGGGCATGCATTAAGTCAAGTCAGTCTCCACAGGTTTGCAAGGTCTTAAAGGCTTTTCTTATGGAAACGTCCGAGTTCAGACAAACATCCCGAGAGCTCTGGCTTTTCTTTGGAAATCAAAGGATAGTGGCTAGAAAACTTTAGGGAAAGTTATCCTGTTCACAGTATGCATTCATTAGTAATAGTAGTTTTTTTGTCGTGGATAGTGAAAGGGATGTGCACGTATAGAACAAGTCGAGCTGGATAATGAGGACAGAAATCTCAATTAAGGCTGGGAAAACGCTGGGGACCACTGGAGATCAAAACACCATGATGGCACTTTTAATGATGGCAACCTTTGACCTTTACGACTGAAAAGCTTTGGGCAAAGCGGCCCTCTCAGCGGTGCGTGGCGAGGGGCAGGCATTACATCCACCTCCCGCCGAGAAGAAAGAGCCTGGCATGAAACAAAACTGGAAAAGGAGAATAACCTCCCACCTAAAAAAAACATTTTTGGAATAGATATGTAATAAAACCAAGTTTTAGCAACACTGCGTATGGTAATTTAACAGGTTTTAGTAAGTTGATCTGAAAATGAGGCTTGTTATTAGACAGGCGGATGGTAAAGTGGCCACAAGTGACTGGATTTGAGTGCTCTCTTTACGTTGGGGCAGGACCAAAAGACTCATTAAATTGCAAATTAAATAATAAAGTAGTAGTAAAAAAAATCCACAAATCCACAAGGCTGCAGTAACAGGGTCTGCCCACAGGGGGCACTGAGGTGCATGGCCGCATCGCTGGCCTAAAGTAGGTTTAGTCCTGAGTGTGAGAGACGGAGATGCACTGTACAGGAGTGAATGCTATTGAGGGTTTTTCCCAGTTCATTAAGGGACATCACGCAAGAGATTATTGTGCCATTCAGCTCAAGGAAGATGCTTTTTGTTTTTCAAAAATTGTAATTTAAAAAAATATATATAATACGGTGACTGATATTTAAGTGAGTGATTATTTGTCAGTGTGAACACATCACAGCACACAGTGCACCACTATGAAACCTGAGCTCTTCATTTGACCCATCCACAAAGGAGCAGTGGGCAGCTTTTTGGCAGCTCCTGTGAAGCAGTGCTTGGGGACGGTACCTTGCTCATGCATGAGTACCTCAGTGGTACCTTTACCTGTCCGGGACTTGAACCAGCAACCTTCCAATCATGAAGCCAACTCCCTAACCATTAGACCATCAACTGCCTCGGATACACTACCAACTGATATTAAAGTCTGCATATATCCGTCAGACTGTCTGATATGAGATGTTTTAAAAAATGAAAACTGGAACAGTTAATTGGTTTAAATGAGTTTCCATTATATCACAGAGAAACTGCAGTAAATCACATGGAACTAAATTGCACATTCTCTTTTTCTACCTCTAGTTATATCTTATTTTATAGTCTATATTTTGTAGTCTATTTACATATGCTTATTCTGTGTATCTTATTTGTTCTTTGTACTTCTTTGTAAAAACTGGAACCACGTTATTTTGTCTCTTTATATTTGTATATAGCTGAGGTGACAATGTTTACTTTAACTAAACAGCATGAACATATTTCTCTGAATACCCTTACAAAAAAAAAAGGTTTGTGGCAGGTTTGCGGCAAACTTGTGGCGAATTTGTGGTGAACACTGGAGTTTCCCATTATTAGTCAATAGTGGCAAACTTGCAGCAATGTTTTAGCAGCAATGACAAACTTTGCAAGTGATTTGGCAAAATAATTTGCCAATAAATGCAAACTTGTAATGAACTGTTAGTGACAAATTTGCGGAGGAAATCCACGCAAACACGGGGACAGCACACAAACTCCACACAGAAAGGGGACGAAACCCAGGACCTCCTTGCTGTAAAGCGGCAGGGTTAACCACTGCACCACGATGCTGACCTATTACACAATTATTTGTTCTGAAATGTATATAATGGGTGCGACGAAAACACCGTTAAAATTAAATTATCAGCAATAAAAAAGCACAAATCCTACTTGTATAGATATTCAGTATAATTGACGAGGATAAATATAGTACTCATTTGTTGATGGGTTATTATGTGGTTGCGCCATAAACACAATCACATTGTTATTCGTTTTATCATTATTATTCCACCCACTTTTAGGCTCCGCTACTCCTCCCACAGTCTTTGTGCTAGAAATGCTAACTCTCAAGTGCGTGGACTATACATGTTTTTGATATATGCTCTCGTTGAATTTTGCTCTGCCATCACTAGCAGTTTGGGGTTTAATATGCTATCTAGGAATCTATTTCTCAATTAAGTATGCTACAGTAAGTAGGTACGGCAGTTCAATAATTATATTAGATCAGAGAGTTTCAGGAGTTTTGGTGTATTTTTGGATCATTTGAAACATAACAATTACATATCCGGGGTGGCACAGTGGCATGGTGGCGCAGTGGTTAGCTCTGCTACCTCACAGCACGAAGGTCCTGGGTTCGAGCCCTGGGGACGGCTGCAGAGCCTTTCTGTGTGGAGTTTGCATGCTCTCCCTGTGTTGGCGTGGGTTTCCTCCGGGTGTTCCGGTTTCCTCCCACAGTCCATGCAATATAGGTTAATTGGTGACTCTAAATTGGCCTTCATGTGAGTGTGTGTGCCCTGCTGTGTGTTGGTGCCTGCCCAGGGTTGTTCCCCGCCTGCGCCCGCAAGTTCCCGGGATAGGCTCCGGTTCCCCCGCGACCCCAGTTGGGATTACGCGGTTCAGATAATGACTGACTGAATTACGTATCCGCAACACTACCCTATCCTTACCCTAACCCTAACCCAAACCCTCTTGCTGCAAGAGAGCCATTACATTTGCATTATCTTGTGGAAATCCCTCTAGTTTTTTATGTTATTCATGAGACCGAAACACTGATTGGAGAAGATCCACTCTGTCTAAATCTGACTGTTTTGAGCATCTAAAGCCATTTTAAAGCCATTTAACAACTTTTGTTTGGTGACGACCCTGGAAACGAATTTTCTCCCTTGTGTCAATACTGCCTTTGTACAAATGTTCCTAAAACTGAACAGCTGTTGGGAAAACACTATGAAGCTCATTGGATTTCATTAATCATTTAATCAGAGACAGAAGGCCCTTGGGGAGACTCTCCCCAACAGACATGCAGCACGGCACACAAGCCGGGCCGGACTGGAAAACGCCGTATTGGTAACCAGCAAAGCACGGCTGCACTTCTTGCCTTTCTTTGATGTCCTTATAAATGTCAGGGAGCCAAAAGGGGTTAATAAATATTTAAGACGATCTTTAGAATCTTTGAACTGAACCGGCTCAGGCTCCCAGTACCACACTATTGCACCAGCCGGGGGTGGGGGGCAAAAAAACCCATTTCTTATGTGTGGCCATCTTTGCTTTGAACACGGGGGAACATGGACTCACGGCCGGCCGTACGCCCGTTGCTGATCTGAGGGCAGGGTGGCATCCGAGTGCCCGTCATGGAGACCAGAGGGTCCCAGCGGAATACAAAGCACGCTATCTGCTCTGTCCGCAGCAGCTATGAGGTCGTTCGTCATCGCGCTAAAAGACCCGGACACTTTTATGCCTAATGCGATTGGCCTAACTGGAAGAACATATAATTAGGACAATTCGTTCAACCAGAAAGTCAGCAAATTACTCCTAATCTCATTTTGTGTCCATTATCTCCTGTCGACTTACAGGAAACACGGGGCAAGTTAAAACAATTCCGTGCGGTCAGAAAAAAAAAAAAACTTACAGAGTCAGCTCAGTTCTATCTATTATAGCTCTCGGGGCAGATAAAACTCTTCCACAGGTTGTCTAGACATGAAACATACAGTATTTTCTCATCTACCTTTTTCAAAAGCACCAAATATATGATTAATATGCAAACATTCAACCACTTTGGTTTTTTTTTTTACTTCAGTGAACTTTCCCTTCAGACTATTTTGCTTCTGTCAGATATTTATGGCTTTGATTTCTCACTTGTTTTGGAGAGGCACTTTGAGAGGCCCAAATAAAACTCTTTAAATCTTCTTTACTTGCAATGAGTAGAAAAAGTTTGATCAGGCAGGGTTGTGCAATATGGCCCCAAATCATCACAATTAATTAAATATTTTGTCTTAATTACAGTTAATGAAAAAAAAATGTTTTGGGGTTTGCTTGCTTTTTGTTGTCACACTCCACTGACAAGGTTTGTCCTGTAAATAAGTTCAACTATTAACACTGGAATATTTTTCTGATCTGGATAAGAGTGTCTGCTAAATGCCGTACGTGTAAATTAGAGGTTCTGAATTCATCTGAATTGATGAATTTACAATTAATTGCCCACCCCTTTTATCAAGTTTGTTGCACTTTGTAGACTTTCTAGGGTCTAAGCAGGTATGCAGCATCCTCGTTTTGTGTTGATTCTGTGTTTTCTGACTTTAATAATAACATTTCCCTCTACTTTAATATTACAGTGGAGGGCGATGAAAGAAGCATTTTAGTCCATTGACAAACAGCTGAACTTGATCTTAAGTGAAAGTGAGTGATTATTTGTGATTGTGAACACACCACACCACAGCACACAGTGCACCACAACAAAATGTGACCTCTGCATTTGACCCATCCGTAAAGGAGCAGTGGGAAGCTAACAAGGGCAGCAGTGCTTTATGACAATGCCTTGCTCATGAGTACCTCAGTGGTAACTTTACTGGCTCTGCATTCAAACTGGCAACCTTGTGATCACGGGAGGAACACCCTAACCATTACGCCAATAACTTATAAGCCTCATCCTAACTTTATGAGTTTGTATCTCATGTAATTAAAGCACTATGTAGTTCTAGAGGTTTTGAACAGTGTTCTCGGTGGTCAAATGTGGGAGTCAAACTACACTAGAGAGACAAGCTCTATCCGGGTCAGACCATCAGCATTCTCAGCATGCGGCGTTCCTTTGAGGTCGTCCAAATAACGTCTGTGCCCTTGCGCTTCACGAACGAGCGTGCTGCTCTACACGGTCTCAGAGGTTCTCATGTCAGTCCTGGAAATTTCTTCTGTTCTGTCACACTGAGAGGCCTTCAATGTCCTTTTAACTCTACATGATACTTGCTGCAGCATTTATACGACAAGCCCAAAGATCTGATTATGTTCTGGACTAGCTAGAGAACTCAGTTTGAGCAGATGAGGAAATGTTTTTTACATAGGGCCAGAAGATATGACCTCAAACATCAAATATCAAAATTAATAGCACATTTTACCTCAATTATTTTGGTTTTGTCTTCGTTGTTTGTTTTTTCCCTTGTAGTTCACTGACAAGGTTTGGACTGTAAGTATGTGCAACTATTAAAACTTTATTTCTTTTTTTTTACAAAAACAATAAAAAATAGTCAGAAATAATATCATGGGCAAGTTTATGTCAACTAGAGGTTCTGAATGTTGGTTTCGATTAACCACCCAGGCCTATTTCTACAACATAATTATGATTCTAGAGAGGGGGCAGCCGTCTATACAAGTCCCACTCCCATGAACAGATTTATGTTATCCTTAATATGTAACATAGTCAACTGTCAACTAATTAAACTGGATCAGAGTCACGGACAAAAAATCCTGCCAGCTTTTTATTTGTCTGTTCAAATACAAAATGAAATGATAATATGCACGACCTATGGTAAATCTATCACTCATTGTTAGTCACAGCCACATTAGCATCTTTGTGTTGGCTTCTTCTCGATACAGGTTAGCAGAAAGATATAGCTTTTTTCTGTTTTATCAAGTTGAATGTCTACTTTCTTCATCTGTATTTAACATTCCTGCCTGAAGAAAGTGCACTGGAGCAGGAAATGTATGAAACTGTGCAGTGGGTTTCCCAGACTGCTGCTGAGAGCCTTAGTTCTAAAACATGGCACAGTGGAGTCAAAGTGAAAAGTGCAACTGTTCTGCCGCTGCTGTTGGCTATAAAATATATGAGCAATTTTTTTTTTTTGAGTTAGTGATTTTTATAAGTTATCATTATTCAGACCATCTCACTTCCTACACCTATACACTCAGTACTGATACCTAGCATAATTTGTTTTGACAGATTTATCATCTAGAATGTGCTGGAATTATTCACATAATCGATGCATTGTGATCCAGACGCGGACAATTCCGCACAGATGCAGTAGCAGAACATAGTCCATTATATCTGTGATTATTTCACCCCCTTCTCCCCATGCACGGACACACAGTAGACAGCCGCAGACTACTGCTTAGTTACTAGGTGGTGGTCCCTGGGACAGGGTTTGCACATTTAACTTTATTTAACTTTATGTTCCTTATGTTCCTTATTGTATAATATATAGTTTTATTTTTGTCCTGTTACCCCAGCCTCCGTATTTAAGTTAGTATTTATGTTTGTAAGTTTGTATTGCGTCTCTATCTTCCTTGTCTATTGCACAGTTAAAGAGCGGATCAGGATACATTTCACTGCTTGTTGTACCTGTATAACTTGCACGTGACAAATAAAGAATCTTGAATCTTGAATCTTGAACCAGTTGTAAACCCTTGGATTATATCATAATGATATTGCTTGGTGATTTTCTGGCTATGGCATAACAATTCTAGTCAAAAAGAACATCCCAGTAGTAACTGTAGCTGCCCGATTTGTGGTTTATGCCCAATCTGAGTGCAATGTGAACTAATGTATAAAAATTGATGGAAAGTATCGTGATCAAATCATATAGCAATGAATCGATATGGGGGGTTGGTGATGGGTGGGGGTGTAGTTGCCCAAACTATGTAAATCTGGTTCTGGATACAGTATTGTGCAAAAGTCTTGAGCCACCCCTTATTGCTTCAATTTTTAGTAAAATGAGATATCAGGTACAGTACTTATTGAAACATCAGCAAACCTACATGTAAAAGGCTCTGTCGAAGGTGAAGATGAAGAAACAAGGAGTTCAAGACTTTCGCACACTACTGAATATGGGTGGGCACAGGATTGAGTCAACTGACTGGCTGCAAGTAGACAGCTTAGTTTAAAAAAATACTCCAAATAACCGACATGTACAAGATTATGTCAGTTAGACTTTTTAAATGTTGATTTTGATTAATTTCCAAGTAACTGCCCAACCACATACTTTATATTTACATTTACAGCATTTAGTAGATGCTCTTATATATCCAGAGCGACTTCCATTTTCCTTATTTCAGTCTCCCTGAGTTAACTCCCAATGGAGTTAAGGGTCTCGCTCAAGGATCCAGTGATGGTGCTGGAGGTAGGATTCAACATCTTGGTCCAGGGGCAAGTGTCCAAACCACTAGACCACCACCAATGCCATTTTCAAAGATTTCGCTGGCCGTAAGATTTCCTAATTAACACCATAGCACTCAGGTCAGATGTCATCGTAACAACTGCTATCTCTTCAACTTCATCATTCAAATCTAACAGTATATTGCCTTTACTGACGGGTAGTTTTGCAGCTTCTCTTATTCTGACAGAATGTACAATGAGTTATATGAAGTCCCAAGATCACAGCAGCCTCATTGGCCAACTCACCCTATGCAGGGTAAAATTACTAATTCAAAGCCTACAAGGAATTTCATTTAAATCTCTTGACCTCCTCATACAAGATGAAATGCTATATAAAACCTCTGTTAAATTAAATTCCTTTCTTAAAGTCATTTTGTTCTTTTGAGCTAAAAAAATGCAGACTGCTCCTTACGAATCACGCTCAAAAAAGAGGAATATCAGAAAGTAGAATGTCAGTTCATTTTGCAGTGATAAAAGCTTGGTAGTACGACAACCGTGGGTTTGTAAGACCCTAACAAGAAAGATTTCACCAGTTATCCTTAAAATCTATGTTCCCAGTAGGGATGCACTGATGCGTTACCTGGATCGGATATCGGTTCGATAACGACTCAAATAGCTTGATAGGGTATCGGTAGCATTGTGCCGATTTCTGGAGCTGATCTGTACATTGTAGGTCTTTCTATGTATGCGTATGCTCGCACGCACAATTCATTATGAATCCTAAGTGTTACTACGGTAAAGCTGGGTTGTTGTTGAACATTCGCACTAATTCCTACATCAGTGATACCCAAATGGTGGCCTGTGGGCCAGATTCGACCCGAGCAAGTGATATATCTGGCCCCTCATGTCACATGTGCGGTCCATATGGCCACCTGTGATTAGCGATCTCCACGTCAGTGGGTTGACATCTCTGCTTGTCATTAAGAGTGAGTGAAATCTTAACAATAACAGTTGCGATAGTAGACTTACCGTACATTATATTCATTACTTTGTATGTGAAATTATTTCAGAGTAATTCCGTGCACAAAAACTGAAGTAATTGCATAAAAACGCATTAATTATTAACGCATTAATAAACAGGCATTAGTGCTTGCCACTCTCATATGGAATGTCATCATGCACAAAAACACAGTTCTCTTCCAGAAAGGCCCAAAGCAGCTCATTTTATATAATAAAATAAAAACTCTGCAAGCCAATAAAACAGACACCATTCTGACTATTTCTAGTGGTTATGTCTACAGTTTTAGCACTTTTATGCTACATAAAGCTAAAACTAATAATAAATAAATAATATCACTTATTAATAATATTAACATAAAATAATTTATTAATTACTGTTCACATTTATGCGTCATTTATTCTTATGTCATCTATAAGGAGACAATAGTAGGCAGGTCAAATAGCTCAGATTTTCAATTAATCAGAATTATTTTTATCTTCTATAATGTTAAAGAGTAAAAAATAAATATAGAAAAAATACCTTATTTGTTATCATATAATTTTATTCTGTATACCGATGGATTCCCAAAGTGTGTTTCCGCCTGGTGCTTACCTGCACATATATACTACATAAAGCTAAAAAAGAAAAAATCTACAGGTGCAGGGCAGTTCTCATCAGAAATGGACTGATTTCAAAATGGTGTCAGACTGTGTCACACATCAAACTATAACAAATCTGAGTAGTGCAGGGTGTCCAGAACACAACACCACAAGGCATTGATGACTAACGTCTACACAAACACTATAATAAGCTTAAAAACAAAGGTATAGAAAAACACCCCAAATTCTCTTAGTGCTGTAAAGGTTAAAAACTGGTATTGGAACGGTACTCGGGATCGGCCCAAGTATCAGCATCGGTATCGGAACTGAAATAGTTGGAGCAGTGTGTCCCTAGTTCCCAGGAGTTTGATCAAAAATAGACGATCAAGTGCATCACAAATCAATTACTGTAAAAGCACAGCTGGGGACAGGTTTAGCTTGTTTATGAAAAGCAACCCTAAAAATAATGGAAAAGAAAAACTTTGGGTGAGAAAAAAACCCCAATTTAATTGTTTCTATGACAGTGAGCTGATTTCACTACTTCTCCTAAACACCATGACGTCTTTTCTAATTACAATCTGACTGCTAATCTCTGGACTGACCATTTCAACTCGAATGCACCAGGCTATATTTCTTGTAAAATTGAGAAAAGTACTACAAAGCCTGAGTCACTGTCTTCAGAAGTACAGGTCCTGATTCAGAAAACACTCCTAAAATGGGTGCATGGGCTTCCATTATCCCAGCTGCACTCAAGAGCTCAACTGAGGCATTATACTAGTGATTGAAATTTTCTGGAGAGCACGGTAATTCTGCTAGCCCTCATCTGAGTGAATGTCCTAAAGTGGACTTCTCTCTCAGAGTCAGACCTTTGCTATCCAGTCTTATTGGACTGCAGATGAGGAGTTACAATTTTTTGCCCAAACATGGTGGTTGAAAGTACCCAAGATTTTGGGAAATATATCACAAGGTCTCCAGCATGCAATCTTCTGCTTCAAAGTCTTGTGGATCTGTTCTGAAGCGCCATCGCCATTCCCCATCTTTAAAAATACTTTTTATTAGAGAGCCCAGTCACCTGAACATACGATTGATCACCTTTAAAAACTCACTTTTATTCAAAATATGGCACTGTTCTTCCTACTTGTATTCTGAGTGTTGGTAGCTTTCCCAATATTTCAGCCTCTGTTTTCACAAGTGCATCAGTATGCGGCTCAAGACACAGCCCATTCTCCAAGTGAAGCAAACACGCAATTTAGTTAGTTAAAAAAAATCAGGCATGCAAACAGACTTGAGTGCGAAAAGACAATAGATTTTGCTCACGAACGTTCCACTGCGCACTCACAATTTTGGTACAAAATAACAACATACATTTTAAGAGAAAAGGCACGGGCCGTATAAAATCTGTCCATCTGGAACAAGCGCTACATTTCCAATGTACAATAAATCTGTCATATCGTGCAAATCTAAGAATTCCGATATGGTTCCAATATTATTGTAGATCCCTGCTCTTCATCTTGGGTTTGTCAGCCTGAAATCTCCTGATCCAGACCCTGTTTGCCCTGCACTTCAGCTTGCCCCTTGAGAGAGCATTTCTTCTACAGACATAGGTTTTTTCACTTGTTTTTGATTTTGGATTTATCCATTAGAGCTGTGGTTTTGGAAACATTTAATCTTGGCTCTGTTCATTATCCAGCCAAATTTAGTGTCAGCCATAAGCCATCTTAAGAAATTGTTTGTGGAAAATGATCCTTAATCAGTTACATCTCAAAAGCAAACACTAACCCTAATCCGAAATAAAACCAAATCTAAGCTGTTAATCATGTTCACAAATAATTGACTTTGTGCGGTACCCTTTTCACAGTGCAGTAGAACACTTTGCTGTTCAGTACGAGTATGGCATTTTCACGATCCGAAAAGGATCTGTGAAAGCAATATCATCTCATACAGCAGTCCTACATGCGAAAATGCTGATGCAAACATACAGAAAAGGCAGAGCAAGAAATGTGGAAAAAGCAAAGAAATGATGGGAAATACTTTAGCAATGAGAGCATAAAAAGCTGAGGAGAGGGTGATGTCTACATTTTTCTGACAGGTTCCTGCTTGGTAATAGGCCTGGGCAATTAATTGAACATTTATCAAAACTAAGGGTGGTCAATATATGGAATATATTCAATGTATCTCGGCTTGTTTCATGTGCAATGTAGTAAATGACTATATTGTGAATATGGAGTACAAATCCTTACGTTAATGTTAAACAGACAGCACTTTTATACTTTTGAGTTTCGCTTCCCTGCCCTCTCAGAGCAGACAGCTCCCTTCTCCATCCATCCAGAAATGTCTGCTAGCGCATGCTCAATTTGTTCTCGAAGCGAAGGGAAGCGAGTGTGCAGAGAGAGAAGTAAATATCCAATGCGATTTCAGAAACATTAAGTGGAATTGGAAGCGAATGACCTGGTCCCGAAGAGAAACGTTATTCCGTGAACAAAAACAGAAGTTAACGTGCATAAATGACATTCTTCAAGATGTAAACGTGCTGTGTGTGGGCGCTAGCGACTCGACGATGTGGAATGCCATCACTCACAAAAACGCTCCAGTTCAGTCAAATCTTAGCCTTTATTACAGACAAAACTCATATTCATTCATTCATTCATTGTCCGATCCACTTAATCCCAATTGGGGTTGTGGGGGGACCGGAGCCTATCCCAGGAACTATGGGCGCAAGGCGGGGAACAACCCCGGGCAGGCACCAACACACTGCTAACCAATGCACCACCGTGCCCCTCACAAACCTTATATTTTAGCTGATAAACAACAACAATCAGCGTTCTATTGACGCAGGGGACTGTAGGAAATGTAGTTCTCTCCTAGAGATATATATTGTGTATCATGATATAACCTAAAAATATCACAATATTAAATACCCCTAATCAAAACCGATAATCAGCGTAATCTTGCGTCAGTCATTTTGATTATTTTTGAAATTCTGTTTATACTTTGCCCAGTACGTGGTCATGTACTGTGCACTCAAAATCATATTACTGCATGTGTTGTCACATGACTCCTGCCTGTCTAGTCTGCCTCTACATCTGCAGGTTTTCTTCAATTATTTAAAAATAACAAAGATAAGATATGCAGTCTTCCACTATAAAGACAACCTCAGCAATAGTTCGGCATATTTACCACACAAACCTACTCAGAGAAATAAGAGGACAAAAACAAACCCTTAAAATCCCTAAACCAAAATAATTATTCATCGATCATAATCAGGGTAAAATGTGGAGGTCATATTGCTTAGCCCTAAATGAAAGCTAACCAAAAACGTCAAGTACAGTTTGTGAAAATAAACATTTTGTACCTGTAAATATGCTTTAAAATATAGTACTGAAGAAATGAGATATCCAGGGCCAATTTCAGTGTATAAGATTAAGCCTAGTCCTAGACTAACTTTGACTTGAAGGCTGGTTTCTTGAATATGAATTAAGCCTAGTCTTGGACTAAATTTCAGGTACAATGGGGATTCACCACTGAAATCCAAAGATAGTCTAGGCTTAGACTTAATAATTTTCTGGGAAGCTGGCCCTGAAAGTCAAAGTTAGTCTAAGACTAGGCTTAATCCATCTTCAAAAAAGCAGCCCCCAGTGTCTAGATAGTTTAGCTAGCCAGTCTTTCATTTCTACATCTCTCTGAGCATAAATGAGCAGCATGCTGGCAATTCTGAGGTTCGGGTTTGGCACATTCGGCTGATATCACCAGTGAGAAATTTGAAACCTTGGGGGCCTTTTGCAGCAGCGGAGAACACAGCCGGTATATTCAAGCCAGAGTGGGATTTTTAATTCCACAGTCATCCAGACACCACAGCACCCAGCACAAGCCAATACACTACTCTTTATATCTCAAGGCCTTCTGGTCCATTCAGACAAACACACACATTCACACTCAGACAAACACACACCAACGTGTTCAGAAGTCACAATGCTGAATCTTTTAAATCCTGAGCAGAAAGAGGCCGTATTGAACTTTTGAAACATCCGCCTGCTTCGGACGCATATTTCATCAATCAGAATCATAGTTTGTAATTGTGAGAAGGAGATTTTTAAAGGTTTCTATAGGGGTTTAAACTAAAGACTTCGGTTAACGCATTGGATAGAATTTAATTGCAGCTTGCCTGCTCTGTAAGACGGGGGTCAAGGAAACTAATGACTAGTGTCTTTGATAAGAGGAAACGTCATTGAATAAAAGCAAATAACCTTCGGTCACTCGCGGCGCGGCGGCTTGACACCACGTGAGCGAGTGCTGCTGCAGGGTCTGCTTCAAATATTCATCTAAACTCTCCCACTTTCTTGTTCGTAAGAAGGAGAGACACCAGCCGATCTGACCGAGATGGTATGGAACTACGCCATGGCTCCATGCTATCTATTTTTGTAATTGCCAAATAAATTGCAGAACGCTCACTAGGAGAATAATGAATGATAGCATTCGGAAAGTTTTCTTCAATGGGATGCCACGTTCATAGTTGGGATTTTTCCGCCTCGCATGCTCCATTTAATGCGTCACTTCAACAAGGTCATTCTTTTTCACACCAGTAGAGAGAGAGAGCAGATGAAATGCACTTGCAATCAGACTTTACCCTGGTGGTTTTTTCAAAAGCACAGACACTCCGCATCCGCACCGCTTTTGGCCCTTGTGCCGCGACTGGTCACTAATGAGGCCCGAATTCACGCTCTGCAGAGTTTGTGCAATGCTTTGTGTTAGGGCCAGCAAACTACAGACACGACAGCAAACATCATTGGGCTGCAAGCAAAACGATAATATAGCGATTTTTGCTTTGTGTATCACACAGACGCGGCACCTTTTGTAGACAATGGTCGGGTTCTGTCAAACTGAGAAGGCACATGTTTGAACCCCGTAATCATCCAACTAAAACATGGGCCCGCATTGTTGTGAATTTGAATAGACAGACACATGCGTACACAGCAGCTGTGAATGTTTTTTAGGCCACAAACTTGTCATGTGAGTTGATGTGATTCGCAAAGACATGCTGGGAAATGAGGACGGCAAAACTGGTTACAACATCACACACGTCAATATCATTCTGCTCAGCTTCATACTTATATTATTATACCTACACACACAGACCAACAAAGACAGACATTGCTTTTTTATCAGTCATCTTGAGCCAGGGTCAAGAGTCCAGCCATCTTTCTACCTGCTTACAGCACTCTTTATATAAAACACTCATTTTATATTACAATATATCCAACATGGGTACAAATTTGTGTGTGAGTGTGTAAGGCAGTTACACAAGTGGTTCGAAGTGAAGCCCAGTTACGTTCAATAAATCATAAGCATTTTATAGCTTTTAACCATACAGGTATGAGCAATTCTGACCCTCACAAACACCCACTCACCACAAGGCATATTAACACACACCAGCGCACGCACACACACACACACACACACACAAAGTCAGACTTATCCTTTTAATGCCAAGAGATCACTGCCTTCAAGCAGACATCTGTGAATGTGAGTATGTGCGTGTGTGTGGTGTTGCGAGGGTTACTTTTAAAATGTAGTCACTACAGAATACAAACAAAATACATACCCTAAAATGTAACATTTACTGTTATAATGGAATAATATATTCAAAATGTATCATTCATTCATTCTTTTAATTAAAGGCAAAACAAACCCCCCAAAAAACACATTCTTCAAATTGATTTCCAATATTCATTTTCAAAACCAAAATGAGAAAATCAATGAATTAAATAAATAAATAAACCCTAAAAGTCATTTTCCTATTTCCCATTTCGCACTTAAATAAATGTGTTCACAATGGGAAATCAGAAAACCACCACTTATTTTTTTTGTTTGTTTGTTTTTGACTGGAAACAAATATTTTAAAAAATGTTTTTGGTTTTCAACTTGATACAGGGATTTAAATCGGATCGATAAACAAATAACTCGTAACTCATTTTGCTGGTCAAGTGGCAACACTGGACTATGCATGCATATGGTCAAAACTGTGTGCAATTCAACTATGCAGATTCTCCAGCTACTTATAGCAAAGCTGCCGACAACTTACTTGGTGATACTTGAAACCAAGTTGGTGGCTGACAAACTGATCAGTGGTGTTACCCTCTCCTTTATCTTCCGTTAACAAGTAATCCCATGAACAATCAGGTCACTAATGGAACTGCATGTAGACTTATAGTCCCATGTTTTATTTCAGAAGCCTCGTAGAAATACATCACATTTGCGTAATCTGATTTAAGAGTAAGTAATCGTGTGGAATAGATAAATGCCTTCATGCCTTCGATTAATTACCCTACTCTGATTACCCAACGATGACGTAATTACAGAAAGTAGATAAAACTACTGGAGCTGAGTGAGGGCTGAAAATTAGTTTAAAAATACCCCCTACATGCGATTCGCTGTTACTTCAAAACTATTTTAAGGTGGAACCGAATCCGTAAATACATATAACTTCAGCCTCCTTAACTTTCTCCTTGTTTTTTCTGGAACCTTTTTGATGTCAGTTAATTACCATTTATTTATTTATTTATTTATTTATCCTCTATCTGTATCAGAATGTATAGGAGAGAGATTGCAAGTTTGCTTCATAAACACTAAATAAACCACTCAGTATAGACAGTTCACACGCGTCTTGTCTATTTCATGTTCAAACAACGCATTGTCTTATTCAGTCTGTCCACACATGCACACGCACGCACACACACGCACTCAAACTATAGTAGCTGCATTTTACAAAGCTATATAGCCTCAAGGCCCTGTTTCACTACCACTGAAATAAAATTATTTTTCCTCATTCGTTTTCTGTCTAATTGTGGATTTGGTGCAAATGTCAGTGTTGGCAGTGGTTAATCTATATGAAAGTGATTTAGCTGCCTAGAAAAAAAACACATGTAGCTTTGACCTGGGCAGGGTTGGGGTAGTGATAGACTGAATGATTTTGAGAAGTGCGGAGAAACTACCCCTAATTTAATGGCTGTGATGCCCATGGCTTTGACTATCACCTACTTGACTTGCTATTGTTGAATTACTAACAAACTGATGACAGAACTATGTAAATTATAGAAACTAGCAAACTAAGTAATTACAAATGTTTCTGTTTCTCCCAGTTTGTCATGTATCCCCCCTGTCTCCCCCAGGACAGTTCGCCCCGCCGGCCACTAGTGGCCGCTAAAGGCTTGTAAATAGTTTTAATAGGTTCAGGGTTCATGGTGTGTGTGTATGTCTTTGTATGGTGATGTTGTGTCAGCCCCTCCTCTTGTGTCTAGTTGTCAGTAATCTGTTGGCTGTTCTCCCTTTCTGTCTGTGTTGTGTGTTTGAGTCAGCCCCTATACAAGTCGAGTCCTTTGTGTTAGTCCTTGTCGGTGCACCCTCACACTATGCCTTGTCTTGCCTGTTCCCATGTCTCGCCTTATCCCAAGTTTGGAACCTATGACTTCACCCCTGCTCCTGTCTGATGTCTGCCGTTTTGCCGTGTGTTCTGGTAAAGTCTGTCTTTGTCCTGTGTGCTTTGTTAGTGTTTGTTAGAGTGTTACAAGTTAGAGTAGCCGTTAGCATTAGTCATTAGCATAGCATAGTTAGCACAAACCGTTAGCATAGGTAGCATGAGCAATTAGCATTAGCTTTAAGATTAGTACAGTCACTGTTAGCATTAACTACTTCCAGTCCCCCTTCCCATCTAGCATTAGCATCCAGCCTGTTTAGCCTTAGCCATAGATTTAGAATAGGTTAGAGTTGTTTGTTTCCCGATTCCTACCCAGTCCCTGAGTCACCTCCCGTTTAATTATATCCCCGTCTTAGTGTTCATGTTTCCCTGTGTTGATTCCATATGTTTCCCGATTCTTGCCCTGTCCCTGATTCACCTCCCGTTTGATTATATCCCCATCTCATTGTTCGTTTTCCTGTGTTAATTCCCAGTCCCTGCCCTAGTTCTGTTCCCCCTCGAAGAAATAGTGATAGGGTTTTGTTTAGTCTGTGTTAGCCTGTCTTGGAGTCCTTGTCTTGTGCATTTTACCCCTCCTGTTTCCCTGTCTGCCTATATTTTGTCAATAAAATCATGTATGCACGAAAACCTTCCTGCAATGTGCGTCCGCTCCATACTCGCCACGTGACACAGTTGTACCTTTATTGCTTGGTCTTTAATGTATACTAGTCGAAAAGCCTGTTACAGCAGGCAAAAATAATGGCGAAATAGCCAAAAAGTAATGAAGAAAGTAAATAGTTAAATTGAAATCAATGTTTGGTCTTTATTTTCATTAAAACAATATGATATCAACACCTAAATGTCATAGATTTCCTTGTACACAACATATTAGAGCCATTTTGTGTGTATGAATGTGTGAATATTTAGATTTAATGTTTTGTAGTTGTTTACAGTAGAAAGTAGAGAAATGTTTCTGGAATCTTCCATAACTTTTCATCTACAGTGCTACGTAATAGACTTCTATCAATATGTATGCATGTTTAACATACTACTATGTAACAATAGAAGTAATATGTGCCTTATGTGTCGTAATCTGAAGTTATGTATGATTTAGGAACGTAAAGGAGTTTAGTTTCACATTGAATGTGATGGAGCTGGTAGCTCAGGAGCGTTACAGTTTTTTGACCGTCACATAACGCCACGTAAAGTATCTTTGTAGTCTTAGGGTTTCATTTCTTGCCTGTAAAACTTTGAATTGTAGTAAAGAAAAGACGACGAAAGACAACTTAAGACTCAAGACTCTTTTTTGGTACGTGTCGCGTACAAAGACAACTGAAGAGCTCCCAGCAAATGAGAAGGCGTTGTGCTGCTCTCACACAACATTTTTGGTGAAGCAGACAGAGTTGTTATTTAGCAGTTTCCCTTGTTTAGGCCCATCCACTGCATGCAGGGTTCCCACACCTTAGTTAACTGTAACGGCAGGCGGGTGAACCCAAACGCAGAGTCGACAAAACCAGGTCGCAGGCACAGGATCAAGTTGATAAAAAACTGAGGGTTTATTAGAGCACAGGTCAAAACCAGAAAACACAGTCTGCGGAGCAAACAAATCTGAATTGCCAGAAGCAGAGGTGTAATCCAAAGACAGCAAGCAAGGGTCAAAACAGAAACAGGCAAACAAAAGGAATGCTCAGTATGTAGCACTAGGCATCACAATACATTGCAAAGAAAGGTTGTTACTGAAGGTCTTTAAATACTGGTAACCTGGCTATGATAGGCTAAAACTCTGGTGACATCAATCTGGTAGGCTGAGGTCATTGTGAAGATCTGGAACTGGCGTCTGATGAGGCGGACTCCTCCCTTAGTCTGGGCTGGGCTCTCACAGTTAACATCAAATTCAAGGACCTTTCAAGGACTTTGCAGGACCAATATCCTCAAATTCGAGGACCACAAGCGGCGGCATTTACCTACTGCTACCGCTGAATATGTTGTCAATAAACAATTTTAGATGCAAATTCAATAAAAGACTGTAAATGGCATAGAAGTTGTTGGGACAAAATCAATGCAAGAAAGTGGACTGAATGTATAACCTACATTCATGTCAATAATATTCATAGCCTACATTCATTTTCACAATGCATGGATATGTCCATGCTACATACATTAAGGAATTTGCATTTTCTGGGCAACCAGACACGACAACTCTTCAAAAACTTCACTTCCAATCTGACTCAGCACAAGAAACACAAGACAGGAAACACAAGAATGTAGTGCCGAAAATGTACAGAAGAACAAACGAACATTCGCAAATTAAAAGTCGGCGTAGGCATAGATTTGAACAAACTTGTGGTGGCAAAATAATAACATGTTAACAGCGGTCGTCATCCATGAAATTTCAATTCCCAAAAAATATTCAAGGACTTTCAAGGACTTTCAAGGACGGTGTCTTTTTATGCCTGTTTTCAAAAACTTTCCAGGGCCTTGAAGTTGTTTGCTTCACAAACTTTCAAGGATTTCAAGGACCTGTGGGAACCCTGTACATGGATCTTTACATTTGCTGACCTGCGTACACGGAAGAATGCAACATATAATTCCGTGGCTAAATACGGGTTGTGGCAGATAAATGCTGACCTTATCCAGTATCTGTCCTTGAGATTTGTTGATGGTCACGGCAAAAGCTAACTTGACTGGGAATTGCCTTCTTCTGAGAACGAAGTTGTTGGTTTCATATAGGGGTGGGCGATATATCGATATATCTCGGCTTGTTTCACGAGCGATGTAGTAAATGTCTATATCGTGACCATCAAGTATAAATCCTAAGGTTATTGTTATTATATTGAGTTTTGCTTTTCTGCCCCGTCAAAGCAGACAGCTCGCTCCCCCGCCCATCCAGAAAACTCATAGCGCATGCGCGTTTTGTATCGCCTTCGCGTTTCGCTTCTCTGCTCGCTCCCCCGCCTATGACGTCACATCAATGCCAAAACTAGAGCGTGCAAAATGGCTTGCCACAAAAATTCCACCGGTGTAAATTTCAAAGTCGCGATCACAAATGTGAAACTCGGGAGCACAAAATGAAGAATCGAGTGCGTAGTTATGATACTATTGTGCGCAAACTGTATTTTTCCTCTCTCGAATGTCTTTTTTCCTCTCGATGTTTTAAATGTCGACCGGCTTTTTTGCTCGAGTGAGATTTCTACGCGCGCGGTTTGAAGGGGGCGGGTTTTGTCAGTTTCTGCCTGTGAATCCTATTGGCCGATGGCTCCTGGTCTTGTGATTGACTGCACACTACAGACAGTTTCTACAGAAAAACCAAAGATGTTTATCGACCATATAATTATAATTTAATAGTTAGGTCTTACACGTTTAATAAGCACGCAATCAATGGCTCCCCTTGTCCACTTGTCTGTTCCCAATATAAAGTATAAAGTTTGCTATATTATACTTTGGTTAAAAATTAAAGCATTTACTTTGTTAAACTTTGGCTAAATTCATTATATTCGTGTCATTTTATGCAATATTGGGCCGAATTTATCATTTATACAGTGATTTAGAGGAAATTTGAAGGTATTGAGATATATATTGTGTATCGTGATATAGCTTAAAAATATCGCAATATTATTTTTATGCCATATCGCCCAGCCCTAGTTTCATATTTCGTGTCGACGGGATGTCTCCTCCTGTGTTTTGGTTGCTATCGATCGATTGCGATTTTCATTTCATTGACGTTTCCTTTCGCAGGTTCCCGCTTCATCTAGTGGTCTTTTGCGAGGCATAATTGTATTGCAGACATCCTAAGTCTCCCGGAACTTCCTGAAATGAGTTTTTGCAGGTTGGGATGTCTTGTATTGTGTACAACAATATCTCCAAATGTGTGTTGTGAATGAGCAGCATCCTTAAGGAAAAAATACTCAGTTAAATGAAATTTAAGGTTTACGATAACTTGTTTAGTATTGTCGGGACGTGCTGTAAAAATCTTATTTTACCTTGTAGGATAAGCTGTCGACGGGATGCGATATCGGGATATCGATATTGTAAATTTAGATATCTCCCGATACCGATACAAACCCGATACAGTCAAAGTCTTTTTTTAAACATAAAAAAATGCTTTAAAAATGTCTGAATACATGACTGAGATTATTGTTATGCTTAAGGAAACAATGTAATAATTACATACACATTTATATGCTAAATTATTTGTTCTCACAAATTGTTCGTTTAGACATATAATTATTTCTTCTTTCTTATTGTTTACAGTATAAAATTGTAAAATTGAAAAAAAAAAAAAAAGATCAATTGAAAATGAAATACTGAAGTTTGTCATTTTGAACCAATTTGGCCTATAAAATAAGCTGCTTTTGCAGAGAACTACATTTCCCACAATCTTCTGCACGCGGCCTGGAGCCATGTGCTGGGCGTGCGTTCCAGAATAAACGATGGAAAATCTATGGGAAAATCTAAATAAACGGCAGAATTGTGAGTAGAACGCTGGTTGTTGTGGTTATTAATCAGCTAAAATATGGTTTGTGTCTGTAATAAAGGGGACATTTTGACCAAACTGGAGCATTTTAGCAAGTAATGGCGCTCATCATTAACACAACGCGTTTCCATCACGAAAAAAGTCATTTATACTTTTTTTATGCATTTACTTCTGTTTTAGTGCACAGAACATCTCACAAATCCTTTCACATGCAGAGGGATCTGGTCTTGTCTTGATCGCACCATGAATTAAACCAAGCTTCGATTCTAGAAAAATTGCCTCAGCCATTTTTTGTAATAGAATTATTCGAGTTATTGGAACAATCGTTTCAGCTCCACTTTACCGCGGTGCCACTTCCCGTGCATAACGAATTAAGCATGCGCGCATTTACAGATCGGCTCCATAGAACGTCCCAATGCCACCGATACCCGACCAATACCGATCCACATAACGGATCGGTTACATTTCTATTAAATGTTCAGAATTTGTAATTTAATGTTGGGAGACTTTTGAATAATAACATTCCGCATTATTTGGGTCTTTTTAATTAAGAGACAAATAAAAAATAAATAATGCAAAAAAATTGACTTCTAATTGACTTCATTATTAGTTGCATACCACTTCGACAAAATTACTGCATCATGTCTGCAGCCCACAGACTATATTAAGACGGTCTTTACTAATTGGCTGAAATTAGCAAATAGTTTGTACACTGAAAAGAACTGAACAGCAAAAAGTTGAGAACAGATGAGGACTAGAGAACTATAGCATGCTTAATAATTGGAATTCCTGAGCTGTTGAGGATCATTCTTCACACAGCGGTAACACAAAAATGTTGTGGTAACACTGGTATGGTGTTAAGTGTATGGTATTTATAGAAAAAAGGGATCACTTTTCATCACTTTTGCTCATGTTCAGCAATGCAAAGGCCTATTTAGTCTCTCTCTCTCCCACCCCCACTCCACCCCACCTCCCTCTACCTCATACCATTATCTTATGGAAAAGAATGAATAAATACACCTAATCAGCAGGGGTTCTCAAATACAAACAGCCCTCCATTGGACCATCTGTTGCACCTTTTCCGTATTATGTTGTAATGAGAGTTCAGCTTTGATACTGTCACACATCGACCTGCAAGGATCATATAGAAAAGCATTTGGAAGGAATTTTGTACCCACATTCATACACACCTACAGTGTTGTATATGCAGTTACATAAAATAATAATTGTAAATAATGAAATAATGAGTAATGATTCACAATCAATGTAAATATTTTTCCTGTGACACATGCCACTTTGCAAACCCTATACTTTTTGAAACCGCAATGCAATGTATAATATTTGGAAAGCATACAAATGGCAAGGTGCTGAAATTATAGGCCTGTCAATCAAGAACACATCTGAAAATTTCAGTGTGTCAACAGCGAAGGCGTCTAGCGTGATGATAGCCTGTTTCTCGCAGGGTAGGGCTGGGCGTCTGAATGGTGAGTGAAAGGTGAAGTTCACTCATAAGTGGAATGGCAGATCTTGAATGGCAGACAACAAATGACTGCACTTCAATGTAAACCACCCTTGATGTATGCATGAGCTAAAGCCATATAGGATGTTGCTAGCTTCATAATTTCTTATGAAATGTATAAAAAATATATCTTACAAAACTTGTAAAGGACAAAATAAAAAAAACAAAATTTAGATGCGAAGAGCCCTGATGAAACCCTGTGGTACTAGAAGCGCTTAATCTTATAGACTTTTTTTCCTCAAGAAATGCCTGATCTCAATTGTTCAGTATGATAGCGAGTGTGTAACTCAACCAGAAGTGTCCAATTCCCCTCTAGATAAATAGTTCAGAACATACTTTCTGAGATTTGCTCTGAAGACAACAGACAACAACAATGTCTCCAGGCGTTGTGTCTACACCCTCCGTATCACCACTAAATGAAAGTATTACAAAAATTGTACCTGATTCTGGGAGATATATCAATTAATTATGAAAAGTATGTTTAGTATATGTGCTTTCTGTTCAGGATTAATATATCCTGGATTTTACAAATTTCAAAAACTGGCAGAATGGTGGGAATAAACAAAAGAATATGAAAATGAAGATCATGCTCCCTCTAGTGGAAACAGAAAAGGCCCTTTGCCATGCATGTGAGGCCACAGAATGTGCTAAAAACTTGAAAATGTGAAAAATCATATTTAAGAGACAAATCGTCCTTCACGACCGTATAAATGACTCACTGCACGTCTTATGGACAGTTTTAATTGGTTCAATAGAACATAGTTGCACCCTGAGTAGTCTGAATATGTCTGGATTTGATTAAAGTACTGACAGAAAAGAACATAGAGCAGTATGTGTGCATATAAAAGAATGCCTCTACATGTTTAACCCATCATTCACAGACTACACACACACACACACACACACATACACACAAAGCTCCAAAAGCTGGCAGCTAAAGGAAAGTCACTATCAACCAGAAACGTTTCACACATTTCTGCAGATTATGTGATGAAGAAATGGCATGTAACCAATGGTTTGCTGGTACATTTTAACCATTTAAGCATCCATACCTCCTGACAGGACAGATTCCCTCAGTGACATGGTTATTTATGTTGGATTTATATAGTTATAGTTGCTGAATGGCACGAATAATTGACTATTGGAAGATTTGGATAAATGTGTTGCCTAATGGCAATGTCGGGAAAGCTAGCTTTAAAAATGCTACTTGCAATTCTGGCTTGACCGTCCTCTAACAATGTAATGTAGAGTTGTGATATGCTGCAATGCAATTTGAAGAAAAAAAGTTGTGACTTTTGAAGCTAAAGCATTTTAAAAGTAGCTTTGCTAGGAATAAGCTACTGAAAAAAGTACTTAAGTTAACATTGTTGCCAATGTTGTCGGGACAGTCCAAACGTGAACGTTTACATGCTGTGAAAGTTCACTTTTGTGTAAAAGGGCATCACAGTGCCCAGTGTAGCACTGGTGTGTGAGGACTCTTCAGTGTTATGCACAATTAGAATTGTCTTGAAATCTTTTGCTTTTTTCTAATTGTAGAAACCAACATGTTGATCTTACACTACCAGACCATAAAAAAGTGTTTCACCTTATAACCAATAAATGCTGTAATGTCTAAAAGAGAAACATTCTATGTTAGCCTAAAATGCTATCTTTACTCCTAAGGCTAATAATGCTTGCTAGTAATCATAATGCTTCTATGACTTGTGAACATATAGTGACAGCCTTACTGTAGCAAAATGCTAACAATACTAACACAAAATTAGCTCTGACAACTTGTTAGTTAAATAATGCTAGTCTCACTCCGTCAGCACAAAATTTTAAAGACTCCATTTTTCATGATGCAATGGGTATTTCTGACATGATCACTTGAACGATCACGTTTTTCACTCCTTTTGGAGGAGTATATAAATGAAGTCTATGATTAGATGGGACTTCAAATGCTTCTTTTGAAAATAAACAACTGAGTGGATGGACTGAGTGACTTTCCAAACACTTTTCTGTTAATGAAGCAGTTGCACTCCAAATGGTGCCAATTTCAAAACAACTGACCAATCATTTTACCTATGTGAAGAAAAAATGAAGGAAATTTGGCCCGGCCACTGCTTATGACTGTGTATTTGTTGGTGATCTGTGGATATTGGCAGTTTTATTACGCTAGACCGCCTCAGGGGCAGAGTTGCTGCGGCACAGGATCAAAACAGGCCTCAGCGTTATTGAGGAAATGCTTTGTCTCCATCAGCGGGATACGCACAAAACACGTGTCAGTCTGAAGTAGACAGCGAAAGTGCGGCCCATAGCGCGAGCTTCAGCGGCAGCCGCAGTTTAGCACCGCCTTGCGCTTCGCTGAGCAACACAAACAAGATCCCATTAGCATGGCCATGTCTATTTGCATACGGATCAGAGGGAGAGCCTGCTGGTTTGGAGGATCGAGTCAGGAACTGCTGTGTGGAATTAGTGGCCCTCTGCTGTTTAGCGACTCATGCATATGGAAATCCCGGGCACATGCGTCATTTTAATATGCAGGATAATGAGACTATGATTACGCCGGAGAGCTTTCTTTGCCCTTTATCACATCTATCAGCTGTTCATTAGATATTGAAATTATGAAGGAAAAGTGAATTGCATATTCCCTATATACATATGTGTGTGTATATGTGTATATATATATATCATTTTCACTCACCTACCTACACATTACTTATTATGTTTCCTACCTTTTCAACAGTAAACGCCTTAAACTAAAAGTAAAACTGTTCAAATGGAATTTTGTGGTGACCAGTGTTTTCATTTAAATAAATTCTCTTTCTCTCTAAAGTAATTTCCATTTGCCTTGATAACACTTTATACAATTTTGAAGTGGCTTGATAATAGAAAGAGATATGCCTTAACAAAAGTGCTGAAGATGAACCTACATTCAGGGCAATCCAATTACAATTTGGATTACAATTAACTTGTTTAAAAGTTGTTGATATGGTACGTTCCTACTTTGGGTTGCCTTTCAAAAGACTTTGAAACATGTGAAACCCTTTTTAATGAATTTATACCCGTGTTTATTAACTATATTTGTAAAACCTTTCAAGCATTGATTTTCATTTGCAGATTAAACGTTTTACTCCATACTGACTCATGATCTGATTTAAATAGATGATGTTTGAGTTTAAATAGCTGTTCATGTGCAAGTGGTTGCAATGCATAAATGGGTTTATTTTGCTATATCTGTCAAAGAAATATATTTTCTTATATAATAAATGTCTTAGGGAAACATATGTTCAATATATAGTTAACAGATCATGGATAGCATATGAAAACATCAGCTCAGGCTACATTTTCCTCAGGCTGTGTGTGTGGTCAGTTAGGTGAGATTTTTATGGGGACAGTGTGAGTTGTGTCTGGGTGAAGACATGTTTCATGTCTCTCTGGGGAGGATGCTGTTGGAGAAAGGCAGCACATTCAACACGAACCTGGTGCTTGAGGTCACACGAGAGCTCTAAACTGGCCTTTTGATAGCAGCTCACAGGCTGTAACAACCCCGGCAGCAGATCTAGAGCACTTTCATACTGTCTCGGTGCAAAACTACCCAGGGAATTCAGTGCCGTCTGGTCTCCCTGCTCTGTCTCACCAGGGAAACCTCGCTGGATTTTTTAAGAGAAAAAAAGCTGCTTTGTCTGCATATTCTTTACACCATCATAACTCACTCTCTTTACCATCTCATAAAAATAGATCAGTAGTTCCCCCTATTTTTCAACTTTTTGTGTCAATGCGGCTGAGTTGAAAGACAGCAAATATTACTGCGGTAAGAGAATTGAAGCTGCCCATTCCAGTCTATACCCAGACCACGTCTAGCATGGACACTGGGTCTGAGGGCTGGGAGTCAATTCCAAAAGAATTGAATCCTCAAATTAAGGTGGTTGAATTCAGTATTCAGCAATTCCAATATAATCAAGTCGTTAGATCCAGTTCACTCTGAATCATGCACCGACTCCAGAATCATGGAATAAACTTAACATAATCTTTTACCAGCTCTCCAAGTTAGATCATTAAATAGGGTGGTGATGGTAGGTATCTGAGAAACTGAACCCCTAGGTTGGAGACCATAAGATTGGAGGTTTAAATCCCAGAAGAGCTTTAAAAATACAGTTGGAATTTCAAACCCCCAATCTTATGGTCCCCAACCAAGGAATTCAGTCCAAAAGTATGACTGAAATTAGGAATTGTCACCCTGGATAAGACTGTCTTATGCAAAACGACATGAATGTAAATAAAGTCATAGAATACCATTAATGCTCTATGCTCAGATTAAGAAAGACAGATCTGAAAAGATAGATAAATCTGAAATTTAAGTTGGGCTACTTTCTGGATCACTGCTAAAAGTGGTCGTGGCCTAATAGTAGGGTGCTTGCTAGGGACCAAGTCTGCCTGGATAAGGGAGCCCTATCAATTACAAAGATGAAGACGTTATATTCCTTATTTGTTGCTAGAATGTGAACTAAATGGATGTTTTATTGGAAATGCATTGTTAGTTTGACATTTTTCTTTGTTTAGGTTTTGAAATGGGGATGGAAAAAGCCACTGTCTGTGCCTGACATCTGGAATCATCTATATCATCTGTCAACTGGACATGGAATTGTTTGAAATCAAAAACTACTGTGCATACAGTCATACTGTCTTTTTTTCTGTTTTCTTTCTTTTTTTTCTCCTTCTTTCTGTCTTCATATTTAATTTCTTCTTCCTTTCCTTAATTCCTTCTGATACTCCCCCTTCTTTCAGTCTGTCCCTTTCACGTTCCCGTCTCTTTTCTCTAGATAGATTCCTTTATGAATCCCAAGGGAGAACTAAATATCAATTAATTAATTTATTTATTTATATTGATTTATGATTTTATTTCCTAAATGAAAAATAGCTTTTAGGAAGACAATCATCAAACAAAAACACAAATGAACACCAGAATGACATATAGTTTCTTCAACAAATAGACACCAATTTCCCTCCACATACATACATACAATGACAGATGGTGGCGTAACGGTTTGGGTGTTTGCCCCGTGATCACAAGGTCGCCAGTAAAGTTACCACCGAGGTACTCATGAGCAAGGTGCCGTCCTCAAGCACTGCTCCCCGAGCACTGCCCATGTCAACTGCCCACTGTTCCTTCACAGATGGGTGAAATGCAGAGGTCACATTTCGCTGTGGTGCACCGTGTGCTGTGCTGTGATGTGTTCACAGTCACAAATAATCACTGACTTTCACTTTCACAAGGGCCAAAATATGTAGTAAAGAACCGGTACTGTTACATGCATAGTTCAGTCCCAGTTACTGTAGCCCTTAATTCTTTTCTTCTGTCTTCCCCTTTTTCTTCTTTCTTTCCATATTTCAGTTTCTTTTCAAATATGAGTCCCTTGTGTTTAAATGAATGTGCCACATAAAAGTGAAATCTATATGACCCTAGCAAAGCCTTTGATCCCTTTTAAATGGGTATGTGATGCTAGGACTTGATGTTAAATCTGCAGTAATGCACTTCAGCCAAAACCTAACCATAAGAAGGGCAGGCTCTGTGTGGAGAATCTCCTGCAATAGTAACCTCTGTGGCTCTGTTAAAACCTTGAGCGTCAAAGTGCACTGCCTTATGCATTTCTTAGCAAGTGTTTTGACAATGTGATCCACACACTAGCAGCATGTGTGTATATATATATGCGTGTGTGTGTATGTATGTGTGTGTGTGTGTGTGTGTGTATAGGGTACAGTATATCTCCTCCCTTACTTACTTCCTGAAGACAAAATGAAGAAATGTTATTATGGCCCAGGGCAAAAATGAGATAGAGTCATGAAGTCACAATATATATAGACTCATTTTGTAACTGTCAGTTGTGTTGAACTCGGAGAAGCAGTAAGATTTATTGAATAGATGCTGGAGATAAATGACAAAAGGGAAGCAATACATCCAACAATTTCCCCTTTTTCTGCACTCTCTTTTTTCCCTCTCGTTTTCACGCCACCTCGCTTAGCAGACACCGATACCTGTTAGTCTGGAAGGAAAATCACCCAGAAAAAGGCTGAGAGTGAGTCAAACATCAACATTACGCCGTCATCTGAGCTGGCTGGAGAGGTCGTATTCCTCCATTATGCCGGTTTTCTTCGCACTCGCGATATCTAGAGCAAATCCTTCCTGTCGCTGCCAGTGCAGGCCAAATACACTGGTGTCTTGGCTTGACTGAGCGTGTGTTCCTGCCAGCCTGGTTCCAGTAGTACACCCACAATGGACAGCTGACTGCATTTATTAACCATATTACAGAGACAGTTTTATCTAAAGTGCACTAGATATGTATTGTATAGAGGTCGAGTCTCTAAATTCAGTTTGACTGGCCAGCAAACATAACCACATCAGATTCATGAGAGTGTCTCTCGAGAATAGAGCCGAAGCAGTTCGGAGATGTGGTGTGTGTGTGAGTGTGTGCTTATCTGGCCAAGACCACTTGTGATGAACAGGAGCTAGAGCCATGGGTAAGTTCTGTTTCATTTTGCGATCTATATTTATAAAATAAAGCTTGAAATACAAACTGTGAAATCACAAACCTGTTTATCAACTAGTTATTTATCAGCACAGTTATGATGCATAAGTTATATTCCAGTTGGAGACATTGTATTCTTCATAATAATGTAACTTCACAGATGGGATGTCCTATGGTGATATCATAACGGGGTTGCTTAGAATAGAAATAAGATGTGTCCAGTCATGAATTACAAAGCTCTGTGGATTACAAAGCATCTGCTAAATATTTTAAATGTAACTCTGTAAAATGCTGAAATGTAAAAACATCCTATTAAATGCACACTTCAGTCAATATTTTTATTACTAAAATTGTTGTCAGGATATCTCTGACTCAAATAAGTGAGTAAGCATTTGTTATTGTGAACACACCACTGCATAGCACTCATCTGTATCTCTGCATTTTACTCATCCGTGAAGGAACAGTGGGCAGCTGACATGGGCAGTGCTTGGGGATGGTACCTTGCTCATGAGTACCTCAGTGGTAACTTTTTCCATTCTGGGATTCGAACCGGCGACCTTCTGATCACGGGGTAAATGCCCAACCATTACACCACCAACTGCCCCTTCATAAGGACAGGGATGAATTTGTACCAGAGTAAGAAGAGGATTCTGATTATTCTCAGTTGGAGCATGAAGGTAATACAGAAGCACCAGACGATGTGAGAGAGAGTGAGAAAGGAACAGAATGAAAGAGAGAGAGAGAGAGAGAGAGAGAATGTGTGTATCACTAAAAAATAGGAAAAACAGAAAGAGTGAGAGAAAAGGAAAGTGACAGAGAAAAAAAGGAGTGTTGGTGATTGTGTCAATTCTAAATCAAGTGAGAAAGAGAAAAGAAAAAAAGAAAGAAAGAAAGAAAGAAAGGTAATTGTTGGTTTTACACTTTCTTTAGGATCTCTTAAAATACAGGTAAATGAGTCTATATATAATGCTACTCCATGATCTCATTTTCACCCTGGGCCATTATAACATTACTGTAATACACACACACACACACACACGCACACACACATGCTGCGAGTATGTGGATCGCACCATCAAAACATTTGCTAGGAAATGCATAAGGGAGTGCACTTTGACATCAAGGTTTTAGCAGAACCACAGAGGTTACTATTGCAAGAGATTCTCCGCACAGAGCCTACCCTTATGGTTGGGTTTTGGCTGAAGTGCATTACTGCAGATTTAACATCAAGTCCTAGCATCACATACCCATTTAAAAGGGATCTAAGTCTTTGCAAAGGTCATATAGATTTCACTTTTATGTGGCACATTCATTTAAACACAAGGTTTATACAGGAACAGGTAAACCAAAGAATGGACAAATTATTGTTCTCTTATAGAAAAGTTCCAGGATTTATTTTATTTGATTTTATCTTTGCATCATTTTTGTTCTCTGTTCACTAGCTCATGACAGACCTCCAGCTGCCTTTCGTAATAAAAACACGAAAACAGAAGCAGGTTATTTCAGTAACATTTCATCAATTAACAGCAATCGTAATGCCATCATCACAGTGACAAGCTATATAGGACAGATAGATAGAGCTAGAGAGAGACTGAGATAAATCGTTTCTATCTTTCTAAAAGGTTCCACATGGTGGTCAGTGTCTTGTAAAAAGTTGTTGAGAGAGTTGTGTAATGAGTTTCAAGCTGCTCCACGATTTAGCCGAGTTTGTTTGTGCAGCTTGGTGAAACGCCCTCTCTACCTTTTCTCCCCCAGGCTCCATGGGTCACTCCCCACATGTACACAAGAAGCCCTCTGTTCCACATCTTCACTTCAAATCTCATAAAGCCGTGGAACGATGACCGGTCGAGTTGGGACTCCACCTGATTTCGACAGATTTCTTCAACTGGATCCTTGTATAAAACAGTATGAAGGAGACATTCAGAGAAGGTACGGCTTACTTCATAAAAGCGATGTTTTGTGTCGAGTAAAATTGCTCAGAAATATGTAATGAGTTAACTACGTTTTATCACTATTTTACTTGACAACAATTATACTGAATGTACTTTTTATTTGCAAGCATCAGTCATTCTGTGTGTGTGTCACAAAAAAATAGGAACACAGAAAGGGAGAGAGACAGAGAGAGAGAGAGAGAGAGAGAGAGAGACAGAGAAAAAAGGAGAGATGGTGATTGTGTCAATTGTAAATCAAGTGAGAGAGAGAGAAAAGAAAGAAAGAAAGAAAGAAGGACAGAAAGAAAGAAAGAAAGAAAGAAAGAAAGAAAGAAAGGGAAATTGTTGGTTTTATTAATTTTCTTTAGACCTCTTAAATGCTGGTAAAATGAGTCAATACATAATGCTAATCCATCATCTCATTTTTACCCTGAGCCATTATAACATTTCTTCATTTTGTCATTTCTTCATTTTGCCTTTTATGGTTTATCGTAGATATAATTGCATTAATATTTACACACACACACACACACATGCTGCGAGTGTATGGATCACACTGGAGTTTTATCATTATTTTACTGACAACGATTATACTGAATGTACTTTTTACTTGCAAACATCAGTCATTAGATGCTACATTTTGTATGCTAGATTTTGAAACTAAAGGAATACGAATTTGGCATTATATCTTAAAAACATACAAATCCAGCAAAAACTTTTAATATTCCGTTTCTTTTAATATCAGATCATGTATTGCTTTAGGAGCATTCCAATGGGTAACTTTTAACTTCTTCATCTTTACTTTTACTTGAGTATGAATTTCAGGTACTCTGTACATTGCTGATTAAACCTAAACTTTATAGGGTAGCCATTGTTTAAGGTTATGAGATACCGCCAAAATGTAAATGTTTGTTTTAGCCTACTCATTTAAACTCTGTGACTGTTTGCCTGCAGTGGAGCATCACGACGTCTTTAAAATGATTTCATGTCTTCATGCACGCTTTTGTTTTCAGTGATGGTAAAACTGATGAGCCTGGTTATAGCACCAGATGTAATCCTCAAGCTTATGAGCTTTATAAAAACATCGTCACATATTATTGTGCTTATATTCAAAATATCTTAGCCGACAATGCCAATAGTTGGGGTGAATCTCTCGAAGTAAAAAAGTAGCCACACACATTCAAAGGAAAGTCATTCTTCAGCTTATCTATTTAATTGAAATTGATTGAAATTGAAAATGTATGACATGCATTAAGTGCTGATGCTCTCTGCTGATAAGTTTAGTTCGGCAGCATGTTTTTCTCAGCGAAGGCTGTGACAAAGGGCATTGTGAAAGCCGACGCCTACCTTTTTTTTCTGGAGCAGGAAAGTAGTCTGACGTTAATGAAGCAGGGTTTCTTTAAAAAAGGGCACTTGGCCCAAAGTCACAACAAGTGGAAACTAACAAGGATGTTAAGAAAATTCTCATTTGGATTCATTCACCAAGTTTTTTAGGAGTCGAAAACAATAAAGTGCTTTGCGGATCCTCTTGTAATTCTTCTGTTTTTATTATTATTATTATTAGTTTATTATTATTATTATTATTATTATTATTATTATTATTATTATTAATTGTCATTATTATTATTATTATTATTATGGGCACTAAAATGCTACATACATTTATGTGATGTCATAACAGTGCTTTTATAATTACGGGTGTTAAAACATTACATAAATTTATGTGATGTTATCATTTACATGAAATTAGAGAAAACCAGCCAATTCTTATAATGAACACTGTTAGAGGTTTGTTTCTTTATGAACACAACTTATTTAAGGTGTCATAACAAAAAAGAAGCTTCACTACCAAGTCACACATTTCTATTTGCATCCTAAATTCTTTTTCCAATATCATGTCACTTTATACTTTCTACATTCTAACTCCTTATGTCTCAACAAGATTAATGTAGTTGCATGGTATTACCTTATGTTATTTCGCTATATTGTTTTACACATATACACAGACACTGCTGGTCAGTTCTGACACTTTTGTGCTGCTTTTTGTGATATGTACTTGGACCCCGCTACTGTACGTTTGCAGCAGACAAGTTGAGACATTAAAAAAAACAATGTTTTGCCCAAACATTCATGTAATAACATGTGTGCTCTTTAGCAGTTGTAGACTCTCTTCTTGCCTAAGAACAAATCTCAAATAAGAAAGCATTCCTTGTGAAAACTGTGGGGTTTAAGAAAAAAATCTTCTTAGGTTGGAGAATGAGGTTCAATGTTGCTGTTAGCCTTCCCTTTTCTCTGGTGTTTTTACACTTTATCCGAAATGCATTATTGCCTCTTGCATTGTTACAGTCTCGCCTAGATTTTTGGAGTTGGCCCGGAGTCTCAGCGCCACTCAAGGCCTTGCTTAGTAAGTAAACCTCCTCTGCACGTCACCCGTGTCGGGAAGTAGCGCCTGCGCCGGATGAAAAGAGGCTTAACTCCGGCCGCCATCACTTGCAGTCAGCCCTGGCGATTATTAATGTTCATATGGATAACGCGGCGAAGGACAGGAAGATGGGGCCTGTCGGTGTGTGTGGTGGACGGAGAGCTGCTAATTGGCTGGAGCTGGTGGAGCGGCGGCGAGACAGCAGTCTTCGGGACAGCACTCGGGCCTGGCAGCTTGCCTCTGTGCCACCAGCCAGTCGTCATACCTTGTTAAAATTCACTTTAATGTCTGGAGGCTGCCTCTTCCTTCATCCCCCCTTCCTCCACACCCACCCACACACACTCACACACTTGCAAGCACACAACTTGGAAAAGTGCACTCCGAGAGGTGTGTGTGTGTGTGTGCGTGCAAGGCTGCGAAACGAGGTGTGAATAAAGTCGGGGCGAAATTGTCATGTGGGATGTCGGTTTCCTGCCGACTGTTTGACAGTAAACTTGAGCCATCTTCGTGTCCTGTATGCAAATGTCCTCCCACCATATACGATGCTCGGCTCCTGATATAGCAAAAAACTGCTGCAAGGACGTCCCCAAAGTCTTCTCCCACTGACAGCAGCGAAATTTAGGAAGCTATTTTATAGGGGAACTGAGAACATACTGTATTCCAGAGGTGCGACTCAATGCCAATTCTTACACAGTGTAGACCGATGTATAGGTTGTTGTATGGAACTTGAGCGCAGGCGTCTTGGGTGTTTTTTGTGTTTATTTTACCTATAAATAAAGTCACTTCCAACCCTTTAAGAAGATGCTGTCATTATCTTGCATCCGTCTGAGTCTGGAAAGACTTAATTGAACGTGCTGTCATTTTGTTCCGTCAGTTAAAACGCATCACGGCTGACAATAGGCCGTTTTGATGTCAAAAAGAAATGCTTCTTTATCACTTCAGTCGTCCAACATGGTTAGCTTTGTCATCAGTCAGAAAGTGGCAGCGATTCCATTATTTGTCTCTCATTAGTGCAGGACTGCCAAGATGTGGGACACTAGGAAGACCGTGTTCTTTATTCAGATCAGGATCTTTGAGATGTTTTTTCCCCTTTTTTGCGTACATAGCTCGAAGGGGAGGGGAGGGGATTGAGGGCAGGAGGTGACGGATTGCAACAGCTCGGGGCATCTTGAGGTTAATCCGGTCTCAGTGTGAGGGCCCTGACCTTGGAACTATCAGCACCACATGCAAAGGGGTCAGTTTGCTTTAGGTGTGCTGCAAGTAGGAGAGAGGGTGGGGTGGTTTGCAAAAAGCTGATTAAGCCTCTATATTTAGTGACCATAAAGGAAATACTTATCTCAAGAATAAATACAAATTTTGAAATAAATACATGAAATACAACATCCCATAGATATCCCATAATTTACTTATTTCCAAATATATAGGATACTTTATTGTGCTTTCTTATAAGCAAACAAATTCTTTGACATACTCATGTCTTATTTTACTGATTTCCAAAGTGGGGGTGGAGAAACCCTGATTTGACCAAATTGGTTTTAATTTTTGTTCTCTCAGGAAGCTGTTTAAGTTTTAAAGTCATTTTTGTGCAGAGATGCAATTTATTAAAAATACAAATTAGTCATGTAACCATGTTTGACCCCAACTTAAAACAGTTTATCTAACTGAAACCTGGTTTATACTTGTGCCATTTCTACTTAGCACACCTATAAATATACATTAAGGAGAACAAGCCTTTTTGCTGTGCCTGCATCATTTTGGGGATAGATACAGTGGCATGAAACTCAAGAGTGTTTAAGGTCTTTGTTTAATACTTTTTGCTTGATTCTTGTCTAGCCTTTTTGTAGCCTATTGCCCCTTAATGACCTATTGCCTTTTTAACATTTTAACCCCTCATCATTTATGACTTCCCATTCATCCCTGCCCATTTATTCTTAATTAAACATTCTTTGTATGAGTCCTCATGTCCTCTAGGGTTATAGAGTAAATGCTTTCCTCTGTTTTTCTCCATTTTAAATGCGAATAATGACTAATTTTTTAGGTGGCCAGTTATTCAAACCTTAGATTAAAATAGCTTTTTAGAGATGGAATAAATGAAGACAGGCCCAAATGGACCAGTAAAATCCTTGCACAAGTCGGATTCTTCTCCGATCAAATTGTTTGAATTGAAATGGGCATTTGAATGTACTGCAGACATTACACAGCGCATCTCGGGGTCGTCGCTCTCAACAGCGAAATGTAAAGGTATGGTTAATGGAGTTAGAATCAATGAAGGAAACATTAAAATACTGGTGCAATAGTTGTGGTTCCTGTGGACAATTATAAAAATGAACTTAATCCCATTTATTAGAGAGTCCATTTTTGTGCATAACTGGGCAACGTTACAGTAGGCTTATCACACCTAGCCCACCAACAGAATTTTAAGAAGGTATTTTGCTAATAGCCTTCAAGCCAAGAGCCTCTGTCAACACTGGGGGCTGAGCACCCCTAAAGGTCAGATCCTAGAATCGCTGCGTCATATTCCATAACAACATGTTCCCTAACTGTCATTTTGTTTTATTTCATCTCTTGTCATTTCATCTCCCACTCCTACTTTTTTGTAAAAATGGGTTTTACCATTAATACGTTTTACCATTAATAGCAGTGTGTCAGTTAAAAGGCTAGGCTTTAAATTTGCTGGATTGAGAGAGATGGATAGAAAGACGAGAAAAAAGAATGAGAGAACCAGCACTGTTCTTTGTTCTGGCAGAGTACTGACAGTGATTGAGGCTCCCATCTGATGAGAATTTTTTCGCGTCATGTCTCCTTAGGGTCTGAAGTCCATGTCTCTCTCCCCCTCATTCCCCCTGTCATCGCTCAGTGTGGTTTTAAGTGCAAGTTGTTGTTGTTGAAGAATTTAGTCAAGCAAAAGAAATCTTTTTGCCTCTCCATTATGGCCACCATTAAGAAATTCTTTATGGACTTTTTAAAAGGAGCTGGCCCGTATTCTGTTGCCCTCTACAGGCTTTATCTTCTTTACTCACACCAGAGTCCCATTTTCTAAAGGCTTGGGAGTGTAAAGTTGGGTTAATGGTTAAATTGATTTAACTGGGTAATGCAGTTCCTGAATGGCTCATTACTAAGCTAAGGGCAGTGCTGTATAGTATTTTAGTAGCTGTACTTTGTTAGTGAATTTTTTATTGTTTATTTTGCACTATCATCAATAGCAGCAACTTTAATTTCAGTATTCATGTATATTTCTAATTACAGTAGTTATTACTTGTAATATGTTAACTGTAATTTTGTCTGAAATAACAGCAATGTTTTTTGTTTTTTTTTTAAAACTGGTATTAAAGGTTTCATCATGATACAATATTATTTCTATTCAATTGACAACAATTCTGATATCACAAAGTCTGCTACAATAAAATTTTGATCCAATTCAGTTGATCTGATTCAGGGGACAGTGACCAATGAGTAAATAAGTCTGCACAATTATTTCCATTTATATCAAATCACAAAAACAACAAAAATATCTTTAGCTATTCAATCAAAAATGAAAGAAAAATGATGTTCTCTTCTATTAAAAACAGACTTCCTGTTCAATATAAAGTGCCTTGCTTGCTTGGCAAGGGACGTTACAGTATGCATGATACCTGATTGATGTTTTCATTTTGGATCAATGCTATGGGGTTGTTGATTATTGAATTCATGTATCGATACAGATCAATATATCATTACAGCCCTAGTGATATCGCCACCTGCAAGCTTTTATCTGCATGATGGCATTTGGATCTCCCCAAGTTACCATGTTCCTGTTCCTGGTGCCAAAATGAATGGTGAACAGTGCAAGAGTCGGGTCTGGTGTTGTAGTATTCGAGTTAGATCTCAGTCTTGTCTCGGATTTGTACTCGGTCCTGTCATGGACTCAAACAAAGAGGACTCAGGATTTTATTTCGGGATCAACCGAGACCACAGCTCTGAGAATATCACTAATAAAACTCTTTGAGGCCGACGCAGGCATTTGTATTGTTTATTAATTAGTGTTTTAATAACTCAGAATCCCTTTAACTTACAGAAACCACACACATACCATCAAAATCACAAGACTTTGAATGTACCAGACGTTATATTCATTCCTCTGTATGTGAAATTATTGAGTTTATAATTATTGAAATTATGAGTAATTCGGTGCACAAAACTAAAGTAATTAAGTAAAACGTAAAAGTAAAAAACACATTAATTATATTATTCACGATATAAAACACTTGTTAGTTAACTTCAGTATTTCTTCATTTTTAACTGATCAGTTTTATAATGCTAGAGAGTAATCAACAGGGAAAAATAAATATAGAAACATGCATTGTTTGTTATCAAATAATTTTATTCAGTATAGATAGATATCAAAGGAAAATAAGTGTATTCACCTGCCACTAACTTAATTTTATTTCACAGCACTAAGCCATAGAAAGTCTCTGCATAATAAAAACTCTGCAAGCCAATAAAACAGTGAGTTTGGTCTTGAGGAGTGTTCTGCCACTGTGGTTTGTTGAGTTTAACATATGATGTGATCAGTTTGGATAACTGCTTCCTGTGAAGCGATTTCCTCATTATAGATATGTAAGAGAGAAATATTAAATAAACATGTTTAATGTTGCTTAGGCTTTGCATGTTCCACTTATTTGTCATGTGGTGTAAAATGTGCATTGGTCTCGGTCTCGTCTCGCTCTCGACACACTCTGGTCTTGGTTTAGGTGGTCTTGATCCAACTCTAGTCTCATCCTCAACATTTTTAGAGTTAAAGCAATTTGAGAATCATACTTACAAACATACATACAAAATAGGCAAATTGAAGCATATATTTCTACTAATGGATAAACTTTACTAAAACCAACCAGCTACTGTTAATATGGTGTATTTTAGGACTTATTTTCTTTATGTGACTTTAACAAGTGTATGGGCCAACTGGCAGTGTAACACCTGTGATCAAAAGGACACCGGAACAAATCCCAGAAGTTACCACTGTGTGTTGTGGTGTGGTGTGTTCACAATGACAAATAATCACTCACTTTCTTTCACTTTTACTTTCTTTGTATGGAATCCTTACTTTGACTTAAATATGGACTTCATGTACTTAATAGGCCCCTGGCTCTAGGGGCTTATTTTATGCATAGGTGTAATTATTTTACCAGAAACACTAGAGCGACCAGCCTATTCCACCTGCTCTTCATGAATGCTCATAAGTAAACATGCTGCATCACCTCGGCCTGCACCAAACTAGCCCCTCCACTTCTGAACTGCTTCATTTAGTGTAGCCTTATTAATATGCTCCTCCTCAGCCATTGTTTTTGATAAGGGCCATTTCTATTCCAGGATGCCAGCCCACGGGAGCGGATGAACACGAAGCTTTAATGGGCTGGAAAAAAAAGGAGTAATATTATTTAGAGTATACATTTGAATAAGATGGCACAAGCCAATTAGGTCCATTGTGCTTTTGGTCGACTTCATCAGGAATGCACAAATGGGCTTCTCCCTAAGCCCACAATATGTATGTAAAACTTTTTTTTTCTCCCCTCCTTTTTTCCTTAAAACTTCAAAACGTGCAGTCAGGCGTTGTGGTCTCGGGCTCGGTTGGGGAATGGCTGATAAGATGGTCCTGGCTCAGTGATATTCATGAGCTTCTTGGTTAACATGCACAGGTAGCTGTGTTACGAAGCCTGTGCGTGTGTGTGGTTGCTGTCGACATTTAGAATTGGGGGAGACTGTTGTTTATTGTATTTAATTGGCAGCTCCCTGCCTTTGAAGATACAGATGCATATGTTTGCTTGATGAAAGCAAGAGCATGTTGGGGCAGAGCGAGATTACGTAGCACATCTAGCGCCTGTGAACTCAATAGCGGCCGTTAGGTCTGTATTTTCTTCCTACAATGTTTATTCGGAAATGTCTCTGACATTTGTTCACCAAAAACTTGGAAGAGATTGGATTTCAGTGCCACGGTCACAGCTTGTGTTTCTGAGGGAAACTTTTTCCCAAAAATGCGTACATTGAGCTTAGGTTAGAGTGCCCTTTAGGGTTGTTATATGCCTTACACTTTAGAATAAAGAGTTTTAGGATCCTTGTCTTAAAGGGAAGGCAAAGTTTTTCTAGAAGCTTTTAAACAAATAAAAAATAGCCCTTGCAAAAACAAAATCTTTGCGGCAGGTTTGCAGCAAACTTGTGGTTAATTTGTAGCAAACAGTGGAGTTTGCCAGAATATGTTGCCACAAGTTTGTCATTGTCAGCCATTGTCAGGGATTCTATTAGTAGGATGCTTGGCTATAAAGTAAAATGTTGTGGGTTCAAATCCAGCTCTATCATACCTCTAACACAGTGTTTCTCAATCCCAGTCCTCTGCACAGATTCAGTATTTCCTGCACCGCCGCACGCTGATCCTACATTGCTAATTAACTAATCAGTAGCATCAGCTGTGCTCTGTGTCGGTAAACTTGAATCTGTGCAGAGCGGTGGTCCGCGAGGGATGGGATTGAGACCATTGTTCTACCACTACAACAATTGGGCTTCTGAGCGAGGACCAAAAATGTAAATATATCTCAATAACACATTGTAAGGGTTAAGGGTTAGTGCTGGCGCCTCACAGCAAGAAGGTCCTGGGTTCGGCCGTAGCTCCTCTCTGTGTGGAGTTTGCATGCTCTCCCTGTGTTTCCGCCTGGTGCTCCGGTTTCCTCCCATAGTCCAAAAGCTTGCACTATAGATTGATTGGCAACTCTAAATTAGCCCTGTAAGGTGTGAGTGAGAGTGTGATTGTGTGAGTGTGTGTGCCCTGTGGTGTGTTGACGCCTGCCCAGGGTTGGTCCCCGTCTTGCACCCATAGTTTTCGGGAAGGGCTCCACTATCCCCCCACCCAGTCTGTGTGACATATTAACACAATCTCTATTATAACATAACTACACCTTACAGTATTGTATCAATCTGGCTTCTTCAAATATTATCTACTGTATATGAACTGATTTTAAGACCTATGTTGATATGTAAGATATGTAAACTCATCAAAGTTGAAATTGCAAGTTGTGAAAATATATATGAGTGTATTAAAACAAGACTAATCGATCAAATCATTTTTTAGAGAGTACCGCAGTTTGGGAAACACTATTGTAGAGGAATTTTAAAGTAGAAATGGCTCTAACAGAATCCCCACTCCACTAGAGAACTCTTCAGGGACTCTTGTTAATCGTGGGAGTGTGTCAACCTGTGATGTTCTTCATCTACTGCACTAGTGCACAGAAAGTCGCCTCACCTCGAGCTGGCCACAGTATCGTCCCTGTGGTCTTTGTGACACTTTCTTTTCCCAGACCTGAATGTGCATTAATTCAGTTAAAGTCTAGACTGTAATCTGCTGTACTAGACTGGCCCTTTTCTCCTGAGGCTCAAGGTATAATCTGCAATGAAGCTGGCTGAGGGATTTTTCCCCCCAATTTTTTTTTATTTTACCAGTGGAAAAAAGACCAGGCCAGATAAGGATAACTACTCAGATAATGAGATCCCTGTCAGAAGATTCTCCCAGAATGCTCCCTCTTCTGCTCCTTAATCATTTGAGTGCTGTAATTCATTGTGCTGTGGGTTGTAGGAAAAGCAAACGTACATTTCTTGATATATGATGACAGGCTGTGTCTATATGTCTATAGAGACCATTAAGAGAACCAACTTTTGCTTTATGGAAAAAACTATAAAATTGGCATTGTTGAGGAACTCCAAAAAGTAAAAATCTAACACAAATATAAAAACAAAAAAGTACAAAATTATGTTAGGCTTTGTTTGAGGTTTAAACTAAGGAATTGTAGGACAGAATCATTTTAGACATGGATACCCAGATGTAATAAAAGATCAAAATTAATTTTATTTTTTTTAGAAAACTGTTACTTGACTTAAGTTAGAGATGGGCAATATGACTTAATATTCACTCACAATATTTTTCAACCAAATACCAATGTACAATATGAATTGATATTTATTCCAATTTAACCCAAATGACAGACTTAAGCAAAATGCACACTGATCTTTATCTGACTGTACTTAAGTACAGAGTAGTAGATTTTACTATGTATTTTATAAGCTAGGCTTTGTCAACAAATAAAGTATGGTGACAACAAGCATTCAGACGACTTCACAAATTTTGTGCAAGAACTACTTGGCAATCAACTGCTTTTGGCTTTAAAGATGCTAAGCAGACTTAATGCACAAATGATGTGCGAAACTGGTAGAAATTAAATTAAATTAAAGCTTTGGCACTTGAAATACTGCCCAGACATAGGTATTACTAGGTATTATTTAATACCTAGTAAGTGTATAAAAGGAAGTAGATCACCAATATAGCAATATGTTGCAATGTGTGTGTTTGTCAGACCCCCGTGGCCTCAGCATGGTCTCTAAGGCCACTTACCCTGACACAGTGCACCGTTGTCGAGTTTAGTATGCTTTAATAAAGCCCCTCCTGCCTCCTGTGTGTGTGTGTGGTTTGGCCCAGTGGGAGACTCTTCGTCTTTCAACTCAACTGTAGCTGTCATCAGTCCCTCATTTCTCAATAACCTTTAACATAAGAGTGCTTCTTGTGCAGGTTTTGGAGGATTTGGGGGCATCAAATGTGTTTTGGAAGAGAGGTGCAGTGTTATGGGTTTGTGCCTTTAGCCCAAAGAGAATTTGGCCAAGGCAGTGGGGGTAAAGTACATGTGATGGCTTTGCTGTGGCTGTAGAGTCTAGATCACCTGCTGCTTGGCCACATGTACAGACAGACGTGGTCATGAATGCATGTTCATGTGGCAATCCTCATTGTATTCTGTCTTATTTTGTATTTATGTCTGTGTTCTTAAAACTGTAACGTGAAAGCATGATAGCCTGTAAAAGCGTGAAGGTCTGTAAATTGCCACAAAACTGGTGTACATTTACATTAGTTCCTAACCCCTTCTAGGTCTCACGGATCCCCATGGAAATCCTTTGGTTAACTACTGTTTATTTATTAACTACTGGTTAGAAGTTCAACTGCTGTTAGGCCCATATTGACCATATGCACCATATTGACCAAACCATTTTTATGTTGCAATCTCCAATTTAATTCAACTCTTTTTACAACATGCATTTTTACAACAAACATGGCAAAAATATTGGGCCGGGTTTAAACAACAGGACCAATAAACAAACAGGGTAGATTAAACTAGGAACAAAGGGTTAAGCTAACGCAGGTGTAACTGATAATGAGACATGACTGACATAAGACACTACTGACAAAAGACGAGACGGGGGGTGCCCTCTGGTGGCCGACTGAAGAACAGTCGTAACACCTTTGAACATTGTCATGAATTATTGATCATGATCAGGGACGTAGCACCAAATTCTGGGCCCTATACACATACACGTCTTCATGTGCCCCCCATGGTATTAATATTAAAAGAAAAATAAAATTCCACACTTCTCAAGGGCCCTAACCCCAATTGGGGCCCTATTAATTTAGTAACACTTTTCACCCCGCTACGACGCCCATGATCATGATGTCATGTAATCTCACAGAATATTATAACTACACAGGTGTGTTGAGCAGTATAATAATCTTTTTAACTCCTAATGCAACAGTGTAACTGTTGTAAATGTTAAAAACTGGTCAAGTTATGTGCAAAGGTTCAGAACCCCCTTTTTAACTCACACTGTATATAATTTTAACTACTTGCTGGATAAAAGCAAAACTGCAATGATTTTTGTAAATGGTTCCATAGTTTATATTTGGTTTAAAGGTGCATCCCAGAATGAATAATAAACATTAATAATTAATAATGAATGAAAGCCTAGATAGATCTTTAGTCAGGTCATTTTAGCATTTCCCCATTTGCTTTCATCCTCTGGAGGCGGAAGGAGAACCTCCTTCAAAATCAATCCTTTAGTGCAACTAAGTTCAGCAATGAACTTGCAAAGAGAAACTTCCCTCTCCTGTGATTTGTAATAGAACCTTGTTTTTTGATATTTCACGTCAGTAGGTGACGTTCGAAAATGGAAGACAGATGGGCTCCCTGCTGAGCGGATTTCAGTGTAGCCGAATTGAAATCCACCCGCCTGATAGTGCGGCCAACATTTAGCGTCAGTCTCTGCGATCCGATCGAACGGCGTGGGGGAGAACATGGCAGCAGAGATTAGGCGGATGTGTTTTGAGGAGTTTGCGGCGCCTGTGTTATTAGGACCTGTTACGGGCTTGTGTTTCGGTTCGGGCCTCTGAGGAAGCAGGTGGTTTTAAAGGCTCGTGCTTTGCCAGATTTGTAATGGAGGTGCATGCTCAGCTTATTCCCCTGTCATGTACCTCACACCGGGCCGTTCTGTTGCGCCGTTCGTTCCAAGACTGCAGTCTGCTGCTGGCTTAAACTCACGCTGGCCCTCAGCGCTACAAAATACAGTCACAGGAAGCTTCTTTCTCTTCAGTTCCTTTGATTTTTTACTTTCTCAAACAAGCAGTTTTTAAATTTTTGTCTTTATTTTAGTGTTTATTTGGGCCTTTAAGTTTCTAACTGGGAAACTCTTATGTTTTAGGGTTGGTAAGTATCGCCTATCGATGACAAGTAGGTCAACATGGGGTCAGGAGGGGTGAGTTGAGCATAACAGTGAACACACTGTCTCACCTCAGGTCCAGACCTCATGTTCGTGTTCTCCAAGTGACTGGGGCCACACAATCACTTCATCATCGATGAGCAATAGTCGATTCACAAGATGTTAAGTAAGGCAAGTTAAATCAAACACATTTACCTGTAAGCCATTAAGCAGATGCTGTTATCTAGAGTAACTTCATTATCCGAACATTCATTCATTCATTCATTCATTTTACAAACCGCTTAATTCCAATCAGGGTCGTGGGGACCGGAGCCCACCCCGGATACTACGGGCGCAAGGCGGGAACCAACCCGGGGCAGGCACCAACACACCGCCGGGCAAACACACTTACATTCACACCTTATAGCACCAATTTAGAGTCACCAATTAACCTATATTACATGCTTTTGGACTGTGGGAGGAAACCGGAGCACCAGGAGGAAACCCACGCAAACATGGGAACAGCATGCAAACTCCACACAGAAAGGCCCTACGAGTAAGAGTGACTTACTTTTACTAATTACAGGGACAGGCTACCTGGAGCATCTTGAGGTTAAGGGTCTCGCTCAGAGGTTTATGGCAGTAGTGCTGGAGTTACAGTAGGACAGAGCTGACACTAGGCCACTACCACAAACACTACCAGTGATGTAATGATACATTGATCTACAACAATTGATTCAACAATCAACAAGGCCATAGTATTAATCTAAAATGAAAACATCGATCAGACATCATACATATTGTAATATCCCTCGCCAAGCTAGCAAGACACGTTATAGTGATAATTCTTTAATTAAAAGAGGAATCAAACGAATGGAATCAAAATCATATCATAGCAGATATTGTGATATCGGCAGAAATCAAAACCTTTCGTTTGAATCAAAATAATATCATATTGTGATACTCTAAAATATTTCAAATTACAATTATTAAAAATATTTTTTTACTATACAAATGAACTTTCTTGCTAAATTAATCACATTAAACTAGAATGTTTAATTCTTAAGTCATGTAATAAAAATATTTTTACTGCATATATTTTTATATTTTTTACTGCATTATGCATTGCAAAGAAAAAAATGAATGTAATATTAATTTTACTTCAGATATCATGCAGCCCTACTGAAGACTGGGTCAGATCAGTTTACCTGTCCCTAAAGTGACCCCTCTTGCTATGCCCATGTCCTTGTCTTGTGCAAAAAGGTTGTAAATGATGCTGAAACTGTGTTTTTAGAGTTTTTAGAGAGGGCAGGTCAAAGTCTCTCCCTGATAAAAACTTTACAGAACAGGTTCCATCCTGTGACTGTTTTCTTTTTGCCGTTACTGTCTTGCATATACACATCACGGTCAAAGAGAGAGCTTCAGAATAACAGGATCTCACTTAAGAAATAGCTCTATCCGAGATGACGTTGACCCCTGCACTCGATAAGAATGTAAATGAACGCGTGCAGTGTTCGATTCATCCGGTGCGACGGAATGAAAAGTGACCCGGGCTGGCCTTACACAGATGCCGCCATCAATTCACCTGCCTCTGTGTGCCTCCCGAGATCAACCCTCCCACTCCTCCCTTTCTCCTGCATTTCCTAGCGGCTCTGTCATGGAAGTTTGTCAGCAATTTAAGATATCAAAAACCTCGCAGTGCGGGGGAAGTAAAAAACGAGGGGCTTTTGAAGCCAGGAAGAAGTGCTTTGGGATTCATTAACAGCAAAACGGGAGGCTATGGGGAAGCGTTTGTTTTCTTGGTCCTACATTCGTGTGTGTCCTGTGATGGAAAATGTGCCGAGTCATGATGAGTCAGCTCAGGGAGGGAACGGGGATGGCACACATGAGCGAGTGGGCTTTTAACGATCCATTGCGTGCACGACTGCTTTCCCGGCTGAACCGGGTGCCGGGCTCCGTTGCGATTGCCCTCAGACGGACGGAATTGAGCGGTCAAGCGTTGCATCTTTGCCTGCGAGCCCTCATATGCCAGCCCTCTTGGGTCGACTCCTCTGGGCAGAGGCACTTTACATCAACCTCAGCGTGTTCAGAATTTTTTGGGAATGTGGAAGAGTGCGTTAGTGGGAGAGTTTTGAAATTGTAAGGACCTAGGAGAAGAAAAATCATCATTTTTAATTTATTACTTAATTGGCATATGGAATTAAGGTAGTTACACAAATCAAACTGATTATTCATATGTTATCAATTACTTCTAAACGAGGTAATTTTACTAATTGCTTATTGTAACATCACCACTCATTGCTTTTGTTTTGAGGTACAAAAATACAAGGACATACACTTTAGTCCTTTAATTACTTTTTTCAGTGAGCTTGTTTGATCATGTCCTTGTAGCATTCACACAGCAAACAGGGAGTTGAATCTATAGGGGCTTTTGTCAGCAACCTGTAGCGTGTGTCTTGTCTAGTTTGAACAAGGCTTTACATTTCCAAATTACAGGGACAGTCTCCCTGGATCAACTTGGGGTTAAGGGTCTTGTTCGTGTGCCCTATGGTGATGTTGCTAAGTGAGTTACTATTCATCATTGTGAACACACCACTCCACAGCACACAGTGGACCACAATGAAATGTGACCTCTTCAATTGACCCATCCATGAAGGAGCAGTAGGCACTTTGTTTTGGCAGCGCCTTAAACCGGCGGCCTTTCGACCACAGGTCCAACTCCCTAACCGTTATGCTATGTAACTGAGTATCCTACTTCCGAGTATACTGAGTATCCTGAGTATCCTAGGCCACCACTTATGGAGAAATGCTATCCATACACTGTTTTCCACAAACAGACTCTGTAGGCCATTCTTGGCTGGCAGGACTTTTCTTGGTTTTTGTCAAAGTACATAACAGGCCACATAAAAAAGTTACTTTGAGCGTGGAGTATAAATAGTTGGTGTTGTTTGTGTGGTGGCAGGTTTTGGCCCGAACTCTTTGCTGCCCACAGCAGGGAGGTGTGCTGACAGGCCTCCAATGCTCCAGTAAACTTGAGTGCTGGACTCAAAGACTGGACCTCTTCTGAGGTTGATTAAGCCGCTCCCTGGACACTGTGGGGGGTCACAAGCCCAACTGCTGACTCAGAGATTTAAGGCAGCATCCCTGGATCTCTGAGGCTTTTCAGGAAGGACGTAATGTGCTGAAAGAGCCCTGTGTTTTGACCTAATGTTTTATTTTTCCTTTACAAAGCATATTAGGGGGTGCTTTCCTGCTATCCACAGGCAATCTGGCAGGTTGGAAAAAAGTTCCTTATTGACTTAAAGCTCGTCTAAAAAGGCACGTAGACGTGCTGCTGTCACATGGCTAAATTGGGTGAGCTGCCTGTTAGAGATGCTTGTTATATTTGTGTTAGTGATGTGCTGTGCTCTCTCTCTCATATACATGCGTTATCTCCTTTCCCTTTTTCTCTCTAAGACACATTCTTTCTCTCTTTCTCATGGGGACAAATAAACATTCTCTCTATCACTCTGACACACACATTCCCTCTCTTTTTCTCTCTGTCTATCGTAGTAATCAAGTCCGGTCTCGAGACCAGTTTTTGAAAGTCTATGGATTTTAATACGAGACCAGCTGAGATCACAACTCTGAAAATATTACTATTAAAACTTTTATTGGAATTGGAGACTGACACAGGCATTTTCATTGTTCATTAATTGGTGTTTTGATGACTCAGAATCCCTTTCACTTACAGAAACCATACACATACCTTCAGAATCACAAGACTATGAACTCACCGGACATTATATTGATTCTTCTGAATGATTTCTGAGTAATTCTGTGCACAAAATCTGAAGTAATTGCGTAAAAATCATTAGTTACATTATTCGTTATGTTAACACACGAATTAGTGCTTGCAACTGTAATATGGAACAGCATTACGCGCAAAAATGTAGTGCTCTTCCAGAAAGGCCAAAAGCTGCTCATTATATGGCCACAATGAGTCCAAATCAGCTCAAAATTTTTGTAATTTCTTTTCAATTGATCAGTTTTTTTCCATTTTATAATGTTAGGGAGCAATCAGTACAGAAATAATAGATATAGAAAATTGCATTGTTTATCAAATAACTTTTTTCCTTATCCAGATGGATACCCAAAGGATAAAGAAGTGTTTCTGCTTGGCACTAACCTTATTTTTCTTCACAGCACTAAGCCATAGTATGTCCTTACATAATAAAAGCCCTGCGAGCCAATAAAACAGTGAGTTTGGTCTTGAGGAGTGTTCACTGTGGTTTGTTGAGTTTAACATATGATGTGATCAGTTTGGATAACTGCTTCCAGTGAAGCGATTTCCTCATTATAGATATGTAAGAGAGAAATATTGAATAAACATGTTTACTGTTGCTTAGGCTTTGCATGTTCCACTTATTTGTCACGTGGTGTAAAATTGGTCTGATCTCGGTCTCAACTCGGTCTTGCCCCCGCCCTGGTCTCGCTTTCGCCTCGGTCTCGGCCCTTCAGAGTCTTGGTCTTGTGTTGGTCTCGACACACTCTGCTCTTGGTCTGGTCTTGGTCTTGGTTTAGGTGGTCTTGATCCCAACTCGGATCACCAAAGTTTCAGGGTTTTTCTGCTTTTTAGGGACAATCAGGTCCTCACAAGGACATATAAACAGTAGACAATAAGCAGAAAGGTACTTTCATATAGACACCCATAATTACTAGATCTAAACAGTAACCTTAGTAAAAATGTTTTAGATTTTCAGACAAATTTTCTATAGTTTTTCCGTAAAATACATTAATGTTGCTACAACTCTACCAAAATTTTATGTACAGCATCTCAAGCTTTTCTATTTTATTTCTTAGGGGACATAAAGGGGTCCTCACAAAAACCTACCTTCCTGCCCCTTATACCCCAACATGCTCGCTCTCTCACTCTCTCTTTCTCTCTCTTGTCTCCCTTCTGCTTGTCTTATGATTAAGAGTAATGTTTTGAGAGCGTCCATCTCGCCCGGTTGTTGGGGCTTTAATGAGCTCCTTAAGCTCTCAGCTGAGCCCGAATCAGCCGCTCCCTTCAGTAATTACTCTTATCGCTGCACCGTTGATAGTTGAAGTGAAAAAGGCGTTGTCATTGTGAACGCAGCACACAGTGCACCACAACAAACAAACATGTGACCTCCGCATTTGACCCATCTGTGAAGGAGCAGTGGGCAGCTGAGATGGGCAGCAGTGCATGGGGACGGTACCTTACTCAAGAGTACTTCAGTGGTACTTTTACCAGTCCAGGATCTGAACCAGCGACCTTCCGATCACAGAGCGAACTCCCTAACCCTTACACTATTACAGCTGATAATACGCCAGCAACTGATAGGAGAGCCTGAAATCTGTCAGATTTCTGTGTCTATGTGAGGATATTTTTTGTGTGTAATTACAGGCCCTCATGAGGAAAAATGTTTCAGCAATCATTTGTAAGACTAAGAAGTGAAAATGCTTCTGGTTCTTAGGTGAAGGTTAGGGTTAGGTGTAGCTGTAAGTATCAGTGTTATTTACATCTAGTAATTAAATGAGACAACATAACCCCTCAAAAGACAGCAGGACATGTGTAAGTGTGTGTACGTGTGTGAGTGTGAGTGTGTTTTGGGGTGGGGTGAGGTGTCATAATACCACAATCAGAGCGTGAAGCCTCCAGTGTTAGCACAGAGGCAGTGTGTAACAGAATGAGTTCTGATATTAGTCCATTACAGACAGACACTTCAATTAGCTGCACACAGGAGGACACGCGGGTCTGCTCATTTTTCAGCTGAACGAACAAGATGAAGAGACAGTGTTTCACAGAAACCAAACCAAACACACGCAAATGCCTCGCCAGAAGTGAGATTCCATTAGAACTTTCATTTTTGACCACCAAATCTTTGATAATGATTTGATCCCATACTTTTTTATCCTAACCTATATTTCATACTATACAGTTTAAAAAGTTTGTTTTTTTGCAAGTAGTGCAAAAAATTTTACATGTCTTGAATGTAAAAAAACACAAAAAAAGCCAACATTGGAGTTGGAGAGTTGTCTTCTAGTGGACAAACTACACAATGACAACCCTTTAAAAAAACCTTCTTTATCTTTCACTTTCTTTTTTTATCCATTTTTTTTCACTAAGCTCATTTTGACTGATACTATCAGCACGTCAATTTATCAGTCAGACACTAATATTTATGTTTGTATGATTTTATATGTATTTCTTTCGTCTGCATCATCTCTCAAGAATCAGTTCTTCACTGACAGGCTGTGCATAGAGGTTTGTTGGCAAGGTCATCTTAAACCCACAAGTTCTGTTTCGTTTTTACCTGACGCCTTGCTGGCAGCTGCATTTCAAGACGTCCCCTGTTTCTCAAAGCGATAGCTAAAAGGCATCAAGCAGTTTAGCCTGACGGTTGTCTAGGTCCACTATGAGCGAGGAGCAAGCTCTATCAGTCATGCAGCGGTTACGCCCCGGGGAAAACAAGCTGCCATAGCTCGGAACGTGAGGAAATCACACGGCGCTTTCACACGGTGTTTTCAAGCCGCATAAAGTTGGCAAGAGTGTTGAGGGCTTGGCCTATTGTCCAAAATGAAAGGAGCTGTCTGGAGTTTGCTGGAGAAGCAGAGAATAGTTCATGAAAGTATCTCCTTCCTGCATCTCCCCCCTCCTGCCGTCCTCCCCTCGGCATGGCTGAAGAGAACTGAGCTACAAGGCTGCATCATTCTCTTTCTCTCTCTCTTTCTTTCTCTCTCTTTCTCTCTAGGTACAGGCTGTTTGAAGAGCGTCTTGCTCGGCTGGAGGAGACTGAGGGAGGCTTTGATCAGTTCACGCAGAGCTACCAGTCGTACGGTGTGCAGAAGCAGCCTAGCGGCGGCCTCCTCTTTAAGGAGTGGGCTCCCGGCGCCCACGCCCTCTTCCTAACTGGGGATTTTAGTAAGTACCCTCAATCCTCGGGCCAACTCCTTCCTCCCTGTGCTGTGTATATCACCTCCCTCCCTCCGTCACTTAATTTTCCCCGCGAAGCCGAGTGAGATCGGTTTATTGTTGCCAGGGAAACTGCCTTCTGCATTAAGCCGCTAACCTTTACGCTGCGTTCAGTGTTTACGCGAAGAGAGGAGTGTGGGTTTGATTCATTACGCCTTAATGAAGCACATTGCCGCACGTGGCGAGGCTTCAGACGTCGTTGTTGCCTCGTTAGAGGGTAAAAGAAAGAGAGAGGCGGAGGGTTAAGATCTAACTTTTACCTGCTGCAGGATAATGGTTACCAGGACGGGAATGGTGATATGTTGACGGTTATGATATGATAATGATTAGTTTAAAAATAACTATTGCAATATATCAATATACCAATGTAACAGGTTGCACATAGAGCGTTTTTTCTGTGACACAGCCCACTTCTTACTAAAGATGGCACCGATCCAGTACGTGGATCGGTAATGGTCCGATAACGACTCAAATAGCTGGATTGGGTATCGGTGGCATTGGGCTGATCTACGGAGCCGATCTATAAATGTGCACAAGCACAAATGCTTATGCATTGGAAGTGGCACTGCAGTAAAACTGGTTTATTGTTTGACATTTGTGCTAACTCCTACAGCAGAAAAAGCAAAACAACACACTACAACCCCAAAAGCAAATAACGCGATTATACTGTTTAATTTCCTAAACACCACCAGGTCTCCCTTGCAATCTCTGGGTTCTTGACGGATTTAGCAACGCAAGATTAGATACCACCACAAAATTACACAACTGCGTTTAAATGAATAATTTTAAAATAATTTAAAAAATGTTATTTGAATAAAAATAATTTAGCATATGCATATGGGTGTGTAATTATTACATTGTTTTAGTTAGGAAAACAGTATATAAATTTAACAGTATTTCCTTATATAACAGCATAACAGAATAATCTCAGCCATGTATTCAAACATTTAAAACCATTTTCTGTTTTTTGTTTAATAGATACTCAGAGACTGTATCAGATTTGTATCGTATCAGCAGATATCCAAATTTACAATACCAGTATCGGACATAAAAAAGTGGTATCATGCCATGTTTAGTTTTTACTTAGCTTGTCTAAAGTAAAAAGTAGTTGATAAACTTGTATTTCATGCAGAAAAGTTCTTCTTGCCACAGTTTATTTGTTATCATACAACATAGCTTAAAAAGAGAACACTGAAGCACTTTCATTTCAAAGTTTTTAATATGTTATCTACTAAAGTAGTTAAAGCACCTACTTCTGAACTACCTAAGTAAAGTCACAGGCTTTTATGAATGAATGTTTATATGCAATTCTTTAGTTAATATGTGTATTTCGTCAATGCATCATCACATAAGTGAGTGAGTGATAACAGCATTTTGGCAGCGCCTGGAGAGCAGTGCTTGGGAATGGCACATAGCTCATGAGCACCTCAGTGGTACCTTTACCAGTCTGGCACTTGAACAGCTAATGTTCTGAACTCCCTAATGATTACGCTACTAACTGCCAAATATAAAGTTGTTTCTGTAATGTAAGAACTTAAATTAGTAAATATAAATGAGTGACGTCTTTTATGGTAAATTAAATCAAATTATGTCCATAAATATTTGAATTTTGAGTCACATCGCCCTTAGAATTGAGTTGAGAGTTGAGATGCCATATTTTATATGAGGATGAGTTATGTACCTACATGGTCATATAAATATATACCCATTATGTTAGGTAGATGTAAATGTCGTGGAAGAAAAAGTCAGGTAGCGTGACAGCAGATGCGAGTTGATGGAAAACGTTCCTATGGATCATGTCCAATAGTAGCAATCTTTCTATTGTATCTCTTAAGTTCTCGGGCCTCAAACATCTGTACATAGCGTTATTGAAGTGAACATTTTTGTGCATTATATTTAATCCTGTACATTTGTCACCTGATTTGAAAGTCATCCTAAATTTAGATGGAGGAGCTGTTTTGAAACATCATAATGCCAGACATGTTTAGCTGATGTGTGTCCTCAAATTACCTCACTTACTGTGTGCGTATGAGGGGTGGAGCCTCACATTTTGGAATGTTCAGTTTTACTCTCCCTCTTTTTCTCTCTCCCTCTCTCGCTCTCACTTACACAAATGCACACACACACACATTCACAGTGTGTGCGAGTGTGTGGGTGGATTGGAGGCACTGAGCACCGGTATGCAGAACAGCTTTGATCTGAAGATGTTCATAGATTTTCCTGTGCGTCTCCTTTTAGCAGCCCTGCAGTGCTGAACGAGTGAGAGAGAGAGAGAAAGAGAAAACGAGTCAGAGGGATAGACGTGATGAGTGCATGTGTGTGTGAGAAAGAGAGATAGAGAGCAGCGAGAGATGAGACAGACGAAGCATGATACTGCAATCTCCCGTTCACACCTCGAGCCTCTTTCCAAACAGTGCTGAACATAAAGGCAACGCTGGGGGAATCCTGCAAGCCTTCCGTCTTAATCCTCTGTCTTTACAATTTAATATTTCATCATTGCCTTCTTATACAGAGTGTGTGTATATGTGTTTTTTTCTTTTTTGTGTTTACCTTTGCCCTGTTTACTGCTCTGGTGCTCCGGGTATCATACAAAGGGTGAATCTCAATGAACCGCTCTCACGAACAAGCCCAGAGTTGGAAAGCTGCTTGGACATGTTGACGGAGATTCAAGCTCCTCCCTCCCCTCCCCTCCACCTTTAGCCCTACAACGTACCACCTACCCCTCCATTTTGCTCATTCCTGCCTAGATTTCTTTAGAAGATCAAGGGGTGGGGGGCATTGCACCCTCTAGGTAGCCATTAGAGTGAAGGGGTTTCAGATGCTGTCTTTGTATCTAGTAGAGGTTAAAACAAACAAACAAACAAACAAAGAAGCGCAAAGATGGAAACATGTCAACAGGTATGGAGAAGGAAGGCCTCAAATGCAGTATATCTTCATGAATACACAGACAAGAAAAAAATCCATGGAATGCCTTAGTTTAGCTTAGGTGCAACGGAATATGACACGTTCTGAAATGCTCAGACGGCACATTTTTAAAAAATCTACATTTCTAATTTGTGAGAAACAGCAACAGATTTTCTGCTTTTTGACTGCCATTCTCTAGGTAAAGGTTATAAAGCCTATAACCCTAACCCTTGTAGATCCTTTCTGAAGGTTCCCTTCTCCAAATCTAGGGATAGGGCTAAGGGGAGAATTGGGAATGGTGCCTTAATTTGCCCTCTAAAGTTATGTCAAGTGGAGCTCTCTGGTCTCGACCTAAGACCCCGATTCCCCAGTAAACCCACCTGAAGGGAAACGGCTACATGACTCTCTGAAAATGCTGTGTTTTGAGAAAAAGCAACGAAGGCACAAGCATATACACAACCATACGCTTACACATGTAAGAGGTCACACTCTTGTGAACCTAAGGAAAAAGGGTGACGTGAGAAAGAGGAAAGCACCGAAAAGCACAGAAAGCACAGAAAATCTAGAGACAAAGATAGAGAGAGGGAAAGAGGAAAGATGAACTGGTAGAGGAAAAGCACCTAAAGGAAAAGCAACTAAAGCAGCCACACACTTATACACACATGTTCACACACAGATATGTGGCAGCTCTCCGCAGTTTTTAACTGCGGTTAAAAACTCTCCTTAGTGCTGGTGCCACCCTCTCATTCCTGCCTGTTCCTTCCTTCCTTCGTTCCTTCCTCTCATCTCTCTGCTGCGTGAGAAAGCTGGCATTTCCCAGACTGTCTCCTGACAGGCCTCGAGCTCAGACACTCATGGGAAGCTTTCAGGGAGCCGCTGTAAAGCCACATGATCGCCCTGGTTCACTCGGAGAGAGACACAACGCCTCTGGCCAGCTTTACTGCTCCTCTGTGAGCCAACCGAAAGGAAGAGGGAAGAGGAGGAAAGGATGATGATAAAAATTTGAAGAGAGAATTAGAAATTGAAGAAAATAAGAAATGGAAGGAGGAAAGGTGAGGACCAGATTGGGGCGGGAGTGGGGGAGGGTTGAAGGACGAAAGCGGAAAAGAGAAAACAGAGAGGAGGAGGATTTTGAAAGTGAGAGGGTTAAAGAAACAATCAAGGACATATGGAAAAAGGTGACTTGATAGAGAGAGGCTGCCAGACAGAAAATTTGGACAAAGAGAAGGATAATTGGGTGCAGGAAGAAAGAGTGAAGAAGAAGTGGGAGAGGGGAAATGAAAAAAGAATGAAGGGAAGGAAGTAAAAAAGAGAAAGGGGAAAGAAAGGATGATTATATTGGAAACAAAGATATAAGGGGAAAAGTGGAGTAAAAGGAGAGGAAGGCAAAAGGAAAATTTGGACAAGGGGAATTTGAACGGAGTGAGTTGAAGAAAGAAAAAGGGGGATGAAAGAAAGGGGGAGGGGGAGAAAGGATGATTATAAAAATAATGAGAGAGGGGTAATGAACAAAATAAGGATATATGACAAAGAGAATTAAGAGACAGGACGTCAGACAGAACATTTATAGACAGAGAATGAGGCCTAAGAGATACAGTGAGAGAGAGAACTGGAAAAGGGTAACTGAAGGAAGGAAGAAAGGAGGGATGGAGGGAAAAGAAAGAGAGGGAGAAAAAAAGGATTATTAGGAGGAAACCAAGGATATATGGGAAAAAGAAGAGTATAGAGAGGAAAGCAAACAGAAAAATGGAGAAATGGAGTTAGAAAATGAAGATTGAGAGAAGGGGGGGTAGATATTGGGTAGGGCGAGAGAGAATGGGAGAGAGGGAAAGAACGTAGAGTGGGGTATCGAAGGAAGAAAGGAGTGAAGGAAGACAATAAGAAGGGAAGGGGGAAAGGATGATTAGGAGAATTTGGATATATGATTTATAATGGATCTATAATGATGATTTATTAATTTTGGATTTATAATGAAACAAGGACATAAAGGAAATTAGGATAGAGACTAAGAAGTAGAAAGAAGAAAAGAGAGAGAAGAAATAGTGTGAGTCAGAGATAGAAAAGGGGAGATGTTATAGGAGCAAGAGGGAGAGAGAAGGATTCAGAGAGGGCAAGAGAGAAAAATGAGAGAGAGAGAGAGAGAGAGAGGAATCTGGGGAGAGAGGAGGAGGATTGGGATAGGAGAAAGAGATAAGAAGGAAGACTGCATCATCATGGCTTTAAACAAAAAGGAGAAAAAATCTGAAAACAATCTAACTTTTAGCAACTGATGAGGAGTCAGAGTCAGTGGAAGAACCTCACAAAGACAGTAAACAAGGTGTGTGTCTGTGTGTCTGTGTGAGCGTGTGTGTGTGTTCATGTGAGTGTACAGGTTTGCTCAGCGTGCCAGTGAACACACATTTTTGCTCTATAAGTGAAATCATAACGTCGGGTGAAAAGGGCAAATGGCTCTCTGGAGAGCGGAGATGGTGTTTATCGGCGCTCGGAGTGGCTGTGGCTTGCGGTGGGGTGAGACTGTGCACATCGTCTCTCTCTTTCTCTCTCTCGCCCCTAGTCTGCCGCTGCACTCTTACATCCTTATTACCAGCTCACCACCCCATCCCTCCTCCTCTTCTACTGCTCCTCCTCCTCCTCACACCCTCATCCCCCTTTTTCTATTTATCCTCTCTCCCTTTTTTAATTATCTTTCTCCAAGAGCCAGAGGCTGTGCCAAAGGAAATTCCAACTTCCAATTCAGTGTGAGATTGTGTTTTGACATGGCTCATATTATTCAGTTTCAATTTCAGAGAGAGAGAGAGCGAGAGACAGAGAGTGGGGGAGAGGGAGAGAAGAGACACAATCCTTTTGTCACTGTGTCTTCCGCGCGGGAATGTAATGCACCGACTCCGATCCCTTATTAATGTATTTCTCTCCTTTTTTCTCCTTCTTTCACACCCGCTCGGCGCATGCGGAGGCAAATCCACTGAGGCACGGCAAGAGTAACATGGAAAATGATCCATGACAAACGCATGTCACTCTGCTTCAACATAAAGAAAAGGTCACCGACTCTGCGCACAGCATTTTATCCCCTCTGCCTGTTGTAGATGAGTAAGCCGTGAGTCAGTCCCTCGCTTGCTAGAGCACCGTTTCTCCTGCCTGCTCAGCTCCAGTCAAAGCTGTTTGCACAGCATATAGACTGCATAACAAAAAAGGCAGAAAAAGTTTTTTTACTTCGAGGGTGACTAAAAGTTTTATGGTGAAAATGTGCAGTTCTTTAACTAAAGGACCTTCTCAAGTTGGAACCGTTAACATGACTACCAGTGGTATGGAAGCCAGTAATAAAAGTGTTGCCACTTCTTACTGAACTCTTTCCTTACTCTCTCTTGTTTGTCAGATGCATGGGAGAAATCCTCTCATCCCTTCAACAAAAAGGCCTTTGGGAAGTGGGAGTTGTTCCTCTCTCCCAAACCGGATGGATCTCCGGTCATCCAGCACCTCACCAAGCTGAAGGTATACCATCTCTGCACGAGAATATGCAGTTAATAAGGCTTCATAAACCATATTTATGCCTTTATGAAAATGAACTATAGTATATCTGGGAGTGTTATTCAGTATGACATAATAACTGCAATAACCTTGCATTATTGATGAATTTTCTACAGTTTGTGAACTATAAAAGACATGTAAATATAATGACATTATAAAGCACATTGTCCCCGATTTTATATTTACATTTATAGTTATTTACTATAGTTATGTTATTTTACTTGTTATTCATTTATTCGTTTCATTCTGTTTATTTTCCATAAAGATAGACAGCTATGTTAATGCTAGATGATTTCAGAAGTTTTTATATTGATGATTAATATACTTAATTTGCTACAGCTAATATTTTGTTCATTTCCACAAGGCTGAATCCTTATTCTAGATTAGATGAGAGATCTCTTCCAAAGCGTTAACCACATGATCAGTGGGCCTTGTAAAAGAACTGCACAATCTCTCTGTTTATACAGTATTATATATTCAACAAATTGTGTGCAATTGTGTTCAAACCTAGAACTGTCTGTTACAGGCATGTTCCTTCAGGGAAATAATCCTGTAAGCATCATTATTGCTTTACATCAAGCACAAACATCCACTGGGTTTTTAATACATTAGAACAATCTGCAGACTGCAAACCAAATACAGTACAATAAGTTGTATTTTGTATAGCAAGTTTGAACATTATGACCAATATGTGTGTCACCAACATGGCTCTGGTCCATGAAGCATTAACTCCACAAAACCCCTGAAATGTCCTCAGAGACCAGAATGTTAAAAATAGTTTTTTCAGCTCCTATGCCTGAAATGTATTTGTCTATCACACTCCACAGATACTTGTCTTCATTTACCCTTATGGCATTTAGGAGATGCCTTTATCTACAGTTGGTTATCCTGGAGCAACCTGGGGGTTAAGGGTCTTGCTTATGGGCTCAATGGTTGTTGTGCTGGAGTTAGGACAGAGTCAGACTCAAACCCACAACTTTTGGTCCATACCTGAGTATCCTATGACTACTGTAGAGGTGTGAACCTTCACTGGTCTCACTATTCAATTCGATACGATATCTCGATGCATCCTGATGCATGGCATCAATGCTTCTACGTTACTTCACATTACACGCAGGTAGTTGCTACCAGGATGTTCTTGAATTTTTATGCAGTAGCCAGAAAATCACCAAGCAATGTCATGATATAATTCAGTTTTCAACTGCTTCTGTCCCAAGCACTACCACTCAGACTAAGCAGTGTGGAAGGAATTTTTTTTGTATTATAGTTTAGATATTTGCATTAAATTCATGACTTATTAAGATGCCTAGATCATCTGGAAATGTTTGAAAAATTAAAAAGGAATCCTTTTAAAAAAGTGATTTCAGTAGTGAAACTGAATTGCTTGTTACGGACCACCTGCAAAGCCGCCGCGGACCACTAGGGGCAACAGACCGTGGGTTGATGCATCGATTTTGCGATTAATTTCAACATCACTAGACCCAAGAGGGTTGTAAATATTGACTTTTATCAACAATTAAAGTATTGGATAACCAGTTAATACCAGCTTGTTGGATCAATCATCAGCCATGCTTGGGCCACATGATTTCTCTGTGTATAAATTTGACCAAGCAGACTTTAATGATCAATGGTGTCAGATCACTATCATCAAAACTACCTTGCAAATTGATGCATCCAATTAGTTTTAATTAAAGAAACGCCACCACCGAAACTGAAAACTTACTTGCAAGTGTAATAACTGGACTCTAGGCCAACAGAAGAAGGTCACAGTGTCTTATGAAATCTAGTTGGTGTGGCATCAAGTGGATGGTTTGTTATGAGCGCATCATTTACTTGGGAAAGAGATGGTTTGCATGGACACACTAATTTGTTTATGATTAGGCAGCCTCTTGTGCAGCAGCAAATTTCAGTTTTTATGTGTGTCTTTACACATTAATTTTCTCATCATTCTTACCCACGATTGTGCCTCTCTAGACCTTTTGTTGGTTTGTACCACACAAAAAACCTCTGTTGACCTCTTTCATCGATGAGTTTAGGCTGTTAAAAAACCATGTTGGCGCTTCTTGATTTTTCCACTCTTGAGTACAGGTTCAAGGTGCTGACCTTCCAATCTATATCTAGATAGAACAAGTCTAATCCATGCTAGCTGCATCTTACAACTTAAAGGAGAAAAAGGACCTTCTGGTGACATCTTCCAGGCGCCTTTAATGGAGTTGGAGATCCCAGGTCTCAGGAGACATTTAATCTTTTAGTTTTCTGTAAATTGCTCAACTGTTTACCATCTAAGTTTAGAAACACGGAGGCTAATCCCTAAAATGTGTTTAGGCAATTGGAAAAAAGCTCTAAACACCCACGGGATGGCATTTGAATGGATGAAATTCCGCACCACTATGACTCGATTAGGGGCTGTTAGCAGACTGGCCCCTCTCTCCCTGACGGCTGCGGGCCATTGGTGGCCCTGGGTGGGCATTTTGGGAGGTGGAGCAGCTTGACTTGGCGGCGAGGGTTAATTTGAGGTTGATGGGAGGATTGAGACAGATGGGAATGCAAGTGCCCAACAAGTCTCCATTTGCCATAGTTGGCTTTGGCCTGGTGTGTCCTGCCCAGTTTGCCGTAGTGCCATGCAATGGGCCGATGTCGCCTCTCCTGGAAGCCGGAGGCTACTCTAATTGCATTAGTGCTGCATCAGCCGTCCAGTCTCTCCCTCAAAGTGCTGCGAAAGGACACGTTCACACTTTCTTTTCCTCCCCTTTTTCTGTCCACACTTGATTTTTTTGCCTATTATGGGTGTTGGACATCATTCTGTCAAGAGGTGTTGACTGGTCTCAAAACTGCTGCTATGTTCTTTAAACTTACTTTTAGTTACCTTAACGAACCTTAATGAATTTTAACAAATGCAGCTTTGTGACTAAAGGATTAAAATGCTAAGTTCCAGTATGCATCAAATGGGAAGTGAATATGGGAGCTCATTACTCTTAATTAATGAAGAACGTTTCCTCCAGACCATTTTAGCCATCAAATAATCTGGAAATAAGTAATGACATTTTACCTACATATATAGAGACTTCTAAAAAGCTCTGGATGTAGTGTAGTTTTACATTTTGATGCGACTAAATGGAAGCAACTTCAGCCTTTCAAGTGGGTGTAAGGTGGCATTATTTATATGTGTCATTTAAACACGTAGCTGCTTTTATCTTATGCTTTCAAGAAGCAGCACTGAGTAAACAGTGTCTGATGTAGCTTCGTATTTCTGCATTTCTGACTGTTTGCAAGATGGTTCGGCTATAAGAAGACGTGACTGAGTTACCTTCCTATATTCAGAAAGAGAGAGTAAGAGAGAGAGAGAGAGAGAGAGCAAATAAATTAGCATGCTTTCCTGCAGTGTGTTATACTGTTTGAGGAGCCGTTTCAACATTTTTTCCTGGATTAAAACCAGTTTGTTAAAAAGCATAGCAGATGGCAGTTTTTTGGAAGCGCTTGTTTTCAGGTTTGACGTACAGCGCTGACACCGTGAGTGATGCCTCCCCCTCAGTTTCCCGTTCTGGGAAGTGGGCGGGTTTCTCAAAAAAAAAATTTTGCAGAGGAGATATGAATGTGAGGAGGAAGGAACATTAGTGTGTGTGTCGTCCTTGTTTTGATGGTCACTAGTTGAAGTCCTGGTGTTTAATCCCTTTCTGCAACTCTGGGTGACTGACAGGTGGGCAGACTGAGCCCTGCTTCTAGACTGCTATGTTTTTAAATGCATTTGGCTGTCACACACAGCTTCACACACTTTCGCATTGGGACCAAGGGGACATTTAAATGGCCTTAAGTGCCCCGGCTTAAGACCCGAGTAAATGGAAGGGCTGAGCTTTAGCCAGTAGTCTGCTCTCCGCTTTTCAAACTAGAGCCCTCACTTCCATCTGACATCTCCCTCTCTTTCTCAACCCCTTCCCTTTCTCTACTGTCTGTAGTAGCATGTAATCTAGTATTGCTTTCTTTGTATACCACTGAAAAGCTAGCAGCAGGTTCTCTGGTTACTGACAATAGACCCACTGCTGTCTGTGGTTTTGCTTTTGCTGGGAACAGCATGCTGCGTACTTCGGCCTCCTATGAGCAGAGTGCACTGATTGCACAGCCTATTAGGAGCTCACTGGGTATAAGGTGCATTTAACATGTCTTTTTGGTACATTCATTTCTTATAAAGAAAACATTAGTTTTAGTATTAGTTGAGGTGGTGAAAAGAGTGATAGAGTCCTACCTCCACATTATAGCCATTGGGTCTGTGAGCAAGACGCTTAACCCCAAGTTGCTCCAGGAAACTGTCCCTGAAATTAGGAAATGGAGATCGCACTGGTTAAGAGTTTTTGCTAAATATCATGAATGTAAATGTAGTAAAAGCAACAGAATTAGTAGTAACAGAAGTAGTTGTAGCAGTAGTACCATGAGTACTAGAATTAGTACATTTGCATTTGTCAGATGCTCTAGTAACATGAGATGCATGAGTAACTTCCATTGTATAATTACAATTCCCTGGAGCAACTTGGGGTGTAAGGGTCTTGCTCACAGACCCAGTGATAGTTAATTTAGATGTTATAATATAATATAATATGTTATAATTTTGCGCAGCACGATGGCGCAGTGGTTAGCGCTGCCACCTCACAGCGAGGGGTCTTGGAGTCGAACCCAGGGGATGGCTGTAGGGCCTTTCTGTGTGGAGTTTGCAAGCTCTCCCTGTGTTTGCGTAGGCTTCCTTCAAGTGCTCCGGTTTCCTCCCACAGTCCAAAGGCATGCACTATAGGTTAATTGACAACTCTAAACTCGCTCTGTAAGGTGTGGATGAGAGTGTGATTGAGTGTGTGTGCCCTGCGGTGTGATGGTGCCTGCCCAGGGTTGGTCCCTGCCTTGCGCCCATAGTTCCCAGGATAGGCTCCGGTCCCCACACCCCAATCAGGAATAAGCGGTTCATGATGAATGAATGATATATTACTCTTTATGCTTTTGAGAATATTTGGAAAAAGCCTGCAGTAACAAATGGCACTGGCACGTTTCACATTCTCATTTTTTACATAAACCTATAAATTACAGATTTATCCAGTTCAAATGTGGGGACTGTATTTTGCTCATGAGTGCCTCAGCAGTACCTTCACTAGTCTGGTCAACTTCCTAAAAATTAATGCTTCAAACTGCCCCTACTTAATGCAATCAAGTGTATCATAAAATGTCATTTATGTTAACCCATTTTCAATTTTTTTTAGAATGGCTTATTCCATATTAGAAACAATTGTTTTTAATTGTCAGATTGTATTTGTGTTATTGAACATGACTGAGCGGGCAAAAACCAGATCACAGTGTAAAAACATTGGGCCTCATTTACCAATATCTTGTTTTTTCTTTCAATCTCTTTTTAAGACAGGCAGTTACAGGACAGTTAGTAGTGTAACGGTTAGGGTGTTCACCCCATGGTGAGAAGGTCAGCGATTCGAATCTCGGACCGGTAAAGGTACCACTGAGATACTCAAGAGCAAGGTACCATCTCCAAGCACTGCTCCCTGTGCGCTGCCCATGCCAGCTGCCCACTGCTCCTTCACGGATGGGTCAAATGCTGTGCTGTGGTGTGTTTGCAATGATAAATAATCATTCACTTATACTCACTTTCACAAAAGTCTTTGTCAATTTCATGATGGTTTCTTAAACTGTTTACATGTTGTTCTTTTAAAGGTTTACATTAAAACATTATGAGATTAAACAGTTGTAGAATTTTAGAAAGCCTAATAAGCTTTGTTAGATTCCGTTCCTACCTAAGATTAAATCTCAAATATGAAAACTTATGAATGCCAGAATCTTTGTGGACAGTGTAAGTGGGTTTTCAGAAAAAATATCCTCTCATTAAGAACCACTACAGAAGACCGCCACCAGAAAACTAAAAATTCTGCAAGTACACGATGTCCTCTCTGGTCCTAGTACCCACCAGCCCCAATGCATGATGGGTGAGATTGGGTGTGGTCAGTTAGCCCACCACATTGGGTGAAACACTTTCCAGTTTCTGCTATTTCACAACTGTCAGAGCGGGAGCCCACACTTAATGTTTTATGAGCTTCCCCCTGCTATCACCTGAATCAGGAGAGCTTAATCAATTTTCCACTCGTGGAGTCTGAATGCGAAACATGCTGTTTGTGTGAGTTTAAAGCGGCGAAACACTGGCTCAGCAAGCCTGGCAACACTCCCAAATCTAATTTATTCATTAATTAAAATTTTATCACCTGTGTAGTGCTATTGATATTCAGCAGTGTGTCTTTCAAAGGAGACAAAGCAAAAATAACACACACACACAAACACTGTCTGAGACTGACTGAAGGAACTCGTGATGCTCAGAGCATTTTAGCAGCCAATAGAATGTGATCAATAAGGGGCCCTGGTGGATTTGAGTGTTCGGAAAGGCCATGTTTTATTCTGTGTGTTTGCTCTCTCTCTCTCTCTCTCTCTCTCTTTTTCTCCCTCTATCTCTATCACTCTCTCACTCTCTCTCTCTCTCTCTCTCCCCGTTGAAGGGTACAGGAGCTCTGCAGACAGGTGGGATATAGTCATGCTCTCAAGGGAAATCAAAATACTGGTACAAACAGAGCTAGAAGCAGAGTCAGGGAAAGAGGAGTTTAGAGGAATTTTCGCTGCTGAATATGTGTGCAAGGGAGTAGAAAAGATGGCGTGTGAGTGTGTGTGAGAGAGAGAAAGGGTGAGAGAGAGAGAGAGAGAGAGAGAAAGTGGATTGGGCACAGGCATGTGTGTTTGCCACGCTCCACACGACTGTGTCTGCCCAGGCTCTTAGGAAAGGGCGAGATTTGATGGAGGTAAAATCTAATTAGAGTTTTGACGCTGCGCTGACGCTGAAAAATGCCCGGCTGAACTCTATTCTTGTGCTAAATGGGAACAGGATCACACACTCCCATTCTAAATTAAACTCCAGCTAATCCACAAACAACCCTGTCTGGCCCACTTTAAACAGCGGCCAAATTCACCTGTCAGACCGCAGACCTCGTCACCGCATGGCGGAACGATCACCGCCACCATCCCCCATACACATGTACACACACACACACATACAAGCTTACATACACTTTCAATCTTCCTTTCTGTTCTTGCTGTTTCTCAGTTTGTTTCAGCTGCACTCAGTGACGTATAGAAGCAGTTTTCAAAAGGGCTCAGTTGTGTGTGTTTGTGTGTGTATTTGTGTGCGTGTACCCTGTTTGCTGACCACTGAGGGCATGAAATGTGTCTACTACGTAAAAGGTCAGCCAGGATTTTTAAGTTCTCATTTAAAAACTAAGTGCCAAAATGTTTCTATTTGGCATCTGAGTGTAGAGTGAGAGGTGGCTTTAGATTTTAGTTTAGAAAGTGCTTTATACAAATGTACATCTTTGAGGTGTCTGTGACCTTGAGATCCAGTGCTCCAGACTGCGAACATATACATTTTGTGAGCAGTTTCTGACAGGATGTGTGTTTTTCTCAAAGGTCTCACTGTTGTACACACAAATTTCACTTTAAACTTTACCCACGTGACCTGTGCATCAAGTCTAGCCTCGCTTTCAGTACAATTTAGGCAGATCCTATCGAATGGACAGACAAAATGAGACCCCAAATCTCTGTTGCTAATGGCTTCCAAATGCTAATTTCTAATTTCTATAATGACCACCTGACTAATATGCAGTGTTGGGGAGTAATGACACATTAAACCCACAATGATATATTGTTTCAGAGATCAACAAACCCATCAATCAAAAAATGAAAACATTGATCAGACATCATAGATATTGCAATGTCACTTTATATTGTACAGGAAGTCTATTTTTTATTAAAGCGAGTGAGTGATTATTTGTCTTTGTAAACCCACCACAGCACACAGTGCACCACAATGAAATGTGACCCCTGCATTTGACCCATCCATGAAGGAGCAGTGGGCGGGTTTTTGGCAGCACCCATTGATCAATGTTTTGGGACGGTACTTTGCTCATGAGTACCACAGTAGTACCTTTACTACTTTACTAGTTCCAGTAGTTTGGAACTTGAACCGTTGACCCCTCTGATCACTGGGCCAACGCCCAGTTGTTTTTCCATTTAATAGTCTGATTGAGCTCAGCAATAAAAATTGGTGACTGAATATGAATGGAAGTGATAGAGAGGAAAACATAGCCTATTTGATATTGACTCCTGAACTCAGTCGAACAGAAATGGTAACTATTGTAGCAGACTGTAGAATATAGGCAGACATTGAATCGATATAATAATGTATCGTGATGAAACTTGCCATTCACCCCTCTGATGTGTATGTCTGTAAATACACAGTCACAAATGCAACGATTTTGGATGGACCATGTGTTCTGACACAAGCCACGGTAGCCCTGCTATTCGATTGGACAACACAGCCCAGCCTTCGCTTTGGCTGCTCATGACCCTATCATCTTTCATTCATCCCTCAAGAGCTGCAGTTTTGGAGATTTTCTGACCCAGTGGTCTTGTCATCTCGATCTGGCCTTTGCCAGAGTTACTCAAATCCTTACACTTGCCCATTTTTAACGCTACGAACACATAAATCTAAAGCATAAAATGTTTGCTTGCTGCGTAATATATCCCACTCACTGCCAGGTGCCATCATAAGAAGATAATAAATGCACTGCACTTCACATGATGTTATGGTCATAATGTCATGGCTGATCAGTGTATATAAGTTTCAGTATAAATTACAAGATTGTTAGCATGAAGGATTCTCTGAATTAGCTTTAGCTACTGAAAGTTAGCATTAAAGGGGTCATTTAGCAATATACGTTTGTGTTTGTTGCAGTCCCTATTAATAAATAATATAGTACATTTATATTAAATAGTATTGACAAATTGTAATATACAGAAAAGTCATCATAGAAATCAACAAATATTTGGTTCAGGCACATCAAATAAAAAGAAGTCACTACTTGACAAACAGAAGTGGTGCCTCCATCTGAAACTAACCTTATAACTTAGACCTCTAAGATTTATAAGTGTGGGTGGATTATAATTGTGTCCGTGTGTGTGTTTTCATGTGCATGGGTGTATGCTTGCTAAGATCAGGTGAAGCTTCTTATGTCTGGACCTGATGCTTGTCTGGAGTGCCTATTGATCCTTAGCAATCTGCAGCTGATCCTGAAAGCAATGAAAGTCCTACCTCATTTTTTTTTACACACACACACACATATATATATATATATATATATGTGACCCGATCTGCCGTAATGAGTCGGCGTTCTATTTATTTAGATACGGGCCGATTATGTTGACAAAACATCAAAATATAGATTTTTTCTTTTTTGGTCTTATATGAAAGAAAAGGTCTTCAAAATTAATCTAGTCTCCAAAAAAGAGAAATCGCTATTTTTGTGATGTTTTTCAACATAATCGGCCCGTATCTAAATAAATAGAACAACGACTTCCGACTCATTACGGCAGATCGGGTCCACACACACACACATATATATATATATATACTGTATATATATATATATATATATATATATATATATATTATATATATATATATATGTACACGCACATGCACACACACACACATCTTCAGTCTCCAGGTGTCTGTCAGCTCCTGTGCTGTGTTTTGGGGTTTGCTGTTGTTATAGTTCTCTGTGTAGCATGAATCTCCATCCAGTGGGGAAATGGGCTCGTCTGTAGAGAAACTAGAGCTCAGGAGATGGCGGGAGGGAAAAGGGCTGAGAGGAATGTTGATGAGTATGGTTTTGTGTGTGTGTGTGTGTGTGTGTGTGTATATGTGTGTGTGTATGTGTGTGTTGTGTGTGTCTGTGTACGTGTGTGCGCACTAATCGTATGCATTGTACGTCTGGATATGCTTTTCTGTTTTCCTAATTTTTTCCTCCTTCTTTGCCCTTGCAGCTTGTGGTTCTCACCAAACATGGAGAATATCTCTTTCGGATCTCGCCCTGGGCAAAGTATGTCACTAAAACTCCGGACTCTGTCACCTACGACTGGATCCACTGGGACCCTCCACATCCGTACAGGGTGAGCTTTTTAGAAAATACTGTTACAGGAGAATTTTTATTCTTAGAGAATAAGGCTGTTACAGATGCCTGTTTGTGTGTGTATGTGTAAGTGTGTGAGGAGAAAGCCAGCTGTCTGCCCAATCTCACATTAATTTCACATTAGTCTCACATTTCTGTGGTGACAGAGCAAAAGCCTCTCAACAACACAGCAATAGTGTATAAACAAACTGTTTTAAACGTCTCACTTTTGAAACAGCTAAACGGCATAATTAAGTGTGATTGTAGTTAGTGTTTTTTTCCTACTGCCAAGCACCCGTCCCTGTGAAGCCATACCATTTTTGCTTCCTCTTATTTTGGGTAACACAAAGCACAGTACAAATCAGCCTTCTAAATCAGGGGTCCAACTTTCTGAGGTCAAGTCAAGACCGGCTACTGCACTTACGCATATGGCTCCCTCATTGCATAACAGCTTAACACTTATCACGTTAGGGTTCAATTTAGTCATGAAAACATGAGAATGATAACATGGTTCATCAGAGTTCATCTCCTTGGAAAATGACCATGATGGATTTTACCTCACCAAAACAATGGGTATGCATTTTAAAACTTATACTGGAGAGGTAATTATCTGCAGGGTATTATGAAACTAACTGCAAAATTTTGTAGTTTGCATTTGCACTATTCCAGTCGTTACTCCGTGGCAGCAATATGAGAACTAGCATCTTATTTTAAAGGCAAGCAAATTAGTTGGGGCAGTTGGTGGTGTAACAGTTGGGCATGTTAGCTGCCCACTGCTTTTTCATGGATGGGTCAAATGCAGAGGTCACATTTCGTTGTGGTTGCACTGTGTGCTGTGCTGTGGTGTGTTCACAATACAAATAATCACTCAAATTCTAAAGCACTTTAAGATTTTGAGTCAGGAATTTATTGTAATGAACAGACTGCACTAATACAAGGAAAATAGATGCTTTTATTCAAGTAGAATTTGAATGTATGAATTTGTCATTTTATTTTTTTTATGCAAGGAATAGTATCTTTTACTAAATATGATTTTGGGTTCTATATACAGCATTGCCCCCATACACACAACCCTCACACACACACACACACACACACACACAAGCTGAAACCAGCGGAGGCTTGGCTATTCTGCAGGAGAGAATTGAGCTATGGCCCACAGTAGATTTTAGCCTATAAAGAGGCTCTGGGTCCAACAGATGGAGGATTCATCACACAGGTTAGCAGGAACTGACAGGTGTTGCATGAATCAGTTTAGAGTCTCTCTCTCTGTCTTTCTCTCTGAATTATTGCACAGCTTCCTAAAGACCACTTAGATACAACGTGCAGGGGTTTAGCATGGCTGACTGTCATAACGAAAATAATTAAACCACACCTTCCTTTCCCCATATGAAAAATTATGCTTTTTAATAAGTTTACTGCAACACAGAGTCATTTCTTATACGATCAGGCCCACATTCATGCAAAAATACATACAGGATTTTGAAAATTGAAAAAACCCTGGATTATATAATAATGACAGTGATATTTAGGTGCCGCATAAACATTTTACTTATGAAGAACAACCATGTAGTTACTATGGCTGCCTGATCTGCATGCAATGTGATGGGATGCATTGTGATGCATCAAGATATTGCATCAAATCGCATTGTTGACCTGATAATCGTAATCGAAACGAATCGTGAGACAAGTGAAGGTTCACACCTCTATAGCACACAGTGCACCACATAATGTGACCTCTGTGTTTGAAGGAACATTGGCTAGCATTTTAGTAGCACCATGGGAGAAGTTCTTGAGGACGGTAACTTGCTCATGTGTACCTCAGTGGTGCCTTTAATAATCCGGGACTTGAACCAATGACCTTCCGATCACGGGGTTGTCAACTGTAACACTACCAACTGTCCCATAGGTGAAAGTTCAACATATATGCCCTATAGTAAATACATTTTATATGTATTGCACTTGTGTTTTTGGTGTTTTGTGATGCATGATTTAGAAAAAACCTATATGAATCATTTAAAATTTTTTGGAATCTTTTCATTATGGATACATCCGTCTTACCTTTGTATTTTAGTGTGTCGTTTTTTTGGCTGACATGCTGATGCCAGTGCCAGAGTCCAGCACCATTAGACCGACATGCGGTTGATTCATAGCGGTTGTGAGCGTCTCGGCTTGAGCGCTCTGATGAGAGCCCCCCTTTTAAGATCCGCTGCTGCTTAGAGCTCATACATTTATTATTAGCCATTAGCATGCCGAGAGCGGGCCCGCACTAATGACGACACTTGTTCAGCGCGTATAATGGGACTCAAGTAGCGCGTTTAACAGCCCTCACAGACCGAACAGTTGGTTTTGCCCTCTTGATGTTTTCGTTTTGCTGAAGAACCATTTACAGTACACAAAGCTCTAATGGGGATTAATGTTTCTTCTGTGACATTTCTTTCGGACACATTTGAGAGTGATTGCCAGTCGACCGGCACTTGGGCAGGCTGAGTTTTATAGAGAGCTCGTTCCCCGAGTTCTGTTTTTCAGTGGGCGTGAGTGATTGAGACCATATTTGAAGAGAGTTGTTCGTATTTATATAAACAGGTGGTGGAGTAGGGTTAGTTGCTTATTTATTCCTTTATTTGGTTCATTTCATTTTACAATTTGCCTTTTTTTGTGTGTGTTTGTGTATCTGTGTGTCTCTGTGTGTGTTGCATTGCATTAGCGCTTGCATATGCTTGCATTCTGTTTGCACACAGATGGTGGTCCTCTTAAGTGAAAGGGAGAAAATACATTTATGTATTAAAATCCAGTAATGAAGTTAGAGTCCTCAAGCTCCAGGCTGACTGCAGAATTTAACTATTTAACTTAACTAGACAATTTCCTGCTCAAATGTCAATTTAAATCCTCCCAATTCTTTAAAAATCTGCCACATTTTCTCTGATTTTTAGATATTATAAAATTTATAAATTCATTTACAGTCAAAAAACTTTACAGTTACTTTACAGTAAGCACATGAACATTGGATCCTCAATTTTACAGAATTTAGAAATTAATTAATGCAAGAAAACAAATAAAACTGAAGAAATGTACTTTGAAAAAGACCTGAACAGATTAATTCAGATATCCTTTTACCATTTTGGATATGAGGACATGTTCATAGTAAACCAAAGACCATATTTGAGCAAAAGGGCATCATTTCATGGTTTGCGGCTGCTTTGCTGCAGCAGCTCATAGAATCACACCATGAATTGTTTTGAGGAAAATATCAGACCATCTGTCCAAAAAAAGAAAGCTAAAGCTGAGGTGGACCATGCAACATGACAATGGCCCAAAACATTCCTAGGAATGGCTCAAAAAAAAGAGAGAGATTCCGGAAAGGTCGGCTCTTATGCTGATATACTGTGGGGTGATTTGAAATGGGCTACACATACAAAAAAGTCCTCAAATATTTTAAAGCTAAATGAACTAGTTACTGGGGAGCAGGGAAAACTTTGTCAATGTCAGAAATGGCTAGACCGTTAAAGGAAATGTCTCATTGACGGTTAGGGTTAGTCAAACGAAGAAATGCAGGATCTTAGGATATGGGGTGTCGTAACTAGTGGTTCATAAAACAAGAGCTTAAATAAGGTCATAGATATTGCCTTTTTGCCGGCCGACCAATTAACACAGTTAACGAGTTACAGATTATTTAATGCTACAGATAGAATACTGTTAAAAGTAAAGAAATCTGATCATTTTATGCCACTTTGGTATGAATTTCATTGACTATTGTGTCTTTTAGTATAGATTTTAACTTTCTTTTATTTACTTACAAAGCACTTAATGGCTTAGCACTTTTATTACTAATCTTTGAACTGTCTACACTCTTAGATTGCTCATCTGTAAGATCCTCTATGTGCCAAGAGAGTTAATAAGAAATACAGTGGGGAGGTTGTTTTTAATCATCATGCATCTGAAGTATGGAATACACCACCAGGAGCAATTATAGAAGCTGAGTCACTTTTCAAAGCATTTCTCGTCTCTTGTGCCATAGCTTTTAATATTGTTTCCCTCTTTTTTACCTTTTAAAATACTTTTTAGTTGTTTTGGTTATTTCATTGTGTTACATTTCTGTAAAAATTTATTTCTCTTTATTTGTCCAATTTGTTCTTTGTATCATACAGTTATTTCTACTACAATTACTAATTGTCTAACTGCTAGTTGTTTATCTATTTCCTGATTTTATACTTAAACATAAAGCACTCTGGGCTGCATTTTTACACACAAAAGAAGCTATATAAATAAAGATAATTGTTACCTTAGCTTCAAATCCAGCTCCATTCCACTAGCGGGACTACCACGTTTTGAACTCCAATGCAGTTTTTTTTGGTAGGGCAGTTGGTGGAGTAACGGTCCCGTGATCAGAAGGTTGCAGGTTCCTGAATCAGTATAGTTACCACTGAGGTACTCATGAGCAAGGTACCGTCCCCAAACACTGCTCCCCGGGCGCTGCCCACGTTAGCTGCCCAGAGGTCACATTTCATTTTGGTGGTGCACTGTGTGCTGTGCTGTGTTCACAAGGACAAATAATCACTCACTTTCACATTCAGTTGAATGCTCAAAATGGTCTTCAATAGAGACCTCTCCCTCCTTCCCTTCCCCTACCTCCCTCCATCCCTCACTCACCCCCCCACCCCCTCCCTATGTCCCTTCCTCCCTGAACTGATATTTGAGTTGGGTTGCATCAGTAGGGCTGCAGGCCTCCATGTGAAAGCTGTGGGATGCGGGGCCCATCAAAGCAGGACGTACTGTTGATGCTTGACCCGTAACCACCATCTTTCTCTCCCTCCCTCCATCTCTCTCTCTCTCTCTCTCTCTCTCTCTCTGTGACTCTCAGCTTCAGCACCAGCAGCCTCCACGGCCCCGTGACCCGCGGATCTATGAGGCTCACGTAGGCATCGCCTCACCAAGGGAGGAGATCGCCTCCTACAAGAACTTCACTTGCGACGTGCTGCCCCGCGTTAAACACCTGGGTGAGTGATGAAACAGGCAGAAATGGATGGGGCAGAGCACAGCGTGAGCAGTGGCATGAAACACTCACAGCTGGACCATTCTGGACTGTCAAAGACGGTGTACAGCTTTTGTCTTTTTCACTGACCTCTCAAAGTAAAGTTTTTTCATTATTCAAATTGGTACTGGGCTTTATAACGTCCGATAATTGGCAATTTAAATAAAAGCAAAAAGATGAAAGACTACAGTGTATTCTTATAGGTACACTTGCACAAAGTCAGGGATGTTGTAGGATTATAGCCAGGTGTATGATCAACCAATTATACCAAACAGGTGCTAATGATCATCAATGTCAGGTTGAAACACAGTCATTAACTGAAACAGAAACAGCTGTGTAGGAGGCTTAAAACTGGGTGAGGAACAGCCAAACTCTGCTACCAAGGTGAGGTTGTGGAAGACAGTTTCATGTCATGGCAAGATTGAGCACAGCAACAAGACACAAGGTAGTTATACTGCATCAGCAAGGTCTTTCCCAGACAAAGATTTCAAAGCAGACTGGGGTTTCAAGATGTGCTGTTCAAGCGCTTTTGAAGAAGCACAAAGAAACAAGCAACGTTGAGGATCGTAGACGCAGTGGTTGGCCAAGGAAGCTTAGTGCAGCAGATGAAAGACACATCAAGCTTATTACCCTTCGAAATCGGAAGATGTCCAGCAGTGCCATCAGCTCAGAACTGGCAGAAACCAGTGGGACCCAGGTACGCCCATCTACTGTCTAGAGAAGTCTGGCCAGAAGTGGTCTTCATGGAAGAGTTGCAGCCAAAAAGCCATACCTCCGACGTGGAAACAAGGCCAAGCGACTCAAGTATGCACGAAAACATAGGGACTGGGCTGCAGAAAAATGGCAGCAGGTGCTCTGGACTGATGAGTCAAAATTTGAAATATTTGGCTGTAGCAGAAGGCAGTTTGTTCATCGAAGGGCTGGAGAGTGGTACAATAATGAGTGTCTGTAGGCAACAGTGAAGCATAGTGGAGGTTCCGTGAACATTTGGGGCTGCAGTTCTGCAAATGGAGTTGGAGATTTGGTCAGGATTAATGGTGTTCTCAATGCTGAGAAATACAGGCAGATACTTATCCATCATGCAGTACCATCAGGGAGGCGTATGACTGGCCCCAAATTTATTCTGCAGCAGGACAACGACCCCAAACAAACAGCCAAAGTCATTAAGAACTATCTTTAATGTAAAGAAGAACAAGAAGTCCTGGAAGTGATGGTATGGCCCCCACAGAGCCCTGATCTCAACATCATCGAGTGTGTCTGGGATTACATGAAGAGACAGAAGGATGTGAGGAAGCCTACATCCACAGAAGATCTGTGGTTAGTTCTCCAAGATGTTTGGAACAACCTACCAGCCGAGTTCCTTCAAAAACTGTATGCAAGTGTACCTAGAAGAATTGATGCTGTTTTGAAGGCAAAGTGTGGTCACACCAAATATTGATTTGATTTAGATTTCTCTTTTGTTCATTCACTGCATTTTGTTGATTGATGAAAATAAATGATTAACACTTCCATTTTAAAAGCATTCTTTGTTTACAGCATTTTTTCACACCTGCCTCGAATTTTTGCACAGTACTGTATGTTGTTGTACTTTTGATCAAAGTACAATTTAAAAAATAAGTATATTTTTAAGAAATATGTGATGTCATTTTAGTGACAATTCCAATTATTCTTCCCTCCAGACGTTAGGGAAAACTTTGTTTATGTTTGTTTTTCTGGAAAAAGAATAGCAAAGAATATCAAATCCTTCAGTTGGTAGCGGTATTAAAAATCCTACACCCATCCCACTACAGAAAGTATGTATGAGCTCTAGCTTCGGGCTCAACAGAGATTCACTCAGTCTTCTGTTTAACAGCACAGAGAACTGCCTGCATCACCTGTGCAATATAGTACATGTATTGATGAAAAATCTGTTGAAAAAGCTGCTTACACATAGTCAAACAACTGAATATTGCTTGGTTTAACTACAAAATTAAAAAGTAAGTAGTTTTTTTTCAGTTCCTCATACGTCTGTTTATTTGTAGTTTTCTGATTTTTACACGACAGCTGACAACTTGTTGGAGGACTATAGCGTTGTTATAGTAATAAAAGGTTTAGACCACCACCACTCCTCCATCAGTTGTTAGTTCCTGACAGCAGAAACGTTCTTGGCTGTACATTTATGTGTATCTTGGCTACTCTCAGCTCTCAGTCTAGCAGTGATACTGACATGTATAAAAGCTCCAGCAACACTGCAGTGACTTTCCACAGTACCTTACACTCTCTCCAGCACCACACACACCACCATGTCTATGTCACTGTAATGTTGGCTTTTTTATTTTTTTTGTGTGTGTAGTTTGATACTGATTAATAAAAAAATATTTAAGCTCTAATGAACTGTTACAAATGACTGATGTGCTTACAAAAAGACTGACGTGACAGATATTCATGGCACCAAGGCAAAGCATCTTTTATTTAAATAGCAAAAGAAATTGTCAGAATGGCCACCGAAACAGTGAACTTTGCTCACAGAGCATACCAAGATGTGGTTAATACAACGGTGGATGGGACAGAGGCAAAAGGCAACAACATTACTAAATAAGGAGCTAAATAACAGATGCAAACAATAAGCTAATTTATTAAACCAAACAAGATACTAAACACTAAAGTGAGAACAGGTGTGACTGATAATTAACTAAGTAAGGGATTCTAACCAATCAGGGCACAGAGGCTACGTTCACACTGCCATGCTGAAGTGACTCAAATTTGATTTTTTGCCTTAATGTGACACAGATCTGATCTTTTCAGGGCTGTGTGGACACACAGATCTGATCTTTTCAAAACAGATTTGTGTCACTTTCATATGTGGTACTGAATCTCATACGTATCCGATTCGCGGCTATGCGAGCTGAATGTTAACCCTCAGATCGGAATTCATGTGGCTTTTTGCTTATACGCATGCGCTGACATCATCAGCCTGCACCAGCAGCGCGGGAAGGTAAAAATGGAGGAGAGCTGCGATAACAGTCAGTGGAAGGATGGAGAAGTTGGGAATTTAATTGACTTTTTTTCTCCTTTTCGACCTGCTCATGTACAGCTGATTCACTGTTTGTCGTCCTCCAGAGCAAAGTGCGATACTGTGAGCTACTAACGCCTCCATTTTTAATGCCATGAGTCGTCCCACAGATATGAAATTTTTTGTTGTTAGTGACGCAGTTGACCCGTGTAAAACGTATCAATGTGCGCATGCGTGACGTTCCGGAGGACAAATGCATTCACATTACAGTCACATACAGGTCACTTGTAATTATGAATGTGAACTGTCAAGATAGACAAATCCGATCTGAGCAAAAAATTGGAACTGAACGATGTGGCTGGCAGTGTGAACGTAGCCAGAGGAAGGGGCAGAACAGAGAGAAATGACAGACATACCTCTCCAGACAGACACAAGACAGGACAGCAGTGCCCTCCAGTGGCCGTATGGAGTAAAACCAAGGGGATCCTGATTTACTCCAGATAAATTATGAACATAGACAGTCAGTATAAACTGCAACAAGAATGTGAAATCCTATACTGTAATAAATATGAAGATTAGTCAACATAGAAAACAGCGTGATTATGTTTTTGACCTTATGAAAAACATATGATTTATTAGATGGTGATATAGAGGTAGGATTCTTGCCTGGTAAGTATCTTGGACACCGGAGTAAGAATATTAACAGTAGGTTGCTGCAGGTATTAATATAAGAGCATCTATTAAGCAGTGGAGGAAAAAGTCCACAAATACTATTCTCAGGTAGAAGTACAGATACTCAAATAAAGATGAAAATGTTTAGGCTCTAAAATGTACCCAAAGCTTAAAAGTATAAAAGTAGCATATCAACCTGAACATTACACCTTGATCCAGCATAAATGTTTAAGCTGGATGCACTGGAGACTGCTCTGTGCAGCATATAGTGAATAAAAGCAGAAAGTTATCAGAAAAAAAGCTTAAGTAAAGCAACAGATATGTAACTACTGAAGTACAGTTGTTAAATATCCATACTCCTTTATTTTTCACCTCTGCTGTGCCATACTTTTAAATGTAAGTAATCTACAATTGGGATTTATAAAGATCCTATCAAAGTGGACAGTAAGTAAATTTTCATAGTAAGTTTCAAGGTCAGCCCTACTTCCCTCTCAGAGAGTTGGATGGAGGCATAGCTGAGCAGTTAGGGCTACCGTTGTGGTCTGAGTCGGTCAGGATTGTGGGTTTGGATCCCAGTTGGACAATACACCCTGAGGCATGGCCTTGTGGTGGAGGAGTAAAGGCTGTGTGGTTCCCACACACGCTCCACACGGCGCTCTGAGGAACCCCTCCAGGGTGCTGCATATATATACTCCAATCAAGCCGGCCTTGAACAAGTTTTGAACAGTCTCTCTACATGAATAAATAATCCTTAAGAAAATAAACGAGAACTTTTCGTTCAGCTCGACCACCTTAAAACATGAACCCTGGTTTAGGGCCCCTAAGCTCAGCATGGTGTATTGTTTTAATATGAAACCCATCACGTTTGTTCTGTAGTTTCACATCCGTGTCTATTGCAGACAAACCATACACTGTAAAAAATGATACCGTGGCCCAAAAACCGACATAGGTACAGAACCATGGGCACACTGTACTGTATCCCCCAAATATTTCCTGATAATTTTGAGGATTTTGTAAAAGAAGTTTGTAATTTCTATCCTTTTTCCTAAAAACTTGACAAATTAAAGGCCTTTTTCCCCCCAAAAAGCTGTTTGCATACAACAAAAAAGCCCACATTTTCATTTGTATGAATAGCTTTAAAGGTTGGTCAGCTTTTCAGTGGTTCCTTGTAATGGACTGCTAATGCCATGCAACAGCTGCAGCCCCCGGGTCCGAATGAGCTGTCTGGGGGCCTAGGGCGCTGAGCGCCGCCCAGCTGTGGGCTCTCTGACTGGGGATTAAAAAGCTTTGGTGAGTGCTCTCTGGCCCTCAGGTGTTCTGGGAAGTAACAATAGTAGCTGCGCACTTCCACACAGTAGGGACACTTGCATTGTTCTCAAAGGTGAGTCAGCTCTAAAGACAGGCTAATATCTGCGACACAGTTCGCTTCCTTCAAAAATAAAAAAATTCCAATTATGTTGTGATTGTGTCGAGTGGCCTATTGTAGCTTATGTCTGTCTTTATTCTTCCCACTTACGGCTAAAATTGGAGAAGCGAAGCGCACGACAGTAAAGTTAACATTCGAACAGAATTTTTTTTGTGTTTTTGGTAGTAAGAGGAAAAAGAGAAACGTGAAGTCATTTTGTTTTTGTCTTGTGAGCTTTGATTTGGAGGACTTTTTATGTTGCAGTCTGACAAATGTTGCACAGGAGAACTGATGTCTGCTCGCCTTGATTGCTGATCTTTTTATATTTAACAGAGGCGCTGACTGTGAAAGCGTCTTTTAGATTTGTGATTTAATTACCATCCGCACAAAAGCAGCGGCACGGCTTTGATTGACAAACAAAAGGAGTCAGGCGTAGGTGGCTGTGAAACAGTGATACAAGGCTGGCACCTGGACGCACACACAGACACACACATACAAAGAGAGTGAGAGAGATAGAGAGAGGAAGAACTGTAAATCTGGATTTTTAAGAAAGGCAGAAAGGCACATACACATAATATTTTAATTACTGCAAAGCACAGGCGTTTATTTAAACATTTATTTAAAAATATTATTTAAAAATAATGTTATGTTGGTATTTTCAATAACATAAGTTGTCCCCACTTCTAAATTCTGCAAAATTGTTATTTATTCAGGTAAATCAGTGACATTATCGTAATACTGATTTGAATTAATATCACTACCTACGTAAGGTCTAAACAAATACATCTGGTTAATTCATTTCAAATGCAAATTCTAGAATGCTTCTGTCATGCTGAAACTCTCACATTGGACTCAAGACTTATAGGTTGAATCTCTGGCTATAAAGTAACTCTCCTCCACAAATTTTCAGATATCTTTGGAAAAAAACTGTAAATGTGTTGGTAGATTTAGAAAAGGTAGCTGTTTGCAGTTTCTGTTTCCTCTTCTAGACACAAAAAATTAGGATCCCATCTTACACATTTTTTAATGTGTGCATTTGTTAGGCGCAACGGTTAAGGTGTTTGCCCCGTGAAGGCCGGCTGTTGGAATCCCGGTACTGGTAAAGGTACCACTGAGGTATCGTCCCCGAGCACTGTCCCCGGGCGCTGCCCATGTCAGCTGCTAACTGCTCCTGCATGGATAGGTCAAATGCAGAGGTCGCATTTCGTTGTGGTGCACTGTGTGTAGGACTGGGCAACATGGCCTAAAAATAATATTGAAATAGTTTTAAGGTATATCACAATTCACAATATAAATCTCAATATATGACCCGATCTGCCGTAATGAGTCAGAAGTCAGCGTTCTATTTATTTAGATACGGGCCGATTATGTTCAAAAACATCAAAAATATCGATTTTCTTTTTTGGTCTTCAATGAAAGACAAGGTCTTCAAAATTAATCTCCCAAAGTTTAATCATGGACATAATTGTGAAAATGTACTTAAATGGCTATTTAAGTTGAGTTGCAGCTCTCAAATCTTACAAAAGAATGTCCTTTAAATTTTCTTGGTTTTTCAGTTGGAAAATGGTGCTGCGATACCATAAATCAAACGATTGTAACTTGACAACCATTTAAGATATAGCTTATCATTCACAATATCATTTTAAAGCTTATTTTCTCATCTTTTCAATGATACCAAAACCTCAATTTTGAATTTTGTGACTCATTTTGCCAGATTAGGTCACATCTCTTTCTGTGAGAGAACTACATTTCCCACAGCTCGGGATGTAGTGACTGATAATGTGAAGAATGTCATTTATGTGTGTTTACACATTTACTTCTGTTCTTGTGCACGAAGTAACCGAACCAGTGCTGTTTTTCTTTGCAACCAAGTCGTTCTCTTATTTTTCCAATTAATGTCTCTGAAATCGTGTGGAGATTCACGTCTCTTTCTGCATGCTCACTTCCACTACAAAACGTGCATGCGCTAGGAGAGTTTTCTGGATGGGCGGGGATGTGAAACTCGAAAGTACATGCGTACATGCTAAACATTAATATGAGGATTTGTACTTGATCTTCACAATATAGCTATTTACTACATCGCACATGGAACAAGCTGAGATACATCAAGTATATTTCCATATATCACCCACCTTTAACTGTGCTGTGTTGTGTTCACGATGACAAATTATCAGTCACTCATTCCCTTTAACCTCAGACTATAGTACAATATTTAAATGACTTAATTTTTGTATGTCTAAGACAGGGACACCAAAAACTAGCAAGCTGGAAGTAAAGCAGTAGCCACTTTTAATAGAGATGCACTTTGCTGATGCCAACATGCTGGTGATTGAAAGCCTCAGCTGCACAGGTAGGAGGTAAAGAAAAAAAACATCCCAGTCACCCAGCTGGTGGTTGGTGTTTTAAATTGTTCTGGTGGCGCTACTCTCACAGGCTGTCTGCTTTTTTCAGAAACAGCATATAAAATGCAAGCAAGAAAAAAAAAAGTTTTCATGCGGGATGTAATTTGACTTCTAAAAGTGCAGGTGGGGGCCTTGCGTGAGAACAAATACCACATGGTGTTTCCAACATTCAAGGAATATGCAGCTAGAGCTTCGGCTTGAGTGGTCAAAACTAGGAGAGATTCAAGCAACAAACATGGGGGAAAGTTCTCAACCACTTGGAAAAATGAATAATTTTTCCATTTTGTCTGAGTTTGGGTCAAGGCAGGCACAATTTTTAATGTCAGAGTAGTTAAATACATTCAAGAGCGGGAATTCTATAGTTCATGGGGATATAGAGGCTTTTGTAGACTGAACTTGAACAGGTCACTTGATTCAGATATGGACATTGGACTATGGCCTATATTTGCTGATCGTCCAAAACCCAGATGCTGGAACCAGAGGGCCTACATGATTTCAGCACCCTGGACAGCAGCACAGATGAACGTGAATGCAAGTGATTACTGTCATTATGATATGTGAACTAAATAGCAAATTAAGTGTGTGAGTGACTATTTGTCATTGTGAACGCACTACAGCAGAGCACAATGAACCTTTGCATTTGACCGTTAAGGAGCAGTGGGCAACTAACATGGGTAGCACTTGGGGAACAATGCTTGGGTACAGTACATTGCTCATAAGCACCTCAGTCTGAGATTCGAACCGGCGACCTTCTGACCACTAGGCGAACACCCTACCATTACGCCACCAATTATTTGTTTTATCTTGGTACAAGCAAGTATTTTAAACATAGATATAAACAAATAATGAACAAATGTGAACAAATAATTTGATATTAACATCTAACATGGCCCCTAACATCCATAATGAACTGCAGCAATGAACTTTTTACTGAAGCACAGGCAGGCTGTACAGCAGATGTTACTTTGTAACTATTCTTTATGTGGTTGTCTACCAATGAAGTTAAACAATGAAGTATTTAAGTAGCTGTACAAATACTTATACCTTAAATTTATCCATCGTGCACAAACATGTTCCAGCTGCCAACAGGATGGGAATGTATGACATTTCTTGGAAATAAATAAATGTGTCAGACTAAGTGTGTGGTACTGGAATAAAGAAATGCATGTGAAAGAATAGTGCAAACTTAATTTGTGCAAGATGGATAAATTTAAGGTATAAATATTTGTACAGCTACTCATTTACTAAACCACACAGTTACTACAGTTTTTACCTTATTTAGTGTATAAAGAATCCATGCATGGATTTCTCTTACAGAGTGCAGGGAAGTGTCCTGATGTGGGTGAATCCACTTTTCAGAAGCATATTGTAGATAATAACAGTGATCCTTATATACTAGTCATGAGGACGTTGCTACACATTTAAGCTACTGATCCTTCAATGTGTGTAAGTAAAATAACTCTTATTAGAGCAAGATGAGAAGGCTGAAACCAAAGGTCTACCTCAGAAACTCTTTGAACTGAACTCCAGAACTCCAGGATCGCTGTGGTTTGGGAAGCTCCAACATTAGATGCTCTGGTTCCTGGCGAGTTCCCAGGGTTTTTTATCACACTGCCACTGAGTGTGAGGGTGTAGTTCCCGACAGATGTGTGTTTTTTGAAGAGAAGATTCCCAGCAGCGGTACGGAAAACATTGCACACGGGGGAGGCCTATGGGGCTCGGTGGGAGACCCCCCCTGCTGGGAGCTGAGTGTCAAGAACTCCCTTTTCCACTCCTACCACTCTTCTAGTGCCAGACCGCTGTCAAGGCAAAATTATACACACTCACACACATGCTTACACGCAAGCAGATCCATCGCGCATAGACACCCTATAAGTTATAGAACCTTTTTTCTTTAAAATATGACCTTAGGTTACTTTGTCTTGCTTTTTACTGAGGATGGGGATCATGGATGATCTGACATTTTAAGTACTTTTATTGTAATTACTTTTTATGATGTATTATGATGAAATTTATTATATGATGTTATAAAATCAGGAATTATGTTGAAATGAAGATGATGACTATCATTTTAGATAACACTTTCCATGATTAGCCATGTATCTGAAACCATACATGAGTAAAAAGGTTTATTCATTACAAAGAAAATGGCACCAGTAAAAGTGAAGTCATCTATTAGAATAATTTCATTCATTCATTATCTGAACTGCTGAATCACAACTGGGGTCGCGTGGGGACTGGAGCCTATCCCGGGAAATTACGGGCGCAAGGCAGGGAACAACCCTGGGCAGTTGCCAACAGAACGCATGGCACACAAACTCTTACACGATCACACGCTCACTCTTACCTTACGGCCCAACTTAGAGTCTCCTGTTAACCTACAGTGCATGTTTTTTGGACTGTGGGAGGAAGCAGAGCCCCTGGTGGAAACCCACACAAACAGAGGGAGAGCATGCAAACTCCATGCAGAAAGGCCCTACGGCCGACCCGGGGATAGAACCCAGGACCTTCTCACCGTGAGGCAGCGCTAACCACTGCGCCACCTTGCCACACCCTAATAGAATACTTGTTAAGTAAACGTACTAAATGTGATATTAACAGTACTGAAGAGTTTAAAATTTTGTTGTAAGTAGTAGCTAAAATAAGTTTAGTATTTGCAAGAAATTCCTGACTCAAACATTGAATTAGTCTGCTTTGAAAATATGGTACAAATTTTCAATTTCTTTTAATTCTATAAATGATGAGGATCAGACTGTGGCACTAGTCCTTACCATACTAGCATAAAGTTTCTTGAACACACTGGGTGTGATGTACTATTTCAAGGTATAGGATTTTGCACCCATCAATTAAATAAAAATGTAAAGGTGCAATATCACACCTTCAGCATCCGTTTCCAAAAAAAGAGTTGTTAGAAAAAACATAATGAAGGGGAGTCCATAACTTTCAATGCAATTACAGACAAGTAGTGAGTACAAAGTACTTAAATTAATATTTTAACAACAAAGATTTTTTTTGCGGGTGGCACGGCGGCACAGTGGTTAGCACTGTTGCCTCACAGGGAAAAGGTCCTGGGTTCAATCCAAGAGTCAGCCGTAGGGACTTTCTGAGTGGAGTATGGATGCTCTCCCTATGTTTGCGTGGGTTTTCGCCAGGTGCTCTGGTTTTCTCCCACAGTCCAAAAGCATGCACTGTAGATTAATTGGTGACTCTAAATTGGCCCTGTAAGGTGTGAAGGTGAATGTGATTGTGTGAATGTGTTTGCCCTGCAGTGTGTTGGCGGCTGACCAGGGTTGATCCCTGCCTTGCGCCGTAGTTCCCAGGATGAATGAATGAGCTTTTTTGCTGAACATATGGTTCAGGTGGTGATTTCACCCCTTTAGTATCAGTTCCCAAAAGAAAAAAATGTACGAAGTACTTAAAATCATACAATTTAATAAGGAAGTACAATAACTCTAGACCTGACTACACCACTGTAAGATTTTGTGTTAATTTTAAGGTTCAAACTAACAAATGTTACAAATCTTGTCTGTCTTCTCCAGGATATAACTGCATTCAACTTATGGCCATTATGGAACATGCTTACTATGCAAGCTTTGGCTACCAAGTCACAAATTTCTTTGCAGCCTCCAGGTAAATAATAGTAATTTCATCAATACTCTGCACCTAGCCAAACAACCATACATTGAATTGATGTCAAATAGAGTTAGATATTGTTATTGTCTTATTATGGTACCAGTAAAAGTGCATATGAAAGGAAACATCATGTAAAAAAATGCATATTTATAAACATCCATTACTCTTTTTCAGTCAACCTTTCCTCACCAAGCTAAGCTAATCAGTGTTAAATTAGCACACTAGGCCAGATAGAAAAAAAACAATGTCTCCAAAATGCAGTATACTACCAACATAGATTATTTTGGGGGACTGAGCGGATAAATGGGACGACTTCCACTGCTTGTTGTTGTATTCTCAAACGATTCCACTGTTAAAGGTAATTATTCTCACCTCAGGGCCCCCGAGCTAAACTGATTCCATCTGCATGCATCTCTCTCTCCCCACCGAAAATGTATTAGTCCCCCATGCCGTGCCCCACTGACATTTTATTTATTGGTGTTATTTTGAAAGGGCCCAGTAGTGCTCGCGTCTGACAATAACTAAACGCTTTTCATTTTGCGCTGGAATCCGGGGCGGGTCTGAGTATTTTTTCGACCCGGTTCCCCAAAGCTGGCCAGACGGGCGTCGGATCAGGAGGAGCCACCCTGTCAAGGGCAGTAATCTTACTGTAAACACATCTGCACTTTATCCAAAAATACAAGAGAGCCCACATAAATAACAATAGTGAGGAGGGGAAAATGGGACTGAAGCGTCCCAAAATAAGGAAACCCTCCTGGAATAAAATAACATTTGAATGAGGCGAGTGAGTGGCCTTCTCAGCCTAATAAAATATGACAGAGTCATTGGGAATTTTTATTTCTTCTTCTGGTTTTGGAGCCTGATGGCAGAGGCTGAAGAGAGTGTAATGTACAGTACTGTGCAAAAGTTTTAGGCAGGTGTGAAAAAATGCTGTAAACAAAGAATGCTTTTAAAAATGGAAGTGTTAATCATTTATTTTCATCAATCAACAAAATGCAGTGAATGAACAAAAGAGAAATCTAAATCAAATCAATATTTGGTGTGACCACACTTTGCCTTCAAAACAACATCAATTCTTCTAGGTACACTTGCACACAGTTTTTGAAGGAACTTGGCTGGTAGGTTGTTCCAAACATCTTGGAGAACAGATCTTCTGTGGATGTAGGCTTCCTCAGATCCTTCTGTCTCTTCATGTAATCCCAGACACACTCGATGATGTTGAGGTCAGGGCTCTGGGGGGCCATACCATCACTTCCAGGATTTCTTGTTCTTCTTTACATTAAAGATAGTTCTTAATGACTTTGGCTGTATGTTGGGGTCGTTGTCCTGCTGCAGAATAAATTTGGGGCCAGTCATACGCCTTCCTGATGGTACTGCATGATGGATAAGTATCTGCCTGTATTTCTCAGCATTGAGAACACCATTAATCCTGACCAAATCTCCAACTCCATTTGCAGAACTGCAGCCCCAAACGTTCAAGGAACCTCCACCATGCTTCACTGTTGCCTGCAGACACTCATTATTGTACCGCTCTCCAGCCCTTCGATGAACAAACTGCCTTCTGCTACAGCCAAATATTTCAAATTTTGACTCATCAGTCCAGAGCACCTGCTGCCATTTTTCTGCAGCCCAGTCCCTATGTTTTCGTGCATACTTGAGTCGCTTGGCCTTGTTTCCACGTCGGAGGTATGGCTTTTTGGCTGCAACTCTTCCATGAAGACCACTTCTGGCCAGACTTCTCCGGACAGTAGATGGGCGTACCTGGGTCCCACTGGTTTCTGCCAGTTCTGAGCTGATGGCACTGCTGGACATCTTCCGATTTCGAAGGGTAATAAGCTGTATGTGTCTTTCATCTGCTGCACTAAGCTTCCTTGGCCAACCACTGCGTCTGCGATCCTCAACGTTGCCCGTTTCTTTGTGCTTCTTCAAAAGAGCTTGAACAACACATCTTGAAACCCCAGTCTGCTTTGAAATCTTTGTCTGGGAAAGACCTTGCTGATGCAGTATAACTACCTTGTGTCTTGTTGCTGTGCTCAGTCTTGCCATGACATGAAACTGTCTTCCACAACCTCACCTTGGTAGCAGAGTTTGGCTGTTCCTCACCCAGTTTTAAGCCTCCTACACAGCTGTTTCTGTTTCAGTTAATGACTGTGTTTCAACCTACGTGTGACATTGATGATCATTAGCACCTGTTTGGTATAATTGGTTGATCATACACCTGACTATAATCCTACAAAATCCCTGACTTTGTGCAAGTGTACCTATAAGAATTGATGCTGGTTTGAAGGCAAAAGGTAGTAACACCAAATATTGATTTGATTTAGATTTTTCTTTTGTTTGCTCACTTTGCATTTTGTAAATTGATTAAAAAAAAAACCCAACAATCATTATTTATATTTCTGAAAGCATTCTTTGTTTACAGCATTTTTTTCACACCTTCCTAAAACTTTTGCACAGTACTGTATATGGAGTCATTTCACTCTTGATTGATCACTCGTGCCCGTTTAAAGCTGCCGCCTTCCAGCTTGACCAAGGAAGCGAGGGAGGAGAAGAGGGAAGGTGAAGAGAGAGAAGGGAGAGAAATGGAGAGATGGGGACAAACTTTCTTGTTTCCTTCCCTTCAGGGAGAAGTAGATCTAATAGCTGCTACAGGGTGTGTTTGGGGAGTGTAAGGGGGAGATTGGGCCAGTGTGGACCCCAGCGAGCATTGAACATGCTGATACAACACTGTTTCACACTCGTCTCTCACTCTGTTGGCTCGGAGCTCCTCGGTGGAGCTGTACTCCTACCGTCCACAGCAGAGTTTCATTTAAGTCTCACCTACGTTGTCCCGAGTGGGACTCTTTCTCCATTACATCCTGCTGATGAAGAACCTTCCCTCTTGAGCAGAGTTACTTTCCAGGGTGGAGGGAGCTTAAAAGCAGCTGTAACAGCAACTGACACACAATTGCGTTGGTATTGCACTTAAACATGCACAGGCTTGATAGTAAACTTAGGCAATATTAGGTGAAAATTGATTGTACTATTTAAAGCTCAGCTTATGTATTAGAGGAACACTGTTTACCCGGCTCTTTACTACTACCAGTGAAATTCAAATATACTTTATATACATGTGTGTGATGTATGTGATATATATATAGTGTCAGATATGTACGCTGGCGTAACATAAGAATCTGAGGCACCAATGCAACCATCCTTTATTTCAAAATAAGCTAATTTAATTGCCATGATGATGAGACAACATTCCACTGGACTCTTATTTCTTTGCCAAAGATCACAGAGCACACCAGCGTGGAATTAATGCAGTGATGGACCAACAAAAGGGAGATGCATGCCTAAACACGGGCCTAATTAACCTAATACAGATGCAAATAATAAGCTAACCAATTAAACCAAACAAGATACTAAATACAGGGGCACCATGGTGGCGCAGTGGTTAGCACTGCCGCCTCACAGCAAGAAGGTCCTGAGGTCGAGCCCTGGGTTGGCTGTGGGGCCTTTCTGTGTGAAGTTTGCATGCTCTCCCCATGTTTGCGTGGGTTTCCTCCGGGTGCTCCAGTTTCCTTCCACAGTCCAAAAGTATGCACTATAGGTTAATTGGTGACTCTAAAATTGACCCCGTAAGGTGGGAATGTTTCTGTGAGTGTGTGTGCTCTGTGGTGTGTTGGCGCCTGCCCAGGGTTGTTCCCTGCCTTGCACCCATAAGTTCCCGGGATGGGCTGGGGGTGAAGAACTAACATGGGATCGATGAATAAACAAACTAGCAACAAAGAACTAAGCAAACACAGGTGTGTGATAATGAACTAATTGACCAATAGAAACACACAGGAGCAGGACAGAGGAAAATTACTGGTGTACCACACATACAGACACAAGACAGGACAGGGGTGCCCTCCAGTGGCCAGCTGGGGAAAGATTTCGTATTATTTCTTAAAAAAGCATTTCAGTACTTCACATTAATTTATTTGATCCAGTAAAAAAAACATGTATTTAAACTTGTGATTAATCATAGGACAGGGGCTGGTAGATGTTCTAATCAACAAAAGTTTAGCCCTGCAGAAAAAGTTTGAGAACAGCTGTCCTAAGAGATAGAAGCCCTGACATTTGGCAGATTGTTGTTAATGTTACAGCTAAAAAAAAATTAAAAATTAAATGGTACACTTTTAAAAAGGTTTACTGTTATAAAGAAAGGCTGTTTTGGTGTGGAATAACTCAGTTATAACTCGGAATTCTAGAGCTTTAGAAAATGTTGTGGAATGCATTCCCATAAAACTGGAGGCTGTTACAGCTACAAAAGTGGCACCAACCTATTGTAAAGTGAAGGTCAAGAATTTCATACGTGCGACAGTCAGATGATTTTATCTCTCCTTCCTTCTTGTCTCTGTAGTCGATTCGGAACTCCAGACGATCTGAAGGCTCTGGTGGATGAGGCTCATTCTTTGGGCATCACCGTCCTACTGGATGTGGTTCACAGCCATGCCTCCAGCAACACAGAAGATGGCCTAAACTACATTGACGGCACAGACTCCTGCTTCTTCCACGCAGGCCTCAGGGGCGAGCACTCACTCTGGGGCAGCCGGCTCTTCGACTATGGCAGGTGAGGGGAAAAACCTCAGGATGCTACAATGTATTTGTGACCTGGGACTGATGATTTACATGGGCTCACATGCTAGTCGAAGGGGCGCGTGGAAAGATTTTGCATTCATAAGAGATATTTGAAAATAGTTGCATAATTAATAAAGTTTACCGCCTTGACTTTTTGGGGTTTTACAGATAAACCGTGAGGTGTCTGAGTCGGCACATTTTGAAGAAGCAGATGATGAGGCGGTTCAGCATCTGTTTCTTCCCGGCTCCTCCGACAAGGTTCTGAATTACTGTAGATCACAGCTTCAGGTGCTCATACACCGTCAGGGAAAGTCAGGCCGAGACAGATTTGCCCTACGTGCTGGGCTGGTGGGAGTTAAGGTTAATGTAGGTCTTCTTTGCTGTTCAAAGCAGATCCTCATGCAATATTAGAGAAGCAGGGCAAAATGTGAACTTGGAAGTATATTTCCCAATTTTTGCTCAGAATCACGGTCTTGGTTAGCATGCCTAGGGAGTCTTTCGGTTATGAATGTTGGCTTTGGTTCGGCCTTGTGATATCTTGAAAATTTCAGCACTTTAAAGTCTAAGATGGAAGTAGCTGAAACTGCAATGCAATCAGAAACGGTGCCATATGAATCAGAAATGGCACGCATACAGAAATGAGCAGCCCCTTAATGCCAGTTTTGGCGGCTGCATTCATGTAAATTTGTTGTTCTTGCTGTTTGAAAGCGTCTGTTGATCCGGTCCCAAAATGGAGTCTGCCAATGGTAGGTACTTGTGCTTCCTTTGTGCCTGCAGCAAATCTCCAAGCCCACTGTTTTGTTAACATGGTTCATTTTCTTTTGATGAACGGTAGACTTGGCATCCTGCTTTTGGAAATGATGAGAAAGAAACTTCAATTTTAGTCAAACTTGGAATGAGTAAACGAAGCCTTCTTCTAAAGTATCTTGACTTTGAATTCTGGGTAATTTTAGAGTTGGTTGTATGCCAAATAAGGTGGACAACTTTTGATGACCTAATGAGCAGATTATCCTTTTGTCACAAAAGAAAGTCTCTTACTTTTGAGGAAGATTTACCAGGATCTGTTAAGTCTAGTATATGATATTGTGTATCACTTCTTCTTTACAAGATAGGTCAGGTCTAGACATGACAATTCCCTTCCTTTATACATACTAGCAAAAATTTGTTTTAAGTAAGGGACATTATTAACGATACGTCATTATAAACCATGCATTCAGGATATTCTTTCTTCAAACCATAAGATTATGTTGTGATATGTGATGTTATATCACCAATACCTTGGTTTTATAGAACATTTTACACCTGTGATTAATAGCATACAGGTTATTTTTATAAGAAGGTAATAAACACCTAATGCTTAAAATTAAGCAGACTCTGGTGGAAACAGATCAATTTGTTTGTATATTCGTTGACATTAAATTGAAATGAAATTAGCTGGTAACACACTTAACTTATGGTTGCTGATAAAAATCTCAGATGCTTTTATATGGTGGTAAATGTATGAGAAAGAACATGGTAGCCTCTCTAACACGTATTGCAACAGCAGCGTGACTTTAGTTCCTCTTTCCTGCCTTGAGTGAGACATTCGGATGAGAGAATCCGATCCCTCCGCAGATAAACTGAGTTCAGAGCCCAAAACAGCATGACTCGGTCTGCCATCACACCGCTGCCCCCTGCTGCCCTGCGCGCTAATGGGATTTCACATTGTTGATGTTTGAATCCGAAGGGTCATGCTTCAGCCGCTGAAATGATAGTCCTGTCTAGCAGTTACCACTGTGAATGAACATTGATTTTAGCCATATCTTTGTTATTGATTTCAGCCGTATACCTTTCCTCTGTTTGCCCTCCTCTATTTGTCTTCCTGCCTCTCCCGCAGCTCTTGTCTGGCCTGATAATTCAGTTTGGTGGAATTACATACTGCTTGAGAGCGATAGCATTAAAATGGGCGCCATCATTCAGGCCTAACACAAGCTGTCTGTTAACGCTGGCCATCGGGATCTCGCTCTCGGCTCTGTGTGCATTTATGTGGTCTTCGCTGATAACAAACTGCTTTCACACAAAGGATGTGTTATTCTCTTTGTCTGTTCTTTACGAGATAATTAATGACACTGCATTTTTGTTAATTATGATAAGTATAAAAATTAATTAGATATTAATTAGATTAGATAACTAGATATTAAAGGAACACATTTTACATTTATCTTATCCAGAGCAACTTACCTTTTGGTGGGTGGTGATGGAAACCCTATGTTGGTGATTATAAGATTGCAAGTTAAGATTGCGCCCCTTAACTCCAAGTTGCTCCAGAAAAAAAGTGTTTGTAATTTGTAGAATTGTCGTCAAGACCACTTAAATCAAAACCAAGTCCTGACTGAGAAAAGAGTGTGTCGAGACTAAGACTCTGAAGGGCCGAGACTGTGTCGAGACCAAGACCAGACCAATGCATCTTTTACACAACATGACAAATAAATAGAATATGCAAAGTCTAAGCACCCCTCAAAAAGTGCGAAACAAAGCAAACAACACACATTAAGCAACATTAAACATGTTTATTCAATATTTCTCGCTTACATATCTATAATGAAGGAGTCACTACACTGGAAGCAGTTATCCAGACTAATCACATCATGGGCTAGTTTCCCAGTCAAGGATTAAGCCTAGTCCTAGTCTAACTTTGAGTTTGAATGGCAAATCTCCATTGGTGCTACAACTTAGTCCAAAACTAGGCTTAATCCATGAGCAAGAAACCAGCCCCGAATGTTTAACTAAACAAGCCACAGTGGCAGAACACTCCTCAAGACCAAACTCACCCCAAAGATAAGGAAGCTGCTAAACAGCCAATGTGCCATCTTTCCCAGATAACAACGACTTTACGTGTTTTCAACATGTGGATGTGTTAAGGGGTGGAGTGGGTAAACGTGGTTGGCAGTAACATCATTGGTTGCGAAATAAAATCCGAGTCCTCTTTGTCCGAATCCATGATAAGACCAAGTACAAATATGGCCAATTCCAAGACAAGACCGAGACCTTCAAAAACTGGTCTCGAGACCAAGACCGGTCTTGAGTACTACAACACTAGTAATTTGTGGAATGGAAGTCAGTCTGGTTAAGAGTGTCTGTTTCCTCATTGCAGGGACTCCCTGATGCAGTTGGTGGTGTAACGGTAGGGTGTTCGACCCGTGGTCAGAAGGTTGCAGGTTTGAATCCAGGGCCAGTAAAGTTACCACTGAGGTACTCATGATCATGGTACCATCCCCAAGCACAGCTCCCCACGCGCTTGTTAGCTGCCCACTGCTCCTTCACGGATGGGTTAAATACAGAGATCAGATTTCATTGTGGTGTGTTCACAATGACAAATAATCACTCACTTTCAACTTATGGTTAGGGGCCTAATGGTGTTGCAGGTAGGACAGAGCTGAATTTGGCAGGTGGTTTTCTAGTGGTTAAGACACTCACCTCTGAACCAAGATGTTGTGGAGTCGAATCCTACTTCTAGCACGACCATCAATGGGTTCCTGATCAAGACCCTTAACCCCAAGTTGCTCTCAGGGAAACTGTCCCTGAAATTAGGAAATGGAAGTTGCTCTGGATAAAAGTGTCTGCTAAATGTCGTAAATGTAAATGTGACCCGATCTGCTGTAATGAGTCAGAAGTCTGCGTTCTATTTATTTAGATACGGGCCGATTATGTTGAAAAACATCACAAAAATATAAATTTTTCTTCTTTGGAGACCAGATTAATTTTGAAGACCTTTTCTTTCATATAAGACCAAAAAAGAAAAATTGATATTTTTGATGTTTGTCAACATAATCGGCCCGTATCTAAATAAATAGAACGCCGACTTCCGACTCATTGCGGCAGATCGGGTCACAAATGAATTTGGACCTACATGAACAACTTCTTGGTCTGTAGGTGAGCATCTGAGCACAAAACCACCACCATAGCTGGCCAACACTCTTTATTTATAAATTAACCATCACTTTATCAGTCGTATTAAAATTTGGTGCCTTGGCTCTGGTACTACAGTAACATCAACACTGAGAAATACCTTTTTGTGCATTCACAAGGTGGATGAAAATTTTTTAACAACCTGCACCCTGCCTTTCATAATGTTTCTAATGTTGCACACCAGCCTACTGATCAAGTGTGGGCGTCAACACACTGCAAGCACACACACTCATACAATCACACCCTCCCTCACACCTTACGGGGCCAATTTAGAGTCGCAAATTAACCTACACTGCATACCTTTGGACTATGGGAGAAAACCAGAGCACCCAGAGGAAACCCACACAAACACAGGGACAGCATGCGAACTCCACACAAAAAGGCCCTACGGCCAACCCAGGAATCGAACCCAGAACCTTCTCGCTGTGAGGCCACCGTGTTGAATTATATTATTTTATCATTGCAGATCTGTTTTAATTAATCTTGAATGCAAGCTGTTTCTGTTTAATCTGTATACTTACACTCAAATGACAAGGAATGATAGGATTGTCCAATGCCTGAGGATAACAAGGTCTTTTAAAGAAATCCCTGCTTCAGTTTTAAAAATTGTTCTGCGACTGTCAACACTTCCTCACTCAATGCTTCAGATACTTGTTGTGCAGCCATGAAAGCTTGCCACAACAATGGCCATCTCAGACCGGCACACACACTAACACATACATACACACACACACACAGCCCTGAAGAGCCGGCATGTGTGAATGGTTAAATTACGTAGGAAATGAGGACTGGCTAAATGAGGATCCTGAGCCATTAAAATAAAAGGACAATAGACCATGGTGTCTTCAAAGCTTGTTGTAATGATTAATTAATTTATTTATTCTGTTTTATTTGTTAATCTGTGTTTCAGATTTTCGGCTGAAGGCTTTGTTTTCCTCCCCATGCTTGTCCGAAGCAATTATTTTTTATTCTTGGCGGCGGGTGGGGGGGATGGGGATGACTGGCAGAGTGGCAGTAATGTATCGATTCTTCTTTTAAGTCTTTCATCTATGGCCCGCTGTTGTTGTTGGCGTTTGTATGTTGTAAATTAGCAGCCCTCATCTGCAGCTTCCCTTACCTCTCTGTCTTTCTCTCTCTCTCTCTCTCTCTCTCTCTCTCTTTCCCTCATTCTCTCTCTCTCTCTCCACTTCTTCACGCTTCTTTTGCCTTCTCTCTCATTTCAAGAGACTTAAAATGACATCGCAATTTGTGAACCTGTTTGGGAAAAGTTGCTTAAGTGTGTATCTTGTAACGTCGTCCATTTGAGTATTTGCTCGCAGTCCATGTCTTTTCATTTCTCCTTAACCATCTCGGCAGATTTGTTACACTGCATCAAAACTCCAAGCCTGACCTCACACTCATCCCCATTCAAATCCAACTGTCCTAGATTCGCCTCACTGCTCCTGCCTCTGGATAATAACTATGACATGCCTCAAAGTTGGGGAAAAAAGTGTGTAATGCTCCCTGAACCAAATGTGGAAGAAAGCAAGCCACTAATTTAAACCCAAGCAAACACCCCAACTGGACAATCCTGACACTTTTGTGAGACCAAAAAGTATGGCAAATAAGCCATGATGGACTTGGTCCTCACAGTGGGGATCTCTGCATAATGTATTCATAACATAAAAACATATTTCTGAACGTTTAAGTCTTTTAGTGTGTGGTTTGAATACTATTTACATGATATTCTCTGTATCTGACTGATATGGATGCCTTTAAGTGGTAGTCCTTTTATCATGCTAATGTAACATTAAAGAATTTCATATGTGTTCAACTGATGTAAACAGGAGTTGTATATTTTTGCTGCTTAACGCTGAGTTTAATTGAAAGCTGCAGAGAGACTATTAGTTTGAGCCAAATCTTCCTCAATAAACGCTTGCAGAATAATGTATTACTACAAACAACTGTCAGATAAAACATGAATTATTCACCATTTATTTCATACATTCCGGTATGTCACTAAGAGTTTATTTATCATATTGCCAAAGTCTTGCCTAGAGACCATGATTGGTTTATTTATATATTTGCCTTGATTCGTTGAAACACTGACAGAACATTTACATAATCCGAGATCACGAAGGTCAGGAAGCTCACAGCACATATAACACAAACTCAGTCATGCCTTAACTGCCATTTACAAGGCTGAAACACAGGCTGCTAAGCCAGAGAACTCAAGCCCTACACATACACACGCACACACACATACAGGGCAGGGCATTAGCAGCTGTCTAATGTCAGCCACCCCACTGTAATTAACGGTGTCGCTGGGATGTTTGCTTCGTAATTACATCTTTGATGTGCTTTGTCTTTAAGCCCCTGACACATGCGGTGGAGATGGTGAAGATAGTGTCAGTGTCCAACTGTCTAATGCAGTCCATTAGCGGCTTTGAGACATTTATAAACAGCACCGCTGGGCTTCTGGGAGCCAGGCAAAGCATATGGACGATGTTATGGACTTATAGTGCTTGCACATCAGCGTGAGCACTTTGAAAGCCACGCTACAGAGCGGGAATTGATGGCATGAATCAAATCTTTGTTTTCAAAGTGTTTGTCCAGATAGTAGGTGTTTTGATATTCCACATCTGAATCTTAAAATAAAACTTCAAAGGGTATGAAAACATCTCGGGCTAAGCTTTACTGAATAAAAGATGGAAGAAAACACAGCTTGTCTCCGACAACGGTTCTATTGCGTACGATTGATAATTAGAGTGCACGTGTAAGCAGTGACGAGTTTGTGTGTCTGTGTGTGTGTGTGTGTCTGTGTGTATGCATTTGTATGTGGTTTTGTAAGTGATGATTGAAATACATCTTATTATGTTTGCTATAGGATATGGATGAGTATGATGCGCAGGCTGTCGCATGTCTGCAGCTTGATTGAGTTCGAACAGAATGCCGCAGGCTACTTAGATGCTTCCACTTTAGTTGTCATTATCTAATGAGATATGCATGTCCTGAGTCTACCAGGGCAAAGTGAGAAGGGTTTGGAATGATGTGAACAGATCTTTGCAGCTCGCAAAAAGCATCTATGGGTCGGTTTCGGGCCATTAAAATGGACGATCGATACACTGTACACAGTATTTCAGAAAATTGCCAAAGATGGTGATGTAAACTATTATTGATTATATATTCCTGTTGGACAACCAGCTATAAGAAGTAGCTTTTATCTAAACAGTGGATATGCTCAAACTTACCCCAACATATTTCTAGCAGCTATACCACCAGCAGTTCAGACTATGTGATCCTTCTGAGGCTAAGCTGGTTTGAGCCCAGTCAGGACTTAACTAGAAGATCTGACTTGTGCTGTTTCTACGGGAGTGACATCTTGTTGTCTGGTGGACCTCAATGCCTCTGTGCATTGACTAAGACATTTTGCTGTAAAAATGTTGATGTAGTTTGGATGAGTCTTAAAAAGATCTAGACTCTCTGAAGTAATAAAAGATTCCTGGGTATCTTTATAACCAAGTCAGGGTGGAGCCCTGATGTCCTTCTAAAATGTCCCACCATGAGCCTTTCAGACCTGGCCTGCTTATCACCTCCAATCTCTAAAGTGCACAGGTGCAGAATGGCAGGTGGAATATGGCTGCGTGCATAACTTGCATACTACTGGAGCTCATTAGAATGCATACTGCCCTTATGACTAGTTAGTATACATAATACTTATTTAGTATGCAAGTAAGTACACTAGTTTTAAAGGAGGCAAGTATGCATCCTGCTGACATCTCCCTAGGAAGTATGATATATGTATTTCAGTCTGATACTCTTTACTATGTTGTGCTGTAGTCAGAGCAAACAATAGTGCAGTGTACTTGTGTATAACATGGTAAGGAATAAACAACCTCCATTCAGAATCCATTTCATATTTAGAATGTAGTAATACCCTGTACCACTGCACAGATCTCAGCTCATTTCACACTTCCCAAGAGTGACATTCAGTTGTGCTGAATTCACAGCACTGACCCGTACCATGTGGTTGGACTTTGTCTTTGCTCTTTAAATATTTTTATTCACTAGTTGAGTCGACAGGGCATTGTTGAACTGAATCACTTATTAAAATGTCTTACCTTTCAGTACTAAGTTACAAAGACACAGTAAGGCTGTGAGTAAGGCTCAGAGCGGGGCTGATATGGGAGTAAAACATTTTCACAATGACTTGTGAACTTAATTGAATGTGAGTAGCTAGTTAAGCTACAGCATCTCATCGGTAACAGACTCTCCAAAGACACTAACGTGACTAATGCTGAATGAAGGGCAAAACAAGAATTGCAATAACTTTCATTTATTAGATGCAGCAGACACTTTAAGGCCTTTATGTGGAGAGATTGTAAACAACAATAGTTGGGTTCAGTTGCATGTTACTGACAGCGCTCAGTTAGCTAACTGTGTTACATAGTATGATGGCGTGACACATTAGATGGAGATGCGGTGCAAAGCATTCTTTTTATTGTAATATTCAAAACAAATTGGCTTGATGGCCACAAACGTCCAACACCAAAGGAAAGAGGACTACCTAAGCTGTAACACCTGCAGACAACATGCTAACTGATTAAACCAAACAAGATACTGAATTCTTAACCAACAGATTAACAAAACTAAGTTAAATGGAGATGGGAACTAAATAGAAATCAAGCGACCAAGCGTTTGGACCCTTTAAAACAAAGGGAACAATGAAACAACCAGAGCAAGGAAATTAGGAACAAAGAACTAAGCTAACACAGGTGTAACTGATAACGAGCTAACTGACCAATTGAAACCTGCCGTAGGGGTGGGGTGACTGACAACCAAAACAAGACAGACACCAGACAGGACAGACACAAGACCAAACATTAGCAGCATCTGGTGGCCGCTTGGGGACCCGTCCAGCGGAAGCCGTCACAAATTGTCAGTCCTATTATTTTCAGTGTCAGGATAACTAATATTTTTTTTGTCCCTTGGTTGACTACAGTCCTAAACTGTAAACTAAAACTAAAAAAGGCATCAACTAACTTCTTTTTAGGTCCTTATAACACTGACGTGCAAGAAAATTACAGAGCTATGTCAGCAAACACAGAGTTCACATTTTGTTGTTATGCACTGTGTTGTCCTGTGTTTTGTCAAAGACAATCAATAACTTACACTTTCAGTACACACTTCATAATTTAGTTAAAATTTCATGAACCTCTATGAACATTATTTCTTACAAAATAGAGAATCTTCACCTATCAACACAAAACATTGTCGGGAGACTACAACTATGCAGTTTGAACAGTTGAGGCAATAGGATATTATTTAACTAAATTACAAATTATATTGTCTAAGGTTTCATCACTACGTTACAAAGGTACAACATGGCTCAGAGTGTCACGCCCAGCTTTGCCGTGCTGCGGGACGGCCTGTCTTTGTTTGCATTGTTTATGGGTTGCTGTCTGTCTGTTTGTTCCAGACCTGCAGGTGGAGCTGTAACCTGGCCATGCTTGTAAATTGATGGCTGATTTGTGAGGCCTTTTAAAAAAGAGGCCTTCCTGTTTGCTGTCTCTCTCTCTGCTGCTCTGGTTGTCCGTTGTCTGCGTGGCAGGCTGCCGCCTCACTCCTTTTTATATTTTCTTTTACTTACACACACTACACTTTTGCTTCAGTATTACATTTTTGGTATGTCTTTATTTCATTTAATAAACATATATTGTTAAGTTGTCAAATCGGTGTGGTCGCCCTTTTATGTCACCTCCACTATGAGCCAAGTGGGTCTGACATATGGGGGTTCATCCGACCACTTTTTTTTTCTCATAATTTTTGTATGTAAGGTTAGACTTCTTTAATTCCTTCGTATTGGCTATGGCAGCGTGGTAAGGTGTGTAGCGCTACGTTTTGGGTGTACTGATTTATGAATGAGTGACGTAAGTTGGGCCTACTGTAAGTTCGCTGATTGTTGTTTGGGAGATACACACTGATTTTTGTATATATGCGTGTGTGTTGAAATCGTAAGTTTTTTTTTTTTCCAGCCATTTGGTTGGCAAGGTTCGATCTTAGTTTTGGTGGCTGGACAAAGAATCTTTTGGAGCTATCGTTTTTTCCCCATTTGGAGCATTTTGTTGCTGGGTTTAGGCTGCTGCAGTCACTGGAGTCCAGGCTGAGGGCATCGCCGTGGAGAAACGGCTGGATTGGCCTTGGTCAAGGCAGCATGTCTACACTGGTTTAGGTGAGTAAATGATCCTTGCTCTTGGACTCAGTGCGAAGGTAGGGCACAATAGTGGGGGGTAAATATTTAGGGGGATGCTCCGGGATTAATTTGTCCTGTTACCCGAACTGGATAAGCTGTGTAACCTGTTGGGCTGGCTGTGTTGTGATAGCTAGTTTTGGTTAGTTTTGTTTGAGTTTTGCACACTGGTTGACTGTTAATTGTTGTTGTGGACTAAAGTGTCGCCATAAGCGCATTGGAGAATTTTTTAGCAGTTCCGTCTGAAAGTTTGTTGGTAGCGTTAACTAAGGTGCAGTTGTTGAAAGTGGCCTAGTATTATGTGATCGAGCTGACATTATTACCTAAATCCGCCAAGAAAGAACAATTGGTAGATTTTATTTGGGAATTATTAAAAGAGAAGCAGGTTTTTCCTGGGGTAACAACAATTAATCCTAGTCCAGAAACACAAGTTACTACTAATATTCCTGAGTCCCTAACCCTAACCAACTGTTGAAAATGTGGATGGAATTGGAGCCAAAGAAATTAGATTTTGAGCTAAATAAATTGGCGAAGGAAATTGAGCAAAAATATTTGGAAGTACAAGAAAAAGAGAAAGACCATTTGTTAGAATTGGAAAAGCTTAAAAACCAAGAGCAGGAATGAGATGTAGAAAGAACTAGACTAAGGCTGCTTGCTGAGGGTAAAGTCAAGCGAAATACCTCATGCCTAGCTGGCATGATTAAGTTCCTGCCTAATTTAACGAACAGGATCCAGATATATTTTTCTAATTATTTGAAAACATAGCCATTGATCAGAATTGGGATGACGAGGATAAAACCATACTTTTACAAACGGTATTAGTCGGCCGCGCACAGGAGGCGTTTGTGGCTTTGACACCTGCCGATAGGAGAAATTATAACACGGTAAATCAAGCCGTCTCAAAGTGTTATGAACTCATTCCTGAAGCTTATCAGCAACGTTTCAGAAATTGGCGAAAAAGCTAAAAACAAACCCACACTGAAGTGGCTAGAGACTTGTCTAGTTCATTTAATCGTTGGCTTGCCGCTGAGTGTGTGGAACCATTTGATGCGCTGCGCGATTTGCTGATTTTGGAACAGTTTAGGAATATTTTGCCAGAGAGAATTGCTACCTATGTTAATAAGCACGAAGTTAAGACTGTGGCGGAGGCTGCTGTACTCGCCGATGGCTTTGTGTTGACGCACAAAGGTAGAGTGCGTGAATGTCGTTCTTCGCGTTATGAGTATGACTGTAAGGAATATTGCTCAGGTCGTGTTAATGTTGGCCCACCTGTTAAATTTGATTATCCAGTAAAAAATAAAACACGAGAGACTGGGGTTGTTGGTGATAAATGTAATTATTGTTTGGAAGTAGGACACTGGAAGAAAGAGTGCCCAGTGCTACTTGCATGAAATAAGGCTAAAGTTCCAAACGGTAAAGCTGTTGGTTGCGCTTCTTCTGTTGCGCATCCGGATAGTGCTGTTGTGTCCGCTGTGGCTCAGTTGTCTAGTTTGGAGGTCTTCAATTGCGTTCAGCCTGATGTAGGTGAGAACGAAAAGCCTGAACTTGTGCCTGGTGGTAAATGTGTACAATCTGTGGTGTCCGACGTGTCGAACTGCGCACTGTTTATTAGTGGCGGTTTTGTTTCATTGTTGAGAGATGCGTCCCGGTAAAAATCTTAAGGGACACAGGAGCCTCAGAGAGCTTTATTTGTGCTTCAGTTTTGCCATTTTCCTCAGCATCAGACACTGGGAATTAAGTTTTAATTTGTGGAATTGGCCTTCAGACGTTTTCTGTGCCTTTACACAAAGTTCAGTTATTTTCAGGATTTGTAGATGGTGAGGTTACCATTGCCGTGAGACATTCTCTTCCTGTGAATGATATTCATATAATTTTGGGCAATAATCTGGGTGGGTGTTTAGTGTCTCCGCCGCCTGTGGTTACAGCTGTACCTTTGCCATCAGCGGAGCCAGATAAGTGTCTGCAAGACTTCCCAGAGGTGTTTACCGCCTGTGTGCAGGTAGACTGAAGTGTCAGAGATGTCTGTGGCTGGACTGTTTGTTCTTGAATTACCTGCACCTTTGTCTTATGATGAGCTGGTTGAAGCGCAGGGAAAAGATCAGAGTCTAGAGAAATTTTTTGCTTTGGCTTCAGCTGATCCAAGTAAGGGTTACCTTGTGCAGAATGGTCTGTTGCTCCGAAAGTGGTTACCTTGTGTTGATCCTAGTGTGGCAGATCAGGTGATGCAGCTCGTCAAGTGGCAGGGAAACCGAATGCTACCATTAAGCCTGCTCCCCTACAGCCCATTCCATAAGCATGCCATTCGAACACATCATTATTGATTGTGTAGGTCCCTTAACTCCATCTAAGATGGGGAGTGTATATCTGTTTACAGTAATGTGCCAGGCGACACGTTATCCTGCTGCATATGCCTTAAGGGCAATAACCACGAAATCCATTATGAAGTGTTTGTCACAGTTTATTTCTGTTTTTGGTATCTCAAAGGTAATTCAGACCGACCGGGGTTCAAACTTTACCTCCAAGACATTTGCGGCGGTGGTGAAACTGTTGCGTGTGAAGCTCAACGTGAGTAGTGGCTATCATGCTCAAAGCAAGGGGGCACTGGAACGTTTTCATGCCACGTTAAAATCCCTGTTACGTGCATACTGCGTTGAAATGAAGAGGGATCGGGAGGAGGCTTCAACCGTAGCTCTTGTTGGCTGTGTGTGGGGTCGTTCAGGAAGCACTGGATTTAGTCCCAATGACTTTGGGCATAAGGTGCGAATGTCTTTGTCTGTGTTGAACACGGAATTGGACCAGTCAAAACCCTCTGCCAGTTTAGCAGATTATGTTAATGGTTTTTGCCGTAAGTTATTTTTGTCTTGAAAAATGGCTAATGAACATCTGAGTGAGGCTCAAAAGAAAATGAAACGGCTGTACGATCGCAGAGTGGAGGCCAGGGTGTTTAACCCAGGTGATCAAGTGGTGGCGTTGCTGCCCATCCCAGGCTCACCACTAACGGCGAAGTACTTAGGTCCTTTTACGGTTGTATGTCAAGTCTCTGGGACCAATTATTTGTTGTCTACTCCTGAACGCAGGAGACCAATGCAACTTTGCCATGTTAATTTGCTGAAGCCGTATTATTCCACTTCGTCGGGGGTGGTGGATGATCATACTGAGCGTCCTGTGGGACTGGTCGTTGTGGAGGGGCCGCTGAACATAGCTCAGGTGGCAGCTGAGGATGGGGTGCGTGTTCCTGACGATGCAGTTTTACAGAGGCGTCTGAATAACACACAGAAGCTGGCTGAGCTAGATGGCTAGCTAGAGCTAGCCTGTTGGGGCATTTAAGTGGGGAACAGCATGATTAATTAAAATTTTTAATTTTTGAGTTTTCATCTTTGTTTTCCGACACACCAACCTGCATGAATCTAATCGAGCATGACATTGACACACAGGGTGCCTGTCCGGTTAGGCAGAGGTTTTATCGAGTGCCTCTAGAAAAGCGTAAAAGTATGGAGGCCAGTGTACAATATCTTCTCGATAATGGCCTAGCCAAACCATCATATTCTAGCTGGGCATCACCATGTTTGCTGGTTGAAAAATCAGATGATACATATAGGTTTTGTACAGATTATAGAACGGTTAATGCTTTGATAAAACCTGATTCCTTTCCATTACCTCATATTGACGATTGTGTGGATCAGGTTGGTAGTGTTCGGTACGTTAGTAAATTTGATTTGTTAAAGAGGTATTACCAGGTACCGCTAACACTGAGGGCGCAGGAGGTGTCTGCATTCATTACATCCTCTGGATTGTACTCTTATACAATGTACTCTTAACTTTGGTTTACGTAATGCTCCTTCAACCTTTCAGCAACTCATGAATAGGGTCGTTGCAGGGTTGGAGGGGTGTGCCATTTATTTTGACGATGTGGTCTGTTACGCCGATACCTGGAGTGACCATTTGGCACGCATTCGTGCATTGTTCCAGAAGTTGGTGGCAGCAATTCTTACTGTGAATCTTGCGAAATGTGAGTTTGCCCAGGCCCCCGTCATTTATTTGGGTAAGGTAGTTGGCCAAGGTAAGGTACGGGCAATGAATGCAAAAGTCGTAGCTATAGAGAACTTTCCCACGCTATCAGCAAAGAAAGAACTGATGCGCTTTCTGGGTATGATTGGCTATTACCGAAATTTTTGTATGAGTGAGGTGCACATGGGGATGGTGGTATGCATGATGTGGTCTTTCCAGTGTGTGAATGTTTAGTTTTGTCGTTGTACTTATTTTTGTTTTTTTATGATTGTGCTTATTGCTTTTGAGGGAGTTCAATGGTTCTTTCAGAGTTCCAGTAACATGGGTCTCTGTCATTAAAGGGGGGGGTGATGTCACACGCAGCTTTGTCGTGCTGCGGGACGGCCTGTCTTTGTTTGCATTGTTTATGGGTTGCTGTCTGTCTGTTTGTTCCAGACCTGCAGGTGGAGCTGTTACCTGGCCGTGCTGGTAAATTGATGGCTGATTTGTGAGGCCCTTTAAAAAGAGGCCTTCCTTGCTCTCTGCTGCTCTGGCATAAAACATGTCCACATGATTTGTCAATTTTAATCACATTTGTTTAGCAACTCTCCCATGAATACACATTGAATGAAGGGTAAAAAAGGAATTGCAACAGCAATTAAGTAGACATTTCAGAAACTTTAGCCCTTTAATGGACAGCTTCCACTTGAGTCCACAGTCTTCCATAGGTTTTGACGGAGTGGCAGGAACTGTTAATACAGTATGTAAGTATGATTAGAATGGAATTGGTACAGTCTGTTTTCTTTGCCTGGAAAGTTGCATGGATAATTAGAATTAAGTATGCATACTACTTGTACTAGTGTGTATACAACATTTAAAGTATGCAAGTAAGAATACTACTTTTGAAGGGTAGTAAAAGAATTTGTTGCACTTAAACATACTTTAACATGCATACTACTTTAAAGGTCAGTATGTGTACTACTTTCACAACATGTTATTATGCATATTACTTTTATGACAAGCTAGAGTGCAAACTACTTCCATATCATGATTCTGCATATATATGTTAAAAGTATGGAGGCATGCTGTTATATTTTGTCACTATTTATATATTAAATATCTATTTTAGGAAACATTTCTATCTATTTTCTATATATTTATTAATTAGATTTAGTGTCTTTGGCTTTGAATCTGTTAAGTTTTATTATAATTTTGCCATGTTTTAGGAATGAGGGATGTGTTTCACGTTGTGTTTTACTTGTATAGCTATGTGTGTGACAAATAAAGAAGCTTGAATCTTGTATGTTATCTTCTAGAGAGGCCTGAAAGAGACTGTAACTACCAGAATGTCAGTGCAGTTGTGTTTCATGCTGCTGAAAGTTAAAATCAGGAAGATGATGCCCAATGGTTTGGTCACGGATGAGTTAAAGTCTGTGATTTTACACATAAATTTAGACCTCTGAGCTATTCTTAGCTGCTCAGGTTCCTGCTGAAAGCCATAAACTGTTTCAATCAAACTGCCAAACATTTTTGACCTCACTCTGCCTCTCCCTCTCTCTTCCACCTTTTCACATACTGTGTATCGATTTCCAACTTTCAGTTAAGATTAATTGCTTATTTTTTAGGACATCTGTGTGCATACTGTCAGATTTTTGTTGTGCTCAAAGATGTTGTTTTGGATGAATAATACAAGGTTATTAATAATCTCCAGAACTCGACCCTGTTGACTTGCTGTTGCCTTCCAAAAAAAACTCCCTTAACTGGTTTTAATTGAGTCCCACAGGGTCCATTCCAGCCTATGAAGTGCTGCTTTGGAGAGACGAGCCGAGAAGAGTATGGAGGAAAGCAGAGGGAGTTACAACCGGCTCAAAACATCATTTAAAAGGATGCCATTTCCCTTAGTCATAGCTTGTCTTCTAACAAACTGGCCAGTAAAGCAATATTTCCATAAATGAGAGGTCAGCTGGGTGGTTAAGGATTTTGTGGAGAGTGTATCAACATCTTTTGGTTTGCAGGTGTCTGAGGGTGTAAAAAATGTTTGTTTACTGGTAAATAGCATCAAAGTGAAAGTCAAACGGAGTATACAGTTTCAAGGGTGCTAGTCAGGTAAACCTAAGCCAGCGGCTCTCGCGTTGCGGAGCGTATCGATCGTGACTGATGGCGGAAGCGGGCAGCGGTGGGCACGGCTCAGTGGCATCAGCCTGCCCGAGAGATAAGGCGAACCGTTCATCTGCTCCACTCTGCAGGGGGCTTCACTTATCACACCCGGGGTCTTCACTCACGCTCTCCCCAGCCACAGAGCCTCGCCGTGGGGGAAACTGCTCCTCTGTCACTCGCTTCTCCTCCTCCACTTCCCCCCATCTCTCCCTCCCCTTCCGCGCCTGCCGTCGCAAACCCCTAATCTCCCATCAAGGCTCCGTGCCAGGATTTTGTCTTTAATCAATTATTGATGTAAGAAATAAAGCTCTTTTTCGAAGGTGCTTTGTACTTTAACAGATTAACAGATTGGCCTGTCGGATGGGAGCTTGTTTTTGCAGTCAAGCTGAAAATTGAACTTTTTAAAAGTGTGTGGTGGGGGAAGGTGGGGTGGGAGGAAATGATGCAGGGGGTGAAAAGAGTGTAGTACAAACCAACTGCCTCCACACCAGAGATTTACTCACAGACACCATTGGAGGATTCACTTATCCTTCGCTCTCGGTTTAACTATGATGCTTGTTCTTGCTTTCTTTGTTTCCTTTCTTATGACTTTATTTCTTTGTATCTTCATAGTTTTCCCTTGTACTTTTCCTCTTTTGTACCGATACATCCATTAAATGCCAGCACGAGGGACTCACTCACGCTCAATTGGTGGTGCTGCTTTACTGTAACGCTTTGATAGTGATTCCATGCAGCTTTATATATGGAGCTTATTTTTCCAAGTTGAATTAGCCACTTGAATTCCTTTTATCTTCCGTCTTTGCTCTCTGCTTTTTCTTTTGCTTTGCAGATTCTCCTCTCCCTTCATATTCTTCAGCCCAAAGTATGTCTGTGCCAGTAGCTGTACAAGAGGTGTTTCAAAATATGTTGTTCACCTGGAGCTAAGGGTGATTATGGCTGACCAATACTTGGATGGAAGACTAACTGGGAAAGGTTTTGTTGCTGCTGAAAGAAATGTAGACGGACAAAAAGGAAACCTTTGGTCTTTGTGTTAATTCCAGGGCAGTGAAAGGGGTGCTATGCTATATTAAACGTGCCCTCTTCAGAGGCGTTGTTGATATAACACAGTTTGGGTGTCTAAATCGGCGTAAATAAATTTAATCATATGTGAAAATGTGCTTTCTTTTAAATATTATCACACAAAAGTTAATTGATTAAGAGGTTGTCAAGTCAGGCAGATGTGTCCCAGTAATGCACACAAAATACAGTTTAAATGGAACAGTCACATCTGTCCCACATTCAGACTCAAACAACTTCGTAAAAATGAAATTTAGATAATGTTTTGATAATTTTTAGGTAGCTATATTGATTCACAAATGAAACACAATCTTTGTACTGTCCAAGACGAGAATTTTACTTACTAGAGTTCAGGCACCAGTTACACACAAAGTCAGTCCATTCCCTAATCTCACCATTTGATGATTTCTAGATGAATATCTAGTTGAAATATGGCTATTCTTATGCATTCATTTAGGTCCTCTGCCAGGCAGCCATGACTGCTGCAAAGTCTTTACTCAACAGCATGCTTTTAATACACTGGCGATTATTTATGCCTGGCTTTTAAGAGGCAGCGAATTTTCCATGCAAAACTGATCCCCTCTAATTGCCAGAACTCCGTAAATTGAACAGAATCTGTAATTAGCAGTTTTTCCTTTCTTTGCCCTGACCTTTCTTTTATTCACTCCCCTAAATGCATATGTATGAGTAAGGAAAACATCCCATCAGAATGTGCCTGGCCTAGTCTTAGAGTTTGGCCCCCGTGTTTGTTTCTATTTATGCATATGTGTGTGTGCACGTATGTGTGTATTTTTTGTTGTTCATCGGACCATGTGTAATCCAGTCCACAGTGGGCCACAGGAGTGTTTAGGTGGCTTCTGTACCGTCGCATGTTTCTCCTAATTAAGTTCCCTTCATCTTTAAGAGGAGGAACGTAATTAGTGAAATCAGGTCCTGACGTTCACGGTTGGTATGAATGGCTTCCTCATCAAGTACAGAAGCATTTGAGTGTGGCGCTGTCACACTGCCCTTGGGAACTATGTGTAAGATTAATCGAGTAATTAGGATTTTTTTGCTTTATGAATCTTCTCAGTGGATTTGCTTACTTTTAGTCATTTGGTCTGGCTATCGTTGTACCAAAAAGATCCAATTATTTTTAACTGTTCTAGGCTCCAAACCATTTTGTGCACATAAAATTTCTTCACGTCGACCAGCCACAATGTGCATACTAGTGGACTACTTTTATACTAGTATACTAGTAGTTTCCAGCATACTAATCTGAAAGTATGCAAGCATACATGCTACTTTTAAATTTAAGGAACAGCTTCAGGCCAGATGGTGGCGTAACAGTTAGGGTGTTTGCCCCATGATCAGAAGGTTGTAGGATCAAATCCCAGACCGCTAAAGTTATCACTGAGGTACTCATGAGCAACATATCGTCCCCAAGCACTGCTCCTCAGGTCCTGCCCTTGTTAGCTGCCACTGCTCCGTCATGGATGGGTCAAATGCAGAGGTCATACTTCGTTGTGGTGTGTTCACAATGACAAATAATCACTCACTTTTAGGGGAACTACAGATTCCATAGTTGCTGGCATAATAGATTTTATATTATTTTAACTTGTTATATCTTGTTTGAATATTTAACACCTCAGTAAAGCTATTACCTGAAAAGGATTGTGCTTGCCTCCTGTCTCAACCAAATTAGTTCCTAGTCTGGGAGCTGGCGAATCAGTCTTTTTCCTGAACTTTGACAGACTAGAAAAGTAATTTCTATTCAGGAAAACCAGATTGGTCAGTTCATGCTGAACCCGTGACCCAGAAGTGTTAGTGAGAATGAGATGAGATGAGACACAGAAAAGAAAAAAGGAGCTGAGAATAACCACAATAAGTATGAGTGAACCGAGTGACATGCAGGGCAAGGTCATTAAGTTGAAAGACTGAGTTCATGAAAATGATAAACTCTCTTTCCTTCTTTCTTTTTCTTTCTTGCGTTGTACTCACCATTGGAAATATCAAAGTAGGAATCTGAATTTGGCTGTGCCTTTCACCTTCCACAACTATATTTGCATTTTAAAATTAAATTTGCATAATGTTTTGTCTATTGAATATATAAGCTGTATATATGTATGTGTGTGTTTGCCCCATTAGAAAACACCTGCTGTTATGTGCCGGCCTTAGTTTTACTCTATCTTTCTTCAGACGCCTTTCTGTTATTCATTTTCTCTCCTTCTGTCTCTCTCACTCACACACACGGCACTCAAGCAAATGAGTCACTTACCTCCTCATCCTGGCTCCACCCACTGACTCTCAACAGTCTTTTTCCTTTGTCATCCGCTTTTGTCTATCACACCACTTCCATTCTGCATTCATCTTCAGCGTCTCACCATTGGCTGGAAGCTTCATTATGCACCCACAGCTCAAGAGTTTTCTACTGGGACTGGGCGGTGCAGGTGCACAAATGCCATCTTGAACCTGAATTTAATAAGCCCGTGCTGCGTGCCGATGCCGTGCAAATTGTCCTAAATTTAGTGGCAGCCAGTGGGAGCGTCAGCGCTTTGGGCTTTCTCTAGGCATTGTGGGTTACCTCCACTCAGCTGATGGACATGCCATGAACGCTGAATCACTGCCATTTTTACCATCTGCGCCTGCATCCACCCAGCTTTCATTATGATGCTGATTTTGGTGACGGGTTTCTCTCTTTCAGCTTGGAAGAGTTAGGCACAGTGTTGGAATGCTAATTTGGCACAGTAGTATCTAGAATGTTAATATGGGGCCATGCCACACTCCTTTAATAATTTATGCCGTAATTGATCAGAGTATACTCAAACTGACTATGTTGTTATTAACATCTACATTTTATCTCTACTTGGTGGCCATTTCACACACAGTGTAGTAAAAAGGTGAGATATAAAAGGTTCTGACTTTCTGAGATCATAAAAGATCCTTGGGCATCTCACTAAAATAATCAGGGTGGAACCAGATGTCCTGCTAGAATGATCACCATGACCCTTTCAAATCCCTCCCTCCTTGTTCTCTGTGTACTGTGCACAGATGTGGAATGACTGCTTGGGCAGTTGGTAAGGTAACGATTAGGGATCTAGCCCAGTGATTGGAAGGTCGCTAGTCCAAGTCCTGGACCAGTAGAGGTACCACTGAGGTACTCGTAAGCAAGATACCGTACCCAAGAACTGTTCCCCAGGCGCTGCTAAAAAAGCTGCCAACTGCTCTTTCACAGATGGGTGAATTGCAGAGGTCACGTTTTATTGTGGTGTACTGTGTGTTGGCCTGTGGTGTGTTCACAATGACAAACACTCACTTAGAAAGGTTAAAATGCTTTAATTTGGCTTTGATTTTTGGAAAAACTTTACAACAAACTTACTATTACTTAGTATTACATAGATTACATGCTTACTACATGCTTACACTTAAGACTTGTCAGTATGCATACTACATTTAAAGGTACATAAGCATACATGCATACCACTCATATTACATAGTACTTAAAAAGCTGTATGTATTTCAGTCTGACACTCTCTATACTCTATTGTTCTGTACTATGCATACTACCCTTACAGCATGATAGTATGCATACTATGTTTGAGGTGGTATGCATTCTACTAATCTACTATCCATTAGCACATTTGAGCACCAATGCACGTAAGAATGCATGCTACTTTTGATATATGCAAGTATGCATACTATCATTATTTAGTTGCAAGTATGCATGATATCATCATTAAGTATGTAAATATGCATACTACTTAATCAGTAGTACCGCTAATCACTGCACCACCGTGCCACGTATTCAATTTATAATGGTCAAAGTCCTATTTAATGGAGAGTCAGTTTTGATTCAATTACCTGACTCTTGATGAAGGGATAGAGGAGGATAAACACTAACTGCATGATGGCAGATAGATTTTGAAAATCTGGCTTGAGCAAGATAATCCAGTCATCAGACTCACTGTCTGATGAGTTAACCAAGCTAACTAGTTGTTAATCCCAGGTTGATATGGATATTAAATGGCAAGAATAAACCTCTAGTCAGGACTTAAGTTTGATGAACCTGGATATCGCCTCTTCTTACTTTAAATTCAGTTAGATTTTGCAAATACTCTGAAAATGTGAAGTCTGCACACAGATCTGTTTCTCTCATTCAGCAATAATCAAGGCTTTTCTAAATAACCCATTATTGTTGGGCTTTGATTACCTCACAGTAAGAGGACTGACAACCTTCAGAACAGCAGAGAAGTTACATACAGGTTTGTCAAAGTCAAAGTTCTGCCCGTAGTTTTACTCTCACCATCAAAACTCCATGGCAAACTGGTAAGTTAGTTTGCTTGGTTAGTAAAGCAGGTAGAATGAAAAGCTGACTGGATAACATGACTTGCCAAATTTGTATTTTCATCTCTGCTACACTTTTAACATAGATGTTCCTGATAAAGTGGCCAGGGAATGTATTTGAGCCATAATGGTGTCCATCATAGACACAAATCTGATCATTTCTCAGTAAATGCCTGAGGTACAGTTATGAGATGGCGCTTGTAGAATTGTGCAAATGTTTATTTTACAATAGAATAAAAGGTTTGGTGCCGAGGTTTGAGGTTAAATGTAAGATTCATTGTTGCTGTATTTTGTCAGTTTTTCCCTAATGCCTTTGTTATTTCTTTCATTTCTTTTATACTTCTAACCTTGTTATGTATACAAAATTATCTGACTGTGGCAAATTGAAAAGCAAAAGCTTTTTTCCCCAAGTTAGGTTGATGTGTTTTGCTCTTGTAAATCTCAGCATGCAGATCTTCTTGCACTGAACTATAGTCTATGTGGAAAATTGTTTTGAAGAATAAACAGTTTTTCACTGTAAAAACTCTAATTAGTCATGACCTTTTGAACAGCAGTGAAATTCATAAGCCTCTTAAATGCCCTGCTATAAACAACAGTAGACAGTTATTGCTTATCTTCTGAAAAGATACTCAATGATGGCTTTAGTGTAGAACCTAGAGGCATGGCAGAGAATAGCAGAGTTGTGCTGTAGGAGTAGAGGCTTTCATGACTATCAGCGCCTTCTATACTGTAACTATGAATAGTTGAGTAATAGTTGAGCATTTCAGGTGAAAACAGCCCTATGGAATGCTACCTGTCTGTCATGGGTAATGTTCCTTGTGCATTCACTTGGGGATCCAGAGCAATTACAGCCATCTATTCCACCTATTTTGGAATAGCCTGTCAAACATGTACTTGGTGAACAGTTTTCTAGAACTTCATCGCTTCTTAGCTTGCTGCTGAATTGTTAAGCGGAAAAGATTTAACAATTTGTTTCACTTTTGTCTTCTAAGCCCTTAAACCCTAAGTCATTATGTTTTCCAAACTTCTAATAATTGTACAGTCAAAAATATCCGGCTTACGGAGTATAAAGCCTACAGCTCCACTGTTTCAATTGAAACTGTTTCAGTCTCTCTCTCTCCCTCTCTCTCTCTTTCTCTCTCTCTCTCTCTGTCTGTCTTTCCCCATATCTTTCTCTTGTTTCTCATGTTGAAAGCAATGGTCTTAATCTGCTGATCAAGTCGACGATGGCAGGCTGACTCATCATAGTGAGCCAGTCTTTGTTTTCAGACCTGACCTTTGCAAAAATAATAATGTTCTGTCTTATGTTGTTGTATAAGAACTCAGTATCAGTCTGGGTTCAGACATTTATCTTTTCCCTGTGTATGTATTTATGTTTGGCTTATAGTCAGAACAAAATGTCATTGTCCCAAATCTTTGAGTATATAATGATTATGTTTATAATTTTAGTTTTTGAAGACATCCTCTGTCTTATCAGATGCTGTTCCTATATTTTCAAGTGATGCTTTATTATTGGTTACTAAATAGGATTTATGGGTTTAAACATAAACTTGAGGTAATTTGGGTTTTTTCTCTGTTCAATGGACTATGATGACATGGCAAAGATGTTCCTTTCCTTGACACTTATGTCATTTGTGCTATGAAGTATGTGCTATTATATATCTGCAGGATAAAGAATTCATGGTCTTTTTCTGTAAAGTTTGCTTGATTTTCACAGGTTTTGTACATTGATTGTGCTGAAATGAATAACGTCAGAGTTCTTGCTTTTGGTTTGTGAGTCATTCATGAACAGGTGGTTTTACATGGAATACTTAAGATTTTATATGAGTGGAATAAAGGCACAGATTTTGTTGATGTAATAATCTGTGAGACCTGTGATCACCCCATGAGAATTGGGGTTTGGCACGGTCCAGTGTACAAATATACAAACAGTTCTTAAATTTGTGCTGTGCAAATAAATCCAGCTGTTTGGAAGCAATGGGGGATGGGGATAATATGATTGATAAACAAGTGCGTGGTGGAAGAAACTAAGCCTTTGCCACCTGATTTAATGTCCTGTGTAGGGTGCAGTAATCTTTTGGTTATTTCATTTAGTGATCTTTTCTGATACCACTACTGACATTGCACCACTGTGTAACTAGCAATATTGATACTTTCTGTTGCCCATTACCGAGATTTGATATAATGGGATATGGCAACAAAGAGTGTGTTCTGATGCCATTTTGCCTGAACCAGCATTAACATTTAGATATTTGAGCTACAGCAGCTATTCTGTTGGTTCGAACACTGGCAAGCCTTCGTGCCCCATATGAATCAATGGGTCTTGTTGCCAGTTCATCAGTTTTCCTTCCTTGGACCACTTTTGTAAGCCCCTGAGCACTGCAGACCGGGAACATCCCACAAGAACAAGCTTTGGAGATGACTCTTGTCAAAATCACTTAAATCGTTACAGTTGCCCATTTTTATGTTTCCAACATATCTACTTCAAAGACAAAATGTTCACTTAAAAGTACACTGATGTTCAGGTGCCATTGTAATGTAATTGTAATGATAATCCATGTTAATCTCCGAATGAGTCTAAGAGGCATAACAGCATTGCTGTGGTATTTACGCTCTTTATTATGAGCAAGTAATTTGTGTCACCCCTCCACTAGCCTACATCAGCAGTTTTTTACTGCAAATATACTCTTGACTCAATCAGAAGGTGGTTGTTGCAAGTTCTTATATATAAAATACTATTTCTGGTGTAGTACTTTCTACTACTACTAAATAGACTTTTGTTTTTTTTTAAATGTCTTTTAAAGATTAGCCCATTATGTTTATCTTTACTTGGAGTGCAATCATCAGTTTGACTGAAAATGAGTTTGAAAATGTTTGTGAAGATCCCATATTGGAGCTGCTAAAAGCTTGTTCTGTCTAATCTGCCAAGTCACACATTATCCCTGAAGAAACTAACTTTGGGTCAGTGGTTCATCTGTTTACAGGAAATGAAATGCTTTGTCTCAAGAAAAACATCCCAGATGCAGCACTGACTCATATCCGTTGAATGTAACATTTCCTTTATTTTTAGCAGATATCTCGCAGAATAACAAACACGAGAATTGTTTTCTTATATTATTTTTCTAACACTTCAGGTTTACAGTTTTGTTTTTTTTCTCTTGCCAGCTGGGAGGTCTCTCGTTTCCTGCTGTCCAACTTGCGCTGGTGGGTGGAGGAGTATGGCTTTGATGGTTTCCGCTTTGATGGTGTAACTTCTATGCTATACCACCATCACGGCATTGGTAAGGTTGGAACTTGGTGTTTTCTTTAGCAAATACTGAATGCAAATGTTTAGGTTTCTCACATTGTTATACAATTATTTTGGTTTGTAGTGTGCATGATTTATGATTGTAAAAGTTTTTCCACCAACAATTTACCTGCCAGCTACCTTGATACTCTATACTTTGGCCACTCTAACTACTAATGCTTGTGTTTTGCATCTGGCAGGAATCAGAGATGATTTACATCTTGTTTGCAGTAATCATCTACAAAATCTCACCACGATCAGTAAAGTGATGATGTGTAATAATTTTTCAGTACCAACATTGTTCAAATGAGCATAGAGTATTAAAATAGTCCCAGGCAGATACTTACATACAATCTGTTCTTTACTTGGTTTTATTGCATGAAATAAAACACAGCAGTTTTATTGCAGCTTCAGGAGTAAATTGGTGTTTCGAAAAGCATTAAGCGTGAGTTTTTCTACATAGTTATTGGTGAAGTCAAATGTTCCGGTGGTTCATTTTTAAGGGACTAAAAAGGCTTTTGGGGAAAAGGTTTCTCATTACAGTTTTATATTGTCTCAGTTTGGTAATATGTGAGACTGAACTGCTGCCTATATAGAGGCATCTATTTATTCACACTAATAAGTGCTCAAATCGGTGCTGGATCTTGTAGACAACACAAAACTCGAATGATACCGATGTCATAGGACAATGATATCAGTGCATGCATGTTGCAATGGGATGGATCCTTTTCAGGACGTAAAGAAAGAAAACAAAGGTAGAGAGATTTTCGATGAGAAAATGTTGATAGAAAATGTTGGAAAATAGCCAACTCTAGATCCTGTCATCAGGATCTGTGAATTTTTAAAAGTGAAATCTTTTTTTGTTATGATCAGCACAGACTCCAACCCCAATGTAAATGGATCACAAGACTCTCTCATAATCTCGTTACAGCATTCAGTTTGTCTCTCTTTGTGGTTCGGTGTTCCTTCCTTTCCTGTTTCTGCTCTCTAAAACATTTTTTTCATATACTTAAAGTAAAAGCCACTCTAATAGCTCAGGGTCCAGGTACAGTCTTCCTGTTTGCACCCATTAGTGGGGGGCTGAGAGGAGAAGCGCTCTCTAGCCGAGGATGTGGAGTGCTGTTAAAGTGGGCAGTCTCCATACAGTTAAATGCACCTTCTGTGCACAAATTGTCTAAATAAAGATTTGCATCTGGCTAAAACTAAAGAAAATCAGTTCTCCATAATAACCATTACAGAATTTAACTTCCACTCATATTTCTGTTTCAACCTCTTGCGTACAGTAAATTAAAAATTCACGATTCTTGATTTGTTATAAATACAAGCCAGAAATTTTGGGAAGCAACATGCGAAATGTATCTTATCATTCTTAAGACTACGCAAATGAAAGTAGAAATTAGTAATTAACAACAAATTCAGTAAAGAAACCTTGCGAGAACTCCTTAATAGAGATTTATACTATAGACAGAAACTGTACATGTGCATAATGTAAGCTTTTTGTGTCGTATTGGATCTAGGCATGACGTTTTCAGGAAGCTACAGCGGGTACTTCGGCATGCACGTGGATGAAGATGCAGTGCTGCAGCTGATGTTGTCCAATTACATTCTGCACAAGCTCTACCCACAGTGCATCACCATAGCTGAGGTAATGGCTCAGACACCTTGGCTCCTGTCAGCGCTAGACTATTGGGCGTAGATAAAGCAAACACTGAGGGATTATTTTAACCATACTTTCCCTTTATTATGTATACATTCGACAGGTCTTATACAGGCACTTGACAGCACTTGCTCTTGAACTTTCCTGCAAGAGGTGTTTTAGAGGCATTTTTGACGGCAGACCCTGAGCGAGAATGGAAAAATGTTTCAATGTCTACAGAATGTGCAAAGCCAGCAACACACACAAAAAAGAGATATGTGGCTGGCATTCTAACGAAACACAATTATACAAAGCCTGCAAGACTGAAAAAGCTAAACAGAAAAGGCAACGACAAAACAACACATGCAAACACGAAATGCTTAAAGGCACAGCCGTACATCTCAAGTTCCGTGCTTACTAGGAGAAATGGGTTTAAAGCTGCATAAGTCATAGGTGACCAAAGTCAGTTTTAAGTATTATCTCAGTGTTGCTACTATTACAGGTCGACCGATTATCAGACTGGCCAATATTTACCTTTTTTATGGTCATTGATATCAGTCATTTTTTAAACCAATATGCCAATAAAATAAAGTAATTAAATGTTTGCTACTTTGGGTTTAATATAGCCTCCTCTCTCTGTCTGAAGTTACCCCTCGTTGGTCTGGGTTTGATCAGTCTTCAGTCGTTGAGTCAATTTGATTTGTTAAATGTCGCAAATTTAGCCTATCAACATTGAAGGATGAAGGATGAAGGCACTTGATTTAATGCCAAACAGTATTTTTCATAATTGTTACAATTTGAAAAAGTGATACAAATTACTTGTAACTTTGTCCCATGGTTTACCATTAAACCAAAAATATTTCAATTTTCAATTAGTTAACAAACAGATATTAATAACTAGGGAATGGTAGCATAACGCTTAGGGGGTTGGCCCTTTGATCGGAGGATCGCCTGTTCAAGTCCCGGAACAGCAAAGGTACGACTGAGGTACCTTTTCATGAGCAAGGCACCAAGTACTGCCCGCTGGGTGCTGATAGAGCTGCCCACTGCTTTTTAATGGATGTGTCAAATGCAGAGATCACATTTAGTTGTAGTGCACTAATGCTGTTCTGTGCTGTATTCACAATGACAAATAATCTCTCACTTAGATTCATTCATTTATTCATTCATTATCCGAACCGCTTAATCGCAGGTGGGACCGGAGCCTATCCCGGGAACCACGGGTGCAAGGCCGGGACCAACCAACACACCGCAGGGCACACACACTCACACAATCACACCACTTACATTCAACTAAAATCTGTTCTATGATTTTCTATTAAGTTTCTTCTTAAATTTCATTTGGAAGCACTGATGTAGCATTAGCTGTTAAGAGCAGTCACCTCATCCTCATGTAAGCTCCCTTCTTTACTTATTATTTACCTCCAGGACTACCATCATTGGGTCCCTGAGCAAGTCCTTAGCTCCAGGGAGGAAAACGGAAGTCGCTCTGGATGAGAGCATCTGCTAAATGCCCTAAAATGTAGCGCGAAATACTTTGCTGCTTTTCTTCCTGTTTTCATTTCCTTACTTAACCTTCTTCTCTTTCCTTCTGTTCTCTTCTCTCCTAGCTTTCCCCTCACCTTCTCTTCACTTCTCCTCTTTTCTGGAACATTCATTTATTCATTCGTTATCTGAACAGCTTAATCCCAACTGGGGTCGCGGGGGGACCGGAGCCTATCCCTGTAACTTACTGGCGCAAGGTGGGGACCAACCCTGGGTAGGCGCCAACACCTCTGAACACATTCCTGAACTTAAAATCCTTAAACAGTTAACAAGTATACAATTAATAACTATTCTTTAATAATTCATTCTTATACTTAAAAAAATATTTATATAAATTTTACTTTGGAATCATGTTTGTGCTTTGTGCAAAGATTATCTGCCTCATCCTCCGTGTCAGTTCCCTGCTTTTCTTATTTGCTGCTTCGTAAGAGGAGGATGGAGGACAGTTGAGGTTCACCTGCAGGTTATCACTGTTACAAGAGAGAGCTCTTACTTTCTTTCTCTCTCTCCTGTCTCTCTGTCCCTCTCCCTCTCCAGAGTCTCTCTAACCTCGTCATCTTCTCTTCCACCAATTACTGTACCACTTACCCCTTTTTCCTTATTCAAAATGGAAATTCCATTTGATTCAATGCCTTTATTTAAAGCATGAGCAGGCTGAGAGACGGAGGTGGAATGTGGAAGTTAATGGAACAGGGATGATAATTGGATAATTAGGAGCTGGTGGTTAGTTAGGAGAACGGGGAGCTCCACTGGAGCAGCATCTCGCGCCTCCCTGCAGCTCTGCCTGCAGCGATCCCACATCGAGCTCGGCTACCTTTGTGCTTTTCCCCACTCTCCTAGCCCCTAACCCTCTCCACACCTCCCCTTCTTTCCCTCTACCCCTTTCTCCCCCTCTGTCTCCTTCTCCTGTCTACCCTTCTCTATTTTTATTTTTCTATCACCTCTCCAGTCTTTTCTTCTGGGTTCCCATCTTTCCCAGTCCCTTTTCTTCTTTCTTATGCCCCTTTCTCCCCCTCTTTCTCCTTCTCCTCTCTCTACTCTGCTCTTTATTTTTTCTCTATTTCATAGCCCTCCAATCTTCTTTTTTCTTCTCTTCTCTTCCTTTCTCTTCTAGTTTTCCAGTTCCTTACTTAGCCGTCCCATGTTCTCTTCTATTAATTTTTTTTTTTCATTCTTATCTCTGCCTCCCCTCTTTTCTCATGTCTTTTTCTTCTCTTCTGTTTAATTCCTTGTCTCAAGTCTTTTTGATTCCTTTTCTTCTTTAATATTTACTCCACTCTTCTCCTACTGCACACATTTCCCCCTTTCTACCAACCTCCTGCTTCTGCTCACTTTTCCTCATCCTCACATGTTTACTTTTTTCCTCTTTTCTCTAGCCATTTTCACTCTGCCTTCCCTTCTCGTCGCCTCCTTCTCTCTGCTCTTTTTTTCTTTCCTTCTGTTTAATTCTCTCACTGTCTTATCAGTTTTTTATTTCCCTCTCTCATTAAATATTCTCTCCACTCCTTTCACTCACCTTCTGCCTTTCCACTAAGTTCTCTCTTCTTTTATCGTCCTTCTATTTCATACCCCTTATCTCTTGTTTTCTTTTTGTTTCATTTTTTCTACTCTTTTCCTTGTTTACCTTCTTCCTTCTCCTCTCATCCTTTCTATTTTTCCATCTCTCTTTTTTCCCATCTTCTTTTCTATACCTTTGTCCTCTCCTTCTTGTTTACTTATCCTAATCCTTCTTTTTTCCTTTTCTCTATCTCACTCCATTCCTATTTCTTTTCTTGTTTTTTCCCCATCTCTACATTTCTCTGTTTTCTTTTCCATATCCTTCCCATTCTGCCTTCTTCCTACCCCATCTCAGTCCATTTCCTCTTCTGTTCTCTTCTTTAACTCAATCCCTCCCTCTCTCCCACCATCTCTCACCATTACCTCTCCCAACTTGCCCCAAAGCCATGGCGCTTGTAATGAAAGCAGCCGCTGGAGCAGTTTCTCTCCTAATGTTCAAATTGGTGCAATTTCTGCCCATCTGTCCATGCAACTAATCAATAGAGCAATGTGCTGCACACACACAGAGTTAGAAAATTGCTGCTTCTTTAGTATTTTTGGACTCAGACCTTGGCTACCCGTGTTTGCTGCCATTCTTTCATCTCTTATTTTGTGACTTTTTTTTTTTGCCTGAATGATGCGCAGGATGTTTCGGGAATGCCTGGGTTGTGCAGACCCATCGGAGAGGGAGGCCTTGGCTTCGATTTCCGTTTGGCCATGGCTGTACCTGACAAATGGATCCAGGTGAGCAAGCCTCTCACATCGTCTCTTGCCATCTAAGTCTGATCTATATCACTAAATATGATCCACTCACTTCTGGTACTTTGTTTTTTATTATTAATTCAGATTTGCTTTAGTTTTATTGCTTTGGCTTAGAGGTATGCATAAAAAACGTGGGTATATTTTGATCATTTGATCTGGAGCAGGTCTTGTGACCCAGGTCCTTTTCATGATGATAAAGGACAGAGATTGATTGAGTTTGTCAATCGAGTTCAAAGGTTAATCCAACTCGGGCATTGATGTCAGACTGTTCACATGGCTGCCCTCTTTTTATCCCTCCATATCTTTCCCCTTTTCCCTGGTCCCCTCTCTTTTCACGCTTCATCCCCTTTTCTGATTGGTCACTGCTAAGAATCCTTACCCAGCTTTATGTACTAATGCACCATGACACTGGGCTGCCGTGTTAAAGCGTGACGACTTTTTTTTCTCCAGTGTGCGTCAGTGATGTTTGGCTTATGACATAAAGCTCCAAAGATTAGAAATTTCATGTCTGGGTGGTGAAAGCTCAGCAGTTTGGTCAGAGAACTAGATCTCTCTCCTTCCTGGAGATTCATTTCATTGGTGAGAGAGTGAGGGTGAGCCAGTTAAACATCTCAGTTCTACTGGGACACAGAGAAAAATCTTTTATCTGAGCAGCACAGTATTTTTTGGAAATGACATATTTTACTGATGTTACAACAATGTCCACTCATACCAACAGAAATTAAGTGGGCTATATTACATTACATGGTTGTAAAATAAGGCATTGCCAGAAAGATTGAATACATTTTTATACATTTAGATTTACACTTAAAAAACTGTAAAAATCCAGTAAGCTAATGTTTTGCAAAACATGCATGCAATCAGCAGTTGTAGATTCAGTTTTTCCCCAAGAATAAATCTTAAATAATTAGACATTGGCAAAAATCAGAATTAAAAAGATAATCATATCAAGATAATATATATATTTGGTACACAGCATGCATTTACTCCTGCCTACATCGCTATACTGTACTTACAACCCCAGGTGTTGCTAACACAGCAGCTCTAACTTTCTTTATACATTGTGATTATTTCCAGCATGAAATGTGATGTAATGGATAGTGGGCTTTAGTGAACTTTTCTGCTACTGCTGTATATGGACTGCTTCATGTACAAGCAGTCCATCTAATTATAATCCTAACCCAAGCTGGGTTTTCTTCACTTTTACCTTACAAATGCAAACACTTTATTGTCACACACCCCCTACAATCTATGATCCAACATGAATAATATTATTTAACTGTTGAAAATATTTGAAATATTCATACCCATGTCTAGTGGTGATACAAGTTAGCCAACCGTGGCTAACCCTTAGCAAAAAGTAGTTTATTGAAGTGTACTACGAGTATACTTATTATATGCTAAAACTGAGGCAGTATACTTGAAGTTTACTTTTTATATACTATATTTTATATACTTAAGAATAGTATAGTGAGGTATACTTGACTTATACTGATAAGTATAAAGAAAAGTCTACTTAAGTCTAAAAGTATACTTTTGTAATCTTAAAATGACCTTATAAAGTATACTTAAAGTATGCTTTTATAAACTTAAAAATGTTCCAATTTAGTCCAAAGAAGTATTAAATTAGTATACTTTCTAGTACACTACAAGGTACATGGTACACGGTCCGTAGTATACTTGCTGTACTTATACTCAAGTATACTTAATAAAATGAACTTCAAGTATACTACTTTTTGCTAAGGGAAATCTTACCTGTCCACTAGAAAATTAGCCACTTCTGCATCTGACTTTAAATTCATCTCCGCTTTCAGCCATCTCCATCTTTCAAACGCATCTCTTATGCTGACCTTCGTTTTGTTTCTGCTTTGGTCAAGACGAGTCATAGTGAGGCCTTTTCATTTTGGTAACGTCAGACATTTGTAATCCATAATGCTTGTAGTTGCAGCTCAGTGGTAACTGAGCCAAAACACAAAATCAAAACATAAACACAGTTTGCGTGCTGTAAATTACATTTTAAAATGTGAATATTCTGGCTGTACTAATTTTGTCAGTGAGATCAGTATTTTAAATTAACATGATTCCTTAATTGCTGGTGACATATTAGGTTCATTTGATGATTACTTGTTGGCAATTTCTTACTTATAACTCCTTTAGTTAGAAAACAATGCACAAGTGAAACACATGAGGATAATTAGCCAGACAAGGACAGGAGAGGCCAACAAGGGGATCACTAGGGTGAACCTGATAAAGATTTTGTGAGTGTACTAAATTTTGGTTTTGTATTTTCTGTTTGAGAACAAGAGAAGAGAGCTCAGTTTATATAAGATGGCTTCTCCCCTTTGCAGCTAGCTGTTGTGCTCTACAGCTTTGTGTGTGTTTCCTGTTGTGCACTTCCGTTACAGGTTTGTGTTTGTTTGGAGGCTTTGTTTTTGGCTAAACCATTCATAATCCAAAGGCTTTTTTTTCACCAAATGGATAAAACCACTTTGTCATAGTTAGTAGAGTGACATGGCTTTATGAGTGAAGATGAAGACCTGTATACTGTGTTTGTGTCACGGAGCGTGTCGGCATGACATGAGGTATGATTGCAAGCCCTTTTATTGAACCACTTAAACATAAACCCGCACGAGGGCCAAAAACAAAACGCCTCTCTGGATCTTCAAAAACGCACGCCGCCATGGGGAGGGTAGTGTGAGGGCGTACCGACAGGAGACACTGGGAAAACTGAGCTTATAAAGGGAAAGAGAAACAATGAACAGGATTAATCAAACGAGGGAAAACCAATCAGAAACCAATCAGGATTAACCACTGAAGGGAGAGCCAATAGAAACAGGGGGCTGGACTGAAACAGACAAGAACCAGGTGGGATAACTAATGAACATTGATCTACCAATAGGACACAAAGGGAAGGTAGGACAACAGACTTGACAGACAGGGAGCATGAGACCAAACTGAACACATCAAAATTAGACAATGGCGGCATCTGCTGGCTGCTTAGCAACGTCACAGGAGGCCTGTTATGGCCAAAGTCCAGGGGGGTCATGACAGTTTGACATAATCTAAAAGTTTCTGAACAGCTGCCCGGACATGTGATATTTGCTGAAGAGAAGATTAACAGTGTTTGTTTATACATTTCATTTAGCCTCCATTATTACATTTATTTATTTCCAGTATTGAATCAAGTAACATCAAAACAAAAAAACTCATATCACAGGGGGCGCAGAAGTAAATATGAGATGTGACTTTTTTTTTTAGAGAAGCTAGTTTTAAAACTAAGAAATAGTTGTTTATTTATTTATTTTTATAAAGAGGCAAATAAAACATCAATATGTAGTTATATACAGACTCCAATTTTTTCTCTCATCTTATCCCCTGTTTACAGCAATACTTTCTGGATCTGTTTTCTATTCTTATACACACACACACACACACACACACACGAGCAAAACATACAAAACCACCATGGTGGTTGGATTATTATTTCTCTCTCTCTCTTTCTCTCTCTCTCTCTCTCTCTCTCTCTCACTCTTGCTCTCTGTCTCTCTCTTGCCTGTCACTCTTTTTCTCCCTCTACCTTTTTGTTATTCTGTCATTACTGATTGCCCTCTTCCCATCAGCCCTTGCTCTGGTTTGCATTCGTTAGAGGACTGCTGGGCTGTGACAGGGAGCAGTCACACACACACACACACACAAACGCACTCACGCGCACGTCTTTCGTGAGATTAAAACGTCTCATGCCCCCCGATCGATAACCTTGATTACGGACAGAAGGGCAAAAAGAAGAACAGCAGAAGCTCAGCGTCCATAATGAAAGCTCACCAAAACTTAATGAAATCATTAGAAAGCATCCATAAAAAGGCCAGCTGTTCCATATCCCCTGGCTTATTCATTTCTCTAAATGAAATCAATAGGCTGATTAGCATTACAGTTTAATCTCTGCTGGGGGAAGCGGGGAGCTGCCAGGTTAGTCATACCTAGCAGAGGAGGAATAACTGCACACAGAAATGATAGCAATGGCAGCAGAGAAGTTTGGATAGAAACTGTGCGGGTTTAAAAGAGTGCCTTTGACCAGGTGTTTATGAGACAGAGAAGAAGGAAGGGAGAGAGAGTGATAGAGATGGGTGGGGGGAACATATACTGTATATAGAGAATACACTGTATATAGGGATGTAGATGAGGTGATGTGTGTTTTATCTGTGTGTGAGAGACCATGATATCACAGAGCAAGCCAAGTTAACTGAGAAAAAAAACTGAATGTGTATGTGTGATTGAGAAGTCCAAATCTTATACTTAATTAAAAAACTAAAAAACAGATGTTATTGTAATGTCTGATTTAAAAACTACAAAGTCTACCAAAAATTAAAAGATCAGGTGTTTGTTTTTGTGTAAGTGTAAGAGGGGGATGTGTGTTATTACCAGAAGAGCAGTGCTCAGAGAGAGTGAGGTTGAGAACGTAAAGTCACCCATTGTCTGTAATTACCAGCGACGGCTCTAGAAAACAGATTGATGTCCTTATTGGCCCCTTAAAACAATTTCATTCCATTAATTTGCTTAAGCAAATTATATTAAGGTACCTAATAACACCCTTCTCAAAAAAAACTGCTGAACTTAGCTCTGCTCTTCGGATGCACATTTAGACTCGTAACAACACATGTGGATGATTTTAATCTTCTTGACCATGGGAAGGTAGTGAGCTCCTACGTGAGCTTCTGAACACTCAAAGAAAACACAGACATTTTATTTTTCACAAAGAGGATGAGGTATAAAGAGAGGAGGAGGACTGATATGGGATAAAATTGTGTGGTTTCTCTGGATTCTCAGGGCTTGTTTATCAGTAACGGCAAGTGCTGGTGCTCGTCAGATGGTACGCTGGTGATTGGGGCTTATTGGGAGACAGCATGTGCAGTAATCGAGTTAATGGCGTAGTGCCTGCAGTGCCTGCACCAGACTTTCCATTCCCGCCTTTAAACTACTGAGTTAGGCGAAAGTGCAGGGTGATTGTGAAATGCACACATTACTCATGAGGGAAACAGAGAAATTCCTCTATTTTTCTCCTCCGAGTGTTGAACAGAGGAGGAATAAGCTGTCTTAAAGCCCTTAACTCTGCACACAGTAGCACACTTCCAGGGGAAGAACATTAATGTAGACATTTGGATGTCTAAAAACTCTCTGCTTGTTTTTGTTTTAACTCTGAGCTTTATAATTTAACAGAGTCTAATTTAATTCACTAATATTCAGACGTCCTCAAGGAAAAGTGAATGAAATGCCTTTCTTACTGGTTTAACACAAAGCCCGGATCCGGATGTAGTTGAATAAACCTGTCCTAACGCTCATTCAGATTTGATCAATGAAAAGCAAGACGTGGAAGAGAAATACTTGCCACTTTTGCCATTAGTAAATGCTGTCACTGTTTCCAATGTGAAAATTAGATTTCAGTGTTTGCCACACATTCTGCTGGGTGTTAATGGAGCCATTTGCTCGGATCTTAGAGTTAAGGAGCAAGATGTATGGACATGTCCTCACAACGGCTTTGTTCAGAGCCGTGGCTGTAGCCAGTCTGCCATCTGCTGGGCAGTTACAGAATTACAGCAATGTTGAGCAAGCACAGGCATTCAAAAACGATACAGATTCTTACACCGAACACTGTCCAAAATATCATTTTGTATCTAGAGAACTTCAGCAATGTCATTTCCCTTGATCCGGACTGAGACATAGTGATGAAAGAGACCTTTTAAGATGATCTACAAACAAAAAGAATGCAATAAATAAAAGCAGGACACAAAGGCATGACATACGGGCATTATGTTGGCACACTTTATGAAGTGTGTTACGGAAGACCAAGTCTATTAATTACATGCAACTTTTACATGCAAAGTTCCTTACTCCTAGCCACATACAAACTGTATATTGTCTGCATCACATTCCCTTTTTACAGCAATGTTTTCTGGAGCTATTTTCTATTCTATATATATCCCTCTCCAAACTCTTATAGGAACCCACAATAGTAGTAATCCTCCATTGTCATAACTATCTCTCCTTCTCGCTCACTATCTCTCTCACTCATAGTCACATACACGTACACACACTTTCTCACAGTCTCTCAGTCTCTCCGAGTGAAGGCCTTTAGCCTGACCTCACAGCTAGTCCTCCAAAACACAGAGAAGGCAGCAGCAGGGTGTTAGCACCCGTTATCAAATACTTTTCTATTTTTAGACACCAGACTCATAGTCTGCCAAAAGACTCATACAACACCAATAACCTATGATTTAAAAAAAATTGAAACATGATGTTAAAAGTTACATGAAGCTCTATTTTTAACAATGTAATCTCAGATCACAATTAGGTTTCAATGATGTTTTGGAGGGGGCGGCATGGTAGTGCAGTGGTTAGCGCTGACGCCTCACAGTGAGAAGGTCTGCGTTTGATTCCTGGGAGTTTGTAGCTCTCTATGTGTTCGCGTGGGGTCTTTTTCTTCCCACAGTTCAAAAGCATGCATTATAGGTTAATCAGAAACTCTAAATTGGACCTGTAAAGTCTGACTGATGGTGTGAGTATGTGTGCCCTGCGGTGTATTGGCGCATGCCCAGGGTTGGTCCCTGTCTTGGGGATAGGCTCCTGTTCCCCCCGTGACCAAAGTTGGGATTAAGTGGTTCTGAGAATGAATGAATGATGTTTTGGAGGTGGAGAGTGTTCTGCTGGAACTCAAGTTACACTCAAATGTGTAGGTTCTATCAATTTTGCATTTCGGATCCATACATTTTGATAAACTTGGCCGCAGACTCTTGGTTCCATCTTCATCAAGGTGGACTCCATCCTCCAACTCCATCTTGCAGCTGCCATGAGTGCGCTGTGATACAATCATATGCCAGTCAGAAACAGGTGGTAGGTAAAAATAGCTTTGTAAAGACAGAAAAATAAGTTCTTTCGTAACAATTTAACAATGTTGCATTTTGCCATTGCCATTTGCAAAAAAAGCAACATATTTCCTGGCCAATGCACTGTAAATTTGGGGCAGTTGATAGCATAATGGTTAGGCATAGCGGATAGCACAAATTTAAATTGTGAGGGAATAGGTTGTGTAGGTTTGAAGGCACTTCATCTGATAAGTAGGGCCTGCTGTAATCATGGTGTTGATCATTTCCAAAATGTTTCTTCACTAAAACTGAACTAAAGAAATCTTCTGTGTGGTATGTTTTTGTTAACTGTAGTGGGGAAAGAGCATGCAATACAACCACTGAAACGTTTTACTGAAGATTGAACCATACTCAATATGTCAGACATGGTGCAGTCGATATACAGGCAAGAAAATAAACATCAGAATTCGTACTACGCATGAGAGATAATAACAGGAAAAATATACCAAACATGTCATTGCATGACTGCTCAGTACTGCACTGGGAACACTCTCCAATAATCCACAAAGTTTGCATTGTCCACAGAAGTCTAAATACAAAGCAGGGAAAGAGGACTTGATGCGAGAAACAAGGAACAGGAGACATGAGACACAGGAGACATATAATGAGACAGTAAACATGTGCTCCTACCAGAGGGAAGGAGGGAAACCAGTAAAGGTTTATTTCCGTTACTGCTTTTTCTCTTGCTAGATAGTTTTGATTTTTGGCTTACATCATCTGGATGTCTTGAGTTAAGAAATTGTGCTTTATGAAATACCCTCAGGTGTTTTAACCCGAGCTTCAAACCCTCTCACTCTCTGTGTTGGCTCTGAGAGAATAGCAGGCAGCTCAGTGCTGGCAGCATCTTTTCTTGAAAAAAAGAACAGCATAGTTTGGAACTAGGTCATGCCTGTCCATGATAGTCATTTACTGATTATACCTGATTTGAAGTTGATCAAGGGTCCAAAACACAGCATAAGCTGGCTTGCCAAACAGGTTCGGCTTCCAGAACTGCACAAAGGATTCCAAAACACATCTTAGAATTCTCAGAAGTGAAATGGGTCTTCACGGTCCATCTTAAGATGGTGGGGTCAGATAAAACCAACATTTTTGGTGGACTTCTTTTATGACTTATAGGCTCAGAGTCAATTCAAGGGCTAAGCAGAGTTCAGAGAAAAGATCCAGCCACCTGGCTTCTGTTGGTAACCATCTTTAAAGACCTTATTTTTGAAAGAAGCACAATTCAAGACAGAGTACTGAAAAAAAGAAAATATATAACAGATAACCACTATAACTGAAAAGTGCACTTAACAGTTACTACAACTAAATAAAAAGAAGGGAAATTGGGTCTGAATGTGGTTAGTTCAACTAATAGAAAACCATATAAGAAAATTTAATAATGGAGAAAGATGATGAGTGCCAGATTGCATTGCAGTGATACTATGTAGTCAATTAAGGATGGACATCAAATTAGAAACTTTTGTTTGTTAGACAATCTATAGCAAATGTTTTACAACTGAATGGGCACATTAGCCAAACAACTCCCTTTAGCTTGGAGATTTTTACATTTTTACTTGTGACTATCTTGGTGCAAATATGTTTTGGAATCTGTTAAGAGGGTTTTGTTGGCGAAACTACAAAGCAACCCAACCCTTACCCATATTAAGTTGTGTTTTGTCCAAAAAACAGCATATGAGAGCCATAAACCCACTTGAGTTCTTAAACAAAGGCCTTAAATGTTGGGATTAAGCCCAAAGTCTGAGAGCAAAGAGGAGAGGTTGGAAAGAGTTTCTCATGACACATTACTTCATAAAGTACCATCACTTGACTGCAATTCTAGCATTAGCATACCACACCCTGTAAGTTTTGTGTACCTGCAGCCCTCTTCTACAAGTCTCTTAGAGCGAGAGTAAACCTCTCAGAAGGAAAGACGTTGTGCTTTGACATTCAAATTCATTCGCACCTTTATAGTTCTGTTGTTGTTTTCCAGCAGGCTTTTTTTGAAAGCCTTCAAGGTTGAAGCGCGCCATGCTGACGACTTTGATGTTGTTCTTTGTTTACGTCGCTGTCTTCCATGTTGCTTTGGCACCGTCTGCAAGCTTTTGGCCGCGCTGTCGATTATTTTATTGGACAATTGAAGATTTTTAGACATCATGTGTAATGAATCTCCTCAGGCCTTTTCAGAATTTCCTTTATGCAGCGACTTATTTGGAAATGAGGAAGAACACAAGCCTTGTCACAAACAACACACGCTTACCAAAATACATAGCAGACGTGGCTTGGAAGTGAAGCAACTGCTTACAGTGTATATTTTGTCTGAATAGATTCCTGGAGATTGCTTCTATAAGTCAGTGTAAAAGGCTTGGCAGTTGGCCCTCCCTCTCACTTTGATGTATTAGAATGGATAGGGCAAGAACAAATTCAGACTCGACTTTTATTTTTATTGATTTCATTGATATTAGATGCCTTGTCAGACATCAAGTAAAGCCCTACTTTCTGGAAAGAACTCTCACCTTTTTGAAGTGTTGAGCTTTGAGTTAGTTGAAGTTCTTCTCTGCCAGAGCAAAAAAGGATAAGTTAGCTGAGTCAACTGGGTTGTTTTAGTCAAATTTGGCTGTGAGTTTTTATACTGATTGGAATAAAAGGATTGCAGGCAACAGAAGATGAGTCAGTGTTTGTTGGGTTTATGTAAGTCAGTTTGTGGATTTCAGTGTTAAAAAGCTGTCAAGTTGTTGATCACAGCTCATAAAGAGCTATAAAAAGGACTTCCTTAATCAAGTTTATTTACAATATGGTGTTAAGACTGTCTTAAATCATCTGAGCATTAAATATTTGAAAGTGACTATCAATATGTTTATAGTGCATCCTAACTTTTTTGCTGCTCATCTCAGATGAACCATCTTTTATGTTTCAAGACAAGGTCAATGCAATCATAAAATATAAAACAAAGTCAACGTGTAAATAAACCCTTGATTAAAACATTTTTATAGGAAGGTGCATCCTCCTCTTTCAAACAACTTCTCTTTTACACATGGATAAAAAACATCATTAAATGCTAATCGAGATGGAGACTAGATACTTCTGGGAGTCAAATCATTTTAAATGGTTTCTTGAAATTGAAACAGGTTGGGGACACAGTGTGTGACTACGAAAATCATTATCTGCAAGCTTTTCAAATAAGATTGCACTATCAAGTCTGACAAAGATGTAAGGATTTTTGCTGCAGTTAAGATCTTGTCTGTGTCTAAGAAGGAGGCTATAAAACCGGGTAATGCGGTTCTGAGCTTAATGGATCCTCTTAACTTTTTCTTCCTTCAGTTATTCTTTCTGTCAGAAGGAGTTTCCCATCTCCCCCAGACTTCCCTTAAAGTTTTAAAACACTCATCAGATTTGGTCAATCTGGACTCATTTATGTAATCTACACCCAAATTAGCTCTAATGATTCTCAGTGTCGGCAGAGTAACTGAAGGTAGGCACTGCTTGACTTATTAGAGAGAGAGAGAAATGGAGGGAGGGAGAAAGAGGAAGGGAGAGAGAGAAGACAAGCAAAAGACGAGGAAAAACAGCTCATTTGCTCTGCAGTGAAGCCCCAGGCGAAGCCATACGTGGGTGGAGACTCCTGTCTTTCTCAAGCGAAAGAGTGAAACACATTGAGAGCAAAGAACACATGCAAAAAACCCACCAACTGTTCCAGTCGCCGCACCGTGCTGGATAGCTTCCTCTGATGAGGAGGCGTGATCTGCGTTTATATGTGAGAGGGGATGGGAGGTGTTGAGGAGGATCCAGGCACTGTTGTTTTCCTTTCTGTTACTGTTGATGGGGAAAAGGCAGCCAGGTTTAACCAGGAGAGAATAGATAGCTTAAACAGGAAACAATGAGAGACACAGAGAGAGAGAGAGCAGGCTAGAAAATGAACAAAAGGCCATTTACATTCTCTAGTGACAGAATTGGAGAGAGGGAGAGAGAGAACAGAGAGACAGAGAGAGATTCAAGGAAATATAGGCGACCATGTGGGGCCAAATTGATTGGCTCCTGCTCATGGCTTTGCTCTATCGATTTGGTCCCCTCTTAAAAGGCATCACTTTTATTAAAAGCTTTCTTGTATCTGTCTTCACTTTCTCTAATGATAGGAAGGCATGGGGATGGGAGGTGATGTCAGTTGATGGCGTAGCCTTTGCCCCATGAAATTGTTATGCTAAAATTATTGGCATTCACACTTTTTAAGATGAATTCCATCTCAAAGGAAAAAACAGTAGATTGAAAAATTGTTCAAGAATGTGAGAGAGTTGGAGAGAAAAAGAGAGGGAGACTTGACAGATGATACTTGAGGCAGTGGAGAGGTTTCAGTTGATACACACTCACAGTGCAAGTGGGCATGTATGTGTGTCTTCTCTGTTCTGACCTCTGGTATTGATGCATTGTGCAGGCATCCCCCTCAGGATAGAGCACACTACTCTATTGATCAGACCATAACCTCTCTCTCTTTCTCTTACCCACACCACCACTCTCAAATGGGTAGTTGGCTGAAGTGGGACTGGATATAGACAAAACTGACAGGAAGGTGTCTGATGGAGGGGAGGGGGGTTGGTAGGGACAGCATTCAGGAGTGAAAACAAATATTCCCCAACAGGTGTTGCTCAACCGCCCAGATGTACGTGTTCAATTTGCATTCGTTCCAGTTCAGACCTTGAGAAGGGGAAAGCTGTAATCCCACAGCTGGAGTCCTGTTGCTGTGGGCTGCTCAGAGTGTGGTTATGCTGCCTTTTTCTCATTCTCCTCAGCACCGACTCAAATCGGTGACTCATTCCTACACCAGGAGAGTTTTGCACGATAGATCCCTCCCCCCAAAAAATGCTACTTGCATCCTCGGTTTCCACACTGAGTGAGTTAGTCCTTGAGAGAGTCACTCAGGAGGCACAGGGAGCAAGTGACAGGACCAATGACCCTGAAGAGTTTCCTTGGCATCTATGCCAATGATATGAACCTGCTGGGAGTGATCTGTGTGTCCTGCCAGAACCATGCCCTCTATCTCTACCTGGATAGTGAATGACCCGCTCCAGCTTGGAACATTTATTTAGTCAAAGAGAGAGAGTGCGAGAGAGAAGGGGTGAAAGAAAGGTAATGAAGAGAAAGCCCCCTCAGCGGAGGTGATCTTAACCCACAGCAGTTCGCTGGAATCCCTCACGTGATGCATCTTTTGCCTGGTCCACGGCAAGTCCTGAGCTGAATTAATGCCGCCTTGCTCCATGTTTTCGCCCAGAGCAGGCCCACAGCCAGGGCTCTGACCTCCTCAACCAAACGCCACTTGTGAGATCAGCCTCAGTGCGTGCAGATCGTCATTCAGCTCCCTCATGAGCCCCGCCGCCAACCAATCAACCCTGACCGTTCCGGCTGCCATGGAAACACCAGACCAGCCTCTTTAGATGTCTTTTCTGGTACTGGTTCCCTCTTCCCCACCACCATCACCCCCATTCTTTTTCAGAGCAGACTGGTCCTCTGTGGTCTGCCTTGTTGTCTGGTCTTATGGCCACTGAAACAGCTGGTCCCAGTACTCATAGCTCTTACTTTTTTGTATTGGGGTCCTTGAGACACTTCAAAAGAAATCCACAAACACAAAAAAGTGACTCCCTTGTGTTGCTTATGAGGTTGGAGAACTACTTTGTGCAGGACAGCAAAAAGTCCTTCCACCCTAAGTTCAGCCTCTTCTTGTGCCATATGTTTTGGGAGTCTGGGGACCATGACAGCATGGCTGTCTGTGTACTCAGTGGTCAGGAAGAATGGACACATGTTCTGTTGTTGTTCATTCAAGCCAAGCAAGCCCAGGGTCCTGCCGTGACCAGGAGGTGAAGACGAGGGTGGTAGCTTTGTGTAGCCAGGAGACATGTGTAAATGAATATCTCCCGACTGGACTAGAGAGACCACTGTTTTGCTGTCCAAGTCTTAGAGGGACTCAGTTTGATGTCAGTTAGCATGGGGGTTATTTGTATATTCCATCTTCTCATTCTCTCAGTAAAATTATGAGGTGCAAATATGATTTAAGATTATAATTAAACCAATTATACAGAACCAAAAAGAAAAAATGCAGATCCATTATTCAATCTGAGATAATCACAATGGGCCTCATTCACCAATAGTTCCTATGAAGAAAAGTGTTTTTTAAAAACCACTCAAGCATTTTTCATGTAGCATCTGAGTTGGTGAATAATGCCAGTATTTTCATTTTTAGATCCTAAAAGAAGTGAAGGATGAAGACTGGGACATGGAGGACATTGTGCACACGCTGACCAACCGGAGGAGAGGCGAGAACTCCATTAGTTATGCTGAAAGCCATGACCAGGTTAGATGACTTAGATGTCAGTTAAACATCAATATAAGAAGGGTAATGACGGTTGTTTATGAGAACATAGCAATGAACAAGGGTTGTTGAATTTGTTGATTAATGGGCTTGCATTAACAATTGTATGTTTTTGCACACATGGCAGAAGCTGATTAGTGTGATAAAATATTAGTGTAATTAATCAATACATTGATGATGTCTTCACTGTATCATATTTCTAGGCTCTGGTTGGAGACAAATCATTAGCTTTCTGGTTGATGGACAAGGACATGTACACCAACATGAGTGCTCTTGTCACCATGACGCCTATCATAGACCGTGGCATACAGCTGCATAAACTCATCCGACTCCTCACGCACAGCCTCGGTGGGGAGGGTTACCTCAATTTCATGGGTGAGAGTCATAAATCACTTTTATACACACATGTACACACATTTTTGGAGTTTCTTTGGTATTTAAACAAGCAACGAGAGCCAAGTATGCTGATGGTTCCTTATTAACTGTAAACACCCAACTTAACACCCTTTGCTATTGGACTGATAAGTATAGAAAAATACTTCAGTGGATTACAAAGTTATCAAAACAATGCTTGTTCTGATATAAATAAAACAACTGTTGTTTCAGTCTGCCAGTGTAAAATTTTGGATATATTTCAAATTTTAACTCACCCATGGTTTATGCACTTATGTATGCTATAAACCATTTATTTTGCGAGATCCAAATAAGAAGCAGAAGTTGCATTTCAGGTTATCATCTCCCTCATACATATAGTTATAGCTTACATAATGTCTGTGTCAGTTCTGACAAATATTGGACATTTGCACTTGGACATAGCCTCTCTCAGTACCTGTTTCCATTTTATTATTTATATTTCTGTAGTTCAGTTTTCTTGCTGGTTTGCAAAATATAAACATAGAGAGGAGTCCTAATACATGGACCTGCAGTGACAAAAACTACTGAGGACAGCACTACTCAACTAGACAGGTAATTCCTGAAAAAAATGCATAATTGCTGTCCTAAAAAAAGTTGAAAATGGTGAAAAATTAAAAAGGCTGCTTATAGATGCTTCTGCTGATTATAGTTGGTGCTTGCTAGGATGTTGCTAGGTGATTGCTAGGGTGTTGATGAGTGGTTATTAAGGTGTTACTAGGTGGATGCTAAGGTGTTGCTATCTGATCACCAGGGTGTTGTTAGGTGGTTGCTTGGGTGTTGCTAGGTGGTTACTAGGTTATTTTGGTGCTTGTTACGGTGTTTGCTAAGCGAATGGGGAAAGAACGAGGGATGACGTGGGTCAAGATGGTGATCATGACTTGGGTGATGTTAAATATCAAGCTTTGTGGCTGTGATTTGAAAACGGACTTTTGTGCTCTTAGAGTAGATTTCGAAAATGATCAGTAATTTGTATCAAAGTTATTTGATTACACAGGATTCTTATGACAATAAATAAATAGATTTTCATTTGTCAGAACGTTAGTTGTGTGACAGGAAAAGTAGGCTTCACTGCAGTACAATATTTTCATTGTCCAAAATATTTCATTTCTGCAGAACAGTACAGTATATTGTTTGAATAAAGTTTTTTCGTGTCCAAAATATTGAATTTACTGCAGTACAATGCAGGATTTTTTATTAAGTTTCTCATTTGATGCTTATTTGATGCTTAACGTTATTTTGATGTTTCCATTATTTGAATGAAACCTCTCAGTGTATACCTAATCATGGTTGGACATGTTTTTTATTTATGTTCGACTTTGTTTGCCTGGAACACTTTGAGGTCACACCTAGTACACTGCAAGTGTTATAAGTCAGACATCCCAGCTTTCTGGAATGCAGCAAGTAACAAGCACAGGAAGTATTACCAAACAGGAAGTAAAACTAAAACAGGAAAGAGTATCAAACAGGAAGTAAATAAAAACTATAGAATTAGCAGTCAGAAAAAGTAAATGGAAAAAGAATTATATAATTTTTTTCCATAATGAAGAGAACAAGGAAATCACCCAGTAAAATCACAAAAAAACTGATAGGAATGCACTTTGATGCCATTATTCTCTGTGGAAAACAGACTTTAAATGGAATTTAAATGGAAATTGTCACGGGAATGCGGCACACCATGTAGAACAACGAAATGCAACCTTTGCATTTCACCCATACATGTAGAAACAGTGAACAACTGACATTCACAATCACTTGAACAACTCCCTAACGGTTATACTACCACTGACCCAGCTCAGTACTATACTGTACATATGAAATTATTTGTGCAATGACTGAGTTTTATTCACTCCTTGCTTATTCTTATGTTTTCCACTAAATCTGTCACATACATTTAAATGAAATTCTGGCACATAAAATACTGATTCGGTGTACATGAATAACTGAGCATTCTATTTAGATACTTAAGATACACACAGGCTGGGAGTGTATCCAGCTTGGTTACAAACTCAGAGAAAGTGCATGTGCAGCCTCCTTATACAAACCACCCGGAATGGGTGTGTGTGTGTGTGTGTGTGTGTGCTAGCACGGAACGAATGGCAAGTAGAGGAGAGCATTCAGGCTAAGGGCAGAAGCAAGAGCACCTCGAGCTTCTCTCTGCCATGGTGCACCGCAAACAGTAATTAAGTGAAAGGTTGCCATGACAGCAGCCTGCACATCCCCAAATGGCAAATAAAGCCACTTTGGTGTAATTGCGAGGCCAAGGTGGTGTTTGCAGCAGTGGAGCCAACCAGACTTTAGAGAAAGAAAGCAAACAGATGCGAGCTGTGACTGGGTGGCGGGCGGGCGGCCGTGTCGCCGGATCAATGGGGAGTAAAGCATTTAGCCTGCGCTGAGTGAGAGCAAACTGTTGAAGCAAAAGAATCGATGCGACGTGTCATGCTGGAAGGTGCTCTGCCTCTAAAAAAACCCTTCTTTACTGATAGGTGGAAAGAGATTGCAAAGGCTATGGGCTAAAGGCACTTTGAGCAAGTAGTTTTGAGTAGAAAACTAGAAAACAACACCGGAGACCAGGGCAGTGGCACTGCTGTGTTGAGAATGATCCACTACCTAAATTAAACAAGGTCCTGTGGTGTCCTGTGGTTAGACAGTGACCTGTGGTGAGTAGTGGATGACATAGCAGATGAGTTACAGTCTGTTTATATATTTATACAGGGTAGATTTACCTGAACAAATAGCAATCAACAGTGTTGTGCGCGTTACTTTAAAAAAGTAATTAGTTATAATTACTAGTTACTTCTTCCAAAATGTAACTGAGTCAATAGCTGAGTTACATCATTATAAATGTAACTAGTTACCAGGGAAAGTAACTACTGTGTTAATTTAAAAAAAAAATGTTCAAATATCTCAAAGAATTTGGATTCCCCTAACATAATGGTGGACCAACAGAGACAAAAGGGAGTGACATGCCTAAATAGGAAAATACTGAAACACTAAGCTAACTGATTACACCAAACAAGACACTAAATGCTAAAGCAATAGATTAACAGAACTGGCCTCACCAGAGATGGGAGCTAAACTGAAACCAATAAAACAAACAGATCAAGAAACTAGGAACAAAGAACGATTTTTTACCCAGGTGTAACAAATAATTAAACTAAGTAACGAATCGGGACACATGGGGCAGGGCAGAGGGAATTGACTGACATACCACAATAGACAGACAAGATAGAACAGAGGTGCCCTCAGGTGGCCAGCTCGAGTAATGTCTGGGGAGGTTATAACAAAAATATACATTTCTCTAATAATAAAGCACTGATGTCAAAATCAGTAAACTGTAATTTAAGTAGACCATTCCAATTAAGCTTAAATACCATTTTACACAGCCAAACCAAATAACGATCTAATAATATTTTACACTCTTTACTAGATTGTTCAGGATCAGAGACATTGCTCGGTAGGTCTCTAACAAGATTTAAGGTTGTGTTAGTCAGCCTAAACTGTACTTTGGACTAACCTAACACCATTCAAACATGATATGGCATCTCCAAATTTCCAAAAGTCTTTGAATAACCACAACCTGTGGGAAGCTACCTCTGTTCTAATCTAAATTATTGATTGACAATGAAAATATAACTGAAATAATGCTGTAGAGGGGCATTGCTTGATAGACACTGAAGATGATTAATTTAGGAGGTGTTAATTGGTAAGGTAATGGAATGTTTTGGTTGTATGCATAATTTATTTCTATTGTGTATGTCTTATATGTTGCCAGCAGTCTGCAGCTGCTTCCTCTGTCAGTACATTGGTGATTGTCAAAGAGACAGGACAGGGGGCAATGCTATTCACACCGTGACTTTGTGACAAAGTTAATTGTGACATGGCAGACTTGATCCACAAGCACAGGGGATCCAATGTGTTACTTTGACGCCATGACAACTTGACAAGGTGATACTGTGATAATTTGACAGCTGGAAAGTGACATTGGGAACTTTAACATGAATATGATAACCTAAAAGGACTCAATTTCTCATTCTTTTCTTGGATGTTACTCTGCTGGTGAGACCTGAATTCAAGAATAAAGTGTGAATTCTGTCATGCCAACTTTAGTCAATGTTAGAAATGTCCTGGAACAACTGTCCAGTCCTAATCAGTTTCTTCGCCACATCCAGTGTTGGGGAGTGAAGGAATACATGTACCGGCATTACGTATTTAGAATACAAAATATGAGTAACTGTATTCCGTTACAGTTACCGTTTAAATAGGTGATAATTAGAATACAGTTACTTTGTTGAAATAAATGGATTACACAGCGGTCTTTTCCTGTTTCATATGTTAGGCTATCCCCTCTCTATCCCCTCTCTAATTTTGGTAATTCCACGCATTGCCGGAAACCCAAACAAAACACGCAATAAGAGGCTCTAATGTAAGCGTCCTGTTAATGTTGGTGGTGTCAGTTACACAATGGACCCAGAGCCAGCAGTACTCGGGCAGGAATGCATTTCTTACTCGGAAATTTCGTCTTTGCTCCTCTACAGTAAATATATTGTGTATTCGGGGAGATTTGGGCTTAACAGCCAATTGGTAGAGAAAAACAAACAAGAATTTGCAGGATGTGATTGCTACATTCATGTAGTTGTAAAAAGCATGACAATATATTAAGTAATCCAAAGTATTCAGAATACGTTACTCACACTGAGTAACTTAACAGAATACGTTACAAACTACATTTTGGGGCATGTATTCTGTAATCTGTAGTGGAATACATTTTAAAAGTAACCTTCCCAACACTGGCCACGTCAGCATGGTTCAGATCTTATTGGCCTCTGTAGTTAGGTGATAAAAGCCTGTAATACTGGGCTGAGTTCATGTATATCTGAGCAAAGTCTGCTGAAAGAAGTGTTTTCTGTTTCTTCTACAAACTTTGAAGTCTTTGTGTAAGACATACCAACCTTTGGAGCCACTAGGTGGTGAAGTCAAACTCAGTTTCTGCTTTGAGACTCTGCTACAACTTTTACATCGGGTGATATTAGGCAAAAGGTTCAGGAGATTCAACAATTAAAGAGTGAGGAGTGAAAGCAGCAAAAAGCAGGTGAAGCGGAGGATGAGTGTGCATAGGTGTCAAAGCCGGTCTGCACTCCTCCTCCTCCTCAAATCAATTGCGGCTTCAGCTCGGCATCGTCCACGCAAACACATCGATTGCTCGTCTCCAGCAAACAGCGCTAATTATCATGACCCTACTACATCAGCCGCGCACTATTAGACGGTTTGATGGTGCTGGAGGCTGTGGCAGTGCGTCTCTTGGGTTTGGGCCTGATATACAAGGGTCCTGCAGGTCACACTGTTTAGTTAACAGGAAGTTGATCATACAGACGCTAATGCTGTGGCCTCATCCACTACTATCTCTGTAGAACACGTCTTGTGTCATTTCTTTCCCCTCTTTCTCTTCATGAGCTCTCTCTTCTTCTCTCTCTCCCTCTGCTTCTCTCTCTTTCTTGTTATTTCTCATATATCTCTCTCACTTCCTCTCTCACCCTATTTTTTTCTGTTCCGCTCTCTCTCTTTCTCTTTCTCTCTCTGGCTTGGTTTTCCTTGCATTGTTTTTTTTCTCAAACACAATCTCTCTCTATTTGTCTTTTCTCTCTGTCTCACTTCTCCTTGTTTTTCTTACATATAAAGTCTCTCTCTCACTCTTTTCCCCTCTCTTCCACTTTCTCTTTCTGTCTTTTGCTCTTGCTCTCCTGTACTCTCTCCCTCTCTTTCTTTCTCTCTTTCTTGCTTGCTCTCTCTCTTCCTCATACTCTCACAAACACCGCCCTCGCAATCCACATAGATTTTCTATGCTCCATATTACATTCTTTAGATCATCAGAATTAAATATTTTTACAAATTAACTGCTGCCAAAGTTTATCAAATCATTCTCAGTATGCCGTCAGTATGTTGATTGAAATTCCATCTTGCTTTATTTGGACATATTGTCAACTTCATCTGTTCGAGGGTATTTATAGATTCAGTTATGAAGTGCCTTAAATGAGGCTGACGCATTTATTTTGACACATACTGTAGATGACAATGGACAGAAAATTGTGTGAATGTCAGTATGTACAATAAATAAAGACAGAAATCAAGGCCTCATAGGAAAAACCTAATTACAAAAAGAAAAAAAAACGGAAAATGTAAAAAAGTTTGCACAGAGGTAGTAATGAGTGTGTGAGTGTGTGTGTGTGTAGTGAAGACTTGAAAGATAGGACGCCCCTCGTGACTAATAGCTGCTTCAGTGGAAGATCAGAGAGGCACTGGCCTGACAGAAAGTCTCGGCCACAGTTCGGCCCACAAACCTCACATCCTGAAGAAGCTTTAATGGAATTTGAAAGCAGTGCCACTTTGCTCATGGGATTCAGCTTCATTTGAGAGGAGGAAATATTGGGTCCTTCTTTTAGGTGGTTTGTTTTGATGCCTCCGCTTTAAGCATCTCAAATGGAAGAGACGATAAGATTCTTGGAATTCCTTCATTACTTTTGTGGACGGCACCCCTCTGGCGCCTGTCAGTTTGTTTTGTTCAGAGTTTCCAGTGTATTTCATTCCTTCACCCATCCATCAGCAGAAACAACCACATTTCTGCTTTTAGAAACATGAACAAGGCCTGAGTTCCAGGCTGAGATGGAATGAATCTTGTCAGAATCTAAAAGAAGGTGTGTGTTAAAGCCAGTGTTTCTGGATGGCACAGAGCTTAGTCCTAGTATGTCTCAAGCACATTGTTCACTATATGTGTCTAATAGATATGTAAACGAGTGAGTAAGTAATTCTTGTTGATGTTGGTTCTCTCCAGGACCAAAAAAAGGACCAAAGGGTTTATTGTCAGCTTGTGAATTATTACCAGCCCTGCTGTATATCTTTGCATTTATGGGTTTTAATTTGTTTTTGATCTTGCTCCCCTTTTGGTCACTCTCCTTGACCTAGTCCACACTGTGGTCTGATTTCACATCTCTTTCACTGTTGCATTCAGAATTAAATCTACAGCGTAGTTGAAATTATTATTGTTTAACCCATCATACCTTTAATAACGCAATTGACCAATGGGCCATACAAATAGTGGGAACATTTTGAACATTATTTGTAACTTCCATCCATCCATCCATCCATCCATTTTCTGAACCGCTTAATCCCAGCTGGGGTCGCAGGGGGACCGGAGTCTGTCCTGGGAACAGCGGGCAGGCAGCGGTTTGGAAAATTAATGAATGAATTGTAACTTCTATTTGCAAAAACTGATAACATTGTTGAATTTGGTCATAAATTTACATTTGATATTAATTTCATATTAACATCACATGACAACTCTTAGAGTTGATCTCTCTTTCCAATGACAAGTTACAAATAATTGTCTCAATTTCTACCTCTAGTTTAAAGTTTATATTTTATATTCTACTTCTAGTTTAAAATGTATATTTATATTCTATTTGCATATTACTTGTTCTGTGTGCCTTATTTGTTCTGTGTACTTTTAAAACTGGAGCTAAATCGTCTCGTCTCTCTGTATATCTGTACAGAGAGATGACAATAAAGTTGACTTTGACTATGACTAATGTTCAAGTGAAAGTGAGTGAGTATTTGTCATTGTGAACACACCACAGCACAGTGCGCCACAACAAAATGTGACCTCTGCATTTGACCCATCTGTGGAGGAACAGTGGGCAGCTGACAGGGGCAGTGACTGGGTAGCAGTGCTTGGGTATGATTCCTTGCTTATGAGTACCTCAATGGTACCTTTACTGGTCTAGGATTCGAAAAAGTGACCTTCCGAACACAAGGCGAACTCCCTAACTAGCAACTTGTCTTATGCACTGAAGCAAAATGCTCCCCTCACCCACAGACACAGAGTAATGAACCCACTGTCCAATTTTGTCGTCAGTTAACCTTTTTGCAGACATTTTTAACAATATATGGGTATTGCAAGGTGTATCTACATATTTAAGGTGTATCTCTGTAATATATAAACACTTTGTTGTATATTTAATTCTGAAGGCAACACAATTTTTAAATCAGTCAACATTTATCAAAGTTATGAGAAAAAGTACAGAGTACCCTTTTTAAACTCTTAGTCTTTGCCCTTTTTGCTAGTTTAATAATTTTGCTCTGTTCTTTGACTCTGCCTGTCTGCTTAGCTTATATTTGCCCTGTTTGCTTCTGTGTTGATCTCTAGCCTGTCCCTTGACTCTGTATTTTTCTATTTACCATGTTGTACCTGTTTGCTGGCCTCTTGCACTCTACCTGTTTATTGACCTCGTTTTTGGTTCGTGCCTTTATCTTTTAGATCAAACACTCTCTCCAACTGAGTTTTCTACAAATTTTACAATATCCTTGTCTAGTACATGGGAGGGTCATGGTTTGCATCTTCATTTTACTTTTAGATTAATTTATCCCTCAGAGAGATCAAATTTGCTGCCGGATGTGGGTTACACTCTACATGGTCAGTAGTGACTCCGTTAGCCGGCAGTGAGGCAGTTTATCAAATGATTCTCAACAGATGTAGTCTAGACTGTTGCCTGTGGGTTGATGACTATGCCATTAATTGCTAAGTAATAAATTATTAACTGTCCAAATAGCTCTTTATTGCCTGTTGTTGTTGAAATTAGGATAAGGGTAGGGCTAATGGTAAGGTTTAGAATTATATTTTGGGTTAGGATTAGAGTTATGGTTGTAATACGCTGATATTTTACATGTAATTTAATGACTCTTTGTGTTAATGTACTGCGTGAATAAAATTGAGTCAGGCGACCTGATTTAAGGAGGACACTTAGCATCGAGCGGAGGGTGTAGGGAGCTCGTGGCATCATGGCCATGTTACTTCACACTCCCTCTACTCACTTCCACTCGATTTATGCAGTAATGCTCTAAGAAAAGCAAGTGGAAGTGAATAGGGGAATGGTGAAGTAACTAGTTTTGCAAAGCCCCACATACACAAATACAACATGAATCCAATTGAAGAATGTTTGAGGCTGAGGTAGAATGAAACCCTGGACAACTTTGGAATCCCGGCATGACACATTTTTTAGGTCTTGAAAAGGAGACATGTCCAGGGAAAAGAGGACGTCTAAACACCTTAGCTTAGGCTCAAGTTCATGATGTATGGCAGAGATTGTGTGTGTATGTGTATTATGTGTTGAGTCATCTTTATTAAGTGTGTTCCTATCATTACATGCTGCTCATAATAAGTGCAGAACAGGAGCTGGCACACACTCTCCAAAGGCTTAGGTCCATGATGTAAGGCACAGAGTGTGTGTCAATTCTTGTTGTGCACCTGTTGTGAGCAGCATGTAATGGTAGGAAGAGATAAGTAACACACAAACTCAGTACACACACAGAGCGGATAAAACCATCAGTATACTGTGTGTGTATGTTTTACTTGAGTCTTGAGTCATCTTGATTCTGTTACTTCTCTCTTCCTATGATTTCATGCTGCTTACAATAATCACAAATCAAGAACTAACACACACTCTGCTTAGGTTTAAGTTTGTGATGTAAGTCACAATGTGTGTTTGTGTGTGTGGCAATTCTCCTATTTCATCCTAGAGTATACACAGACTCAGACTGAGACAAACTTTTTTTGATATACTGCGTGTGAGTTACTTCTCTCTTCTTATCTTTATATGCTGCTTACATTAAGCACAAAACAGGAAAACACACACACACACAGTAACTCTATGCCTTATATGATGAACTTGGGCCTAAGCAGACTGTGTTCCAGGTCTCTGCATCTCTATGCACTGTAACTGTATACTGTAGTGGGGAAACACAGGGTAAAAAGAGTATGAATTATTTACACGGGGCTGCACCAACCTGTCATATAAGAAGTCTTTAAATATAAATGAAGAGCTGGAGGACAGATGGAGAGACCTCCACACACCACACACACACACACAGCAGAGCAGATGGCAGGACTGATGCATGTCTGTCTGTGTGAGTTAATGTGGGGGCTACATGAGTCTGTCCTCCACTGCAGGGTGTGACCACTGCCTGCCTGCGTCGTCCTCATTTCACACTCTCATGTCCTGCAGATAGACAGATGAGCATCTCTCTCTCTCTCTCTCTCTCTCTCTCTCCCTTCCTCTCTCTCTCATGCTCACTCTCTCACTCTCTCCTGAAAAAGGCTGGGCCTTTCTTTATAAAAATTATTACAGTCACATCCATTCAGGGCTGTAGACTCATATGAAAAAAATGTCTTCAGGCTTCAGCACTGCAGGTTTTGGTGGAAACTTGAACCAAATTTGGTCAGATGATTCATTTGTGTTAAAAATACTTTGTGGCATAGTTAGTTTTCAGATGAATCTCGTGTGTTAATGTCTTAATATTCCAAGCCCTCGTTTTTTAACATATTTTGATTCTGTTTCTTTTAAAACTTAACCTGCTCCCTAAAAAAAACTTTTGACCACATCTGACTTCATCTGACCACATCAGCAGATGTAGTCTAGACAGCAGGGAATTATTAATGCCAATGAACAGTGAAACAATTATTAATGATTATTAACTGTCCAATTAGTTGTTTAGAGCTTAGGATGGGTATGTATATGCATAGACTCACCCTGTCACTATCCTATTTCTTATTTTCTTATATGATTATGACTATATTCATACACAAAATACCACATAAAATGTTATTATTGCACTTGTATGAATACAATTAAAAGTCTCCAATATTTGTATAGCATGTATATGTAATAGCATGTGAATTTTACATGAAATGTGGATATGACACCTTATTAATGTAGGGAAATTGTTCTGGGTGATGGTGGTCTAGTGGTTAAGATACTTGCCTATATACAAAGAGGTTGTGGGTTTGAATCCTACTATCACTGGGACCCTGAGCAAGACCCTGAGTTGCTCCAAGGAGACAGTCCTTGAAATTAGATAATAGACATTGCTCTGGATAAGAGTGTCTGCTAAATGCCATAAATGTATATGTTGGTAGCATTTCATGCCAGTCTATTATGTGCCCCTTTGTAAAAAGAAAATCTACATTTATGTAAATCAGAGAATCGTGGGGTTGGTCTGGCAGAGAATAACAATTTTAATGTGAATTTATACAACTATATAACTTATGCTTCTGCTTTTTTATGTCTTATAATACACCAATTTTATATTTGCTGTGCTTGTGTTTTTGGTGTTTCGTTTTGATAGATAACACCTGTATGAATCATATCTACATTAAGCATCATAGTTATGTTAAGACTAAAATGGTATGAGCACTTGTAGATATGCATGCATCTTGTAAACACTGTTTCTTTTTTAAACTGCTTGACTGTATGCGAGTCTTGTTTACCGCACAAAATTACCCATTTTATTTTCATATTTACATTATTATGATGTTATTTATATGCATGCGAAATATTGCTCTTTTTTCACCATGTTCACGAAGAGATTGGGAGGATTTTTCAAATTTAACTTTCCCTACAGTGCACTTGACTCTAGAATCTGACTGACAGTAGAATCCTCCAAAATGGGTAGAGTTTGGGAAGAGAGTGTCGTTCTTCACCCGCAGATTCATACAGGTTTGAGCTGAGACTTCAACACACACAATTTAGTATTTCATCCCTTAGGCAGCACACAAAAGACCTTAGGGTTTTAGCAGATATGACTAGTGTTCATCTGTATATGTCTCATATAAGTAGTATTCTTTTTCTGACCAATTTTGACTGGTCTAATAGCTTTGAGATGATGTGCAATGCAGATAATGCACGCTGTCACTTTATGATAATTACTTTATTATCAGTCATTCTGTAAGATGCCAGCCCAGACCGAGGAAGGAGTCCACCTCATTGGAAAGGCCATCTGAGCAGGACTCCAGTTCCTGTAAGGACTTTCAGTTACAAGCATTCCCTGCAAAGTATTGTTATGCCTAGTGCTACATACTAAGTGTTCTTTGTGTTTTCCTGCCTCGGTTTTAACCCCTGCTTACTCCTCTGCTTCTGGTGATTTGGATTTGTTTGCTCCGTGGACTGTGTTCTCTGGTTTTGACATCTGCTTGAATAAATGCTTGGTTTTTCATTGATCTAATCCTGTGCCTGCGACCTGCTTCTGTCGACTCTGCGTTTGCATTCACCTACCAAGTGTTACGGAATACTTCGCCTCTCCAATGGACCCAGCGGAGTTACAGTGGCTCCTGGCTGAACAAACATGAGCAATCACCGACCTAGCCCGAGCCATGGCGTCCCTCACCCCAACGATGCCAAATCCACCACTCGGGGCTGGAGCTGCAGCCACTAGTGCTAACGAGCTAACGCTCACAATACCACACTCGTATGGAGGTGAGGCCAGCCAGTGCAAAGGCTTTCTGATGCAATGTGCACTCTATATCGATCACCAGCCATCAGAATTTTGCAGCAAACGCGACAAGGTACATTTTATAATTTCTCTCCTCACCGGCAAAGCATGCGAATGGGCCACAGCACTTTGGGCGTCCCAGAGCCCTGTCCTCAACCACCATGAAACGGCCGCTGATTTCGCTCTTCAGTTCCCTACACTCGTGGCCAGGAGCTGATGGAGTGATGTGGCTCTCCTCACCATCTTCCAATGCGGACTCAATTGTGGGCTGCAGACAGGACTTGCATGTCGTGGCAATTTTACTGACTTGGAACAATACATCCAGACCACCTTTAATGTTGATCAACTTCTTCAACACTGCCTCCATCCACCTCCGCCGTCAGTCCGAACATCCATGGCCACGCCTCCTTCTCCCCGTCAGCAACCGGAGGTGGAGCCTATGCAAATCGGGCATGCCCTGTTGTCAGCTTCAGAAAGGGAGAGATGGCGCCAGGCTCGCCTTTGCCTCTATTGTGGAGAACCCGGGCATATAATTTCAGCTTGTCCTATCCATCCACCCAGAAAGGAGGTACACATATCTAATTCCCTTGTCTTTACTGCTCAACAGTTCACCATCCCTATCCACCTTTCACTCAGCTCTTTTTCCTGCACAGTCTCTGCACTAGTGGATTCCGCTGAAAAACTCATCCCTCTACACATACCATTACCCATGAGTGGATTAGATGGAAGACCTCTTGACAATGGCCACATTACCCTTCAGACTCCTCCTTTAGGGATCAGTATAGGAGCATTACACCATAAAGCTCTATCCTTTTTTGTGTTTAATCCTCATCGCAACCCCATTGTACTGGGTCACCCCTGATCCTTCATGACCCAGCAATATCCTGGACAGACAGAGATAGTGGCCTGGGGTTCTTGATGCTTTGAACACTGCCTCTCACTTCCAGTGTGAACCACATCCATTGAGAGTTCCATGGAGCCCGCTCTAACTCATATTCCATCCGCCTTTGCTGACTTCCTCGATGTCTTCCTCTCCCTGCAAGACCCTGGTCTCCCACAACATCATTCCTGCGACTGTGCAATCGATCTCCTACCTGATGGCCCTCTTCCACAAAGCTATGAACCAAGCTATGAACACCTACATTGAAGAAGCCCTGGAGAAAGGGATTATCCAGCCCTCTGCTTCTCCCACTGCTTTGGGGTTCTTTTTTCATGGAGAAGAAAGATGGAGGTCTCCGTCCTTGTACTGATTACCATGCCCTGAAGGTCACCATTAAATCCAGTACCTCCTTCTGCTCATCCCATCGACCTTTGAATGTCTCCACACTGCCACTGTTTTCACCAAACTCGACCTCACAAGTGCCTACAATCACATCCGTATTCGGGATAGGGACGAATGGAAGATGGCGTTTATCACCGCGTGGGGTCATTTTGAATATCTGGTTTTACCTTATGGGCTTGCGAATGTGCCCTCTGTCTTCCAGTCATTCATGGACGAGATCTTCAGAGACATGTTGGACACTTTTGTCGCCATCTACATTGATGACATTCTCATCTTCTCCCCCGACCTCGCTTTGCACATTACCCATGTCAAAAGGGTTCTACAACGCCTTAGAGAGAACTACTTATTTGCAAAAGGGGGGAAGTGTGTTTTCTGCCAAGCATCCGTTACCTTTTTGGGCCATGTCCTCAGTGCCAGAGCAGGAGGAATGGAGCCGCAGAAGACCCAAGCCATGAAGGAGTGGCCTGAACCAAGACTCTAAAGGAGCTCCAATGTTTTCTGGGTTTCACTAACTGTTATCTGCGGTTCATCTGTAACTTCAGCGAGAGGGCAGCTCCCCTAACTGCACTGCTCAAGAGCGACAGCAAGTGATTGACATGTAACCCACTGGCCACCCAGGCCTTCAAATCTCTCAAGGAAGCTTTTTGCTTGGCCCCTGTTCTCTGTCACCCAGACCCCGAATTGCCATTTGAAGTGGACGTTGACGCATCCGAAGTCAGAGTTGGGGGCGTACTCTCACAGCGACAAGGCAACCCCCGGAAACTCCACCCTTGCGCTTTTTTTTATGGAAACTGTCCCCCGCTGAAAGAAACTATGGTGTGGGTGACAGGTCTGGAAGAATGGAGACACCTGCTCAAGGGAGCTGTCCACCCATTCATTGTATTTACCGATCACAAGAACCTGGAGTACCTTCGAGAGGCAAAGCGCCTTAACCCACGACAGGCTCGGTGTGCCCTCTTCTTCACCAGGTTCCGATGCACCGTCACATACCGCCCCGGATCCAAGAATGTAAAAGCCGATGCTCTGTCCACGCAATATGAGGGAAAAGACACCACCACAAGTCCTGCTACATTTCTGCCTCCCCACTGCATTGTGGGCCCCATCAGGTGGGAAATAGTTGACCTGATAGAGGATGCAAATCTCCAAAATGCTCCTCCGGCCAAAACCCTGCCTCACAAGGTGTTCATACAAGTGGAACATCGGAGTTCCTTGCTTCAATGCACCTTAAGCTCTGGTCATCCTGGTATCACCCGCACCATGGCTTTGCCGGAAAAATGCTTCTGGTGGTCATCCATGAAAGATGATGTCACCGACTTTGTGGTCTCCTGTCCAATCTGTGCCCAGTCAAAGACCCCACATCAACCTCCCAGTGGCCTGCTAGAACCTCTCCCCATTCCTCAACGTCCCTGGTCCCACCTGGCTGTGGACTTCATCACCGACCTACCCGAATCAGAAGGTTTCACTGTTGTGGCTGTTATGGTGGATAGGTTTTCAAAGATGTGCCGGCTTATACCCCTCTGCAAGCTCCCCACTGCCCTAAAGATGGTTGACTTACTTGTCCAGGAGGTATTTCGCATCTTTGGGATGCCAGAAGAAATTGTCTCTGATCCGAGGGTCCTCAAATCACATCCTAGGTGTGGAAGGCGTTTATGTCTCAACTTGGGGTAAAGGTCAACCTTACTTCTGGCTATCACCCTCAAAGTAACGGTCAAGTGGAGAGTCTCAACCAGGAGATTGGCTTCTTTCTCAGGGCCTGTTGTGCCAACAACCAACAGGACTGGTCCAAGTATCTCCTCTGGTCTGAATACGCCCAAAACTCTCTCCGCCACTCGTCATTAGCTCTGTCTCCATTCCATTGTGTCCTCAGTTCTCAACCCACGTTTTGCCCCTGGGAGGCTGAGCCCACTGATATTCCCGCAGTAGAAAAGTGGTTTGAGAACAGTAGCAGGGTATGGGAAGCCTCCCATATGCGCCTCCATCAGGCTGTGCAACAGCAAAAACACCAGGCGGATCACCAATGACGGCTGGCCCCAGGGTTCCGGCCTGGACAATGATATCTTCCCCCCTTGATACTGTACTTCGCCTACCTTCCATGTATCCTTGTTGAAGCCTCTACACCCTTCAGTCCCGAACTGTCCTCCTGTGCCCCTAGAGGTAGATGGGGACACTGCCTACTGGGTCCACATGCTTCTGGATTCACGCCGTCGTCAAGGCACATTCGAGTACCTGGTGGACTGGGAGGGATATGGACCAGAGGAGCAGTCTTGGGTGGCAGCTAAGGACATTTTGGACCCTGGCCTGCTTGAGGAATTTCACGCCCAACACCAGGATCATCCTGGTCCTCGCCCTTGGGGTCGTCCCCCCACACGCCTACCTCAGCCGTCTGGAGACACTGTAAGATCCCAGCCCAGACTGAGGGAGGAGTCCACCTCATCAGAAAGGCCATCTGACAAGGACTCCAGTTCCAGACCTTTGCAATTACCCCAGACCAGATCAGCATCACCGGAGTTTTAACCATTCACATCCACATCACCTGTATTTAAGGACTTTCAGTTACAACCATTCCCCATGAAGTACTGTTATGCCTACATACCAAGCGTTCTTTGTGTTTTCCTGCCTTGGTTTTGACCCCTGCTTTCGGTTTTTGGATTACCCCTCTGCTTCTGGCGATTTGGATTTGTTTGCTCCGTGGACTGTGTTTTCTGGTTTTGACATCTGCTTGAATAAACTTTTGTTTTTCATCGATCTAATCCTGTGCCTGCGACCTGGTTCTGTCAACTCTGCATTTGGGTCCACCTACCAGTGTTACACATTCTTTCATTATGCGAACCGCTTAATCCCAACTGGGGTCTCAGGAGGACTGGAGCCTATCCTGGGAACGCCTACAATTTAGAGCAATTTAGAGTTGCTAATTAACTTATAGTGCAAGCTTTGGACCGGAGCACTCATGTTCGGAGGAAACCCATGGAACATGGGGAGAGCATGCAAACTCCACATGGAAACAGGATAGGATGATTATATGAATGAAGTACAGTTAAATAGTTGATGTTTATGCTTAATATATGCCTGTAAAAATGTTTACCACATCTGCGTAGTTTTGTGATCTACATGCAGCAGTTCAGACTAGCATGAAATGTCATTATAGAGCAGACTTGAGTGACTCAAAGGACCAAATATGGCATTTGGGGAGAAGTAGAGTTAATTTTGTCGCCGATTTTTAAATTTAGTCTTAGTCTTAGTTTTGTGTCAAAGTTCCTTATTAGTCTTAGTCATATTTAGTCATTCACATATCAGTTTTTGTTAGTCATGTTATAGTCAACTAAAAGTCTCAACATTTTAGCCTAGTTTTAGTCAAACGAAAATTCAAGGTATTTTAGTCAAGTTTTCGTTAAAACATTTTAGTCTTTTTTTTATTTCAGAGATGATTTTTGTTTATCATTCCAGTTGAATTGTGTTCCACACCGCTAAAATATTGATTAAGTGTAATAATAACCTCTGGTGCAAATAGATGCATGTATTTTTGCGGCCGGAGGGGGGCAGGAACACGACGTAGACTAACTGCTGGCACAAACACATGACAGGGGGTCTGGTGGTCTCTTGTGTAGACGAAAACAAGGAGGGAGTTTTTGTTTCGTTTTTCAAGCAAAACATTTTAGTCTTGTTTTTATTCGTAAACAATAAGGCACATTAACAGTCTCAGTCAGTATTTTTAGAACATTGGTGCAGCCTCGTCATCGTCTTGTCTTAGTCGTTGGAAAGAGGGTCGTTGACGAACACATTTCGTCTCGTCTCATCTGACACAATTAACACTGGGGAGAAGAAATCTCCATGGGGTACTGAACATAAAATTTTGGTTTCATTAGTGTCCAGAAGGAATATTTGAATAAAGGAAAAGTTGACTCACCTAGTGCGATGATGAGCTCTTCACCAAAGCACAAGTCTGTACATTAGACATTACTTTGTTGGTGTTCTTTATGTAGTTGTTCGCTAAGTCTGCAGTTCATTGTGGATATAATGGGCAACGGCATATTAAAAAGTAAGCTGTTTTTGCTGTTAATTTATTATTATTTTTTTACAATTTCTTAACATCTCTTTATTCCAGTACCACAAATATGTTTAATCTAAGTGAAAATTATTTTCAATTTTTGTGATTAATCACAATTAATTGCTGAAATATGCACTTAATATGATTCACTTTTATTAATAGATTCCCTGAAGTAGTTTTTGATACTAATACACAGGATGATAAAACTGAACAAAATCTTAAATGAAGCCTCTCTGGTTTCCTGATTGATGTCTCTTGTCTTTTGAGCATATCACATGCAAGTGGTGCAGGTGAGACTGTTGTCTGACACTGCTGCTGCTCCTCGGAGCTTTGGGGCACAGATCAGAACAGGTCAGATGGCAGAACAGTTCCCTGCAAAAGTGCTACAATACAATGCATTTCCCATGAGCCAGTGGAAAAAGCACTATTTTTTGTCACGACATTACAGATTTAGTGAACAGATTTGGTGAACCATGTCTTTGAGTTGCAGACAAACTTCAGTGGGCCATAGTGGGTGATACTGGCCCTGCCTACACTTTTGACACCACTGTCTGGAAACTCTCTTTACCTCAGACAGCAGGGGCGAGATGAGGCCTTTCCTGTCTTTGGCTTAAAACTGACACCAAACTCAAAGGGCATCTAATCTCCACCTTGCAGCTTGTTACACATGAAAGAGATGGAGAGCGAGAAAGGAGTCTATTTCTTATTCATGAGTTCATTTGGAGGGCTTTTTATGCAGAGTGTTTAAATCCCATTGCTGCTTGCCAGGATCTCGGGGCCCACGCTAGTGACCAAAGAGGAACTTGACTTCAAACATCACAACACGTCAGATCAGATTATGAGCTTACTGAAATCTTAAAAGCCCAACTCTGTGCATGGGTGTGTGTGTAAGTCTTAGGCAATGAACTTCTTGGTTTTTTCGTGTTTACCTGTGTTACCTAATTAATTTATAAGTCTTCAGTCTGCAAAATATGATGCTCTTTATTTGATCACGGTTCATAATTTCCCTTACTGCTTAATCTTTCCCTGTAAAATTGTTGTTTCTCATTCCCACAAAGGGTCAGACCTTCAAAGGTGTCTTCGTATTAAATCTTGTGCGATGTAGCATAAAGAATCAGCAGGGCAATGCAGAACCCCATTGAAAATCGGATAATGAGGTCCCTCTATTATCATATTCCGGACTGAAACAGATCAACAGGCGATATGTGTTTTTCACATTCTTTGTTGCCATGGACAATGTTTTTCATGTTTCTCATAGTGGACTATCCAATACCACGTGAGGGGGTTAGGCAGAAAGGGATTTCAGGGTTGTTTTTACTCATGCATGATCATTATGTTTTTTAGCTTAAGGATAAAAACTCACCCTCCACTTGAACCTTAATAGCATTTTTGAGGTGTGCGATCACTTAAACCCATAGTTTTAAACCCCCTATCTTAATAACAACTTGTGGTTACTAACCACAGGGACCCAGTTGACCAATGGTGTGCTTAATTAAGTATTATTTTGAGCAATTTGTATCTGAACAACTTTCACTCTCTGCTTGACTACATTTACTATGTAAGTCTTTCTCCAATACATTTCTGTTTGCAACCTCTTGTTACCACCTGTAGCACTTGTTTGGATGTACCAAACTGTCTGGTTTGACCTGGACTTGTACCTGAACCTTGCAGGCACTGATTAAATCCTCTCTCAAATGAGTTGGATTATCTGATTATATGAATCTACAGAGGCCTTGTCATGTAGGACTGGCAGGCATCTCATGGAACTTAACTGGTCATATAAATACATATAAATAACTGCATAAGTGCAAATGCATGAGCCCAATAAATGTTCCTTGCCACTTGCCACTGGGCTTGCACCTGGAAAGTTTAAGAAACTGCTTTCTGACAATGTCTGTTTTTTATGTGCTATGCAAATATAATTGAATGGAAACTTAAAGAATTACAGCGGTTATGCTAGAATTATTAAGTTGGTTGGGCTAGTATTAGTGAATAAGGCAAATCAGCCTTTCTTTTTAAACAAAGCAGTATCACTGTTGGGATGACCACAGCCTAAATGCTCTTAAAGGTCCCATATTATGAAAAAAAAAAATCACTTTTTCTGTTGTTTGTACATCCATTTGGGTCTGTACTGCCTCTACATACATTGTAAGTTTGATTTTTTTTTTTAAGTGAATTGTGTTAGTATTAATTTACGAATGTCAGAAATTGTGTGCTTAAACGAGCTGTTTAAATTTCTCCCCTAACTCTACATCACATCAAGGGACATTAGGTAGAATTGCTAGCGTTTCCTGATCTGCCATGTTTTCTTGTAAGCGATAGCATAGGAATTGCAATGAAGAGGTCTACTCAACACTCAAAGTGTTGTGTTGTTGACTGCAAAGACCAACATTAATCTATATGTGACCCGATCTGCCGTAATGAGTCGGAAGTCAGCGTTCTATTTATTTAGATACGGGCCGATTATGTTGAAAAACATCACAAAAATATCGATTTTTCTTTTTTGGAGACTAGATTAATTTTGAAGACCTTTTCTTTCATATAAGACCAAAAAAGAAAAATCAATATTTTTGATGTTTGTCAACATAATCAGCCTGTATCTAAATAAATAGGACACCAACTTCCGACTCATTACGGCAGATCGGGTCACATATTTTTCTTCATTGTAAAGATAATCTTGTCAACTAAACTACTGATCTCAAAGGAACACGTTACAATGTTTAAATGAAATAGGAAAGAACACGAAAGTGTCCGATGACGTTTTTTGTAACTTAGCAAGAAAAAGTGCTGAGGAACATGTTTGGTGGACACAGCCCCTTAGTTGGCAAAAGCCTGACGGTGTGTGCTAACCATTTCAAGGATGATTGCTTCGTCAACTTCGGCCAGTAGAAACTAGGATTAGCCACCAAACTTTATCTCAACCGGGGGCACTTCCAACTGTCCGTGGCAAACCTGCAGATGAGAGAGTACTGATAAATAATGACCTATGTGTCACTTTTGCAGTTTATCATGAACTAACAAGTTATCCTGTGACGTTTTAGCCATTTAGCACAAGCAAACACTAACAGCTAACGTTAGTTAGGATAGTTTCCACCAATGTATTTCCAACCCAGCCGAGTCATTGCCACACTTGGGAATTCATAAAAACAATGCATATTAAGATGTTTAAGTGAAATATGACTGTATGCATCTGTTAGCATCAGCCATGCCAATTATTTTCATGTGAGGTAAACTCTCGCCATGCTGTCTACACCCCAGTTCTGCAGTGGAGCCTGGGCTCATTCGCATTTAGGAATACTAATGAGAAACAGCTTGTTTGAAAGGGACTAAAATAGAGGGGTAAAAATGCCTAATCTGAGCGGTATTTTCAGCAAACTACTTCAGAGACATGTTTAGTGGTCCTCATAGACCTATTTTAGCTTGTTGAAAAAATTTACAACATGGGACCTTTAAATTTCCAGTCAAGAATACTGAGGTCAAAAATTATTATATTGATGAACATTAACAAAATTTTTAGTCTGGACAGCTGGTTGACAGTTAAATAGTGGACTAATAATTATTGACTAATATATCAATATCCTCAATGACTGACTCAGTAAGCAATAAGATGTCTTCTGTTTTGTTGTGTATTACTCGCATGCAAAAACACAGAAGAAAGCATTTCACAGCGGTGGTCCGGTGTGTCCAGCCAGTGTCCAGTCCTCTCAGGTTCCCTGTCACTCTTGAATTGGCAGCGAGCTCAGAAAAACGCCCACGTGCAAGAAGCTTGTGCCGTCGAGCTGCACAACGGTCCACATCGATCTAACCTCTGGCAGATGAGCACTCAGCCTTTGATCTGTCACTCAACTGCCAGTCAATAGTGAGTAAACATTTCTTCTACTCTATTAAAACTCCCCCATCCCACAGAATGACGTGGATTCGCTGTGTTTTCGGGACAGCACTCGGAACTGAGGAAAAGAACGGAATTACGTTGGCCAGCGTGAGTGACAGCACCAAGGCTGAAGTTTTTCCTCCAGAGAGCAAGGCCGCGTCCGAGGGGCCGGGGAGGTTCACAATTCTTTTTTGGAATGCTCATCTGTAAGCCCCCGCGTTCTAGCACATGAATAATTGAAGCCGGCCTTAATGTATGGGCAGGTGGAGAGCCAGTGGACGGCCCTTATCGTCGTGTCTGTATTCAGGCCGAGGAATGGCCATGATCCTCCACGGCGGGAGAGACGAGATGAGACGAGGCGAGGCGCTTCGGAGAGGGAGACAAAGTGTCCTGTCGTCCCCTCTTTCTGCTTAATTATGGAGTCAGAGCTGTCAGCGCGCTTTGTGCACCACGCGTCCTCCTCTCGGCGCTCCTAATCTCCGTCCTGTCTCTTTCTCGCTGACACATCATATGACTCTATCGAAAATATTCGCTGAATAATTTCTCTGCACGCATAAAAGTAAAGTTCAAGAGGAAAGGGCGGGTGGATTTGATGTCTGATGCGCTTTCCTGACTTTTTTCATCCCTTTGTTTGTTCTCGCTGGTCCCCTCTCACCACAGAGCCTTAGCTTCAGTCGGAGCTTTGAAGTGCTTTTTAATCAGCCATGCTGTATTGTCTTTTACACGGCACCTCCTATTAGCAAGAAGTTAAAGGTAGTTAAAGGTGGCAATTAAAGACAGAACACTTTGGGATGCGGTGAGGTAGGCTGGCGATGCTGAAGAGCAGCAAATTGCTATGTTGGCAAAAGTTGCCTTGGGTTTTTGCCTTTAAACTGGCCCTTTTTAGATGAGGGTGGTTGCTTTACAAAGCAGTCTTACATAGATTTGAACAGCTGATATACACTGCTGGGCAGAAAAATGAAGCAAACACATGAGAAACAATTTATTGCATGTTTTATGATAACTTCTCTTGTTTAACATCCAAGTGAAACAAGTTGCAGTGTTTAACAATATTGTATGTATTGCCTGTGGCCAGTGTACAGTTTAGAAGGGGACAGGTTTTCCCTTCTGTGTCATTAGAAAGCTCAGTTGTTAGGGAAAACTGTTTTACAGGCTTTTTACAGTGTGCTGCGTCAGTGCTGTTCCATTCATGTCTCATTCCTTCCTACAACTAGTCAGTGCTCATAAGTGATCTGCCATTAAGTGTGGCCTTGATGTGTGCTAATGTGGAACTTAATTGTACACTAATTAAATTGAGGTTAGTGAGCCTACAACTATATACTGCCTGCTCTCATCAGTGCCCTAAGTATGTTTACTAAACACAGTATTCACTATTGTTATGCTCTGTCTGAAAGGTGAAGCTGACAGTACATATAAAGACTGTGATAAAAAAAAGTATATATATAAACTGTGATAAACTCTGTTTGCCTCATTTGTTCACCCAGCAGTGTAGAGCTAACTTTGTTGTTCACCAAAATGGGTTGGCATAGAGGTAGATGATGTTGGGACTCTGAAATAAGAGGGATTTTGAGGTCAAAATGGCAGTGTCCTTCCTTTCCTGTCCAAGACATTTGGGGTCTTTTGACATGTACTCTTTTACTACCCTCCAACCAGACTCCTGATGTGATGTTAGAGCCTCCTGAAATGTATTGTTGCAGTTTGCTTTCCCTGTGCATTTTAAATCCAAAATGAACCACTTCATGGCAGCTGATGACAGTAGCAAAATTATGTGTAAAATGTTAAACATAGAAACCAAAGAATATTATATGAAAACCCTAAAGAGCCTATAACTGGGGCAAAACGGTACTAAAGAGTCCCTAAACTTAAAAATCGTTACCTGCTGTAGTTAGTAGAATGTAGAAAATAATGTCAAATATTACGTAATGCAGAGGAATTGAAGTGAAACTGTAGAGATGTTTTTGAAGAAAGTGACAAATTGGCCACAAGCTTTTATAATAGCATGGTAAACATTATTTTAGTTTGTTCTCTCCCTGAAATTTTGCTCCAATCAAAAAACACCTCAGAACATTAGCAATGGTAGCTGAAAGACTTGCTTTATTAATAATCCATTAAAAACCAAACAATAAAGGGAGCTTGTCCTGAGACCAACTGACCCAAGATGCCTGTTATACCCCAAAAACATTCCCCTAAAGTGGGAAGTCCTTAAATTGTTAACTGTGCTGTCGTATTCCACCTTCCTGTTCTTCTGAGATCCAATTTCATGTCCTCTTGTTTTCCTTTGTCCGTTTATATTTTAACTTCTTTCCAACTCAGTCATGACTTTAGTAATGACTTTGCAATTTTTCTTTTAACAATCCTCCTAAAAAATACTTACCACTTTGCATTTTGCAGTTTTTTGTTCTTGCTCATAATGTGTGACATGAATGACCAGAAACAGATGGACATTTGTCTTTCATGTTACAACACTGAATATTTCTCAAATTTAAGATGCAAAGCCAAAAGAAAAAAATCTAAATTGATATGCAGTTTTATATGTACAGTGATCTACAAATTAGGATGAAGATTTGCTATGAACACTATCTTGACAAAAACATCTTTAGAAATGGAAGCATGGTGGAAATTGAATATTCCAAGTTCTAGTTTGATCTATAGATTTAGTGCTGCTTAAAAGTTTGTGAACCCCTTAGCACTTTCTATATTTCTGCATAAATATGACCTAAAACATCATCAGATTTTCACAGAAATCCTAAAGAGATAGTAGATAAAGAGAACCCAATTAAACAAATGAGACAAAGATATTACACTTGATTATTTATTAGGAAAATGATGTAATATTACATATCTGTGTGTTGCAAAAGTATGTGAACCTTTGCTTTCAGTATCTGGTGTGACCCCCTTGTGCAACAATAACTGCAATTAAACGTTTCTGGTAACTGCTCATCAATTCTGCACATTGGCCTGGAGAAATTTTAGTCCATTCCTGTGTAAAGAACAGCGTCAACTCTGGGATGCTGGTGGGTTTCCTCAAGTGAACTGCTTGCTTCAGGTCGTTCCACAACATTTCGCTTGGATTCAAGTCAGGACTTTTGACTTGACCATTCCAAAACATGAACTTTATTGTATTTTAACTGTTCCTTTGTAGAATAACTTGTTTGCTTAGGGTTATTGCCTTGCTGCATGACTTACGTCCTCTAGAGTTTCAGTTCAGGGACAGATGCCCTAACATTTTCCTTTAGAATTTGCTGGTATGAATCAGAATCCATTGCTCCATCAATGATGGCAGTCCTGGCCCAGCTGCATCAAAACAGGTCTAAACCTTGATACTACCACCACCATGTTTCACAGATGGGATAGAGGTTCGTATGCTGAAGTGAAGTATTATCCTTTCTCCAATCTTAACGCTTCTCATTTAAACCAAAAAGGTCTATTTTGGTTTCATCTGTCCACAAAACATTGTTCCATTGTCCCTCTGGTTTGTCCACATGATCTTTAGCAACTGCAGACAGGCACACTGCAAAAAATAAAAATCTGTACAAGTGTAATTGACTTGAATTCAGCATTTTAATCTTGTTACACCATTTGTGGATTTATTTTCTTGGTAAGACTGAATATTGTTTAGATTATTTGACTTGTTTCAAGAAAATTTATCTTGAGTTATCCTACCTAGGTAATACAACTAATTTTGAGCATATTTTTACTTGTTTCAAGAGAATTGGAGAAAAAACTAGTATATTCTGCTTAATTTAAGTTGTGTATGCTTAGTCTTTGAGTATTTTTTTCTTGTTTTAAGAAATCTTAGCAAGTGCAATTTTCTTGCTGCACTGGGAGATAATTTTGCTTGAAATAAGTATTTTTTTTTACCAAAAATAGTAATTTTTTTCTTATTTTTAAAAAGGCATTTTTTGCAGTGCAGTCCAAAGAGTCCAAACTCTTTAGAGATGGATTTGTAACCTTTTCCAGCCTGATGAGCCGTAACAGCTCTTTTTCTGTAGTCCTCAGAAATCTCCTTTTATAGTGCCATGACACACCCCCAAACACGTGTTGTGAAGATCAGACTTTGATAGATCACTGTTCTTTAAATAAAACAGGGCACCCACTCACACCTGAATGTCAAACACTTGATTGTAAAACACCTGACTTTGTTTGCACTTGCAACACACAAATATGAAATATTGCATCATTTTCCTCAGTAAATAAATAATCAAGTATAATATCTTCATCTCATTTGTTTAATTGGGTTCTCTTTATCTACTTTAAGGACCTCTGTGAAAATCAGATGATGTTTTAGGTCATATTTATGCAGAAATATAAAAAGTTCTAAGGGGTTCACAAACTTTCGTTCAGTCGTGGCGTTTGATTTTCCTTCAGGTAATGAATTTGGTCATCCAGAATGGCTTGACTTTCCCAGGAAGGGAAACCACGAGAGCTACCGCTATGCACGCCGCCAGTTCAACCTGGTGGACATGGAGCACCTGCGATACCGTCAGCTTTACACCTTCGATCATGACATGAACCATGCAGAGGACAAGTACGGCTGGCTGAGCTCCTTCCCGGTAAAACACACAGACACACACAGACACGCATGCCGGTACACATTCACTATGTGCAACCATCCAGACAGTGTCCATGTACAACCAATGTATCTCTCACCTTGTTGGCCATCTGTTAGTCAGTGGGAAGCTGCATTATGGAACAAACGAGCTTGCAGCTACATGGCCTGCATGGAACCAAAACCCCTGAACAGTGGGGCTTGACACATTTGACTCTTTGATATGAACTCAGATTTAAGCTTGTGTGTTTGTGGCCTGCAAAACGGCTGCTGTGTTTTTGTCTCCCTAGGCTGTGGTGAGCACGCTGGATCAGGCTGATAAGGTCATCGTGTTCGAGCGAGCCAAGCTTCTCTTCATCTTCAACTTCCATCCCAAAGTCAGCTACAGCCACTACAGAGTGGCTGTCCGGCATGCTGGGAAGTATCCTTTGATTTCTGGGACATCAGGCTTCTCCCCATACATGAAAGGTTAGGCTGAAGAAAGTGTGTGTTTGTTTTGAAAGTTTATGTGACAGTTCCAGCGAAACTATGTTGGGGATAGTAGGTTTACAATAATGTTTGGGCTGTTGTAGTTTGGCATTTGCATCTTCTCCAGCTTTTCCATGCTCACTTCAATATGCTATGAGTGAGAAATAATTGCTGTCACATTGTCAACATGACTTCAGTCGGCCTTATGACACTCACAGACTGAAAACAATCACCGAAAGGTCATCAAAAGCTGCCCAGTCCAGTTTGAAACCACATGCCATGCATTGTAAATTGTGCCTCTATTGTGCAACCTTTTGCAGTTCAGTCAATGTGGTCTAACCCATTTGTGCAAATGCTTATGATCAGAAAAGGCATTCTCAGAAAGCTCTGTCCTCAGCTCTGACATGATGACATTCAGTGGAGAAAAATGGGGGCAAAGCAGACATTTAATTGGCAGAAGCTCTATGGGTGACAGGAATCACAAAAATACAGACACAAGTTATTAATGAGAAAATGTTTGAGAAAGAGAAAAAAGACAGAGAGAGGTGAGCTGTACAGAAAAGGTACATGCATCAAAAAATAATTTGTACACACACACAATACAATACCCAAATGCACAAACTCTGGCTATTGATAAATTTTTCTGTATCCAAGATAGAGGAATAGCCAGACAGCTCCGAAACTCATTGCCTGAGGTTTTCCTTATATTTATATTTGAAGACTTATAGAAAAATGGAACTAGTTGCTATGACATGCGTTAGTGAGACCTAGAAGCATGTCCTGATGCTGATTTACCTTCAGAAAAGAGGGTACATAATGGGTCAAAGTATTTTTAGACAGTGCACATTTTAACCCTAATACCCCAGCAAACATTTCCAATTAGCCAGTGGGAAAATTAAGGATTTTAGACAATTTAAGACCACTATGTGGTACGTATGTAGCCTAGCAACTGTCGAATGTTTGCTAAAGGGATTAACTAATATATACAATGACAGGGGCAGAAATTTATAGCAAGCAAAACACTCTCAGAATATAGTATGTTCATCAACATCACCCACACACAGCCATGTGAGAATGCAAGTAGCTAGCTTAGCTAAAAGATCATCATAACACTTAGTGAAAGCTAACATAAGAACTGGAACTGCAATAACTTTCATTAACACTTTAAGGTTCTTTGAGAGACAGTAAACTAGCAGGTTGTTGGTTTATGTTGTGTTTCAAGTTATGGACAATACTAAGATAACAATTTTCAATTATTATGCTACTATTTTCAAAAACAGAAAGACAACTGTAAAAATACGTTAACGTCCTGTGATGGTATGCATACTACATTTGAACTGCATACTACTTTTGAAGTATGTAAATATGTATACTGCTACTGCAAACCACCAGGTGGTACGATTCAGTTATATTTCATATTACTGGACACACAATACCCACAATTGGGAAAAAAGTAATGTAAATTTCTTATGAATCTTTGCTCATGCTTAAATCAGAGAATGTTCACTTAACACAGGGAAAACACTAACAAGAAATAGTATGGTCTCAATGTGTGTAAATTAAAAAGAAAACTACATGGCATTTGTAGTGGGAACTCCAGGAATTAACTTCGACTTGACTTCACTGCTACTACAACTATGAGTTATGGAATGCTCTAGGCATTATGTTGAACCCCATTTCAACAGAGTGTGTGGCTCTTTTTGAGCAGAATATAGAAAATGAAGAATCTAATTGTGGAGAATGGGAACCCTAGTACAAAATGGCTGAGCTTCTGTGAAGCCAACAATTTCTGAAATAGAGAACTATTCATTTAGTTAATAATCCCCCATTATCCACACATTGGCTCATCTCCCATGCTCCTCCATTATCTGTCTGTTGGCACGTACTGTGTTCGAGGTGAATATGTTGTGTTATTCATTCAGAGGATAACCTCAGAATAAGGGCAGAATAAAAGCAATAACCTGCAATGTTAGAATGCATATTACTTATACAATGTGCTGCTGTGAAAGTAGTATGCATGCTAGCACATGTTAAATATAGTAGGTATACTAATACTATGCTGAATCCTAGTAATAAGCACACAGAGTAGTATGTATACTACTTTAAAAGTATGCATATTACTTTTATAGTGTGTCAATATACATCACTGCTTCTAAAGTGTGTTTTAAATACATAAAAAATAGCATGCAAAACAACAATACTGATTGCAAAATTCAAAAGATGAATGCATTCATGTGGTGGTTTTTGCATTTTCATTATGGCTTTTACATTCTGTTGAGCCATTTGGTCCACCATAAAAAGGGTAAAAAGAAAGGCACAGATTCTGTCAAAGAAGTAAAAGTTTTACTGTTCCTCATGGATGTGCTGCTGCAGAGTTGAGGCTGCAAGTGAGAGGGTGATGGAGGGGATCATAACACCTGAGTTTCAGATCAATAGCTCAGTTGTACGTGGTGGAACAGTCCAGTTCTCCAAATGCACCATTGAGTGCGTCCACAGAAGCGACGTTTACTGATCTCCTTCAAAAACAGTCTTGTTTCGGGGGAGGAGGGGTTTAAGGGTCTTTGGGGGATTTCTTTTACAGCTTTGGTGCTTTCTGGAGCTGGATCGATAATGTTGTTGTAGCGATGCTCTTTTTTGGAGCGTTCGTCTGTCTGTTTCTTACACCCTCCTCTTTCTTCTTCTCTCTCTCTCCGTCACACACACACAGAGGCACACAGTCTTTGTCTTCGGCTGAACTTTGCTTTCATGTTTTTAGGTCTCAGGAACTCCTTTCTGTCCACAGTGATCTTTACAGATCTAGACAGCCTGACTCTCTGGAAGGTGATGTGTGCATAAATAGTTTTATGTTCTAGGTTTCTATGTTCTATATGGTTTGATGCACTATAATTATCTTTTTTATGTCAATACAATATACGGTGCTCAGTGCCATAAGATAAGATAGGATAAAATAAGATAAAATAAGATAAGATAAACCTTTATTGTCATTGTCATTTTTTTAATAAGGAGCAATGAAACTGAAGGTCATGATATTAGCCAGGTGCTGTCTCAACATTAGGTCTAAACCTGGTGCAAGAGAAGACATCAGGTTCTTATTCTTTTTTTCTGCTCAAAATATCCTTAAGCACTTGATAAGAATCTCTGATGTGAGCAGAAGCTTGTTAGTCATGGTTTTAGGCACCAAAGCTATTTCTACTCGGTGAGAGAGAGCTTTCAAGCCCTTTTGTATATGCACCAGGACCCTGTGAAATGCAACATTTAGTTGTTCAAAATTGACATGTGGCCATTTAGCTGCCACCTTGGTCCAAATTGACTTGGCTCGGAAACAAGTGTATGTCTTGCATAAGGGCGCCATGACTAACATGACCTGATGAGTCATCGCTAAAATGATTTTGTAACTCAAATCAATACTGTTAAACCATCAAATTCTACAAATGAATTGTGTGCGGAATGTAGATAAACAGGCCCTGGCTGGGCTGGACCCACATGCACATGAGTGGGTGGTGTGCTCCTGGTGTGTAACAGACTCGTTAGCCGAATCCAAGTCAAATGAGGCTTTAAGTTACTGGAAACCCAAAAATAAACACTCTCACCTCTTCCAAAATGCTTTAACCTACCATGTTAGAATGCAAACTACTTATGAAATGCTCTGCTATGAAAGTAGTATGCAAGCTAGCTAGTAGTAAGTAGTATGCGAGCTATTTGTTTGTTGTGTGTTCTGAAGGGCTTCCTGTAATGAATGGAATTGCAGAAATTCATTAGAGAGAGGAGAAACAGAAAAATGCTGTCATATAATCCATTATTTTTAACAAAGTAACTGTATTATCTTCTATTTAAACTTTAACTGTAACAGAATCCAGTTACTCATAATTTGTAATCTGAATATGTAATCTGTTACTCCCCAACACTGCTTCTAATATAATGTAATATCAATGGACCACTGCTCACTTCCTTTGTGGCTTATGCATTTGTGTTGTGGCTTGTACATTCTTTTGAAGCGTCTGGGCCAAGTTGTGGGTTGTCACAACAGAAGTGGACAACAGTTGGTGTATATTATGGGTCTAAGTTTACATGGCACTTTTATTGGTGACACTTTAGCCCAACCCAAAATGGAGACCTCCAGCATCACTCTGCTCCCCTTTGCCACCTCGCTTCAGAGTAACAGCGGCTGTTGGAAGCTGCCGGAGACGAGTCGACTCCACTGCAGGCCTCTCGCCAGGGCTTCTGTTTAATCACGACCCAGCCGGAGAACTCGCCTGGCAGGGAACAAAGACACCCTTCCGCCAGGGCCATCGTATCTTCCCCCGGCCCCCGCCGTTGCCCTTTCCGAGCCCCCCGCTCGCTGGGAGGTAGCTCGCAGCCTGTGCCTTATAGACCTTTCAGCTTTGAAGATGAGGGTGAAACACAGAGAGAGTGAGAGGCAGAGGCCAGTTTTGGGACAAGTAGAGAGAGGGACAATAGACGCCCCTGTTGTCTTTTCTTAAGCGGCAAATGTCTGTTTTATGGCTCGTCGTTGAACTAGTAGCATGTGTGTGCCTTTGGGAACTTCTTTTTCCGTCCTTTTCTAAAATGCTTTTCCTTTTCCTCCCCTCCTGGAGCGATAGCCAGGCTGCGAAACGTTAAATGCCACTCGTTCAACTGGTGTAAGTTTTAGACAGGCCAGTTTTTTTCCCTACTTTTTTGCCAGCATTCTTTCCCCCAAATTCTCACAGTCTTTCTCTTTCTCTTTCGTTCTTGGCAGACTCTCTCCCTCTGTTCCTGTCTGTTCAGCTGCTGAAGAATACAGTGTGTGTGTGCGTATGTGTGTGTGTGAAACCCCAGTAGGATATCACTGTAAAAGCTGGACCTGTCAGTGCTGATCTGTCTTTGAAATGAGCTTCACTGTGTGTGTGTGTGTGTGTGTGTGAGTGTGTGCGTGCGAGTGAGCAAGTGTGTATATGTCCTCCATCCTCTCATTATCTTCCATCCATAATACAGTAATGCCACAAGGAATCTCTTCCAGCCTGACTGAACACATACACACAAACACACACTCGCTCACACACACACACACACAGCGGAAAAGATCTGCTGTCTCAGGACACCATCTTTCTCATATCTATGTACCATTAACTCTCCTGAATTTGAGCTGAATGCAAGATTAGGCAGCTACAGATCAGCAGCCCCTTGCATCGGTTTTGCTAATCCATCTAAAGTGGCAGATTGAAGAGAAAGGGGGGAGGAAAGGAGAGGAAGGGAAGGGAGAGAGAGGAGAAGAGGGCATGCATCGGGAGTGGGGGGAAGGATCAATGCTCCCAGTGTGAGATTATCGAGCCCTTCGGGTCCCCGGGGCCCCAGATCTCCAGCGGGAGCCGCTCGATGGGAACTTGGCTGGGTGACGGTGTCTCTGATAGCGGATCACACTCAGACTTTCTCCAGCAGGACACACCGGCCCCGTGCTGGCGATCGATGGATGGAGTGACAAACCCAAGCGAGGCGACTATGTCGTCGCACTCCACCGTGACCTGAACAGTGGTTTCGACTACTTCTAAAAAGCAGACAGTAGCATGAGCCCTCTGTACTACAGCTCAGCACACACTAATTATATAACATGCATGCCCTGTTCTCTTTACATGTTTTTGTCTATTTTTCTTTTAAATCTTTATTTTAGCCCCTCTTTCTCACTTACTCTCTCTCTCTTATTAGCCTTACTAGCCTTCTCTCTCTGTCTCTCACTCTTGCATCCTTTATCTCTCTCTTTCTATCTATCTATCTATCTATCTATCTATCTATCTATCTATCTATCTATCTATCTATCTATCTATCTATCCCTCAACGCTCTCTGTCATTATGTACTCTAGCTACCTCTGTCATTCTTTTTTAGCCTTCATCTCTCTCTCTTTCTTTCTAGCCTTCTTTCTCTTTACCTTATTATTCTCTTTTACTTTTTAGCCCCCTCTCTTGGCCTTATCTCTTTATTTTTTGTTGCCTTTTCTATTTCTATTTTAGCCTTTAAGATTTTCTTAGGCTTATCCTGGTCTTTCTCTGAACTCTAGACTTTCTCTCTTTATAGTTGTCTTTCCCTCGTTCTGTCTTTCCATCTTCTCTTTTTCTTTAACTTATTTCTGTCTTTCATTTTTACCCTCTCTCTTGCTCGCTCTCTCTTTGTAGGTAAGTGGAAGTCGTCCTTATAAATTAATACTTTCAAAAAAGTAATGCTTTCAAGTGTGTGCAGAATGATCACTTCTTGTGTGACATTTTACTTAAAGTTATACAGCATGAAGAACATTTCTGTCTTTTGGCTAATTAACTGCCCATTAATCATTTGTCCAATACGTAGTAGAATAGGTTTGTTGTCAATGTATTGTCACAATACATTAATATGTTCCATCCAATTTAGTCTCACAGCCCAGCTCTCTTTCTCTCTCTCTCGCTCTCTCTCTCTCTCTGCAAGTGATGGGAAGAAGTCCTTCTGGATTCAAACTTTCAAATAGTAGAATGCAGTGAATAAGGCTCTGTATCGGGGCACAGTGTTCCCCATTTAAACTCTTCTGGGCAAGGACGAGGTTGTTTCCCAAGACAGCAGCCTTGGGGGCAAGTTCTCATCCGCAGAATGAGCGAACTCTGTATCCAGGACGGCTGGACTTAACATCCAAAGTTTTCATGCTTCATACATAATGCATTGAGCAGACGGCCGAGGTGGCAGAAGGCTGAAGATTATGTAATTGCGTGTATTTTCAGGCACTCGCAAGGGACTGGAGACCGTTGGAGTATGAGTGGAAAGAAGTAGAGCAAAAACTAAGTTGTAAAAATTGCTATGGCAGAATCACCATTATTTATAAAAGATTTTTTTTTAATTCGCCAGCTAACTCTAATAATTATAGTCTGTTGCACTTATACATGGTTTGTTTTAGAGGAATAAGTAATTCTAGTACAATAGAGTAAAGAGACAGAGTGTCGGCCTGAACTACACACAGTGTTTGTGATATTATTTCAGGCCATCCTGGAAGATAAAAAAGGTACCATGCACTAGCATTACATACTTAGTAGTAATATGCATGCCAACATGCAGTTAAAATACCATGCAAGTAGTATGCAAACTAGCATACTGTGAACACAGTACATTAACATTACGGCTTTTAGCATATGCTCTTATCCAAGGAATCTTCCAGAGCGTCTCTATGGAGCAACTTGCGGTTAAGAGTCTTGCTCAGGGACCCAATAATAAGTAGGATTCGAACCCACGACCTCTTGATCCAGAGGTGAGTATCTTAACCGCTAGACCATCATCACCCACCAAGGAGCAGTGGGCAGCTTTTGGCAGTGCCCGGGGAGCAGTGCTTGGGGACGGTACCTTGCTCATGAGTACTTCCAAGGCACCTTTACCAGTCCAGAACTTGAACTGGCAACCCTCTAATGGTGGGGCCAGCTCCCTAATCATTACTACATGCCTTAGTTGTCCTTTGTTTCTTGTGCTTTGTTCTTAAAGCTGGAGCCACGTCGTCTCGTCTCTGTATATTTGTACAGTATATAGCGGAGATGACAATAAAATTTACTTTGACTTTGATTACACCTCTGACTGCCCCAAATTCCCTAATTAGTTATTCAATCTGTTTTTACAGTTTTTAAGTAATACTTGTATACTAGCTTATAGGAAAAGTTGTACGCATGCTAGACTGATGTAAAAGTAGTATGCATCCTAGGATATCTTAAAGGTAGTATACATAATAGGTTGTCATAAAGATAGTATTCATACTAGAATAGCATAAAGGTAGCATACTACTATGTCATGAAAGCACTATGCATGCTAACACAAACATTTGTATGTATAGTTAAACAGTTTATCAGCATGTATAGGTTTTTTTTTTAACTAGGAATCTTTTCTGATATTGTTTTTAAATCCCACTCATATACTTCAGAGGGATTCATAGATTTTACAATGCAAAAGAAAATGAAATGAAATGGCGTCATACTGATGCTCTCTTGTACTGTGGATTAGCAAGTAGCAAAGGCTTGGATAGTGTAATTACACAGGCTTTGGCTTTAGAAGTTACACTTAAGTGAAAATAATTGAACTGAGATGTCCCAGACATACTCACAAATATCCACATCTATGACATTTTTATTTCATAACTAGTTCCATAACTTTAACCATAAAGAAAGCTGACTAAACCAAAACTTAACAAAATTGGTGTATAAAAGCAAAAACCAAAAGCAAACAATGTCAGCACATGCATACTGTCATAATATTTCTGGTTCTTAGTGGACAAATTCTGAGAAATTTCAAATCCTTTAGAACACACATTTATCAAATCAGTCCTCATTTATCACAAAACATGCACTCGACTAGTGGAGGGGAATAAGGGAAGATTAGCTCTCCAGTTTCTTTAAGCGGAGAGCGGCTGTATCCTTTTGGAAACGTACATAATTAAACGGCACACTTGTCTGCTCCCTCATGTGCTAGCTGTCATTTCAGTCTGTGCTCCTTCCTCAACGCAGGCCTGAGCTGACGGTGCGAATGAAACTGGGAGGAGTTAAAGCCGAGTGGAATTGGCAGGAGAGGAGGCTCAGTGTGAGTTGGCATTCGGGCTCTGTGGTTTAGGGCAGAGGGGAGGTGGCGAGACAGAGAGAAAGAGAGCGAGAGAAAGAGAGATGTAAATAGTTTGAGGAGTTAAGGCCAATGCCCTAAGGCTGTATGTGTTTACAGTATGGTGATTCTTTCGAGTGCAAGATCCGTTGCTGCTGGTGTGTGTATGTGTGTGAGAGAGAAAGCGTGAGAGAGAGAGACTCTCTAGATGGTTGATGGTTTGTGTGTGCGTGTGTGGGAGAGAGAGAGAGGGGCTGTCCTTGCACTGTTTACCAGCTGATGGTTGATGGTGTGTGTGCGCATGCATGTATGTATGTCTGAGAGTGTGTGCAAGAGAGAAGAGGTGTTCTGTTGCACCCTTTTGCAGTTGATGGTTTATCAGCCTCAATGGAAACTGAGCCCCATGACCCTGTCTAAGTTTGTACGTGTGTGTGTGTGTGTGTGTCCATGTGTCTCTGTGTATGTGAGGCGAAGAACGTAAAAGAAAGTGGGCAGTGAGGCGGAGCCGTATGGGGCTCACCGAGCGGATCAGACCCCTGCCAGACAACCAGAGAGAAAGGAAAACCACTAGAGCACGGGGATGTAGATGCAAGACAACACGCTGAGAGAAGAGGAGTAAAGTGAAATGTCTGCAAAGGGAGGTTTTTTCCCCCCTTAAAGATGCTGCAATTCAGTGCAAAGCATGTCGCGGAACCGCAGCTGGCTGGGAGTTGCGTCCTCAGAGCCTGCCTTCTGTTTACCGGTTTTAAACAAAATCCCATTCAAATCCCCAATTTTACAGTCAGCCATGCCGCTTTATTGCACGATTATGAAACTATCATGACAGTCTGCAGATATAATCTCACACCCGTGCACAATCCGTCATGAGAGCCAGATGCCCTTTTCCCCTTGTGGGTGGTTGGCTTGAGGAAGGAAGAAGCACGTAAATGTAAGGAGAAGAAGGTTCTGTGGTTTTGGAAGGAAGAAAGATAGAGATTCCTTTACAAATGACATCAATATAGTGAAGGATCTGAGGCTGGGTCTTTTTAAAGGTAGTTTTTGACATGTTTAGAAACTGCCTGTGCCTGAAAACAATAATGGAACACGTTACTCTCAGCAAAATTACAAGTTCATGCACTTCGTCAACTATTTTCATTTGCAGGATTGGATTACGATCAGCTTGCAAGCCTCACAGGATGAGGTAGATGTGTACATTTTGGTACATGTCCCTGTTTCTGTTCTTAAGAACATCTATCTGTCAGAGTATGTCCCTTATTCTCTTTCATCCTGTGTGTGTGTGCACGGGTGTAGGTAGGTTTTTATTTGTGTTAGTCCCCAAAAAGACAGCACAACTTATCTTTTACTTTGTTAGGTTTTTGTGTTAAGCTTTGTCAGAATATTTTTATGAGGCCACACCTCTTTGAGAGGATACTTTTTGATGTGAGGTCCAGTCCTCATTAGTCTAATGTTGCTTTGTGACGATATTTTGTATGCAATGACTGATCTTTATGACTCAAACTTTGTTTTTAAGGTAATTTTTGTATGTGCGGACTGGTCCTCATGATCTTTATGTCTGTGTTTTCGTTGCTTTGTGAGGACTTTTTGCATACGAGAACCAGTCCTCATGACTCTTAATTTTTAGGGTATGGCTTAGGTGTAGTATACTATATAGGTGTAGTGTACTATATAGATCTAATAATTATAGGACTCAATGAAAATCAGTCTACCTCACATATATAGAAAGCCACAACTATGTGTGTGTTTAGAGTGTAATTCGTTGTTATTGCCCTTGAACAGTATGCGGCTACGTCTGCTTCAACATCAGGGTCACACCAGCACTAGCTTAGGTGTTTGCATGCAGTGTATTCTCTTGCTGGTTTGCAGCGTGTGCGTGCAGAATAAGGCATTGTAATGCCATTCTGATGGGGGGTAAATGATGTTGTAGCTAATGATTACCCCAGCTGGCAGGGGGTGCTGGCTTGCTCCATCAGCTCAACAGGCAGGAAGAAATGAAATATGGGTCTTCCATAAACAGTTTTACTTCAAATGCAGCAAGGACCCTCTCTTCTACATTTAACCCCACTTAGTTCAGGTTTGTAGCAGAGACATGTTTTATCCTCCCCGCTGTTCAGAAGGTGACGAGATGCCCTTTAAATGTGCTTGGGGAAAATGAAAGTACAGTTAGCTGTTGGTTCTGTGTCGTGTTGCAGACGGCTGCGCCATGTCCCAGGGTGCCGGTACAGATGTTTCTCCTTCGTCTGGCGGGTGCCGCCCCCCACTGGTGTCTGTGTAGCATCTTGTGTTGTTGCTGTTTGATAGATCCTCTCATTTATTGTGTTAGACTGAATAGTTCTCCGGACTGCAGTTTTTCCAGGAGCTTTGCAGTAAACACCAACCCCTTGCAAATAAATGGAAAATGTAGTTTATTTGCAGCCAATGTTTGTGTTCTCTGTTGTCCATAACTTAACATGGACCTTTATACATTTTCATTTATAGCATTTAGCTGATGCTTGTATCCAAAATGTTATGTCTGATCTCTCAGAAAGCTGTGACTTGGATGAAGGATGAGCTCTCTGGAGGAGTCAAAGAAAGATGGACTTTAGGGCAATTCTAATTATGCCCTCAATTATTAAAGTTTGATGAAAGACAGCGCTGCATATTGGACCCGTGATTATGCGTTTACAGCTTCTACTTTCAGTGGCACATGTACACCAAGTCAGCACCAAAATAATAAGAAAGATCTGTCAGTATCGCAACACAAGGTCTCTTTATCTCCTTAACAGTAATTTCCTTGTAGATACAGGATCCAGCTGAACTCCGATGAAGCGCAGTATGGAGGACATGGGCGTCTCCAGCACAACACTGAGTTCTTTACAGAGCCTGTGGCCTTCAAGAGCCAGCCTCATTCATTTCTGGTCAGTTCCATTTCAGTGTCTGCTCTCCAGCTGTGAATGCTAATTGATGTTTGCTACTTATACTAACAAAGCAAGGCTGCTGAGGGAGCAGTGGGAGACAGGGACGTATGTGTGCACTTTCTGCCGCTAGGCAGACGTTCTTTGCACAAAACTTGTGGATAAAGAGTTGTATCCGCTGTCGATGAAAAGCTCAGAGACCAGTTCTAGAAGGTAAGAGGTTTCACAAACCCAGTCCTCACCCCGAGTTGAATCATTCAGCAGCGTCTTGAGAGGAGTGAATTCTTCATGTCAGTGTTACGGATTTTAAAAAGTCATTTGACAGCATTCACCAGAACAGCTTAAGTAGCATCATTACAGTGTATCGGGTATTAAATGCTTAAAGAGTCAACCTCTATGTGAAAGTTTTACATTCATATGAGTGTATTATCATATGTACGCATTTCTCCCAAGCATCTCATATGAAATCTGACAACATGAAAAACTGTATCTTTGATACTATTCTGATTATGGTTCTATTTAATATAAATTCAGTCATATTCCTATGTCAAGCTTTTGAATTACGATAATGTGCTTGTTTATATTATAATTAATTGTTTACTATACAGGAAATCAACAAAACTAACATTGTACAGCAGAGGATAAATGGTAGTTCGCAACATATAACAATCAATTTAATTAGCTGAATAATTTATTATATTCATTCAGCATCTGAACTATCAGGGTCACACGGACTGGAGAATATCATGGAACTTATTATGACATGAAAAAACAACACAATATACAAAAGAATTCTTAGATTTTTATGACATTACCATTCCAAGTCACTAGATTGTACATTACACCTAAGTCAGCCTTTGTATTAGTATAATCAGTGTTGGGCTCATTACAAGTAATTATAGTTAGTAGTTACTTTTCACAAAAAGTAACTGAGTAAGTAACTGAATAACAGCATAAATTGTTCAAATGTGTCAAAGAATTTGCATCCCCTCCGTAAATGTAAGCACGTGACGATGAGAGGTGCGTAATGAGATTAGAATAGTCGACTTTCTTCCTGGGCAAAGTGTACATTTCACATATCCTTTCTTGCATGTTATCTCAGTGAGGGGAGAAGTAATGTTTGTTCTTCAAGTTTAAAAACGTTACTTTTGAATTCTCTGGTCTCACCGCTGCTGCGTGACTCTTGGTCAGTTGTGTGCGTGCCTGTGTGTGCTTGTGTGTGAAAGCCTGTCCGACTCTGCCTCTGATTGGCTTACTGTGAAATTTCATCGTCCTTAGCCAATCATCACCACTTATTTAGTTGTTTCGCCCCTCTTCCAACCAATGAAAATAATTAAATACTTGAGAGAGCCTGGTCAAATGAAAGCGGCTTTAAAGAGCTCAAGTATAGTAACACGCCATATTTTATGATACTACAAATATTTCATATATGAAGAGCAAGCTTTTCAAGTTAATAGAACATTTGCTGGATTATAGTCTTACGGTATAAACAAAGCAACTTCTCGCTGAAGAAGTGCCCAATCCAGTATGAATGACACCTACACAGGTCTGGATGTTCTTCAGACTTACACGTACACACAAGAAAAATGATAGAATTGATCTTGAAATTTTGTATTAATATCACATAATTTATATCATTAAGGGGCGGTTTCCCAGAACGAGATTAAGACTAGTCCTGGATTACAGAGTGTTTTGAATGGAGATTTTCCATTGAAAAAGAAATATAATTCAGAACTAGTCTTAATCCCTGTCTGGGAAACCGCCCCTATAACTTTTTTTTTTACAACCAAGCTTTACTGAGTAAGTGACACTAAGACAAGTAAACTTTGCAATCTCAACAACAGTTGAGAGAACACAGAATTTTGCACTGAATAGAGAGCTGCACATATATTAAGTGCAAGAACAGTGCAGAAGAAGCATGCCTAGAGAGGCATAAAACGAGTTACTGAGCAGTGAAATCTCATCTTAAAGATCATCAATCTTCAACACATGGCTAACGAAAATTTCAGCTACTTTCCAAAGCTACTTTCCTAATCCACCCAATAAGGATGTTTCTGATTATAAATGAAATGAAGAAATACATCTTCAAAAGAAACTGGATGGAGTCAGTCAGCAATGTTTTATTAGAACCAAGAGCATGCTACTTGTGTGCATCACTGCCTCCGCTCAAGTCTCAAGTTGCTACTGATCAACGAGCCTTTAAGCACACTTAAAAGTTTGTTTACCTTGACAGCTTAATTAGCAGCAATTATAGCCTCAAAAAGACTCTGAATCCCAGATGAATAAAGTTAAGGGTATATTTAATGGACTCGCTGCATCTGGCGTTTGGAGGAAATGAAGTCTGAAGTCAAACTCCAACTTTTATATTTAAGGGGAAAGCTACTCAATGACGCTAAATCGGCTAACAACGATCGAATAGTAATAGAACACTGATTACACGGTAGCCACTTTAAAGCTCTACTTCCGCACAGATTCATGTGACATCAGCCAAGGACCATTTAGAATATCAAACTGAAAAGCTGTTCAAGAAAACCGGCTGCACGTAAAGCTGGTGAAATCCAGATGTGTGGCTCCAATGACTTGCACATGTCCTGAGGCTGCCCTGGGGGAGATTTGAGCAAAAACAGCTTGTGGACGCTATTGGCAGGTGGACTGGAGGAGAAGGGCAAGGTGCAAAGTAGAGCCGGGTAGTATGGTCTCAAATCGATATTTTCTTGTCACAATATTATATGACGGATTCATACAGTGTGTGATGGTAATGGTTCAATGTGATGTCATTTTTAGCTAGTAATGGTGAGATTGCGCTGAGACGGAGCTTTTAGTATTTATAAGGGGACGGATGATCATTAAAGTCAGAACCAAAGCAAATATCAGTACCAAACAAATATAATACATATAAACTTATAAAGAAATGTCTCATCGTTAAGTTTATGGCTCTTTGTGATCAGATCTTCTTCTACTCGCTTAAATATTCCCTGAGGGAGAACTGCTCATGGAGGGACCTCCCAATAGCAGGTGGACTGTGGAGAAAAGGGCAAGGTGCAAAATGCCGCTGGGTGACACAGCTTCATATCATTTTCATGGTGTTTACAATATGATATATTATGTAAAGATACAATATGTTTTCGAATTTTGTTATGGTAATTGTTAGCATGTGGTTGTGAGATTGTTTGTGCTGACATTGTGCTTTTGGTATTTATAAGGTGATGAATGACCATGAAAGTCATATCAAATGTTTGAGAGGGGAGAAAACTGTGGATATAATGGGAAGTGGCCAAAATGGCTCTAAAGGTTAAGAATTTCTTTTAAAATGTTGTATATGTGTAAAGATTATTATAGTGGCACACACCACTATAATAGTTTTGGGTGGGAGTTTCACCACCCTTGTTTAAAAGGTCTGTTTCTTTTAATAGTTATGCGAGCAGAAAAACTATCACCAAAAGCTTTATATTTGACAGATTTCGTTAATATTTTAAGTAAGATTCATTTTTTTATTCCATCATTCAGAGCTACACAAAAAACACGTGCCCGAAGCAAATATTTAGGCACCTGATAGGGTCAGTACTTAGTAACACCCCCTTTAGCAAGCACAGCATGTAAACACTTCTTGGGTAAGACAAGTAAGAGTCTTTCAATTCTTATTTGGGTTATTTTCACCCATTTGTCCTTGCAAAAGACTCCAGATCCAATAAGATTTGCAATGCTCCTGAACTGTCTTGCATGTATTTTCTCTTTTGAGATCAATTCTCTGATTTTCAACAATGTCCAGGTCAGAGGAACGGGAGGGCTAAGTGAAAACCTTCAGTTTGCACCTCGAGGTATCACATTGACGATTTTGAGAAAAATCGCTCTGATGTGAAAATAGCTTCAGTCTAACTATAGGAACCAGTTCAAATTTGGTTCAAATGTGTCCAATTTCTCATACTACAGGGATGATGGACGTGACCTTATATCTCATCTAAATTTGTGGCTTTATCACTGTTGAAATAGACATGTGCAAATAGGATCACTGGCAATCCCGTCACTTATAAATGGTTAGCCAAGGAGAAAAGGAAATGTGATACAAACAGCACGAAGGATTCAAAGAGCCTCTCTTTAACCACCAATGAAGCTGTAATGAACATGAATCTTTTAAACATGAATATTCTGAATTCTCACTTTGCATAACCTCTGGCTATTAAACCCCCGCTTAGCTACTATTCCACATATACTTTATATTCTCCATGGCACAGGGAGATGTGAGGTCTCACCTGCCATTAATGAACGTTTGGTGTTAAAGGTTGCTTTTGTAAAAGGCAGCCTGACTTTCGAGGGAAACGTCTGATTGTGACAGGAAATGAATTATTAACCTGTGTGCAGGTGCTGAATACGTCCTCCATTTTTTTGGGGATATCAGCACCATGATTTATTTAAATGACTGTGGCATGAAAGTCAGTTTAAGGCTCCTTTTCATTCTTTTCTATATGGATGCTATCCTCTCCCTCCCTCTCTCACCCTTTCTCATTTAATATAAATGATGGATTAGGGTCCATGATGGAGGATTAAGTACAGTTTGTGTCTCCCATAAAATGGTAAGCTTAGTGGCCATGCAGGTGCGCCATTCAGGCGGGATTATACAGTTGCTCCAAACACCTGATTCCTCCATCAATCTGTTGTCCAGTCCCAGCACCGCTTAAGGAAAGAGGTGCTGGCAAGACTGTGGATGTCTTTTGTAGCTGGGTTTCCACAAAGAAACTTTTCCTCTTGCCATGTCAGGACACGGTTGCTGGTGAGGCCGTGCTGTTTTGAAGCTTTTCAAACAGCGTTGAAGACAGAAAAGAGAGCTGAAAAGCTGACTCAGCCCCTTTTGTTCCCATCTTTCTCCTCTCACTCTATGAGAGATCCTCCAGTTCCGTTCACTCACACTTCAAATAGCTTGTACGAAGCTTGTTGTCTCTGAGGTAATCCGTGACATAACGGACATGGGTTCAAGTGAGGTGTGTCTCAGAGTGAGTTGGGTTCCTTGTCTCTCTCTTTCTATCTTTCCCTGTGTTTGTCTGTTTCTTTTTTCCTCTTTCTCTTGAGAGAGAGAGAAAGAAGAGCAAAATAGGAGGAGGAGGATGGAAGAGGTCTCTGGTGCGCACTGGATGCCATGTAAATGTGGAACGGGACTGAATAATTACGGCCTTTAGATCTTGCTCTGATGATCGCTCGCTCGCAGTTGAACGCTGAAAGCACAGCCCCTCTGACAATTCCACCCCAACGAGGTGAGGAAAAAAAGACGAAATGGAGGGAAGAGGGGAGAGTCAGTGCACAGAAACTGAGGGTGGCTGATCAAAGGAAAGAAAAAGTCCCCTTTCTCTCCCCCTCCCTGCGAATCCTTTCCGAATCTCTGCTGCTGAAGATGGAGTAATGAAATACTGACGAAGACTTGGAAATGTAATGTATAGGAAAGATTTCAGACTTTCTTTGTAGGCCTGTGTTTGCCTAGCCAGGAAGAGCCAACGCTGACTGTCTGAACAAAGCTTGAAGCAGATGATGTCCAACACTACAATGAATACTGACCAAATGCCAAGTGGAATGGCGGATATTCATGGAATCTAGGAGTTTTTGGATTAGCATGTTTTACTACATAAAGCTAAAACTACATGAATAAAAAATCTAGAATAAAAAAAAGAAATAATTTTGAACTCTTAAACATTACATTTGTTTCAAGCTTGAAAATCCTATTTCAGTCAGACATTAGGATGGATTTTGCCAGAACAGGTCAGAGTTAGAAGTCAGGGGTTTGAAAGCACTCCATTAGAGAGACGCTGAGGTGAAAGACACTGCAAGTTGAGATAAGGTAGGCAGATGAGAGCTGCCACTTCTCATGGCAGGAGACGTCTCCTCTTAGCCTAACCTCTCTTCTCATAACAGTGCAAATATGGAATCCACCCAAAGGCACAGATGACCTTTACCAAGATAAGTGCCCCAAAAGTCGTGCCTGTGGGCAGGGGCGGCATTTGGCCTCAGGACAATGTTATAATTTGAAGCCTTAAAGGACCAGTTTTACAGCTGCACGGATTCATGGATGAGGGCAGGTTAAACTGTGTTCATACCCAGGTGTCTACTGAGATTTCTGTGCTCGTGAGGTTATGATAGAGGAGCAGAGAATAAGAAAAATGTCATTAAAATTTAACTTTTGAGGACGAGGCAATTTCTGATGCAAAAAAATATCTTCCCAACATAGCCTAAAGCAGCATGTCTCCTTGAGGAACTCAAGCTGCTTTTGTGAAAATGAAGGTAATGAAAGTTTATGAAGAGGAAATTAACCACTTCTCTGTCTCCCTGTAGCTTGTAAAATGGGTGGAAATATTTCTGCTTAACGTCAAGGTGAATTAGGTCTATGACTTTCACCACAACCCTTGTAACATTTCCTGGTTGATGAAGAGTGTGTCATGCTTTAATGAAAAACTCAAAAGGTAACTTTTCCTAAGGAGAGTGATTTGAAACACATTACATCCAACTCAAAATTCGTGTTATTCTGCTGTAAATAATATTTTCTGTGAAGCTCTTTAAGACTCAATCTCCAAAGTTACACGTTTCTGGAATTAAGGGTGGTTTCTGCTTATGATAATAATTTAAAGGTCAATAAGCTGATTTTAACTGGGCACCAGCATAAGATAAGTCCAACCAAGGACCATTTGACTCACTAGACCATATCCTGCATTGGAGAAGGAAATGACCTAAATGTTAATTCCTGCTTTCCAGTAGAGTCAGATCTCTACCAAACCAAACTACCATCTTTAATACTGACTGTCAGTGATGAATCAGACTCAGCTCGCTGATGATGATGGTAATGGTCGGGCTGTATGATTAGTAGCTGATGAGTTCACTGAAGGACGCTTATGCAAAGAATCAATGAGCCTGTTAATGTCGCTTTGGCTTAAGGTGTCTTTTTAATCTGGCTAATAGCTGCTGGCATTTTAATTGGGCGAGATATGAGTGAACGGCTGCACCAATCTGACAAACGCATTCATCTAGAAGTCCAGGAACACCTTCAAGTCCTGCTATGAACTGGCTAATGGACACATTAGGTCACCATATATAATGAGGAAGAGGTTTTACATAGATAATGATAGCCTGAATGATATAGGAGACTTTCATGTTTTCAGTTAAACAAAAAAGTTAGAATATGTTAGCCTTTTCGCCAGAAACATAAAGATTTTACTTAGTTTTTATTGTTTAGTTGTTTACCATGTTACATAATGCATAACGCAGTTTATAAATAAACTTATTGTTAAAACAGTGCCTAAAAGTGGAGTTCACTACTAGGAATGGCCCAACAAGTTGATTTTAACTGATTGGCAGCATAAGTCACCAAAGAATCAGTTCTTGCAGTGTTTTTAATCCTATCTAGCCGTGTTTTGATAAAATACTAAATAAAAAAAGACTACACAGCGTGAACAGCGTGAACAGAACGGCATCTGACGTCTTTTGTAATAGTTCTTTTTGTAAACATTCTGACATCAGTTCTTCTTTAGTTAGTTCATAGCGTATGATAATATTAGCTCACATGTTTACCTTTCCGACTTTATCTGCTTTCAGTCATCTGTATTTCCAGCCCTGAGCAAGTGGAATACGAGACCAGTAATGGAAAGCCCAGTTGTATTTATCACGTTTGCTCAGATCACCTCCAAAGCTGACAGACCTAACCTTGAGCTCGCATCCGTGGATATTGTGTAACTTATTTCCATTTGCGGACTTGTTCATTTTTAATTTGACTTGATGCTTGTGTAAGGTTATGGTGTGTTAGTTACCTTTATGAGGGCACTGAGTTCACCAACATCGCGAACGGTTTGCGAGTTAAAACTCGACCCTCCGTCCAGGTTTAGTTCCTATTTCCAAACTACTACAGTGACATCTAGCGGCAGAATGCGGAGGTGTGCTCGAGCTCGAGTTCGAGTTGCTTGGGGGGCTTTTGGAGGTGATGAAGCAGGTCCGGTATTTTTACAGACCTATAAATCAGTAGTTCTTCCAGCTCGTTTCATAACGAGGCCTTATATAATCATCAGGACATTCACTTCCTTCAAGCTGAGGCATTAGTTTCGTATCAATATCCCTTTACGCTTAGCGCTGATAACAATGCTTGCGTTCACACGGGTGGGTGAAGCGCGATGGAGTAATGTGCTGCAATTACAGGCAATTATTGCGGAATATATCTTGTTTTTTCACCCCCAAGGCTCTCTCTCTCTCTCTCACACACACATGCACACACACACACTCCAATCTAACCCAGCGGTCAGATGTTTCCATAGGAACTGTGTGAAGCTGTCTCAGTTGGAGAAGTGATCGTCTCTTGCCAGTGTCTTGCTTGGGTGATGTGGTTCACTGGTATGCGCTGCAGCACACGGGTGCTGGAGTTCAGCAGCCTGCTTAATAAAGTCTTCCAGAAGCTCCCTGAGGAAATCAGCTCTCACCTGCTGCAGAAGTGCCTCTTCCTCCTCCTCCTCCTCCTCCTCAACACACTCTGTGGGCTATTCAGGAGACGTTCTGGTCCGTACATCCATTTTACCCCTCAAAGAGAAATGTCACGCTTTTAACAGCCTGAGGTCGCCCTCGCCGTGTCCAATCAACTCGCGCCTGCCGGCAGCTTTAGTCCCACACAGCGCCCCCTACCGCTGCCATCTCGCGTTGGCGCTGTGAGACGGATTTGCTTCACGCTGTGAAACTGCAGTATTTTGGATTTGATCAACCGAATTCACAGTTGGGACTTATGGTATTCTCTGTACAGTCATTGGAATCACACAGCCAATTTTTTTCAAACTTCTGCTATCAATATGACATGTGCACTTTGTAACCCTGCTTTAGTTGCAGAGAGAAAGCAATAGCAGACAATGTAGATATTGGTTTCTTCCTACATACATATAAAAGACGGCACATCCACTTTTTGACAGTGCTAATGTGCACGAGTGGCTCTGGCAATGCAACAAAAAAAACCCTTCCTTTTTCTTACCATAAGCAGACCACCCGGTGATATGCCATGATGTTGTTTTTATAAAATGGCAGCATGCATGACCCTTTCTCCTCACTTTGCCAGATAATAAAACACAGGTAACGTTAAGTCCTCCTTCTCACTCCCTTTCCTCTTTTCAGGGAAGGACTATACCTTCAGCTCCCCCCTACTAGAGGAGATGCTCACACCAAAAAATTATTTATAATACTTTACTAGGGTGAACCACCCCAGAGTCCATGTCAATTAAAATGATCTGGGTTTCACATAAGCACCCAGTTTTTGCTGTGTGCTGATTGGCCACATGTTATCATGCAGTTATCACTCATTCAATGATAATACTCATGATGATATGTGGCCAATCAGCACACAGCAAAAACGTTGCTTATGTGAAACCCAGATCATTTTAATTGACAATTTTAATCTGAAACAGCTGAATCTTTTATTCTAGGACACAAATTGGTCAAAGACAAAGAAGAACTGAACTCTTTATAAGACTGGATAAGACTATGTTAATCACACTCAGCTGTCTTTCAGTTTTAAAGTAGTTTGTAAAAACCTGGAGTATCTTAAAGGTCCTCTCTGACATGGGCTCTGGTGTCACTTTAAATTTATGTAAATTTATAGTCATTCTTCATCAATTCAATTTACAACACTGATTTTTCTATTTAGTGATCATAACATTATCTTCATCTTTTAATCCTTTATTCATTAAATGAAGTAATTACTTCTACTTCTCTGCCTTTTTACAAAGTGCACTATATCAATCATTTCAAGTGTCACTATTTTACTTCACCATTATGGACAGGGATGATGTTACAAGATCAGGGTGGAGTTGCACTGAACAAAATTTTCACACAATAAGAGAATCTCAAACCATTGTTTGAATAGCAATGATGTTATATTTTTATAATAAAATGCCTCGATGATAGGTAGGTTACATCTGAAAATATCCATTTTTTTTCTCCAAAAATAGTTTGGTGAAAAATCAGATTTTCAACTTTACCAGCAGTCTTCATGTGAAGCTCATTTGAAACCATAAGCTTTCATTATTTTTCAGCATTGATTGGTGCTCCACGCAGCTTCCGTGCAAGTCTGAAGAGTCAGAATTTGGACACCAAGCATGTCTTGGTTGATTGGATTTAATTGAAGTAGTTTTAAGGTTAAAAATCAGTGCACATTTAATTCAGTTTAATTCCCTTCAATCCAATAAAAAGGAACCAATCAACTCATTTTCACATCTGGCAATTTCCCCAGCTACTTCAGGACCACAGTCATATGCTAACATCGTTTTTGAGTAAAATATTGGAATAAATGGCTCTTTTCAGTAATTGCAGGACTCTAGTGCATTAGCAGCAGATCCCTTTTTCCTGCTTTTTGGTTTAAAATCTTTGTGGAGTATTCGCTAGAGATGAGGCAGTAATGCTTGCTATTTGACCTTGGGTCTGAGTCTATTGCCACCATGTCACACTGTCGACCTTTCAAATGCTAAATGAAGATTTTTCTTTTCACTTGGTCACTAAATGTGCCATCTATAACACAACATAACACAAAGAGCCAAAATAACATATTCAAAGAACTATTTAGTCTGTATTCAGTTTAACACTTGCATATCCTCTTAACCTCCTGTGAACAGTGTGAATGTTTTAAAGTAAAAGGAAAAAAATGTGAGCTTCTGTGATTTTTATTCCATCATCATCATCATCATCACCATCTCTCTCTGTGTGTCTTCACAGATTTACATTCCTTGCAGAACTGCTCTCATTCTGGCCAATGAAGACCTTGATTATGGATGTGAACAGAATCTGGATGAAGTCACTACAGTCCAGCCCCTTTAAATGATGGTTGTCTAGAAAAAAGTATTAACCATTTTTAAAGATAACTCTTCCACTCATCTCTTGCTAGAAAAAGGTTTACCTTCACTCTTTCAAATAGTAAAATATGAAACACAAGAACGTAAATCATCCAATCTTTCATCACTCGGCCTGTGAATATGAAAAGCGCCCCAGTTACTTTTCTCCAGTGTTTGTTTCTTTTCACGGTTGAAGGCTGGCACAGTTGGACCTCTAAATGCATTCCTGATTATAGCTTTGTACAACTAAAAGGACTTGATGCTGTGTTCCACTGAAAACACAAATCTTTGACTGTAATCGCTGCCTGCCTTCCTGCTGCCTCTCCGATCTGGACGGTGCACTGTGAGGGCCACTTTCAGAGCTACTGTTCTGCTGTTAGAAATGGAAAGGCACATGACAAACATCTTCTGTTTTAGTAGACAAGTTTCAACTTGGTTGGATTTATGCATTTTGGTGTATTGCAGTCTTTTTTAAGTTTGTGAAAAATAATGAGCCATTTTTGTGCGTTTGTTTTTTTGTGCTATTTTGAGATCTACAAAAGTAAAAGTAAGAAATGTGTAAGATGACTTTTTGGAAGTTTATTTAATTACACTTTTATTAATTTTGAAAGGAAAGTGAGCATGATTAATTCCACTTTCTCTTTCCAGAAAAAATTAGCATGATCCCTTGAAAGGACAATTGCTTCCACAGCCTGTGCCAAGGAGTAATGGTAATAGAACAGGGCAAAACTCCCATTTAATCACTCTAATAACCAATTATTATTTTTGTCCCTAATTAATTAAATTGCACCACTCTGGCATTATCCATTACAACACTTTAATTTTACCACTCTGCTCAAGCACTTGGAAACTAATAGTGGCGTTTATCAGCCCAGCTGTCAGCCATGTCCTAATATCACTGTAGATTTTGGAGAAGCGCATTGCTGATTTCTGTGTCTCACAAAAAAAATCATTTGCATCTCATAATCCTGGTAAAATCAAACAAATGTTAAGAAAAGTTTGCATTTCTGTATTTTTCTGTACGTTTCTTGTGTTTTAACCTTGACGCTATTTAGTGACTTCTAAACACCAAATTAGAAATGTCAATGTAGATAATGATGCGGAAGGTCATTGAGTGTTTGGTTTAACTGTGCATTAGCAAAATATTATGTAAGACAGAGAGGGAGAGTGTGTGGGAGTGTGGCTGTGTATGTGTATTAAAGCTTGTACGAGTCCAGCAGCTTCAGCGCCCAGGGGGGCTGAGGGATGGGTCATGGCTCTGAGTCCATTTGTGCTGGTTTGCGGGTCTCTGGGCTTTATGCAGGCTTGTGGTTGAGGAGTGTGTGGTCCAACCTTGCGGCTGTGTGCGTCAAGGAGCTGAGCAGCTGCCTACATTCAATTTAATTAGGTAATTATGCATGAAAACACTCCTCATTTGTGTGGCACACTGTATCTCAACTCTGTATATGTGTACTTTTTTTTGTCAGAATCCTTATGCGGAAACCCTAATCAAGAAATCCATGTATTATGGTTCTGTAGTTAGTTAATGTGTCTGGTCTGTATGAAGCACCTTAAAGGATCATGGAGTCTCTGCATGATTATGTGTTGCAAAAACGAGATGTTTTTGTGTAGGCATGAGAAATTATTACATGACCATGAGATGTTTTTGCATGTGCATGAAAATGTATTTTTATTAAAACATCAATTTTTTGCCTTTGTGAGGAGCCAAGCAAATGTGAGTTAGGGTTTAACTAACCCTAACTGGAATCAGTTAGCACTGGGCCACATGTGCTTGTTATCTGGTTATTATAAGGATTATTTGTTTAGTAACAAAAATACAACTTACACTTACGAAGGGTGTACCAACACATAAATCACAATTTGGTAGGTACATCAGTTCTATATGTTTTTGGTTCAGCAGGAGTAAACAAAACAAAACAAATTGCTTCTATTTTTTTCTTTATTAAATGGCAGTTTACTGAACAGAATACTGAACAGAAAAGTCAAAGATGGCAATGGTGAAAGGTTTGTGGCAAACCTGTGGTAGACTTCTAGCAAACTTTGTGGAAAACCTATGCATGACAAATTTGTCACCAAAACTCCACCAGGTTTCTTCAAATCTCCAAGGTCTATGAATAACGATTTTCATACATAAACTATAACAAATGGGGCCCATTTCCTCACAAAGTGGTTAAAAAATGAATTCCAAAAGACCATTTTTGGTCTGAACTTTTTGAATAGCAATACTGCCATCCGTAGGGTGAAATCTGCAATTGCATTTCAATAACTTCTCTCAATTTTATTATTTTTTCACAATCCATACACTGTTTTTGCTCAACAATTATCTTAATCTAACTTCACGGAAACATCTGTAGAAATGAGAGTTACACATCATACTACAGCTGTTTTGCTGCTTAATGCGAAAAGAAAACTTGCCCTCTTCTCATTTTCCAGTTTTCTGTTTGGTATACTGTATTCTGATTTAAAGGTTCTTAGATACAGTTCATAGAAGAATGGTTCACATTCAAAAAATCAGCTCAAATCAGGTCACACTCAAATTTAAGGTTTTGTATTACTTTTACTTCCACTCAGACTACAAAATCACCCCCAATCATTCTAAAATAATTAATTTCTTCCAAATTGAGTCATTTAATCATTTGGTTAAAACATGCTGTCTTTTTATACTGCAGTACATATTGCAGAAAAACTAAATATTTCAATAACTTTTTTTTTCAGCTAAATCTCAACAGGAAACTGATTGAAAGACAACATTAGAGTTTGTTTATGGAGATGTAAAACAGAATAATTTATCCTGATAGTCTTATATTATTGTATATATACAATTATTTAATATTATATACTATACCATTTGTGTTCAATATAGTAAACAATGTATTCAGACACAAGCATGGATAACAGGATTTCAACACTAATTTGTCAAAAATACTGGAACTGCATTTTTATGGGTATAATAAGGATCATCAAACGCATCACACACTCTGTATGAATGGGATGAACACACCACAACCCATTAGCATGGCTTCATGACTGTTGTACGGAGTTCTAATAGCTACTTTTTAGGTAACAAAAATTAAATACAACTCTTCTGCATTGCATTTTTCTTTTATATGTGCTGTTTTTAGTTTAGGCTCTAAAAGCAACACTGTTAAGAACAAAATTGTTAGACAGAACACCGTGGGGCATGTCTGTGGAACGACAGATTCTATTCGGGCAAACATAAAAATAAAATAAAATTGTGATTTCACTCCAGAAGTCTTGTAAGTGATTTTGTGCCTCTTTTTGATGATGATCTGTGAATATTTCAGTTCAGTTTCAGTTTTTGTTCCTTAAACCATTTCTAATTTCTGTCTCATCCTGTCTGTTGAAAGTGTGGATATATATTTTTACAAATCAGTCCCATTATGCACGGCTTATGTCACTGGTGTGAGAGCTGACCCAATTCTGACCATACGCATCCTTCTGCTGTCTGCCAAACTCTCATAAACCAGAGAGTTTTAAACAGGGACTAAAGGGCACTAGCCCAATAATGTATAAATGGATTATTAATGACTAATTAAGAATAAATCATGCATAATTTTCCACATTAATGCATAATTTGTACTGACTTTCAGAAATTTGTTATTGTAGAGTTATGGAACTTAATGCATCACATGATATGATGCTTTGGTTTTTAGGGACTTGACTAAGTGTGTGAGAGTTCTTGGATTGAAAACGTTCTCCTGGCCAGAGTGTGCTAATATCTCAAGTTGATTGCCATTGATTGAACTGTGCGTGTTTGTTTGTGCGATCAGCAATGAAACTTTGTGTGAGCCCTGAAATGAAGACACCAACCCGTAAAAGAATCAGATTCAGTCTGATCAGTCTGCATAGAATGAAAGGGTGCCTAGGCACAGGCACAGTCCTCAGATCAACATTCCTAGTCTGAGATTATAAGTCGAGCTGATCAAGTTACTTGTCAAGTCCATTAATGTTCTCAGGCACCAGGCCCTCCAGAAGCGCCAACCTGGACTCCATTATCTGAAACGACATTTAAAAAACGCAATCGGTTGGACACAAGGGATAATAAGAGCAGATATGAGACACAGACAAAGGGACAGGGAGAGAGAGAGAGAGAGAGAGAGAGAGTGAGAGAGGTTAAGCCTACCTGAAATGTGTGGCTGAGTCCAACTAAAGACTGCATGTTCCTGCTGTAGTAGCCCAGAATGTAATCCCCTGCCAGCAGGGGGAGCTCATCCTTGTTCATGTTGAGCTGGAAGAGAAAAGATTCAACCCAGAATCACTCACACCCAGTGTTGGCTAAAATTATCCACGCTACTTACATTACCCTTTTCAGTAGATTATTAGTAGCAAAGCTGCTTTAAAAATGCTGTAGTTAACTAACAACAGTAGACAGTAAGTAACAATTGTTTATAGATAGCAATGAAGCGAGGCAAAACACACAAAAAAGACTTTTTGGCAGGTGCGAGATAAAGTCGTAGGATGGAATCCACCTTAGTGAAGATCATATGTTTGGTGCCAATTTTGCGGCACCGGCACCATTTTTTCTTTCGGTTTTAATCACAACCCTCAGCCTATACATCCGTTCAGTTTAGCACACAATTTACATAATATCACTTTGTACCTGAACAACTTCACCAACTGTGGCAACATCATCCTCCTTGATCCAGACAAAGGCGACATAATCAAGCGGACTCTTGAAGTTGGTCTAGACACGGGACAGAACACAGGAAATAAAGGCAGAACATTTTTTTTATATTATATAATCTTTCAATGCTCTTTCTCTCTTTCCTCTCTTTTCTCTTAAGCGTGGACAGAGTGGCCTGGCAATTCATTACTTACAGATCTTTCTTTCAAACTCTCTCTCTCTCTCTCTCTCTCACTCACTCTCTCTCTGTCTGTCTGGTCTCTTTGTCTACACATCTCTCTGTCTGACCTTGTAAAGGCCAATCCAGTCCGATGTGCATGCATCAAAGTTTTCCTGGATGGTGTAAGTGAGCACTGCATCTTCATCAGCACTCCACTGGCCCTCTGCATTCACACACACCAGCGGTGTCTCCAGCTTTTTCTGCATCTGAGAAACACAAAGACAGCATACATATTTAAACAAACATGCACAATAATGGGTAATTAAGAGAGTTTATGTGAATATACTATTTTACTATTTACAAATGTTGAAGCTTTAATTGTAGGTTGACCACCAAACTCTTCAAAAATGTTTGCACCTAAAATTTGTGTTGTAAGTGATTTTAAGTGAATGATTTTTTTGTTATTGAGAACGCAACACAGCACAGCACACAGTGCACCATAGTATGCAGCATATTGAACCGGCAACCTTCCGATCACAGAGCCAACTCCCAAACCGTTGCGCTACCATCTGCCATGTTTTAAAGCTTTGACATGCTTGTGCAGCATCAAAAAGCAGATTTAGGCACATCTTTTATATTCTACGATATACTTTGTAAAAAGCAATGTGAAATTAGTTCAAGAAACAACATAAACAATGCTAAAGAGAGAAACTATGTATATTAGTTCTGTTTTCTGCTGACCTCCAAGTTAAATGTGCCGATAACAGGTTTGTGGTCGCTGACGCCATATGACACGTCACAGGTGTACATGTCCTGTATCACCTTCACTGGGAATTCTTCATCGTCTGTGGATGATACAGTTGAGTCGTTCTCGTTCCCAAAACCTTTGGGTTTTACCCTCCACAGGATCCGATCTGTCCAGGCCGGCTTCCGCTTCTTACCACTGACCATGGACACAGCAAAGGGAGGAGTGTTATAAACAGAGGCTAAAGAATCTCGGCCAGGGAATGCTCTTGCAGATTTGGCCTGGCGATTCATATCTCATATTATCACCATCTGCACACAGAAAGTATGTCCGAGTATCTGAAATTTTAAAGGCAAGTGCTGCTGAAACTGAGTCAGTAATTCTATGTATGTAAACTGTATGGTTGAAAATATGTTATTTTTCTTGTAATGAAGACTTCTGCTGTGGTATAATGGTATAATACTGCCACCTACTGGTATCAGCAGCTCATTCTCTACCCTCTAGGGCTAATATTAACGCCACAGGATGTTTTTCTCTATACTATCGTATATCTATATTATTATGTATCAGTTTGACGTGGGTCAAAGTGAAGTACTAGACAAGTGATGAATACAAGACAAAATTAAACATGCACATAACATATTTAACTCTTATCCCATGCATCTGTAGTGTGACATACAGATGTATGTACAAACATGCTCATATTAAAAAGGTCTGCCCAAAACACACATAAATACACATAAAATATGCTAAATGTCTAAAGTTCCATGCCAATGGGGACAATAACTATGAAGGGGTATTATAACTAAACTGGAAAACTACACACTGCGTGGGGAAAGAATCCACATAGAGAAACCGCCCTACAGTAATGAAATGTCTGATTAAATCCAGAGTTGTTTACTGTTAAAGCTGGAAGTAACTACTGTGACATTTTGACATCAGCTGCCTCTCACTATATAAGCTCCACCCAAACTGCAACATAAAATAAGTCAGAGCGGATCTTAAGTGTGTCAGGATAGAAAAAATACTAAATGCACACTTCAGTACCACTTGATAAACTTGCCCTTTACTAAAGGCACACACCAGTACCTTCGCAGTGTAGCTTTAGGCAAAATTCATGGCTTCAGTGGGAGCAAGTGCAGCTAGTGAATATAGAATCCTTAATCTTACCTCACTAAGCCTCTTACTGTATAGCAGTGCTTCCATATAATGTACAAACTAATCCTGGAAAAACATGGGAAATTCTAACGCCGGCCTTTCTACAGACAGATGAGAACTTGGAATGGTAGCAGTCTTGGAGCAGATACGAGTTATGAGTGTTTTGGTGTGTTTGTTAGAGAAGTGAAGGGTGGAGAGAGCAAGTTACAGTGCAGTGCTCTTTATTAAGATCTGTGAGGTGAATAAGGGTTAAAGCCTGCCCAATATATGATTTTTAAGACCAATACCAATTTTGATAACTGGAGGAGTTAAAAATCTGCTGATATCTCAGCCAATATTTCTCCAGAAACACTAAACATTTACGAAAGATTTTCCCCTGACATGTGTTATATGTAGTTATTTAAGAGTCCTTTCCAAAATAACATCTTATATACTCAACAGAGCTAAAAATGAGTCATCTTATTTACATAAATAATACTTTATACTAATAATACAATATTTTCGGTAAAAGTAAAATGTACTAAAACACAAAAAGGCTAACAGTTGCAGTGTGCCCTCTAGTGGACAAACAACACAATAACAACACTCATAAAAATTGCCAGGGGATCTTTCGTCTCCGTTTCTTTTTTCTCATATTTTTGCCATTGGCGGTTAGCTCATATTGACAAACAATATCAGCGCCCTGGTTTATTGGTCAGGCTGTAATAAGAAGGTACGCTTTTGAGGAAAATGATGTATAACAGTGGATCTTACGTTAAGCCAAACCATGTCTTCTGTGGACTGTGAGAAGAAAGCAAGATGAACAATGAATCTCTCTGAGGACATATCTCTCTGAGCTCTCGATATTTAGTTATTCAGGAGTGTGTGTTTATGTGTATGTGGGTGTGTAGTGTATATGTTGAGAGCTGTGTGTGTGAGGAGTTTTACCTTGTGTCATAAGTCTCAGAGAAACGATCAAATTTGTATGTGGGTTTGAACTGCAGAGGGCCTTCTTCAAACTCCTGCAACAAGGGCTCCTTCTTCTTCATCATAATAAGCTAATACACCCAGCACACAAACACACACGCTCAGCACACAAGAGCAAAGATAATATTTGCACACACCAAGCATGGGGGGAATGACATACCACATCCCTACTGCAACAAACAGAACACAGAAGGACACACATAATATTTGCACATCACTGTAGCACTAACAACCTCACACTCAGTATGGAGTGTAAACACATCATCTGCACACTATAGCATCCATGGACGACTTGCAGAGACTTGTACAGCTCTGATTGGTGAGTGTCAGTGTGTGGCATACTTGATCTTTGTTCCACAGCAGGTTGAAGCGGCCATTGTTGATGGAAGTACGCAGGAAATGCAGGCCATGGTCTTCAATGCGGAAATTCAGATCCCCGAACCAGAACACCAACCTTTTACACAACCACACACTCAAAGTCACAGGTCTTATTTTACTACTCTCATATTACTGTATCTAAATAGCCCTAACCTCAATAGCTCAAAGAAAATCTTTCGATTTTTCAAAATAAAACTTGTTTAAATAATAAAACAAAAAATATTCTGATGAAAAATATTCAGTGTTCAAAAATATCCTCGCAAATACAAAAATATAATAAAAAAGCTCACATATAATTAAAACATGCCCACAATACAAAGAAGAGTGTCTGTGTGTGTAGACGGACGGTTATAATACTTATATTTACTTTTCTTAAGTCAGTGTAAGTAATATTATGATTTTTGCAAAGCTTATGAGTAAACGTGACTATTTATTTGTATTGAAGTGAAGTGAGCGAGTGATTATTTGTCATTATGAACACACAACTGCTCTGCGGTATATTGGCGCCCGCCCACAGTTCCTGGGATAGGCTCTCGTCCCCCTGCGACCCTAGGTGAATGCAGAGTGTGGATGAAACTGTGGAACACTTCTCACCTGTGATCAAGAATATTTGGTGTGTTGTAGAAATCAAAGTCTTGTGTGTCCAGTATGTACTCAAACTCATCCACACGCTGCAGGGCGTAGTTCATGTGGGCCGCAAGGTGACAGTTCAGGAAGCATAGCATGTGGCCGTAGAATGAAAACCGTACTGACACGCCTCCCTTATTTCCCTGTGTAGGCAATACAATCCTCACAAACTCATCCTTTATGTAATCAGATAGCTATGATGCGATCAAGGCTCAAGGAACAACGGTTATTGAGTGATCATTTGTCAATCGGAACACAGAACAGCAAACAAACAAGATCTCTATATTTAACCAATCTGTGTATAAGCAGAGGACAGCCCTCCAGAAAACAAGGCTTGGGGACAGTACTTTTTCTCAGGTGTGCCTCAATGGTACCTTTACCTAAGTTAGCAAACTTTTACAGACAAGTTAAACAGGTCTGAACAAAAAAAGAAAGTGTGTTACCCAGTATCCAAAAATGCCAGTCCGTGTGTATGTGGTCTGGATGTCTCGGATGAAGGGGAGATGGTCTCGTTTAGCAAATAAAATCAGGAGAAGACCCTGCATCCTCACTGAGGTCACCTGGAGCAACATAAACACACATGCATACACATATTTTAATAAACAGACGGTCATAATTACACAAGAAATATATGTGTCTAATTACGTATATTTGTGACATTTTTAAGTCCGACACTTTCTTATAACTCTTTTGCCAGCGAGGAAAGAATGGGGAAGGAATGAAGCTGACGTAGTGTGAGAATTCCACAGTATTTTTTATATTTTGCAGGTGCAAGGGAGAGAAGACATAGCTTTTAAATTCACAGCTAATTGCCCTGGTTAGGCAAGGTCGTCCCATCAAAATGCTAGTTCTATTACATAAGTCTGCTGCGGAACACAAAAAGGCCAGTGTTTGTCCTGCCCAGCTTACAGCAGGTCTTAATGAGGATTCTATTGAAACCATCTATTGTGTTTGTACTCTATTCCCAACTGCATTGAAGAACAAAAGAACAACATCACTACTACACTCTCATTTTGTCACAGTCTCTTTTTCACCTAAGTACATCATGAGACACAGTCCAAACTTCACACATTCAACAGTTGAGTGCTGTGTACCTTGACAAAGCCACTAGGTGCCAGAGTGTCCATGAAGAGGTGACTCCATGAGTCTTCTGCTATCAGATCAGAGATGTACTTCACTGGAGTGGCTCTTACCTCCTGCAGACTGATATATGTCCACACACCACAGATTTTTGCATATTATTTAGTTTATATTATCAAAAGAGCCACATTTTACAACAGTAAGACTTATTCTCTCACGTGTACAAGCCACAGATGGCTGTGGCTACAGATCAAAGATCAAATTCATTATGATGGTCTATCTCACTCTCACCCAATCACATAAAGGTCAATGGCAGAGTCAGAATCAAGCTGTAGCAGCGACCTCACATCATTCGGAGGCTCTGCAGTGGCAACATTCCATGTCACTATATGTAGCCTAAGAGAGAAAAAGAGAAAGACAAGGAGCTCAGATTATTACAATAAAAGAAGGAACAGATGCATTTAAAAAGTCTCTCATAAATACTCAATTAATTTAAAAAAAGAAAAATTAACCAAAATTCTTATTAGTCCTGCAAGACTAATACATTTCCTGCCTATATGAATCCATGAGGCACAAAACACATAAAACTTTTCACAACTAACAAAAGCAAACTGATACACAAACCCCATAAAGTGAGCACAAAGACAGGTAAAGAATCATTTAAATGGTCAATGCAAAGAGAAACTCAAGGAATGATGAGCAGCAGAGTGAATAAATGATTACAACTAATGAGCTCAAGAACACCTGTAGAACTCTTTGCTGTATCTCCCACAGAGCTGAAAGGCTTCATCCAGAGTGCGTGCCATCTCCTCTGTGGCCTCGTCACCAGAACTGAGGTCCTCCACACATGTTAGCAACTGCGATAGCCTTTGACGAAGCTGCGTCCTGTTGGAACCTGTGCTAGAGTTGCTATCCGAACGCATCCGCGGGCCATCCATCATACCCGCCATCTTACTATAACTGCAAATTTGCTGCTGGACAAACCAAGCAAGTCCAGGTGCTGAAGGATTTCAACTTTTTGTTTCACTTTTAGTTTTTAGAAAAATCCAGATCAAATAACTTGACAAAGACAATGAATTTTGAAGAGATATCTCTTCTCACCGTAACATTCCAGCAAGTGTCCACGAAGTTCTACCAAAATCCCCACATTAGGCAGAGCTGCTTGCACAGAATTCAACATAGATCCAAAACTGTGAAAAACTATATTTATTGTATCCCTTCTTTGGGATACTAGGTTTCTTCCATCACCGTTTGAGCGTCTGAGTGGCCATGTGGAAATCGGCATTTGAGTTTTCGGAATCGTACAGTGAGTGAGATTAAGCATTCTGACATGGAGAAGCCAAGTCATATGAGAGGGTTTGGTATTAGTAATGATTTCCACGTCACTGAGCGTTTTGTAACTAAGCTTAGACAATGCAATCGATTGGCATCAAACGCTAATCCAGGTTATAAAAGTGTTTGCTCCGGTAATGTGATCACCAAAGAAATATTTTGTATTGTTCCAAAGATATTGACCAAAGGTTAAATACAGAAATGCTGTGTTTTCGAGTTGCACTCTGAAGCTATTAATCCAATCTCCTCGAAGTACTAATCTGTTAACAAACTGTTAACTGCCATGAATAATCAGAAAAATGTATAAATAGTCCTCCAAACCTGTATTATTCTATGCCTGTTTGGATCATGATGCTAAATGCTTAATCAGGTTAAAACCTTTTGCTTACAGCATTTACCCTTTTCTGTTTCCATTTATTAATTTACTTCACTTGAACTTTTAATACAATTCTGTAATTCTCAACACACAACACAAATATAAATCCACCTCCAAACTCTAACAAAGATCTTTCATTTTGCCACAAATGTTTACTGTCCCAAAGTCAGTTGAGTGTGTTTGAGAAGAGTTTTGCAATAACAGTGGTTTATGACTTAGATAGCTGAAAAACTAAGAAGAATTGGTGAAAAGACATGAATTTGTTCATTAATGGTTTGACTTTTCCTCAGGCAAGACGGATAAAACCTCTGTATGTGTGTGTGTTATTTTTACATGTCTTATAAAGAATAAACAGAAAGAAAGGAGTGTTTTGTACACTTTGCAAAGATTGGATGACAGGTAGTAATTTTACTATATAGGTTATTAAAGTCATAAGTCATTTGCCTGCTACTTAAATTTTACATTAACCAAATTATATAATGTTAAGGCTATATAGACACAGTAAGACCTCACCTTATGTTGTTAATTGGTTCCAGAGCGCGCGACATAACTCGAATAAGTCTCTTAAATATCCAATGTACAGCAATGTATCACTAAAAAGATGCGTGTTGAAATGACGTAAAGCAATACGATGAATTTTCCTATACCATGCCCTATGTCGTTTCGACATGCGTCTTTTTCAAAGTTACACTGCTGTTTATAGGAAGTCTATGTTGCCTTTAGGGTTTTTAAGTCGTTAAGGAGTTTTAAGGGAGTGATTTGATGATTAGAGGAAACAGACCTCTGCAAATGAGGATACTGTGTACCATATTCTTTCAATGACATAATTGTAAAATATATGTGTAGTTTGCAACTTCCAGGTTAGATTAAGATCATTAGCTGAACAAGATAATAAGAAAATAGGTTATTTACTCCGAAAATGCTTGGAATTTTGAAATAAGCATGGTAAAGTTATAAAAGAACATTGACTTGTATATTTTACACAGACACATGGACAAATTGCAAAACCAGTGAATCAGAAATAAAGTGACGTGGTCTCTTATTTTTCTGGAGCTGTATATGAGTGAGAGTAAGAGAGAGAGTAATAATTTAGTAATTTTGATAGTGTTCAGAAGAACTGTTCATGTAAGGGAAGAGTAGTAATTTCGTTAGTGTTTAGAAGAATTACTCATGTAAGAGTAGAGGAGTTTGAATCTGGTGTATCCTAAAGTTTTGGGGATTGGTTTCATAAAGCCGGATGAGAAAGCTTATTTTCAGTCTAATCAATCGGTTTAATGCAAGTTATTTTAATCTTATCTGAGGGAATGTAATAAAGAATGTCTTCAGTGCAGTGTGGTAAGGCGCAGTACTTTGCTTTTCAGTATGAATGAAATAGTTCCACAATGGTGGTGTAATGATTCTCACTTGTACTTGTAGCCTTTCATCTAATACAGTACCCGTCAAAGTAGGTGCGTTATCTCTGCAGGAGCGGTCACGGTCTGGTGATGTCAAAGGTGTGCAGGACAAAACAGTAAACTTACTGAAAAGACTCGCTCAATAAAATGCATGCCAGAAAATGACATGGCATGACAGAGAAATCCAAAGAAACATTTCGTGGGACTTAAGAAATTCTTACATAAAAACCTACATTAGTACAGATTTGGGGGGGGGGTTTGTTTTGTTTTTTGTTTTTTAATGCAACGCTCGCATAGTCTCGCAACATTAAGCCCACAGTACAGTGGGTAGCTAGTGGTAGTCGACACCATCTAACAAAACGTTCTTCTCGGCTCAGAAGCGGAAAAATAACAATGAACGTTTTCACGCCAAACCGATGTGTTTAATGTGTAAAAAGAATAAACTGTGATACCACAACGTGCACTGGGCACAACAGTAAGACACACCGGACGTCCCTCGTTGCGTAACTGTGCGAATGAGAACGTAAACATTCAAACGTTCCCGAACATTCTCATTACATCCAGCATGTCGACAGACCACCCTGCAAAAACTCATTATAGGGTGTTTACCCCATCCCCCCTCAAACTCTCCAGTGTTGTCGGTGTTTTTTGAAGTTCTGCTCAAAGGCTGATCTTCCCAATCACAACACACCTGGTGCAACTGATTATCTAATGAGTAATGAAGAATCGGGGTGTGCCAGAAATAAACGCCCGGTATGTGCAGAGCAGAGGTTACTACCTGCATGCAGGGGGACTTCTTCTGCTTCTGAGAGCAACAGAAATCATCTTTTCAGGACTAAAAAACACACACACAAACAGCACAGGTTTAGTCACACCAAATTTCCTATTTATCAGTAAGCTTATGCTAAAGAAGCTTTTGCATTAATGAAAACTGGGGCTGCGATGCCAGTCTAAGGTCATACTAATGACTCTTCTCTTTGGGAGCTAATGGTTGCCTTAGAAACAATGGACTGCAGTGGATGTAGTCTCTGGTTCATTAGAAACTACACTCCACATTCATAGTTTCAGCCCATTTAATTTTAGATGTTATTTTCTAAACTAACTCACAAATGATCACACAGCAAGGTGAATTAAGTATTCTGTACAAGGTCCAACGAATGAGAGAATATTCAGTGCCTTTATACACCTTGTAAGAATAAATGCTCTTCTAATCTTTTGCAAAGTCTAGTCCGATTGTTTTCATATAACGTTCTCAACATTATCATTTATACAATTTATTTAATTTTTTATAACAGCAAATTCGCATTCTTCTGAGAATCTTCAAAAGTTTTGTTGATATTACGTGAAGTATTAAAATTGTTCATAATACATTTAAGCTACGAATCTGCAAACATTTAATAAATTACATAATTACGAAATATATTCTTACCTTTGAATGTGTAGATAGAGACTTCACACGCTCGTTGTTGTGTTGTAAATCACCGTGGTGTAAACTCCGGGGCGCCCGGCGAAATGTGGCCGCGTCCCAAACAGCATTTTCCCCATTACTAATATACTTAGTAGTACTGTAGTATCCAGTTTGAGACAGGGCCATATTTTTTCGCATACTACCATGCTACATTTACTTAGGCGGAGTGACATCTCGCCACATATGCTACAGTCACACACACTATGTAGTGCAACAGTACGCATTTTGATCTGACCCGTCTTAAACGCATACTACCCGTACTAAGAAAAAATATTAGTATATTAATTTCTTTTGTTTGTCTTTACCTCTATAAATTCATTAGCATCTGTTAATTACACTTAAATACGAATATGGGTGGGGTGAAGTTTTAGTCATAATACATGTGTTCATAGAACTATATATATTTGAAAACATGTTAAAGTTCAAAAGTTTTTAGATTCAACACTAAAAAGTAATTTTTAGAAAATGTACTACTATATTGGAGTTATGTAGCATACAGATATGAGGCATCGATGTAAATATAGCAAAATATAAAACACGGTTTCGAATGTCTTCATGTGTAAAATTCTAATTTTATGTTTTTGTGCTGCACTTACAATAGACATTGAGAATATAGTTATACTATTATAATTGATGTGTAAATAAAAAATCACGATAATACCTATTTAACTTTCCCCATGTAGAAATCATGCTCTTGCTGTTTTCAACACGACCCCTTAATCAGGTTTTAGGTTAATCTGGCTCCATCTGAACAAATCCTGATTAGGCCCAAGTTTTCACAGGGTGGTGGGGAGCTTTACTATCCCTTTCCCACACACAAAACCAGACCCGTCTCACACGTCTCAGGTCACTCAGCTGTGCCAGATTGGGCCAGGGACCTGTAAGTGTGTTTTTGTGGTTTGTGTGAAAGGGTGGTCTGTGAAAAGTTTGGTAAAGCATGACTTTACTGCTTTCACTGTGACAATTTATTAAGGAATTTGGATTTCACAGGGAGTGTGTGTGAGTGTGTGTCCTTGCAGCTTTACAAAGCATTACAGAAACCAAGGACAAAACACCTCACAGAACTGTCGAAAGTATGAAATGAAGAATAAATTATTGAAAAAAATATTGAACTTCAGCATGAAAAAAGTCACCCAAGTCCCCTTTACCAGGTATATTTTATTCACATCTCCAATGTAGTTTTATTGGAAGATAAAATGACAAAAGGCACAAATTCACAGTAAAGGAAAAACAAAAACAGATGACAAGAAAGGAAGTGACATCAAACAGAAACATAAAAAAGAACAATTTCTAGTTTGGGAGTAATTCTGATTCGTAAACCTGACGACAAAATGTGGAATCTAACAACATAACTATGAGAAAGCCTCTTTGTGCCGTGATCTGCATCATGTATAGATGAGAAATCCGTTCAGTAAGTCCCTTGTTTCTTAAAAATGCTTTGGGTGGGAGTTGCCCCTTTTTGTGCTGATCCTGGACCAGTTTCTAATCCTTAAATTTTTCCATTCACTACAAAAGAATAAAATGCTAAGCCATCCTCAGATCAGTGGAAAACAGCAACTTCTCCAAAGCCAATTTTTGCAGTGCTGCTCAGAGTGTGAGCTATTTTTTTAAAAGACTGAGACCAGCACAGCTTGGAGACTCACGACATACCGCAGGTACAATGAGAAATCGAACAAAAATATATTTAGACACTATCTTGCCAAAGGGGTGGAGCCTGGGGCAGGGGAGGGAGGGGTCAGCTGTGGTGGGGGAGGAGCTTCCTGGTCCATGATGTAGTCTACATTTTATATTAAAGAGCACAATGTCTACTTTCACATGGTTACAAGCTTTATTTTTTCAAAGCGGAAAAGACTGAAATGTTCTTCCTAGCAATGTTTCCTGATGTCGACAGAGCCAAAGTACACTACGCAAAGCTAATGTAAACTGCTGTCTGAACTGGAACTGGAACTGACGCAAAATCAGTATTTTTAATCCTATTCAAGTCCATTGTGGTGGAACTTATGCTAGGTTGATAGCTAACTGTAGTAGTCATAACTATGAAAACATCCTCCCACCACAGCAATAAAATCTGGCTCCTGGGGACGGGCATGTGCTAACATTTTGGCAGGACAGTCTGACCTATATATATATGTGTTCATCTACATATATTTATATACTATTTACAATTTAATACATACATCCATACTTCTCCATGATAAGATTCTCAGGGCCGACGCAGTAGTGGAGTATTGCTGATGGGTTTGTACAGTGTTCAATAATAAAGCACACAGACATTAGCTTAGACTTTTCATGACAAGCCTCAACTCGGTTTAATCATTAATCAATATCCTCAAAAAACAGAACGCCACTCAGACACATTCGAGCACACATATCCAATCCTAAATAAACACTGAAAGGCTAGCCAGACACCCAAAATTGAGCTGATCTTTCTTTCATGAAAATGCTCCGATCAAAGTTTGGGAACGAGACCAGCACCTTTAAGGATCCCAGATCGGTGCTTTTACTTATCGCAGTCTTGAAAACAGCATGAATGACTAACAGAGTGGTGAGTTTCAGCTTTGAGACGAAGAACGAGGCATTATTGCTCAAATCTGGATAAAAATTATCTTTATCCGTTCAAATTGTGAAAATGGGAGGGAGAGGTTACCATCAAGCTTAGCACAGAATTGTCTTCCAATGCAGACAAAGCCAGGACACACACAAAAGAAACAAAAAACATTGCTATCTTGCTGGAAAGAACCACCATAAACTTGAAATATACAAAAAGAATTAAACGACAGAAAAAGAGAAAAGCATTTAAGAGGGTTTTTTTTCATTGCTCTAATAAAATGTCTAAATGGCTCTACGGACTTATGGAAGTCCTTAAAAAATAACAATAGGCTGGTGACTGGAGAAGAGGGACACACAAAGACAAACACTCACACACCTATTCCACACACTGGAAAGCACACAGACAAACAAGAGCCCCTGATCTGAGCAGCTAAGATATCTCACGAGTACTCACTGAGCACTCCAGAGAACTCCATCACTCCATCTCCTCAACACATATGGGCAGGATCGTGTAAGCAACGAAATGACAATGCAAGACGGAAGGAACTTGTGTGGATGACAAAGCAGTTTTTCTGCACACAGAGGACAAACTAAAAGGTGTCAAAAAATCCCACACTATAAACGCAGAGCTACAAAAGCACAGAAAAACAAGGATAAAAAAACACCACATACTCTCTGAGAACTGAGTGAGATAAAGGATGTGTAGTAACCCTGTAGTGAGTTCTACAGGACGGACGCAACAGCAGTGCACTGTTCTTCTCTTACTACTGTCCTCCATCTTATAACAAAGTCTGACACCCTGCCCAGACTTCAGAACACGCCAACTAATGGATGCCATCACAGATGAAACCTACCTTCTGAACCAGCCCTGATTAGATGTGCTGTAAATTACACAAATATAAGAATGAGGCTTTAAAAAATAAGAATAATAACAACATTCACAAGTTCAAATATGCAACACGGAGGAGAGCCAGCTTGGTCCGCAAAAGACATCAAAGAACAACCGTCTTGAACGTCGGAAAACCTCATAAATATAAATCACTCGGAACGACTCACCTCCCAGGTTATACAGAATACATACAGCGTTCAGATTCACATAGAAATAATCTTAAAGTCTTAAAACACGACTCGTCAGTTGGTTGAAGACTTACACTGTTGCTTCAGGTTATGTCCCTGTGTTGGTTTTAATGATGGGTAGGATTTTTTTTTGTTTTCTTTTTCTTATTCAGCTTGTCTTCCTGATTTTTTGTTACCAGACAAGAAAAGGTGATGGGCTTTTTAGGAGGGGGTTATTTTATGTTAAATAGTAGACAGTCGGAGAAGAAGGTTTGGGGCAAGTTTTATGATGAAACATTGTTAGAAGAGTGATGCCGCTGGTGTCTAGTAATAAAAAACGAGAGAAAGAGAGAAAGTTAAAGAGAAAAGAGAAAGATTTAAAGACAATGTTACAGTACTAAAGAGGAATGTGAGTTTTTGTAATTGTGTAATATGAGGCCAGTAATTAAGTAGCACTAAGTGGTTTATGACGTATGAGGGATTTTTCTTTCTAATGACAACAGGGGAGCCTAGAGTTTCACACTACGGCAATGCGGCCAGCAACTCTGTAACACACCAACACAAACAGCAGCACACTCCGTCTGTACACGAGAGCTTCAGTCTTCTAGAGCCACCATCCCTTTTACTGGGTCCTTCACCCTCATCTGCGACAAGGAGAGAGAAAGAGATGGATATATGATGTCATTGCTGTTGTCAGTGTCATTCCATCATCATAACCCTGATGGTAACAGAACTGTGGCCGTGTCCTGATCCGCATGGCTGCCGTCTTTGTCCTCGGACTTCAGGCCTCATTATCAGCTGGCCTCAATTATTCAGCAGCCTTGCTGCAGCTTGACTGGTTTGTGTGAGCTGGAAGATGCACAGTGTAACACACTTGCAGTGTTCTCAGTCACACCGCACAGCCACATCGCTCAAACGGTGTGTTTAGTGACAAAGCAAAACAACACAAGATGGCCTCAGCGGGAACTTTATTTAAGTGATTAAGTGAATTTAAGTGAGTGATTATTTGCCAAAGCACATCACAGCACACAGTGCACCACAACAAAATGTGATCTCTGCATCTGACCCATCCGTGAAGGAGCAGTAAGCAGCGTTTTTGGCAGTATTCTGCCCCGACATGATGATTATGATGAATATGCAATATGTGATTTGGCTTTTAAGGAAGAATATTATGAAAAGAATTCTTTGGACATGCATTTGGGCCTGTACTGCCTCTACACACACTGTAAGTTTAATTAAAAAGAATATACACCCAAGTTAAGCTGTTTCTATGTTCTCAGTGGTGTACTAATTAATGTATCCTACATACATTTGTGTAAAGTCACATATCACACAGTGTGTAACATGATAATCAAGGAAGGCAAATCAGAGCTATCATGCTGTCAAATAAACAGATGGTGGAGTTAAGAGTCTTGTCTCTTCCTGGTGTGTTCATCTCTTTCTCTCAGTCTCTTCCATGCTCCCTCCTTTCTCTCCCGCTCTCTCTTTCACTCTCTATCCCTCCATCTCCAATCTATTTCTTTGCACTTTTTATAACTTTTTAACTGTCTCCTGTTTCTGTATGTTCTCACGCTATCCTGTTTCTTCCTAATCTCTCTACCATTTTCTTTTTAATCTCTTTTTTCTAACAATTTTCTCTTCGTCTCTTCTGTTTGTATCTGTTACAGTCGGATTTTTCCCTCTCTGTCTCTTTTTCTTTATCTTACTAACTCTTCTTGTTAATTTCTGCTTGTCTCTTTGTCTGTCCTTTCTTCCCACCTCTATATCTTTTTTTCTTCTTCTCTTTCTAACCTACTCACACTTCTATCTTTTTCTCTTTCTGTCTAATATCTCTCTCTCTCTCTCTCTCTCTCTCTCTCTCCTTTCTTCCCATCTTCTCTCTTTTTCTTTTCTCTATCTCTTTCTAACCACCTCCCTCTTCTGTCAATATCTGTTTCTGTTTATTCTCTCTCTCTTTCTCTCACCTCATCCAGCTCCTTTCTGGTTTCTTCCTCCATCCTGCGAATGTCCTCCATGTTCAGCTCAATCCACTTATCAATCCAGCAGAAGAGCTGCCGATGAAAATTAGTGAACAAGCGCTTCTCTTGCTGTCAGATAAAGAAAGACAGAGATACAGAGCAAAATGTAGGTATAAAACAGAAAGAGACAAAAAAATGACATTGCTGACATTAAGTTAAACTGTTAAAATGTAATAGCATTATTTAACCTATATTTTTAAATCATTTAAAAATATTTTATTTGTTCTAGGAGCACATAGCTGCACTTGAAGTTAGATTTACCCCCTCTTACACACCTCATTTGGCTCATCAGTTATTTAGCAGGTTTATCAGGTGTGCCAGAGCAGAGAATTCACCAAACATTGGGGTGGATTCCTGAAGCGGAGTGGAGCTGTTTAAGGGATCCATTTGCAGGCACTTTTAACAGAAAGACCACCAGAGGGCACACAGGACAGCTCTAATTTTCCCACATTACTCATACCTCAAACTCACCTTCTGAATGAAGTTCTCCACTTTGTTTTGCAGCCCCCACCACTTGAACTTAACAGTAACCAGTTTGTAGGCACACATGTGGGGACACTCTGTCTTTCTGGGAAGTTCTTTCTGCAATGACACATAGACACAAAAATACAGGTGCTGAAGCAAAGGCAATTACATAGCTCAGATTCATACTCTCTTTAAAAAATAATCTGGTTTGCCTTAATCACTGTCAAATTTGTTCATTAAGTGAGTAGTCCAACGAAATTTACATTATCTCTCATTATAAATATATTAATTAGTAACTGCGAATAAAGGACAAATGCAAAGCATTACTTTAAGACACGATTTCGCAGTGCGGTTCAAGAACTCTCTTTTAAACAAAATTCAAATTCCTTCAGTTACCATAAAGGTTTTAGTGTAGCTACTTACTGTCTGTACTAGAAAGTAATCAATTGTTTCATTTTGATTCAACATTTGTTTCTTCATTCATTCATTCATTCATTATCCAAACCGCTTAATCCCAACTGGGTTTGCAGAGGAGCCTATTCCGGGAATTTACGGGAGCAAGGAGGAGACCAACCCGGCAGGCACCAAGAAACCGCAGGGCACACACACTCACATTCACACCTTACAGGGCCAATTTAGAGTCGCCAATTAGCCTACAGTGCTTGCTTTTGGACTGTGAGAGGAAACCGCAGCACCCAGAGAAAATACACACAAACACAGGGAGAAAAACTCCACACAGACAGGCCCTAAGGACCCTCTCGCTGTGAGGCGGCAGCACTAGCCACTGCACCACCGTGCCACCCTTGTTTCTTCATATATCCTACAAACCTCTCATTTTAGGAACACAGACAGAGCAGTTTTGTCACTGCTAAGTGTAAATTCTCTACCAACGACAATTTAGCTGCTATATTTGTAGCTTAATTTCCTAAACACTAAGAATTTGTATTCACGTCTATTAAGGGAGTGCTGTGTACCTTCCAGTCAGGCCCCAGTGGGCCCCGTCCAGTCTTAGCTGACTTGAACTTGGAGGGGTCTTCTTCTGGTTTGTAATCCTGAAAAAATAGTGATACAAATTCATTCAATCATTATCTGAGTCACTTAATCCCAATCTGGCTCATGAGGACCGCAGCCTATCCTGGAACTATGAGCACAAGGCTGGGACCAACCCTGGTTGGTCACTGTGGATTAGTGCAAATGGGTAACTGTGTCCATGTAAATGTAATGATGGATCCAAAATACACTTAAAAAGTTCATAGAAAAGAATGAAGTGAACATATTTAATGGTTATTTAGTATCTGAGTTAGTAAATCAAGTTGGCTTAGTCTGTCAGGTTAATCTGAGAAAACATCTGATGCAAAAAAATCATACGTTTATCAGCCAGTAATGAATCAGTGAATATAACCTAACTCACACTATCAGCACATTTTATATTTCAGGATTTAGAGTTTACCTTTGGTTCCACCTGACTTCTGTCAGCAATGTCAATGTACACCACATCCACCTTCTTCCAGGTTTCAGGGTCCAGACCGTGCACCTACGTGGAAAAACACATACACTCAAATTCAGACATACTTTCTTGGAGTAAACACTGTATATCCATGAGGAGCTGGCGCTAGTCACATGCTTACATTCTCCTGCTGTCCCATGTCAGGTTTATGCCATGTTTCTATCTTGATGAGGAAATTCTCTTTCATGTATTCATTCTGCAGGACAAAAGAGCAGCCAGTAAAATATGATGAACAAATAATAAACCTTACTGAAGCAATACCTAATTTGTGCTAAAGGTTGCAGGTTTGGGTTTGAATTGTTCACTTGTGTGTGAGTGTGTGGGTGTTTCAGAAAAATACATAGTTCCACATGCATGCAGATACAAAAGCCAAGTAGTTGGTCATGTACTCACTGTTATGACTGCAGAAATCAGCGGAATGCATGGAAGAGAAGACAAATCAGAAATTTTAAATAAAGAGAGGACTTGACTGCTTGGAAAATGGCTCTTAAAATCTTTCCTACTCAATTTCAGTAGAGATGAGGAAGAAATAAACACTCAGTGTAATCTCAAGCAAATGTAACTCCACTCCTACACTGCTCCACCAGTTAATTATTCAACATACAGGCAGATAGAGGGGGAGGACAGTGTGTGTGTGTGTGTGTGTGTGTGTGTGTGCATGTGTGTGTGCGCGCGTGTGCATTTCTAACCTGTGCGGCAGTATGGGTAGGCATTCCAAGCTTTCTCATGAATGTTGAGAGCTGACGCTGGTGCCAACATTCTCACGAATGACGGAACTTTACTGGAAAAAGAGTATAGAGAGCTGTCACAAAATGTCTCTTAATGACACAGCATGTGTGTGGGCAGATGCACACTTCTTTTTCTATGGATTTGTGTGTGTATGTGTGAGTGAGCAAGTTTTTAGGTGGTTCTGAGGTGGTCTCCTAAAAAATGAATTTATGAAAGTAAGTGATTATTTGTCATTGTGAACACATCACAGCACAGCACAGCCAGCACAGCCATAGTGCACCACAACGAAATGTGACCTCTGCATTTGACCCATTCATGAATGAGCAGTGGGCGGCTGACATGGGCAGCGGCTGGTGAGCAGTGCTTTTGGGCAGTACTTTGCTCATGAGTACCTCATGAAGCACAACTGAAACTCAACTGACTGAACGCTCTCTTGAATGTTTCCTAATGAATCTCTTCACAACATTACTGTGCATTATAAAGTTAACATGTTAATTAAAACTAGACCCGTAATCCCTTCAAATTGATAAGATTTAAGACACATTAACAGATACAATTAGACTAAAATACTAGCTGACAAGATTACACCCAAAACATTCAAACAACCCCACAGCTGGTCGTCTTGTTGCTTCGTTTGGTGTCGTACTGGAAAAATGTGCATTCATATTCAACATAGGAATTTGAAACCATATTAGTGATCTGACCAGAGTTAAAAATCAGTCAATAAGCTTTCTCCAAGTTTGTGACTGGCATTTTGTTTTGGGGTATTTACAATACAGAATCAAGTGGAGCAAGCACAAAGGCAGAGTACAGACAGCAGATTTTGCTTGTGAAAGTTCCAGTGCATACTCAGAATTTTAGCACAAAAATAACGCTGTACTATGTCGTGAGCCAGCTTTTCACCTTGACAAGAAATATTGTTTTAACACGTTTTAATATTGTGAGATCTCATGGCACGTGATCTCGTCACATCCTTAGCTTTCTGTTATTGAGGATAAATTTAGGCATAACATTATTTAGTAGGTGTCAGTGTGTGTGTGTGTGTGTGTGTGTAAAACTCACCTCTGCAAGTGGTAGATTTTGTGTGTGTACTGGCCCTTCTCTCCGTCCTTCTCATATGGTTCATTCTTCAGCACCTCCACACCCTCTCCTCCACCTGTCTCATTCTTACTGGCTTCTGCTACTGAGTACAGCTGACCTACCTGGTACTATAAAGAACACACACACACACATATACTCACTTTTTTGATCAGATTTATTCAACCACATTTCGAATTAAGACATTCATATGCACAATAAAATCTTCCTCACACTCCATTCTTTCACTCTCCTTTAATGGACAACTAATTGTATCCCCACCTCTCATTCTTTTTCCTTCCGTTTGGTCTGTCGTTTCATGATGTGAGCACATTGTGCGTAGAACAATGGCCTCTTTCTCTCACTAATCAGCCCTGACACTCCGCAAAATATCATGCAAGTACACAAAAACACACAGCTCGAACAGAGACAGAAGGATAATTGTGCAAACGGGATCAGATATGTCAGTCAGAGGGGGAAAGCAGATAAAGGTGCTGATACATTAAGCTGATTTCACCCTCTAGTAAGTCTTGAGAAAAATCCCTCCTACCCGAAAACACTGCACTGACAAATGCTTATAGTGAACAACAAGTCGCACTGAATTCACATTCCAGCAGTGACCAAAACCGATTAACATTCAAACATTTATGCCATCGCTCTGCCGCTAACTGCCAAATCTACTGTGACGGTAAACAAGAATATTTAGAGGAAAATTTGCATCAGAACTATTTCTGTGGGCAACAATGTTTTCCTTTGAGCTTAGTTTGTATAAATCTTGTAATTGTTGCTGGAGTTGTTAAATCCATTCAAATTCAATGATTATATGTAAGTAGTGAAAAACCAACGCTAACTGAAGCTGTCAGTACAAAATGTTTTCAATCATTTATAATAAAATATTCTGCACCTGGCCCCTGCTAGTTCCAATCACCAGAATACTAGCACTGTTTTTTTTTCCTGGCTGGGAGTCCGTATCGCTTAAATTTGACCTGCATGCTGTTTTGTTACAAATAAAGAAGCTGAAGTTGCATCATGCACTTGTTCCTCTAATTGTTTTTGTGCAAAGCAGAGCATGACAATCTCCAAATAGCTGCACCTGTTAATGCCTTTATTACTGCACTTTATTGTGCTAATGTCTTTATTATTGCAGTGTGTAATATCGCTGCAAACAGTGGAAAACCAATAAAACTCCTTGTATAATAAGAAGACAGGGTCTCATTTGCCCTGTCTACCCCATTCCGTTGGTTATCTGTGGTGTTTAAACCAAGATTAGAAGATTTAATTGAAAATTAATCAAAACCAATGTTCAGAACTTCTAATCAATGTCAACTTGTCCATGTCAGTTAATTCAATTATTGTAGAAATTCTGCCAATACCTCTTTATAAAATTCCATCACCCCTTTCCCCAGTCAGTTCATGTACTGTCTCTTTAAAAACATACTGCACGTGTTGTCACATGATTTTGGCCCGTTACACGTCTGTATGTACATCTGTATGTGTTTCTTTTAATTATTTTTAAATCACAAAGATATGCACTCTTTCATTAGAAAAAATCCCACTTTTGATAGTTGCTCATGAGTGTTAAAACTTAAACTGTTTTTTAATTGCAATCAAGGTGAAAATTTAATATATTCGTCCAGCCCCACATTTCTGGATTGTTTATCTGCACTGAGAGTCATGGTGAGTCAAGTCAGATTCTGTGTTCATGTAAGGGTGCTTCCCGGAAACTGAATATAAACTCTAACCATTGCCAATTTAATATGTATAGGTTAACAGTTATTAGAACTGTTGTTGTTACATGAGCTTTAGTCTATACAGCATCAGAATCATTACCCAGTTTACTGACACTGACATTGAGACCATAGTGGTGTCAATTAGCTACGGAAATACAGTGAGACTTGTCATTTGCAAGTTTGCATTGTATGTGTGCAGATCAATATGTGTGGGCTTGAGTGTGAGTGTGAGTGTGTGTATGTGTGAGACAGATGCAGAGAAAGCAGTGCAGAAAGACTATTTTTAGCAGCAGCATCCAACGCTATACTGGCCAAGGAGAAGCAGAAAGAGGAGGAGGGAAGACTGGAGATCAGCATCTTCTGTTCCCTTTTATTTTTAGTGCTGTGTCAAGAATTCCATGAGTGAAAGATGGAAAAAAAAAAAGGTACAGAGGAAGAGGAAAGGAAAAAACTGAGTGGCTTGGATGAGTTGGAGTGGCTGAGGATGAAGAGCATGAATATAAGAATAACATGAATGTATATCTTAATATAAACGGTAGATGCTGGATGATTCGCTGTTAATTCCCCTTTTCCCTCTCAGTTGTGTGTGCGTGTGTGTGTGTGTGGTGACGTGATAGAGCTCCAGAAACATCACTAGTTCCAGCCCCTTACACCAAACCGCATCATCCTGCCTCGACCAATCATAGGCCACATCTCACAACCAATCACAGACCAGCAGAAAGATGTGTCACTGTGCAGTGCTTTACAAGATTTCAGCTGGCTGTGCACACATACACACTCACACTCACACACACACAATCTCTTAAAAATATGAGTATCTGACTTATTCTCATAAGTAACGGAGGAAGAGATAGAGACCGAATAAAAAAGATAGAAGTGGACTAAAAAAAACAATGACAGCAAATGAGATTAAAAGTGACAAAGAATGTTAAACGGGGTGAAAGACAAAGAACGAGTAGTTTAACAGTGCAACACAGACAGAGGAGAAGCATGTAGGAAAGTCATCTACACTATATAGTCACACATGGCCCGCATAAATGATACACGTTTAATCTGCTCTTAAACACTACGATTTGGGCATCATAAACTTACCACTGTCTGCCTTACTAGGGCTGTAAATCACATCCCGTTTCATCCCAATGCAATATTATATCAATTCAACAAACAATATAAAGTCTCCCAATATCACAAAGACTACTATGATACAATTTCAAGTCAGTTTACGAGCTAGAAGTTGATAAAGCAATATAATATGCTGATTTAACACAATCACTTCCAGTCATATCAAATCACAAAAAGCAACTACTATATCATTTGATATTTTTATTACTTATCTAACGAGACAAGGAAAATCTTCCCTTCTAATAAAAATAAACCTGTTCAACATAAAGGGACATTAAGGGACATTACAATATTTTATCAAGGTTTTGACTTTGGATTGATGTTTTGGGCTTGTTGGTCTTTGAATCAATGGATCAAAGCATCACTACAACAATACTTTATACCTGGCACTGATGTGGATTCCTTTGTTACTGCTTCATTGCTGGACAACACTTCATTATAAGCCAGGATTAAGTCCATTTTATGCCACAGTCAGAAGTAGTCATGTTTGTCACATTTGCATTTATCATGTTTTCCACCTGTGTAAATTCAAATTTCATTTGCATAAGTCTAGTGGGAGTTAAGTGTGCTGGCTGTCAAGTGGAAAATAACAAAAAGCCGAAGGTATGAGCATTTGATGTCAAAAACAGCTAAACAAATACAGTAGCATGTAGCAGATCCAGATTTAATACATTTAGTAGTTAGCATATAGCAAGTAGAATTATTTATACTGAGCGTAAACCTAAATCCTTTGGAAATCAGTGACTGAATGAATAACAGCTTGATTGACATGCACAGGCAACCTGAAAACTTATAGACAATTCACCAGGCTGTCACCAAGCAAAACAAGAACTGAGACACACAGAACACACTGAATACTCTGCTGTGCATAGTCAGGCATTTTGTAGGGCTGGGAGATATGAATCAAAATACAAATTACTATAATTTTGCCCCAAATGTTGATATGCATCAAAGTTTTTCTTATAATATAATATTATATTACTTTATAAGATAGACTAAAACAAAATATACACTTTAATACAAGAAATGTAGTAGTAGTACAGGAGTAGATGCTTTAGGATTTGCTATATAAAAAACTACCAACTGCCCCAAAAGCTTTTTTCTTTAGAAGCTATGGTTTGAAAACAAGCAAACCATGGCAAGAACAAGCAAATCGACTCAAATTTTGTCTGTCAACTGCTTCTAGCTTAAAAGATGGTAAACATTTATGAAAGTGAGTGATTATTTGTCATTGTGAACACACCACAGCACTGCATATAGTGCACCACAACGAAATGTGACCTCTGCATTTGACCCGTCCGTGAAGCTGACAAGAGCAGCACATGGGGAACAGTGCTTGGAGGCGGTACCTTGCTCATGAGTACCTCAATAATACATTTACTGATCCTTGGATTTGAACCGGCAACCTTCCGATCACGGGGCAAACACCCTAATTGTTGCGCTATCAGCATGAGGTGGGCTTCAGACACAGAGAGGATTGTGCAAGCATGCATTAAAAAAAAAAGATTCCTATCGTAGCACTTGAGATATTGCCCAGTGTCCTAAAAGATGTCAGATTTTCTAGGCTTTGTATAGGGCCTATGTGTGAAAATGTTTTTTATTGAAAGGTTTTTTGATAAACTATAATAAAAGTCGAGATTAAGGAAAGGGTTGCTGGGGCTAAGGTTAGGGTTAGGTGAAGCCCTAGTTTTACTTCAGTTTAGTTATTACAAGGATTTTCAAGGAGTGTCAGAGTGTGTGGTCAGTTTGAAAGTTTGGTATTTGTAAGAATTGAGTGCTTCCGCTGTGGTGATTTAATGGGGAATTGGGATAAACAGTGTGTGTATGTGTGTGTGTGTGTGTGCACAAAACTCTTAATAAAAGAATGACCTTGGGTGGACTTATTTTCTGGGTTAAAAAAAGGAACAGAGGTGGAAACAGGGAAGTGGTATCTGGGGTGAAATGACATGTCTGCCCCTGGGCTATAAAGCGTTCTTTCACCATCATGCCATGAATGAAGAGACTGCAGAAATTAGATGAGTTCCAGCTTAAAACAAACTGATCCACTAGATAAACCCTGTATATGGACAGCAAAATCTTCAGATAACACCTTTAATTAAACAGGTCTTGATGTATGTTATAACCACTCACCAATATGTGTTGATGGTGTTAATTTAACACTGCTGACTTTACTTTTTGATCCTATTTGATACAGGACACAGGAACTTCATTACCCACTTGTAATTTAAGTGACTGTGTATATTTCACTACAATATTAAATCAGACATGATTCATGAAAACAGATCTGATGTCTAATGCACAGGTTCATAACTTCATGACACTGAAGAATCCTTTATTTATAGCCAGTAAAACAAAATACCATTTTAAATTGATAAAACCTGATCATGTCCAACCATCTGCTCATATCTTAAATTGCTTCATCAACACCACCAGATCCAGCAAGAACAGATCTGCTTGGCAGAATGGACCAATTGGTAATTTCTTAAAAGGCACTTTGCATTGTTAAATAAGATAACAGCAGCCAATAAAGCTCTTTCATCAGCCTGTGCTATTACCAATATTAATAACTTAATTTCCTTTAAAAAAAAAAGGTGAGCCCAAAATATCTTCCAACTTCAAAAATGATTTGTATGTGCCACACAGTCAGTGATACAGTATAATCAGTTTCTCCATGCGGTTTAGTCTTAATGTATAAACAGTAGGAAACATAGATTCTAATCAGTTGTCATTGTTCATAAGAACTCAACCAATTAATAATAAAATGCTAAGCAGTGTTGGGAGTAACGCATTACAAAAGTAACGAGTTACAGTAACGGATTATTTTTTGGTGTAACGTAGTAACGTAAGACACTACTTGTCAGTTTTCAGTAATATTTTACTCGGTACATGTTCAGTAACGCGTGCATTACAAAGCACCTTTAACCAAAAATGTATTTGTTTAAAAACAGCAAGACCGCGAGACCTCACATTAATTATCTGTGATTTAAAAAAATGCGCGAGAGTTGTATTTCCTGTTGGTGGTTAGTTAAGCCCCTTGCACAGTGCATCACATAAGGCTTGCTTCTCCAGTGAGATGGCAGAAGACAGTACTTTTGCGAGGTGGACGTTTGCGCATTACTTTGAGTTGGTCAGGGGTAAGGACAAAAAGAATGTTTTAGTCAAGTGCAATCTTTGCCCAAACCCTAAAGAACCATAGACGTCGAGAAATAGCACTAGCAATTTGAAAAAACACCCCGAGCGCTGCCATGCAAACACTGACTGAGAAGAGAAAGAAAACGGGCGACGAGAGTGATCAGTCAAAGCAGCAGAAATTAAGTTTCACACGGTCTGCCATCATGCCACTTGAACTTCGAGAATGATCTGCAATATTTTTTTTCTCATATTAGAATGTCAAGTTATATCTTCAGGTATTTTGGTGAAAGTAACTGAAAAGTTACAGAAGTCATGTAACGATTACAATTCTGAGACAGTAATATTGTAAGGTAGCGGATTACATTTGAATACCAGTAACAAGTAATGTATAGTGTATTACACTTTGCAAGTAACTTGCACAACACTGATGCTAAGTACAGGTTCAACACAATGAGAAGAAAACAAAATGGATAGTGGTGCTGCAGTGGTCTTTGGGACCTAAAACTTTTTGTGAATGAGTGTTCGAAACCCAGGAGAGCCTTAAAAACCAGTGCTGACCAATATTTATTTAGAAATATTTTTGACATGTCAAAATTCCTATTCATATGGCTTAAAATCAACAACACCTCTCCATCACTTTTCTCTTCTTACTGTATGCACTATAAGCATGTATGCATTGTGTTGAACCAGTACTTAGCATTTTGTTATTAAGAATTGGTTGAGTTCTTATTAACAATGACAACTGACAATGACACAGTCTGAAAAACGGGCCCCATGTGAGTCTTGCTTCATCTAAAATTTTCCTCTAAAGGGACATTTTGCTTGCTATTTTGACTCTACATACACTCATAAGCAGAGGTGGAAAAAGTACTGAAAAATTAGTAAAAAGTAAAAGTATCTTTACTTTGCTTAAATTCTACTCAAGTAAAGTAAAAGTACCCATCTAAAAACCTACTCTAGTAAAAGTAAAAAAGTACTTAATTTGAAATTTACTTTGAGTAAAAGTTACTTAGTTACTTTCAATTACTTGATGTAAAAAAAGGACTAGTCATAAATTCAATCCAGCACTAGTTGTTTTTAATCAACTTTTAGGTGGTATAATGTGCAAACTTTATTCAGACCACCCCATAAAACATTTTCAAGCACAAGTGACATAAGTTGCATAAACAAACTCAAATTGTCCGGGACACTCACATTTTAAAGACAAGTGAGCGATTCCATAGTGACACTTAAATTCAGTGAAGTGGCTTTGAGACTGTTGCATTTACTGCTATAACAATAAAACAGATCTGTGACTCTGTGATTTTGCATCGTCTCTTCCTTATGCACCATAGTTATAATAGGAGTAATGATTGTGTTTCCAAATATAGTGCTCTTTCTTTTTCCAGTATGTTAAGCAATACAGGTTTGAATAAGAAATCAAGCCTACATTAGAAGAATAACACTGGTCATCACTAGAAAGTATAATGAAATGCAGCCCAAAGCATTATCACATAATGGGCCTTGAAATGTTCCATCCTCATGTTTTCTCTAGAGAATATCATTCTGTGGTTAATAGCTGCTGTCAGAGTTTAAAATAGTAGGTTTGTGTAACGGATATGGACTGATTCCGTGACGGATGTGTGCTCATTCTGGCATGATTTGTCTTGTAATTATATAGGCAATATACTGTATTTATATATTTCAAACAGCAGCTTCAATTTGACCATTTATATAAAGACAGGGGAAGTTCTAGTTGAAGGAATTCCTAGGCCCACTGGTGAGAGGGTTTATCTGACCTGGAGGAGGCTGTTCTCTCCTTACCTCATCACCTTGAGAATACCAGCCTGAGACAGACTAGCACCGGGGACACAGCCTGAAGGGATCCACACAAGCTTAAGGCTTGCAGAGGAAACTAGAAATAGAGTGGCGGCTCTCATCTTTATCCGTGCTTTTCAGTGCAATGCATCCAACAAACTTCATACACTATTTGGACAAGACAGGAGCAGGAAAAGAACAAAAGCAGACATACAGATAAATGTGAAGCTGCTAAACAGTGGGAGAAGAGAGGGAGAGAAAGAGAGAGAGAGGGAAAAAAGAGGTGATATCAAGTAACTCATTGGCTATTCAGCACTAGGCAACTGCTGAATTGAATGACATGCTAAAGAATCATGTGAGATAAAGCAGCAGTGAAAAGAGAGAAAAATAGAAAGAGAGAGCGAGAGAAAGACAGAGAGAGCAGAAAGAGGAAGGGAGAAAAACAATGTAATCTTTCATGAGAGGAAGAAAATGTTAAATGTGTGTGAATGCCATTTCAGACTTCTGCATTATGCGGACTAAATGTGGACAATAAAATAATAAATAGATACACAGAGAGACCGAGAGAGAGAGAGAGAGAGCAGAAGAGGAAAGCATAATGTAATAGTCAATGAGAGAAGGAAAGGTAAAAATGTTAGGTGTATGAATGTCATTTGTGTCTTCACCATAAATAAATATGAACAAAAAATAAAAATAGACAGAGGTAGACAGAGAAAGAGAGGCGGAACCCGGAAGAGGAGAGAGAAAAATACAGAATATACATATTTTATGAGATCAGAAAGGTTAAAGCTTTTGATTGCTGTTGTAGACTGCATTGTATGACTAAATATGGACAAGAAAATAAAATGTAGATACTGAGAGAAAGAGAGAAACAGAAACAGAGAGAGGTGGAAGTGCAGATAAAGCTGGAATTGCTGACATGACTTTTAGTGCTGCCCGGCACGCAGACAGGCAGTAAGTTAGTCATTAGTTTTTGCATGTACAGAGGACACACACAGCACGAGACAGAGACGATTCATGCCCTATAGTCGCCTGACTCACAGCTCACCAGCAGCTAAACGAGGGATCAGATTCAAAACCGCAGAGCTGAGCTTTCGTTGCACAAGCACATAATCAAACGGCTGGTGTTTCTGCAGTCATGATGAGGCACAGTGCATAAATTTTTGCTTCACACCACATATGTACACGCACACACACACACACACACAGGAAAAAGTCAGTGTCCAGTTAACACTTACCTCCTCCACAGAAATAGGCAGGATCACTCGACTGAAATGAAAACATAGAAATACTGATTACTAACAGGCCCGAGCATAATTGTCATCAATATATCCAACAGGAGCACTATGACAACCATCAATGCCCTCAACATCATCATCATCATCATAAACCATCACCATTGTTTAGGTCTAGTGGTTAGGATAATCATATCTGGACCAAGAAGTCATGGGTTCAAATCCTACCTCCAACACTACCATCATTTGGCCCCTGAGCAAGACCTTAACCCCAGGTTGCTCTCAGTGAAACTGTTTCTGAAATTAGTAAAAATGGAAGTTGCTCAGGACTAGGGTGTCTGCTAATTGCTATAAATATAAATGTTAATGTCTCTTAACGACTGCAAATTTGTAAGGATGTATAAATTATCCTACACAAAATGTGTTGTAGTCTAGGGTCGTAGTGGGTTTAGTGTTGAGTGTTTCTGTTAATAAACCCAAATATTTCTTACATGTTAACATTCCTATAAATTCAGTAAAAGTAACAGAATAATAGTATAATCAATGCCTCATCATTACTGCCCTCATCTTACTGTATGAAGCATAGGGTCTTCATTTTTCTGAACGTATAATAAGATAAAGGGTACCCACTCGAGTCTTAGTTCTTGTCCAGTCTTCTTACACATTCCCCTTTCCTTGCTACTGTGATTGTAGACTCAATCATAGGAGCAAATAAAGGCTCATAAGTTGCTTTGAGAGAATATGTTTTGGATAAAGTGATTCCAAGATTTCCTATCACCTTTATAATTATTTACCATAATTATAATAATAGCAATAATAATTATTCCAAACTCAAGCAAAACAAAGTCTCAGGAATTCTTAATTTAGCATGCTGACATTTCCCAAAATACAGCAGAAGTTCAAGACCTGAAATACAAGCACCAGACTGAGCTTCGGGCTATGGATGCCCAGGTTTAGAATTTTGTTGTCGTGAAACACACAGCTGTTTCTCTTAGCTCGCTAGTGTGGAATCCTTGCAGAAACCAGTCTTATATGGCTGTTTCTAGTCCTGATGCCTGAAGCTGTTTTTGAGTGACAGGCCGTAGCGTGGTTCATACTGAGCTGCCTGCATTTTTTATCAATACTCCTGAGGAGTAAGACGACACCAAAAGCTTGTTGGCCTTGGACTCTCCAGCTCTGTATTACTCTGTATCTCTTTTAACTCTGCACTTTTCTCCTTTGTAGTGCCCTTAGTAGTGCCAACAAACTGTGGTGTAAGGGTATTCTAAGTTAAACAAGCCAACCCAAGTCTGAAAGACAGTCTAAGAAAATAATAACTGAATATAATAAAGGGATGTGCCACTTGTGTTTCCTGTTAACATTGTCTATTGTTGCATTAAAAGGTTATACTCTAGGCTATAATAAAAATCACTGTAGCCATAAAATGCACTGTTGTAAGAGGTCAAAGCATTCTTTTAAAAACCTGGCCTAAAACCTCTCTTTGCTAGTATGAGTAATGATACCGTGTTATGTTTTGCCCAAGATGGACCTGTAATCCTGTCTTTTTAATAGAAGATAAATCTATTTTAATAAAAGGGAGAGAACAAGAGCCTACGGTTGCAGGTGATGTGAGGTGCTATTTGCTGTAAGCGGCTAACAGCAGGAGTCACCTTGTCCATCCGAGTGCCTGCATGCCCTGTGCATGGACTAGCGGTCACTACGGGAGATCCGGTGTCTCTCCACTGCGCTCAGCCTTCATGACACCAAGGTCTCCTCCTGCATTATAAATGTCTCTCTGAATCGCAGCGTCTGGCTACCTACTGCAGGATTTCCTTATTGTGTCATTGATGGGGCAATTCAGATAATTAAGGATTCTTTTGTTATACCTGGTGGGGCAGAAGAACAACTACCCAAAAAAGGGTGTTCTGAAATCAGTGTATTTTTGGCCTGTTGCATGAAGGTGTTCATTTACATTCTCTTGACTGTGTAGGTATTAATTTGTCCTGTGACAAGGTCTGGAAAGGTAAGTAACTCAGCTGTCAGTAACTTAGCTGACTGAAGGGTGTTCATTTAAGTGCACAAGTACAAAGAACAGGTTCTTTTTCTGGACTACAGACCATGGACTAAGAGCATCAGCAAAATGCTGTAAATGTAAAATCTCAAGTTCACACTGGTTAGACTATAAAAAGGAATGTACAAAATCTCTTTACTTTTAGATTTGTAAACTTATATTATACTTAATTGTAAAAATATCATAACACTATATACTGAAATTTAGTATTACTCAAATTACTGAATAATATTTACAATTTTTGCTAACTTACAATAGGTAATTGATAATTCCCATTTAGTGGGAAAAAAATGTGATCATGCCATGCACATCACACAATTGCTTTCTGCACTTCTAACTTTCAAGGAAAACTTTTCTTAATGTTACTTATATTGTTCCGTATTTTATAATTTATAATAAAAATTACCTGCACAATCTCAAGTTTGAACTGAGGTTTTATTTCACTACATGTTGTATTTTTATAACTATGTATATGTTAGATAAACATCAACAGAATCTAGAGCAGAAAATGAAACGGTTAAAGATGTGGCATGTTTGATTAAGTGGGTATTTCATTTACTGATAGCATGGTTTACACATAGGAGGCAGGTGTTGAGGCGTCATCCTGCAAATAGCATGTCTGAGTTCTAGAGGAGAACTGGATCACAGTGACCAAATATAGGCCTGATAATTGAACATATTTAATTAATGCAAATAGCATGTACGGTGACATTGTTATGTTAGCAAAATGGCAAACCCTAAACCTACACATAATGTTCTTTAAGGGCAAGTTAAACTTCCAGTGTGACCTTGAGATCCTGCGAATTACCATTAGTTAGTCGGGGTGCATGAGTCAGACTGTAAGAACTGGCTTGTGCGCATAATTTTGGGCACCATGGACAGCGCACGGCAAAAGCCCCTGGCGGGAGCGCGCCTCTGCCTATGAGTACGCGGAGACCTCAATGAACACGTCCACAAAAAAGCAAGGAAAAAAACGTACAAATAAAGGGTCTGTGGATCTCCAAAAGCTCAACATTGCTGTGGACAGGATGTCTATTTTAGACCATTACGTGAATAATGAGCGTCTTTTTATATAGGCACAGACAGTACAACTTAATGTGAAACGACATGCTGACGTCACTAGGACTTCTTTAAAATTGTTTTAGATGCCAATATTATTTTTAACAACGTAAGGTTCGTTAGGAACTATGCTGGATTATAAACCATTAGGAAAGCATGAAACTACATACTTTATTACCTTATTTTATATATTTATATATATATAAATGAAACTATCACACTTACATTCCTTGCATTAAACCCACTTGGCAAATGACAATTTCTAATAGGAACGAGTGTAAACATTAATGGTTTCTACTGGTTATTCGGTCAATGCCCACCATCAAAAAAACGTGTGACCACCATCAAAAAAAAACGCGTGAGAAAGCAAAGGCTTCCAAAAGAGGAGCGGAGCAGCGTTTCGTTGTAAACGTGGTGATTACTGGTACCGGAACAGGCCCCAACACGTCGAGTATTACATAAGAGCCGAGATGTGTCGGATTTAATCATTATTCGACATTTCCTCTAATTTGGCCACCATTTATGACGGGATCCCGAGATTCAAGGCTCGGCGGTGGGTCATTTTACCACAGTAATGACCTTGACGAGTGAATGCCACCACTGGCAAAAAAAAACAGCAGGTTTTTTTGTACAGGTTTAAATGCCGGTTCGTGTTGGATTTAAGCATCTGCACATCCGCAGCATCCGTTGCTTGAGGAAAATACCACACCAACACACGTTACGCACGAACTCACACATTAGAGACACTGACATTACATACTCTATGAACAAGTCCCGTTATTGGAAAGCCTCAGCGCACACTTCTGTTTCTTGCTCGAAACAAAACGAAATGATCGTCAATGTTCGGGGTTCACACTAACCGGTATGGTGCTAAAATATAAGGATTTTAGGATCACGATGCGTCCTTGTGAACCTGGTTAAATTGGCACAGGTTCACCTTCACTATCCACCTATCCATAAGAGTGATGGAGAGGATGCTGGCACGCCTCATCCCACCTCAGGCATCTTAAACCTCAAATACAATGGATTAAAACGGGCTCAACCCGAAACACCCCCTCAGAAATTATTCTTGCAAATTAAAGCATCATAGGAATAAAATACGAGCTTCCCTGAAATTATATCTGTACAGAGAGATACGTTAAAGCACATTCTGTACCAGGTACAGAGCGTGGTTGGACGTCAAAGTCAAGTTTGTAATGTCGCCCGTGGCCTCGATCGGCGCGATGCTGAGCAAGAGGAAGACGCTCGCCGCATAATACAGTCTAACAAATACATAAAAAACATCAATCGTACACTTACAATTCTTTGATAAGCATTTTCCCTTGACGTTTGGCTCCTTAACGATTATTCTGACGATCCAAATGGGTGTCGAGCCCTTCGTGAGTCGCAGTCCGTCCTAAATCACCCGCATCTACAGTATGTCATTCTAGGCTCCGTTTTTCTCTTTTCCACACATCCACTTCCTGTTCAGGGCCGGTGGAGGCGTGGCTTAAGCACAACCCTGGTGTCATGACGTGGCAGCGTGACGTCAAACATGAGCGGATGATGATGATGATGATGATGATGCTGGTGGTGAGGAGCTATATTAAAAAAAGAGAGGACGAGAAGGAGGTGGGGAGGAGGAGGAAGAGGATGGATGTGTATATGGTGCAACGTGCTGGTCAGTGTGATGTCTAGTTGCTTCTTGCGGAACTTTTGATAGGCTTTGAGGCTCAGTTGGAGAGGGAGGAGTTACATCAATATCCACTACCAATCTGTTAGAAATTATATAACAATAAACCAAGCTTGTGTCTATTTATAGCCCAGCTGTAGCCAGCATCCGTATCCACTCATTATTCTCTAGTTATTCAGTCATCTCTCTCTCTCTCTCTCTCTCTCTCTCTCTCTGTCTCTCTCTCCCTCGACATTGCCTCGATAAACAATGAACACACTTATCCTGTGCCAGCAGACCTAGAGGTCCACTCTAGGCATGCATTCCGTTTTGTAATCTCCTAATGGAATGGTGGTTTCCTAGTAGTAGGATACTCTGTTGCAAACAAAGAGGTCATGAGGTCATATCTGGCCCTATTCGACTTCCGACTACAGTGACACTAACACCCTTGAGCTTTACAGGGAGTCCGTCTCTGTAATTAGAAAATGTCAGTCACTCTTGGCTAAGTGTATGCTTAATGTCATAAATGTAAACATAGTCACCCCTGAAAAAGTCATCTAAAAAGAATATTTATTTCTGTGCTGTAAATGGGCTATTTCTGCACATGCAAAATCTGTAAATATGTAAATCTGTAAAGAGGACTCTGGGAGAAAGGAGTGGAGGCATGGCTCTATCTTACCTCCATCACCTCCATTTTGTCACTACAATGTCTTTGAATCTCTAATCCTATACCTCACAATCTTACAAAATGAGATGTGTTGGACACAAATAACAGTTTAACAGTATAATGCCTCCAAGAACAAGAATACAGTCATTCAAGCCCAATAGGTATTAAATAAAAGCTTGTAAAGCCTTGCTCCCTGCATATAGGGGTTTATAATTAAGGAATAAAACTAATAAATACATAAATCAACACATTTCAATGTTATACAAACACTTAAGACTGCTGTAGCGTTAGTTGTACAAATCCTAAACTTCACCACAAATGTAAATAGGATAGGACTTCTAAAAGGCAACATTTCACCTAAATATAAATGACAACATATTTTTTTATAAGGACAAAGGAACTGTGTACTTTTGTCTGCAAATGCACTTTAGAATAGCAATAGAATGCTATTAAAACCTTAAGAACTGAGGGAAAAAAAACAGTGAAATGGCTCACTGAAGATATAAAAGGATTGTGTAATAAAAGTGCTGCAACTCCCAAGAAATGTGGGCAAAAGGAAACTGACATTCACATCAGTTACAAGCTGTTCAGCCATCATAGTGAAGTCACTTATGCACTTAAGCCTATATGCCTTTAAAAGGAAAAGAAAAGAGCTCCAGACTACAGAAAATAAACCACCTAGTCAAGAGGTCTTCAAGCAACTTTGTGCATGTTTAATATTCATGATTTACTCCTTTTGAAAATTTTGTTTCATATTTCAATGAATGGCTATGGATTCTATCCATTAATCTTGACTCAACAGCTGAAGTTAAAAAAAATCCTGCAGAGATTTTTTTTTAATGGGTTGCATTTGTCTGATGGCTCAGCATTTCTCATTTGCACCCCTAGGTGGTGACACAGACCAGATATGCTAATACTGTACGACTACAGAGGGCAGGTATTTTTTGAAGGCACACCATTTTTATCATATATTGAAGATATTGTGTTCTGCTCTATAGTGATATGTGATTTCTGTTGGTATTATGTTATGTGAACTGTAACTTGCATTCATAATTCAAAGAGTGCAGCAAAATGATTTTTCAGCATGTACAAATATAACATTTTGGCAATAAATTAAAACAACCTGGATGAGGCCCATTGCTTATGACTGAGGCACTTGGAATGGCATTGGACTGGACAAAATAGTTATCTGAATTTCCCTTCCTTGACCATCCCTTTACCGAACACACTTCATAGTCAAAGACAAGCTGTTATCTAACAATAAACAGAGGTCAGAATGAGGAGCAACAGCCATGCTTCAGCACTTCTCTCCAAATCAGACACACACAGAAAGAATGTTCAAAAATCTCATCAGAACTACTCTTAATAGACAAAATTCCACTTCTTTTTATCAATGAGCAGTGTCTTTTTTCCTCTGCGGTCATCCCTCTTTTCAGTCCACACTTAAGGCATAACAGTTGTCTTTATGACAACACAAATCAGTTCAATGCGCCCCTAAGAGAGGTAAAATGTCTGTGTGTCTCATATGTTTGTGTAATTGCAAAACACTTTCTCTGTTCTTCACATTTTTATCCCTTTCTGCATGTCCGGATGGCGTTTAAACGAAGGCTTCAGGTTTGTCAGTGCCGTTGATTTTGAGGTAGATCTTAGCGTCGTTTTCTTTCTCCTTCCTTTTCTTATGCAGGGTTTTGCGGAAACAGATCAGGTAGAGAGGCAGCAGGAAGCCTAGCATGCTGAGTGCAAGCAAACCCACATCAACCTGGAGGAGAGAGAGAAAGAGGTCAGTTCACAACATTGTACACAAAACACTTAATCATACCCATCACTTTTTGTCTTTGTGTAGCAGTAACTTCCTGCACACTACAGCTTTCTGCAGACGCCTACATTTACTCTGAATTTACATTCAGGCCCTCTTTGGGTCACTGAGGAATGCCCTCTTTTTAGTCTCCTATATACACTACTCTCATTCTGTTATACTATTTACCTAGCTAGAGTTCTGTTTTGGTTTTCTTTTTGCTCCGTTCCTCTACTTTACAAGCAAAGTCATGACTGTTCCTGAAACCACTCATCAGCAAGAATTTTCCCTTTAAACTGGATGTGTCGCAAAACAGGAACAATGACTGACGTCTGGCAACTGTCTGCATTTTTTGAGGTTTATCCAGCAGTGGTGTTGACATGTCGATTGTGACTTCTTTTTTGCTTCCTAAGTTGGTTGGGCCGAAGATGGATGGATGGAAGTTGGTTGGGTTAGTTTAGATCCGTAGGTCTGTTTTGTTGTCAAGACTCACCAGTTAATACTTTGGTCAGGGTTTAGGAAATCTAGTTAGCGAATCCTGTTGTCATTTAGTTTAGGGAAAGGGGCTTGCGAAATTGTTTCATTTCTTTAGCGCCGCCCATGCTCCCTTCCTTAGAATCAGCACTTAGAGATGCACTTATCACTTTATGCACTGCACTGGTCTGGTTCTGAAGCTCTGAGATCAGCCAAGACTGTTGCGATCAGCATTTTAATTGTCACACCTAGGGCTCCCCTTTCCTTTGCACGTTTTCCTGTCTCCTCACCTAACCTTTAGTGTGAGCGCTGAACCAATACTGTAGTGTTTTCCTTGACACTTTAATTTTAAAGTGGAACTAAGGGCCCCTTGTTGTTGTGTTTTTTTTCCTCAGCGTTTTCCCTTTATTTCTCTCTTTGCCCTCCCTCCTCTGTATTATTGGTTTTCAGTGAGTTTTTTTATTTTGACAGTCAGACTCAGATCTAGATTGTCTCTTGTCCCATCACACTGTCAGTGCAGGCTTGAGCCCTTCCTAACCAGGCTTTGTGTGACTATGCTACTTCATCAATGTGTGTATGTGTATGTTTGCTCATACCCAGAGTGGATCCCCCGCCAGTGGACCCATCATGGCCATAAACAGAGGCTGCTGGAGCAGAGCAAAAAGGGCACTAATAAGAGACTGCATCCCCGTTAAGGTTCCAAACTGGCCTGATGGGTACCTGTGGGGAAAAGACACACACTAGTCTCACTACATATATTTATAAACAGGGTTTGGGCCAACAATAGCTAACAAAGCATTTTCTCCTAGTGGTGTATGGTATGACCGTAACAAACTTACACAGCAGCATAAAGCCCCCCTACAGCCGAGTGGATGAAGCCTCTGACAATGGTGTGCAGGATGAAAGACAGTAACTGTGCAGACAAAGAGTGTATTAAAAAAGAGGTGTAAAACACGGGATCAAAGAGATAAGGGTCTGTCTTTCTGTGTCAATAATGGGTCCTGGTTAATCAGTACACTGGAACAATGATTATAATATGTTTCTTAGGTAAACAGCTTTAAGCATATTTATTTATAGAGGCATATTTGAACATATTTACATATCTATTTTATTGTCGCATTTGTATTCTTGGCTGGACAGTTGTAATATAAGTTAATTTCCCCATTTAAGAACTTAGGTTGGATTGTAATAACCATTTGGTAGTTAATGGAAAAGTCATTGTGCTGGATGTTCATAGAAAATCATATTAAACTTCCATCTTACATGTAGTGTAATCAGTCTGCCAATAATGACTGTTGTCCATTTCCTGCTTTTTATGTTTACCATTGAGCAGGGAGACTAATATTGGCCCCTGAAGCTACTACTTTTTTGTTAATTAGTATTGCAGCCTTATTTCTACAAATTATTTTACATTAGTATTGTAGCTTCACATCAAACAATTTTGAAAAAAAAAATGACATTGTTGTGAAAATGCATTTGTGAGAGTTTAGGGAAGGACATACATGCTGCTTTTATGGTGCTTGTGTATGTGTGGGCTATAAGCGCTTCATCAATCCCACCAACCTGTAGCTCGAGGATGGGGATGAGGCAGGTGATACCAAAACCAACAAGCATGAGGTTGGTTAGGAAGAACGCTCGCATAGCGTTGGTAATCTTTTGGATCTTTCTGTCCCTTCGCTTGGGCTGCAGCTGGCCACTGAAAGAAGCAAAGACAAAATCTATACATTATTCTGAATTACAGTTAATTTAAAGCAAAATGTTTCAAGCATTTCTACCAATATGCTAGTATAGCTCAGATTGTGATGGTGTATGGTTTTACAAAGCAAATAATTTTGCTGTGTTGTCTGATTATCAAGGTCATTGCAAAAGTGCTAAAGGATGGACACAGGAAGTACCATCTGTCCAGTGCACATTTACAATAGGAAAAGTAGATCAGCCTGATCGATCAGTGCATAATGTGGGAGCGAACTCAATTTACACAGTGCATATATGCTGCTTGAAAACATTATAGAAACTATGGAAACATTATACATTATAGAAATTATAGAAAGGATTTTCTGAAGTGAAACATACAAATATCAAGATTGATCACTACAGAAAAAACTACTGAGATAATACTTTTGACCAACTCATATTTTATTGTGTAAACACATGATGGTCATGTAAGTGTGCCAATATCTTTCTGCATGTTACTATGGTGGTGTTTCACTGTAGGGCAGCTGTGGCTTCATGACAATAACTTACTTGCTGGCATCTTTTGCATCAGACTTGCCGTCATCACATTCCTTAAGTTTCCAGTCCATGATCTGCCCAATGACTGGAGTGGTCAGCAAACAGAGGAGCTGCATCACGCCGAAAATAGAGGAGTACAGACCCACTAGAAGAGAGAAGGACAGTTTTTTTTCAGTGTGTGCAATAATGAATAATCTGTGGTTAGTAATTAACTATCAAGGTTAATAACTCCACAGAGTTATTACTGCAAGCTCTTTCCAGAGGCATAGAGAAAGAGAGAGTTGAATGTTAAATGATAGGTCAGCAGACAGCTGAAAGCAAAAGCTGAAAAACTCTAAAGAACTAGGACTAAAAGACTAGCTAGTCTAAACTATGGCATCTGCTTTAGTCTTACCCAACTCCATTCTCTCAACTGCAGAAATAGTCCAATGGATAGGAGGAGGAGGAGGAGGAGCAGAGAAAGAGGAGCAGGAGAAGAAATTACATACTGCCATAGTAAAATCCTCAAATTATCAAGAGAACAACATGCAGAGTGGAACAAATCTCTTCAAGATCCACATATCAACACACCTGTATCAAGATTTCCACCGCTCATGGATTCCAGAATGCTGTTCATGGCTCCCATGTAGAAGATGAGACGTAGCTGAGTGATGCACATGGTGACCAAACTCAGCAGGAACAGAGGGCTGAAGATACTCTGCATGAAGGACTGAGCTGCAAGACAACAATAACACATTTCAGTCATGTCTACTTGATTCTGTTGTTCCTCATTTTATATCCATTTGTGGTACGACTGCTGTAAAATATTCACAATAGTCATAGGTGGACCTGGGCAATATAGACTGTCATGATATGAACGTCATATAAATGCTTCTTTTGAAAATAAATTTATTGTGATATATTAGCTTAATAGTTTCTACAAGGCACCGTATATAGTGAGTTTATATATAAATATAAAAATGCGCTGTAGTTGTAAATGACTGACGTATTATTCTTGTAAAAATGTCTTACATTCTTCTTTTGGCTCACATTGCACCTCCAGGTCCGTGGTGGAGAGACAGAGTTTGTGGCCTTCCAAGGGGGGCAGCTCCTTCTGCTTGATAGAGTTAGTGGTGCTCAGTCGCCTGCCCACTGTCGTCACCTGCCTGTAGAACTGCTTCCCAGTGATCTTGTGGTCAAAGCCCAACCAACTGAACTTGATTTTCACACTAAATCAAAGAAATACAGGAAAAGAAAACTGCTAAATTGGAGTCTTCATCATGGGGTCTCGGTCTTGAGATCATATAAACACTGCCATATTTGTGAAATGGCTCCTAGCACTTCCAAGCATTGCTAAATGTCTTGCAAAATTTTAAAGGACTGTATGTATGAGATTGCAGAAAGTGTGCCGTACGTGTAGTCCATGTCCTCAGGGCCAGGGAAGGCCTCTGAAGGCCAGTTGAGGAAGCAGTTGAGGAAGACGAGGCCAGCGCAGGCAGCCCACACCACCAATATGGCAATGAAGGTCACTCCCAGGTCATAGATCACCTACACAAATTCAGAAAGAGGAGTACAGCCAAATGCTTACCTTTTTACATCATTCCCTGTCATTTTCTGTTTTAGCATTGTATATATTATTACAGAAACAGAAAAAGCAGTGCACAACCCTGCTGACAGAATCTTTAACATAATACCCAGTTCAGCAGTTTTACTAGTTCAGTAGCTTAAACGTACCTATTGACCAATGGGCCAAAAGGCACTCACCTAGTTTACCAATATTCTGACATTCACAAATATTTTCTTTCTGAGACTTTTTCATAAGAATAATTAAGAATATAACTGCAAGCAGTGATTACGGGGGCCATGCAGTTTGCAGCTTTATCAGTTTTTGACGAATCGAAGTGGACAGACGTTGAAAAATGACACGTTACATCCTTTTATCTAGGGTGGTACAGTTCAAAAGTTATTATGCAAAATGCAAAATAGCTTATTATATGGCCATCAAGTGGCAGAGTGGCACAATTTCTGCCTGAGTAGAGGGTGGGGTCCCAGACCTACCTGCCAAATTTCAAAGCTGTAGCCCACCCAGAGCCGGATTGTGGTGTTGCAGTCCTATGCCAAGCTGACCACATTTATTTGCATATTACAGAAATATGAAGACCTAAATAAAAATGTGCTCAATAATAATTAAAGAAGAGTGTCTAGGGATTCAAATGATACCAGTTGCATGCAGATTGGACAAAAATCCAGGGACTAGTTTGCAAGAGATGGTTTTGCATATTATGCAAATTAGCGAAAAATCAAATATGGCAGAAATAGATGCTGGTCTAAATAGGGTCTAAAAGATTCGTCTTGACCCAAGGAATAAGATGGTATAAGATTTTTGAGAATCTGAGCTACGGTTCAAAAGTTATTAGGCAAAATGCAAATCTTTTTTGGAAAAACGCAAAATAGCTTATGTTGGCGCAATTTTTTTTTTGTAGTGGGTGGGGTACCGGACCTACCTGCCAAATTTCAAAGCTGTAGGTCTTACAGTTTTTTCTCCACAACGCGTTTTAAGAAAAAAAATAATAAAAAATCAGCACGATTCCAGTAGGGTTCCACCCAGTGTTCTACTGCATGGCCCCCTAAATAGGATCTATCAATGCTAAAGAGCACTCTTACACATTTTATTTCGTGCATGTTTTTCCAAAACAACAGCTTATTGGCTTTTCTTCAATTCTACACTAGTATGTTATTATACGATTTAAATGTCTTAACTTTCTTAAGAACAAATTTAAGGAAAATCTTGGAGGATGATGCCCAGCATTACTTTTGACCATCTTAAGCAGTGTTTGGGAAGCCAATAAGCTGGTTTTGTTGCCAAACTAGCTTTCCAAACTAGTTTAACATGTGCTTTGAATGCTTGACCTTTTTGAACTGCATCAAGCCAGCAAAAGCCCTTAAAATCTATTCTGCTCAATTCTGGATGAATGTTTCATTATGAGCTAAGTTCACAATGAGCAAAGCGGCTCAATGTTTTTGATAAGACTGTAGTTTGCTAGTTAATGGGACATACCTTGACTCCAGGGAAGGTGACAGCAGAGGAAGCATATGAGCCAATCATGAGTGCAATGAAGGTGGACCGCAGGTCTCCAAACATGTTGGGCAGCTATAACAAATAAATAGTGTTCATTTCATTTTTTGGATTTTTTTGGATCTCAACAAGAGCAATATGTGTGGCTCAGACCAGCCTCAGAGGCCCCGGGTGGACAGCAGTGCTCAGTGAAGCAGGGACAACACTGAGCAATTAAGAGCTGGGAGCAAAACAGAAGCTTTTTCAGTTCAGGTCTCTGGAAAAGGCCAATCAGCCTCTCTGTGGAGGGAAGGGAGGACAGGAGGAGGAGGACAGAGCATGACGGACAGCACACACAGGGAGGGAGGTAAACAACCGACCAATTGCCTTATTATGAAAGAGAACGTACTCACAGATACACACACACTGCTCCCTCTTTTGCTCTTTCATCACTTCTCTCCCTCTCCAATCTCCCCCTACCTCTGTTTCTGCTTGGGTTCTGATTGTAACCAAATAGTCAAAACTTTTTCCTCTGATTTAGAGTATAATGCTGTAAATGTAAATTTTGAGATAACGCATGAAACTCTGTGCATGTATATGTCTACTTGTAATTGTATTACAAATATATTCATTCTCAAAAGCAGCTACGTCTTAAAATACTGAGCAAACAACTTCTTGAATGTCCCTAATATCTCTGAGAGTAATATGGCCTAAAATTCACAATGCCACTGACAGAGTTGCACGGCTAAGGGGAAAAACATTTATAGACCCCCTTAATGGGACAGATGTTACGCAACCCCACACTCCATCCTGGAGACGGTCACGTCCAGCTGTTGCCGGGTCAGTGCCCTACTAACTACTACACTATCAGGAAGTTAATGCAGGCAGCTCACGCCTCAGCAAAACTCACTCAACAGGAACGAGAAACAGGACTAAAAGGTGGAGATGGGCCTAATCATTAGCCAACTGAGACAGAGGGGGAGAGAGACACAGAGCAAAATTTGCTGTGTGCATGGGTTACTCAGTCCATTAGTCTGCACAATGAAGATAAACAAGGGTCGGAAAGGAAAAAAGACTGGATGAACTCTCTCATCCCTTTCTCTCTCAATTCATCACCCTCCCCTTTCCCCCTCACTTTCTTTCTCTCGCTCTCCAGAGCCTCTGATCTCATCCTGTTGAAGGCTGGGACACAAAGTGCAGAAAAATCACAATGGACCAACTAAGCTGGGCAGTGAGCCAGAAAAATGACAAAGAGATAGTTGTGGGTTGTGAAAAAATTACAATAAAATCATAGTAAAAATCAGATGGCAAAACGCGGCGACCTAAATATTAAAACACACTTACTGTAAGTGAGGTGAAGGTCATACACATTCCTCCAAAGCCATTAAAGATCAGAGCGATGAAGATGAGGACGGAGAGTTCTGAAAGACCCAACAAACCTTCCATTAGCCTAGTGTATTCAGCTTGCAAATCAATAGTTACATGATCCCACACTCAGAGTGTAAGGACAAATTATTGCACATCAGTTACATTACACCCTTAGTGTGTGTGTTTGTGTAACTGTCATCAATACACTGATACTATGATTTAAGGCCTGTAGCATTGATCCAAAATGAAAACATGGAACAGACATCATACATAGTGAAACGTCCCTCCCCAACTAAGCGTGGAGCTAGGTTTCATCACAACTTGTATTAAGTGTGACAACACAGACCACTCTGGGCCGTAGCTCAGGAATAAAAATGTCATGATATGTTAGTTGCTTTCAATGATTTGACATGAATGGAAGTGATTGTATTGCATCTATATATGATATTGTCTCATATCGAATACTGGCTCCTGAAGTGAATCAAATTGGCAGTAGGGGGCAGTAGGTGGCGTAACGGTAGGGTGTTCGTCCCATAGTCAGAAGGTCGCAGGTTCGAATCCAAGGCCGGTAAAGTTACCACTGAGGTACTCATAAGCAGGGCACCATCCCCAAGCACTGCTCACTGGGAGCTTGTTAGCTGCCCACTGCTCCTTCACGGATGGGTTAAATGCAGAGGTCACATTTTGTTGTGGTGGACTGTGAGCTGTGCTGTAGTGTGTTCACAATGAAAACCACTCACTTTCAAAATGAAATCATATTGTAGCAGACTTTGTGATATTGGCAGATTGCCCAATGAATTGGTTTATTATATTGTATTGTTTATCAAATGTATTGAATTGGTTTATCGTATTGTGATGAAACTCATGATTTGCACTTTATGAACCATAAATATTCCTACCGTTGGGGTTACTGGCTCCATAAGCTATAAGCAGGCATGACAGTCCGAAGCAGGCACTGAAAAAAGAAGTATTGTATTCAGTGAATAAATATTTAAATGAAAAAATGCACAAACAAATGGTCCAAAATCAAAGTCATCATTTAGGTTTGTTTTAACAGTTACAAAAAATGTTATTGCTAAAATGGCTCTTATTATACTCTTAGTAACAGTGTTGGGGAGTAGCTTACTACATATAACAACACCTCCACTACTTTAATTACTTTTTTCAATAGCTTATAAGTAGCTAAGCTACTTTTAAAACACTGTAACTTTAAAAGTAAAGGCTGTAGATTAGCTACTTGTAATTAAAAGTAGCTCATAGCTTGCCCCAATACTGGTAGTAAGTGTGTTGGTGTGTGCTCCTGACCTGCCAGTTAAGCGGAGTTTGCGGGGGCCATATTTGTCCATGACGATGCCAAGCGGCAGCGCGATGGCGCTGAGGAGGAAGGAGCCCACTGTGAAGGCCAGGTTGAGCATCTCATCTTGCTCTTTGCAAATCAACCAGCCATTCATTCGCACTATGTCCTCCACCGGCTTCAAGGGCACCATCTCTACCCCATCATCCTCGTACTGAAAGTCTTCCTCATTCTCCGCTGGCCCAGCAGCCACAGAGGGTAGAGAGACGTTGAGTGTGGAACTGTTACCTAGAGCAGCAAACGTGAACAAGCATGAGTGTGGCCATTTAGCGTAATCTTTTTACCGCCACAAGCTTTACTAATTAGCACAGTCTCTTCTAATCCGTGCAATCCATTTATTCCATTTTGTCCGGCAAGTGAATAAGGATTATGCAAGATGGAGTGAGAGTGGACGGGAAGGGAATAAAGATTATGACCAGAACGTAGATTATAGTGGCTTCTGAAGTGTTAATGGATTCAGAACTGAATTTTATCCAAGAAATGGTTATAGCCAACTGAAAGATTTATGCATCAAAAGACCAGAGTCGGGCTGATTTGGGGATTTTAAGACTGATACTGAATTAAAACAGACTAAATATCAAATAATGATTATATTAATTTTCACAGAAACTTGGATTTTCCCATAAACTAAGACTTTCCTAACTAAATATATGAAAACACAAAAAAGCAGATAAATTGCATTGTTTCCCTCTCGAGGACAAACTATGCAATAACAACACTGAAACCTTGTCTAAGAATACTTCTACTGTCTTAAAGTCTTATTTAATGCTAAGTTAGCACATATGGGTAAGTTGATTTTTCAATTGGTAAATTTAAAAGCATCATTTTTAAATGCATCAGGCAGCTATGGTAACCCAGAAGTAAATTACAATAGTTCAGTGCAGAAATCCAGCGCCACTTATGGCCATTATTTGATTGAGAATATGTAACCTATGGAGAATTAATACACCTAAGGAACTTTACAAAGGAATAAAAAATGAAGTTAACTGCTCTAATGTAATAGGCGTTCCCAAATCCAACCCAAACGAAATCAAACTCACATAAGATTCAGAAATGTATAAGTGGAGTGGCTGATTCATCACACAATTGCAACACGTGCTGCTTCCAAAACTGCACGGCTGTTCTTGGAAAACGGCCATTCACAAGCAAACTCTAAGTGTGCAAACACACACACAAAACCCACGTCTATACTTAGAAAAGACGAGTATACTCAGAACTGATAAGCATAATAGAACTCCTTAACCTTGGTCACTAACAATGGGGCACAGCGTTTACATTTATAGAATTTTACTCAGAGAGACACCATCCCTAAAGCAATGAGGGTCAAGTGTTTTATCGAGACAAATTTCTGTTCTGGAGGATGTAAGTAGGTTGAACCCACAACCTCTTGGTGTATAGAAAGGGATTCTGCCTCTTGCACATCACTTACCCAATGAAATTGATATTTTATAACGGACAAGTTAGTATTAAGTTCAATCAAGATAAAGACAAGATTCAAAGTGATTAGATTTAGGCAGGCAGGTCTCTGTCATTTGTCAGTGTGACTATAACGCTTTACAGTGTGACCTTGATCTGGCAAGCAAAAGTCTGGGTGTGGTGAACAATCCTGATGACACGTGTTGGGTAAAACACTCAGATAAGCTTGTGATAGGGAGGAGGAAAAATACCCTATTTGCATGTTGCTGGAACAAAGTGGATTGTTGCACTTTGGGTCTGTTACATACAGGGTCTGTGAGATGTAATCAAAGATTTCACTCTTTTAGATGAGTCTTCTCATCTAAACATTTTTAATGTTCATTCAGTTTATTTCTAGACATTTTACTCAATTGATTTAATTGTTAGAAGTAGACTGGAAGACTTTTATGCCTGTTAATGTAATTTATTTAACTTTTTAAAACTGTATAAAGAAATTAAACATTAAAAAAGGCATTGTTTATCTTAAAATGAGTCTGACTGAAATAACTTCTCAAAATTTAAGTTGTCTCCAACTTTAAGCATTTGCCATCTTGTTTATGGTTCACACTGGAACATGAAATCTGTAAATATGTAAATGAAGGCAGTAAATATGTAAATGAGGGCCATAGATGTGACCTGACAAATGGAATGACTGTGACAATGCTTGCAATAAAAAAAACTGCTTGGAGACCGAAATGAGAAACAGAAGCACTCACGTGTTTACACTGTCTTTCCAACAACCCACCAGAGTGTCAAATATTCTCAGAAACATATGCTACTGAATCACACCAGGTTGCGAAAGAGGCACGTGCCACCCCCACACAATGCTGTGTCAGGCGTGCTTTCTTCCACCCTGTGGAATGCTCTGACGTGGTTAACACTTGGCCTCGAAGGTTTGCCCAGGTGACTGACTGGCACATTTGGGGCCGAGTTCAGAGGCAACCAGTCTTCTTGCCTCTTTCTTGGTGTGTAAAAGTACACTGGGCCCATTTCGGACACCATTAACGGTTTAGAGCTTGACATAGCTGTAAGATAGCTGAATCAGCCTTTAGTTATAGTTCCTTATACATTCCTCACACATGCAACAGAGTGCAACAGTCAGCTGGCTTGCTTCCTCATACTCATGACATTCATCAGAAGCAGAAGCACCAAGGCCGCTGATGGAAAAGCCTGCTGAGCGTGACTTCAGCCTTTACAGACATGAGTTCTTAGATCAGCCGTTTTATCCCTTAGTTTACATAAAACATAGTCTAATATCAGCACATGCTAGTATTCATTTAGAAAGCGTGTACAAAGTAGATCCATGAAAAAGGTATCAGTATACAGCAAAATAACATAGTAAGACAGCATATCTATACTAAACCACTTTAGATCTCAGATTCCAACATGCCTGAACCAAGCAATGAATCCTGAATACCAGATATACATGTGTGTTATGGGCAGAGATATTTAGGGCATTTGGTCGACCCTTTTATCCATGGCAGCTTACTTTTTCTTAATTACAAGGCAGTCTCCCTGGAACAACTGGTTGTTAAGCGTCTTGCTATGTCTTAATGGTGGTCATTTTGAAAGTAGTAGGAAGTCAGACTTGAGCTCATGACCTCTGTCTGTTCTTAACTGCTGATTTTACCTCTAGGTCACAACCACCCAAAGATAAGGATAAAATATGGAAAAATACGGAAATATGTGGATATTGTAAGAAAGTATAACAGAACAAGGCAGGTATACTTCTCTAAACTTGTATGCAGCTGTTGCAATGTTTTTTCAGTAAATCCCCAACCAGTGTTGGAGAAGTCACTTTTAAATAAAATTCAACCTACAAGCTACTTATGATTAACAGAAGTGAAGGTACATTCAAATAATATTAAATATTTAAATAGCAGGATACTCTTAAAGCAAATGTAAAAATGTGAAACATGATGTTAAAAGTAATATGAAATTTTTTTAACAATGTAATAGGAAATCACAATAGGATTTTAATGATTACGTGCATTCCAGAGGACTAGATGTTCTGTACACTACGTTTTATACGGTTTTGTATTGTATTGTTATGAGAACACTGTGTGCACAAGCAGCACAGATTTGCCAGCCAGTGTCTGACTGATTAAGAAGAGACTAGCAGAGAACTGCCACTATCACCGAACACACCCTGAAAGATAGCAGAGCCACATTCTCAACAAAATGTGAGTGTGAGCACATTATATGATAATGCTGAAATTACAGTCAGGTTAACTTTATGTTCAGGCAATAAAAATCGCTATCACAGTTATTACATCATGACCAAGATAATTTAATAATTCAAATATTTGTGAGGATGAAAGCAAGACTTTGAACACATCAGCATCAGCAAAACCATCTGAACTTTCAGTCCGATCCGGCTGAAACCGGTAGCCACAACTAGACATTCTACTAGAATGTCCCTTAGGGGAATAGCCTAGATTGTTCAAAGCTTCCACGCGTATTCCTACATTACACAATAAATAGAAAAATAAATTAAATTCCTAACATGCATTCCACCTCTTGGACACAATACTTAAATGAAGACATGAGAAAAGCTTTGGAAACTGACAAAATCATCTTAGACAGAGAATGAAGAAAGTAAGTGGGTTTGATTGAATTTGGGCACAGGACCCAGAGGAGGTGAAGCTATTGCTGAGACGTCCCTTTTCACTTTCTGCCAAGGCAGTGTGGTTGCCAGACCTGATAAAATTTGGGACCACGTGGTGAGTGAGGACATCTCGTGAAAACCCTATTGCAGGGCAAAGGCCTGTATTGCTATCATTTCTGCTGAGGAAGCTGGATGTTACGTGCAAGGCTAGAAGTTTGCAACCTCAGGAGAACTTTTAGCATGCAGTCATAATGCACTGGCAGTGAATTGGGCTCATAATCACTCATCAGTGATAATCTATCATCTTGTGCTAAAACTCATCTAGGTGGTCTGTGTAAATAACCTGTTGACATATCATTGTTCATATTAATATTTTTAAGATGGCATAATAATATGTAAGAAATCTGTGAATATATAATTTAGAAAATTATCAACTGTAAACACTTAATAATTTTGTCACACATTATCTTAATTGTATTAAGCAATGGTATCATGTTTCAGTAGTACCTACTAAATTATTAAAAAGAGTAAAATTTTGTTTCAATGGAATGAGAACATTTCAATTGTTGTGATTACTGAAACATAAAAATGACATTAGGAAACTGTATTTTGGGAAGTCTAGAAGTTGGAAATGTCATAAATACATTTAAGATGGTTTTAATAGCTGAGTTATTTACAGCTTATTTTAAGCACCAGTAAATTGCCTGTTGTGAACATCAAAAGTCTTTATTGCCTGATCAGTAATTAACCTGACTAGGTTTTGACTAGATCAAGCCCTGGCGATAGATATCCTATAGTTCCCATTCTCAGGCATTCCCTTTTCTCTGTCATCTTGCTTTTGTTATTTATCAGGTCCTCAGTTATTCAAATTTAAATTCCACTGAGCAAAGAAAAGACCTGAAACAGGGTGTGTTCAGGTACAGATTAACTAAAAAACTTGCCCTTTACAGGTCACAGTGTTACCAGGTCAACAATCAAATTAACAAATCAATCACAGCATAATCAATAAGGCTGATAACAAAAGAGAGGAATGTGCATAAAGCACCCGCCTTCTACATTTAGTTAAAAGGCCACTAAGCTGTTACTTACAGCACTGCATTATACACAGTCTCTAGATTTACGGCTGATGTTGGTTAGCTCACAGAATCCCAGTGGAAGAACATCTCGTCTTCCCAGGCCTTTGGGGCATTCTGAATGGGGGACTCTGATTAAGAGGTGATTTAATGGAGACTGCAGAGAACTCCTCAGGGTGGAACTCATTATTCCTCAGTGGTGAAGGAAAACACAAAGGGCTTTTAGTGAGGCTTTGTAGCTCACTTACAGCTGATAAAAGCCTTTGGCACTGTTATAACACAATACAATCCACACTTTACAAAAAAACATGGTAACTGATTTGCATATAGTAATGATCATATATCTCATAAAAGACCAGAATATTGTGTTCATGTAGAAAGACGGCCTTATCCACAACTGTCAATCATAGCTTTTATCTAGACCTATGTAGGAGAAATAATGGTTTAATTAAAGCAACATGACATGCATCCCTACTGAGTATATATCTGGGACCAGCCAGCTATACTATAAATAGTCAATAAACTTTTTTGCACCTAAACAGTTTGGCTAATGAACTTAAGCTGCTTTTTAGACCCACCATCAAACCAGGAAATGACCACCATGAACCAGCCGAAAATCAATTCTGGGCTTTTTAAATATTTTTGATATCTGGTGTAAATGACTCTTGAAGAGATACATTTGTAAGATCTGCTTACCAGGATCTGTGCACAAGTAGGAATAGAAGCCCTCAGACTTCAGCATAATCAGCAGGGATCCCCATCCTAACAAGACGGCTGAAAACAGAAGATTCTCAATGATGGCTGTTATGGCCATCCACCAGCGGCGAGCAAACGCTGTGGCCAGTGTAGGGGCCATTGTGATGCCGTGAACAGAGCAGAGGACTTTGAGAATGCTGAAAACACACTGCTTATATGGTTTTCCTGTTAGGGGAAGTGAGAGAGAGAGAGAGAGAGAGAGAGAGAGAGAGAGAGACTTTCAATAATATTAATAATAAGATAATAAGAATGCTGTAAGATATGGATAGCCCTCAAAAGTCATTAATAAT